>OW679194.1:17559848-17781278 GCA_940337035.1 Agriotes lineatus | reverse complement strand
AATCTAGAATTCCCTTCGTTTTTGGTGTTGATGACATCTGCCTTAGAGGCGTTTTTCTAACGGCCCTTTTCTGGAGGCGTTTCCTTATCGGCGTTCTTCTGACTGAACCTTTTTGATGTGGACTTGGATGAGTAGCTGGTGTTTTTAATTTATATTCTAAATCGGACTCGCAGTTATCAGTTTCCATTTCGGTTTTTCCTGTAGTATCAGTCGGGGTTGGCTTCTTTTGCTGTTTAGGTTTAGCTAGCAGCACATTAGCAACGTTAAGGTCTTTGATGTACTCAGCAAACTGTAGGCGTCCGGGTGGATTAATAGTTTTTCGAGGCCGCAGAGTGTCATGAATTAAATCGACTATGTTAGACGCCGGTAAAATTTCACCCTTTATAGTAACGGTGCCCTTGTGATCCCAGCTCACATCGCTTGAGGTACTCAAAATGCGTAGGAAAACTTCAGCTTTTTTCTTAAAAGTTTTGGGAAGTGTAGATAAAATAACGGCATTTGATAGGCTGTCACTGGTTGTTTCAATAGGTATTTTGATTGGCTGCCGCGCCTGGTTTGTGAAATGAAGGAATCGTTGTAAAACCTGATTGTACTGGATCCATTTATCGTGATCAGTTAATTTGGACTTTAAAACTTTTTGCATTTCGTCATCAAGCTGTGATAATATATTTTTCTCCGCATCATCGCCAGACTTAAGACGTTGGACAAATTCCGGCGATACAATCAACATCTTCCGCTCTTTGCCCATTTTAGTCGAAAAGGAGCTCAGTCGTTTGTTCTAGTAGAGCCGTCGTGAATAAACTAGCTTAAAATCAAGACTTTCATAATAAATATATAAAAAAATATGACAGGTACGGGAATCGAACCCGTATTCTCTCTCGAGATCAGAGCTTAAATCTGACGCCTTAACCATTCGGCCAACCTGCCTCTCTATATAAGCGAGCACTCTCTGCATAATTAAGAAAACATCTAGTTTAAAACCCTTCTATTTGCAATTTCAAACAATATTTCATATAAATTAAGCCATGTACAAATTTCTAAATCGGTTTTGATACATATTTTATCGAAAGACTGGACCCTCAGCTGCCTTTTATTATTTGTCGTGATGCGTCATCGCTGAATTTTACAAGAGTCAACCTGTCTGCGATGTGACGTACGCAGTGTTTCCATACCTTTTTATTTTAAAATTTTATAAAACCAGAGGTCCAAACTGCTGCCGCATCAGGTAACAGAGTACAATGGTTTAAAACGTGTTAGTGCGGCATCAGCCGGGCCTCTGTTTTTATAGAATTTTAAAATAAAAAGGTATGGAGACATTACCTACGTCACACAGCAGACAGGATGGCACTTGTAAATTCAACGATGACGCATCACGACAAATAATAAAAGGCAGCTGAGGGTCCAATCTTTCGATAAAATATGTATCAAAACCGATTTAGAAATTTGTACATGGCTTAATTTATATGAAATATTGTTTGAAATTGCAAATAGAAGGGTTTTAAACTAGATGTTTTCTTAATTATGCAGAGAGTGCTCGATTATATAGAGAGGCAGGTTGGCCGAATGGTTAAGGCGTCAGATTTAAGCTCTGATCTCGAGAGAGAATACGGGTTCGATTCCCGTACCTGTCATATTTTTTTTATATATTTATTATGAAAGTCTTGATTTTAAGCTAGTTTATTCACGACGGCTCTACTAGAACAAACGACTGAGCTCCTTTTCGACTAAAATGGGCAAAGAGCGGAAGATGTTGATTGTATCGCCGGAATTTGTCCAACGTCTTAAGTCTGGCGATGATGCGGAGAAAAATATATTATCACAGCTTGATGACGAAATGCAAAAAGTTTTAAAGTCCAAATTAACTGATCACGATAAATGGATCCAGTACAATCAGGTTTTACAACGATTCCTTCATTTCACAAACCAGGCGCGGCAGCCAATCAAAATACCTATTGAAACAACCAGTGACAGCCTATCAAATGCCGTTATTTTATCTACACTTCCCAAAACTTTTAAGAAAAAAGCTGAAGTTTTCCTACGCATTTTGAGTACCTCAAGCGATGTGAGCTGGGATCACAAGGGCACCGTTACTATAAAGGGTGAAATTTTACCGGCGTCTAACATAGTCGATTTAATTCATGACACTCTGCGGCCTCGAAAAACTATTAATCCACCCGGACGCCTACAGTTTGCTGAGTACATCAAAGACCTTAACGTTGCTAATGTGCTGCTAGCTAAACCTAAACAGCAAAAGAAGCCAACCCCGACTGATACTACAGGAAAAACCGAAATGGAAACTGATAACTGCGAGTCCGATTTAGAATATAAATTAAAAACACCAGCTACTCATCCAAGTCCACATCAAAAAGGTTCAGTCAGAAGAACGCCGATAAGGAAACGCCTCCAGAAAAGGGCCGTTAGAAAAACGCCTCTAAGGCAGATGTCATCAACACCAAAAACGAAGGGAATTCTAGATTGGGTGCATCTTAAACTTTAAATTACACAATGAATTTCTGATTTTATTACTTGCAGTCTTTTTAATTTGAAATGTCGTGCACCTCAAACTACAGTTTTGTAAATTGCTAGCGAATTTTTAGAAATAAGACATTCTGCTGTACATTTATATTTATATTATTAAGTATTATACGAAATAAGAACAATATATTTGTTTATTACAAAGTGTTTGTGTTTTTTATTTCTACTCTGCTTTGTTTTTTTCACGAATCTGCAATAATTACAAAATCTAAAGCTAAAATATTAGTATTTGAAGTTATTTTACAGTTACAAAGTGTAAAATTTCAAAAAATCAATCTACGATTTCATAATGGCGTGATATAATTTAGAAAATTGTGATTTCTTTTAATTTTGTGCGATACATTTTATAAAAAGTGTAAAACATTTGTAAATTTTTCAACGAAATTGTGTTTTTTTATTCAAAATTATGTTACTTTGTGGTTAATTGCGTTTTTATTTTCCTCCGTTTGCATTTATATTGGAATTTTTTAAACTAAAATGCAGTTTTTATCGATATAATGACACAATTTCAGACGTTTACTTATAAAATAGGGTTCCGTATTCAAATTTTTGTTACTTTGGGGGGTCAACACATACGTCTTTTCGTAATTTTTGCGTGTTTCTATTCAAATTTATTTTCATTTGTCGCCAGCACAGACGTATTTTCGTAAAATTTTACTATTTTTCAATGAAAGTTGTGAAAAAAATATTGTTTTTGTCGTTTTTACAGAATTTAATGTGACAAGATGCCGATTTTTATAAATTTTCATGGGAGATGATGTCGATTTTCTAACATTTTAAACGAAATGCTTTGGAAATTGCATGTTTTTATTCAGATCTTACTAAAATTGCTGCAGAAATGGCTGTTTTTTATTCAAATCTTGCTAAAACTGCCACAAGTTAGAGAAAAAGTGTACAACATTTGCAAAATTATGCTTAGAAATAACTCTTACAACTGTTTTTACATCATTTTCTTTATTATAAAGCGTTTTGTAAGACGAAACGTGATAATTTTTAAGTGAAATGATGTGGGATGTCGTATTTTTTATCGCTTATTGGCTAAAAATTTCGTTTTTTGTATAATTTCAAGTAACGTGATGTCAGTTTTGTAAAATTGTAAGTGAAACAGAACATTTTTCAACGAAATTGTGTGATTTTTATTCAAAATTATGGGGGACAACCATTCTTATACAATAAAAACATTTATTTAATGCGTATGTCTTATTTTATATGGGCGAGGGCACTGTTGTAATTTATAAGAAGCTAAAACTCAGTCGAAAATAACATTTAAAATTTATTTATAATATGTATATGGAAGTATAATGTTAGAACAGCTAAGTGGTACAATGTTCAAACCTTTAAAACCAAGACTTTTTCATACTTAGTATTTCAGGAATATATTAAAATCAAATTTGTAACTCGTTTTTATATTTACGATCTGGCTTTACCTCTTATCCCCCATTTAATTTTTAAACTAGCAGGCTTCGGCATGACGTAATCAAGCCATAAAGGGCTCAGCGTAATTATAAAACTCAAGCACGAAAAAAATAATGTCTATTTATTTTTAAAAGCGACAAAAATCATACGAACTAGAGTGGTTTATTAACCAGGCAAGCTTATCCCACTAGATTTTGTGTCACAGGGATTTTAGCGCCAAGCCGTTGGCTGCGCTGACCGGTAACCGTGCATTCTGTCGTCTGTCAACCAAGCAAGACTAGAAACCGTTGGAGTACGTACTGCTCGATCCAGACGAACAATGCATGCTGATTTAAATCTTGGTGCATTCCATTACGATGCTAATTATAATTACAGTCTTCTAAACAATCCTGTTTAGGCACGTTATATAAAACTTTGGAATTCTATGCAACGGTTAAAAGCCCTACACAATCGCCGGCTAAATAGAAAGTCTGCCTGGAGCGATAACGTCTTTTGTAATTACGCATAGGTAGCAAACGGGATGGAAAAGAGAAAGCTGTAGAAAATCAATGGGACTGAGTGAGATAGCGTCACTCATATTAAATTAATTACAGCAAAACTAGTTACAAAGTCAATTTTTTAAAATTATTAACAAGTTTCTAAGGCCCTAGACGGCACAATTCCGTTCTTATATTTTATATATTCGAAAAAATAATTTGTTTCAACTCGAACGGTGTGACGGCACAGCTGCGAAATGACGTCTTGTTCAAATCCTATATTTCCAAGTCGCCTCGATAGCACAACGGTAAGGTGCTAAGACTGTTAACCAGAAAACTAGGGTTCGATTCCCACTCGGGTCCGCCGCAAATAGATTTTTTAAATTTAAATATTTCCACGAGTGAATGCAAGAGAGAGACAGCAGCTTCGAAGAGCGAAATAGATCTACCAGTTTGAAATTCAAATATTTCCGCAAAAATTCAAAATTAAAAACAACCGCCGTGAGAAGTGCGCGCGCACCAATATGGCCGACACCCCCGGGAAATTCAAATTCAAAAAATTAAACTTAGAAAAAAATCGGAAAAAATTCAAATTTCAAATATTCCCGCCAGAAATCCAAGATGGCCGCCGAAGTCCGACGCGTAATTCCAGAAGCAAATTAAAAAATCTAATGCGTAATTTAATCAGTAGCACATATGTAAATTAATTAGATCAAACCGCGAAATTAATTAGATCAAACCGCGAAATTAATTAGGTCAATCCGCGAAATTAATTAGGTCAATCCGTGAAATTAATTAGGTCAATCCGCGAATAAAACCGCGAAATCCGCGAATTAAACCGCGAATCCGCGAATCAAATAAAAAGTGGAGGGGATAGCTGTACCTATTCTACTCGGGAATACAAATAGAACAACATGTACAAAGAAAAAAGAGACAAATCTTACCCATACCCAGTTCTTCACATTAATATTCCACACAAACTGGTGTTATGCCATTCTCGACATATAATTAGGGTTTTCAGTCCCGGGATTTGGTCCCGGGACAGTCCCGGGATTCTACCACAAAAACCGAGTCCCGGGACCACAGCCAGCCCAGGCGAAGTCCCGGGACCATGTCAACATGCGTGCGTATATTCGATATCAGAGAATTAGGACGGGTATTCACCGACGTCCGGCGTATTACTCATCCCTCTTGCACATTCTGCATTATTTGCGTTTTGCGTAGGCTGGAGAGGTATTGTTTTCGGTAGGTTAGAATTAAACCTGTGTGTTGTTTCAGCCACATTTGCATATCTTCTTCTATTTATGTATTTGTATGTTTTTTTGTTAGATTTAGATATGTGCGAAGAAGCTGAATAATTTATATTTTTGGGTTTTAAGTGTGTTCGTTATTTGTCTGCTAAATTACAGTTAGAATGAATTCCGATTCGCAACCTACCTTCATTCTACATTTAAAAAAATAACGATATGATGTCACTATGGCAACAGTTTTATATATTGAAGATAAACAATTGGCGAAATGTAAAGTTGATTCCTACAAAATAATCATAATCAGAGGCAACTTGATGAAAGGATTACACACGCACTTTGCAGTTCAAACAAAAGCAAAAGATGAAGAGCGACAGACATTTTTAGTACCGGAAGAAAGCAGAGAAGTTGTAGACGAGCCCCAACACAAATTATCAGCACAGAAATATTTTATTTAACTTAAAACACTTGATTTTCTTTGGACATTTCATTCGGCAATTTCACCTGTACACTTTCTCTTTCGGGACCATTTTCGGGATCTTCGGGACTAGTCCCGGAACCTGAAATTTAGCTCGTAGGTCCCGAAAACACTTTTGGTCCCGGGACTTGGAAACCCTACATATAATGTTTAATCCATCCCGCTGGACATACTTCGCCTTTATTAATTTTCCGACTTTGCTTTAATAATAAAGCGGTTGCTGTCTTCACACAAATTATACATTTTCATGAGATTTTTTATATAATTTTGGGTTGGTTACGATTGATTGAGCGGGAGCAACAAACATTGAAATTTTTTAAAAAAATGTGGAGGTCGAAAGTAATACTTCGCTAGGTTATGCGGAAATAAAATTTCAAGTCGCGTGCTTGGCATGATCTGTGAGGTACATGCTACGTGAGCATTCAAAATCGTGGGAAGCTCAATTGGCTGTTCCTAGACCATATTATTTTTCGACGAATTTCGTTTTGTACAGTTTTGGATATAAGTTCAAAAACCGTTGTAATATTTAAATATTCTTTCAAGGTTGTATCCAATTTTGAAAAAAAATGTATCAACTCTTGGAAAACTCCACTGTTTTGAGAGCCCTCAAAATTCTATTGAATTAATTATTTGCTGTAGAACAATTATTATGTTATTTGTTCCTTATGTTTGATTATATTTTGTCTTTAAACTCAGTTTACCTAAACTGTAATATTTACAGGGCCTGGCAAGGTAAATTCCGTACAATTCATGTGATGTGCAGACATTTCGCATCTTTTTTACCGAATTTATGCGCTACTGAATTTCCACGCTGTAGATAAGAGTCATATGGGAAGTTGTTAAGTCATTTTATTGAACTAAATAAAGGAGACCAACATTTTCAATAAGCCAGTTAAGTGAATTATTTGTAGATAATGTATCGATAAAAAGCTAACGATAATAACGCTACTTCTTCATCGAAGCGAAAATGTCCGAATGATAAAATAGTTGCTGTGTCGAATCGACGAAGCTATAAGTCACAGCTGTGATAGCACGCAATTTACTTTATTCGCGTTTGATGACTTTACGATGGCATTAAAGTGTAATAATTGTATATCTTTCCAGGAACCTCAATACTTGTTAAATATGAGTTTCTTAATGGCACAAGTACCACTATTACACAGCTTTTGTATATGGAATTTGTTTAAAATTTAATAAAGGCAACATTCTTATGAAAGGGGAAATTGCAAACGGAATTGTGTTAAATTCAACACTAGAGCTTAAGAGGCCGCAGCGTCGAATTTGCCTGTAATCTAATCTGCTCAATGAAGCTTTCGAAGCTGTCCGTAACTAACGAAACCGACAGACAGTGCACCGAGGAAATGGTGCACAAGAAACGAGTTTAATTGCTCTATGCATTCACTTAGCGCCGGTGTTATTAGGAACTACGTCGCGTTTGTTTCCCTTTGAACACACAATTTAGCCCGTTAATCTCATCAGCGACAGGGAGTAGTGGAGCAAAACTGTTGGGCTTATGCGAGAATTCTGACCGTAATTTGACCCCCATTTACTTAAATTACTTCTGTTTACGACTTCGGGTCGAGATGCGGAGGGAATGTTCCGAATTTTAACTTAATAAATAGGACTAATAGGACAATAATCCTCTAATTCCCATAATCTATGCCGGGACAACCCTGGCGGTAATAATGATGATAATGCGGGCGGAAGCTGTTTATGCGAACTTGGTAATGTTAAGTGGCGGCCATATTCTGCAAGTTCCTCCACTAACACTTGGAATAACACCTGCAATCGCACGCAAGCGAATTTATCATGAACTTCCGGTCACTAATCTTCTGCAGTTCGTAGTAATCATAAAAGGGAAATTATCTTATCTTATTCTTTAGAACAATACAATACTCCTTTGCCATATATCAAAATATATACATATAGGGCAAGATAAGCCACAGAAGGTTATAAGGCAAGGTAGGTAGTAGGTACAGGGTTTTTCATTATAAATTACCCACTCCTTATCATCGTTATTATTGCATATAAAAAAGTTTTAAATAAAAATGTTCTGTTCGATTGAATTTTGTTAAAATGCTATCAAAAGTACAGTAGCGTGCAGATTTCAGGGGATATAAAAAATAATATATTGCTTTAAATGGGATAACCTGTATATTATTAAATGTTTGGTATGATATTTTTTTCCTGATTTCAAAAATATACCATTTCTTACCCTACCTTATACCGTTTTTAAGTTATTAAACGTCGAATATCTTAGTTAAACTAGTTACTGTAAATATGGAAAAGTTAACATTATTAAAGTCAGCTTTGAAAATTACTACTATTATGTTTGATAAGTGACATTTCTTTAATGAAATAATCAAAACGGTTTACAGTGAGGAAGAAAAAGTCCGAATATTTACTTGTTATATACAAAATAAGATATTCGACGTTTAATAACTCAAAAACGGTAGAAGGTAGGGGTAACATATGAAATCAGGAAAAAAAGATCATTCCAAAAATTTAAACAATATACAGGGTATCCCATTAAAAAATTTTTTTTGTATATCCTGAAATCTGCACGCTACTGTGCCCTTTTGATAGCATTTTAACAAAATTCAGTCATAACCACACAATTTTTATTTATTATTTGTTTCTATAGGCAATAATTGCGATGATAAGGGGTGGGTAATTTATAATGAATAACCCTGTACATATAAAGATTCAGAACTACACCGCAAACTAGTAACGGTTAACACAATAATTTAGTATTTAAAACCAAACTACGTAAATAGATAGGGGAAATACTAAAACTGTATTGCAGATAGTAGTAGTACGCTAACACAAGCAGTTATATGCCGATCCAAAGAATCTTACCAAGAATAGTTGATAAAATCATACCCTAAGTCGTAACTGCATGTCGTACCACTTATAAAGTCATTTCTGGCACAAGTGTACTAGTGCCATTAAACTATACATTTTAAGCAACCCTCAACGTAAAAATTCAAAATAGTTAGACCCGGAGATCTGACACTACAACAATTGTTCTCATTTCCATCTAGTGTCCAAGATGTGTTTGGTTTAAATATCCTGCAATTTGTCTGACGTAGTAGGTTGATGAGCCATGTTGTTGTTGACACACTTGGGCGCCGATGCAAGACACACATCTTCACAAGTCAGCTGTGAATTACCTACGCATGGTGTCTTCATGTTCCATTGTTATAGCCACGTTTGGCCGATGCTGCAAGATAGACATTGCCCATGAAAACGTCGTTCATTGGTTCATTTCAATGTGGGAAGGCAAGTCGATTGTGAATATTCTTAGGTGTAGCGTCTTCATGTTTCTTCTTGTTTGTAGCCACTTTTGGGCGATGCTGCAAGTTACAGATCATCCATGAAAAGTCCTTCACTGAAGTGTAGCACGACAAGTCAATTGTGAATTACATAGACGTGTAGTGTGTTCAGGTTCCATCTTTCTGTAGCCACATTTGAGGGATGCTGCAAGATACACGTCGTCCATGAAAACAATCTTCACTTAAATGTAGTACGGCAAGTGAATTGCATAAATATTTAGGCGTAGTGTCTTCATGTTCCATCTTGCTGTAAGTAACTACATTTTTTTGGTCGATGCTGCAAGATAAAAACATCACCCATGAAAACGTCCTTCATTTATATGTAGGACGGCAAGTCGATTGCGACTATTCTTAGGCGTAATGTCTTCATGTTCCTTCTTGTTTATAGCCACATTTGGGCGATGCTGCAAGATACACATCTTCCATGAAAACAATCTTCACTTAAATGTAGTAGGACAAGGTGATTGCTTATTACTTCATGTTCCGTCGTGTAAACACATTTGGCCAAACTGTAAGATACACATCGTCCATAAAACGTCCTTCACTTAAATGTAGTACAAGTCCATTGTGAATTACTCAGGCGTAGTGTGTTCGGGACTAGATAAATTCATCGAAAACTATTCATCGAAACACAATTCATCCAACACAATTAATCGAAACGCAATTTATCGAAACAACATGTCATCGAAAGAACGATTAATCGAATTGCAATTTATCGAAACACAATTCATCGAAACAAAAATTCATCGACATTTCGCATTATAGAGATTTCATCAACTTTTTTAATACTTAACGTTAATTTTTATTTTTTTTTATATTAATTATACTGCACAAATCTAAGAAATTGCAGCATGTCCCTCGCATGCTTAAAGCAACAGCCATTTTACACCAGGCGTGTTATGTTTACTTTTACATAAGTATTTCTAATTTCTTTTATATTGAATGGCTCGTTCAATGGTTATATCAAATTTCGTTGGTCATACATATGTGCACGCATAACGTAGTACATATTTACAACATCAACTGAAAAAAATAAAATAAAAACAAATGACAAAGGAATCTTATACGACTTTTACAAATATAAAACAAAAACTTCTAACCACTCCAGCGGCTTGCTGCAATTCCTTAGCCTTGATAAAGTGTGAAGGTAAGTTGGGTGGGTTTGTTCGGTATAATGAAACTCGAATAAATTTAAAAAAAAACTAAATATATTATCCTCAAAAAACCTGATGAAATTATTACAATGCGAAGTTTTGATTAATTTTCCTTTCGATAAATTGTTGATTGGATGAATTGTGTTTCTATAAATTGCATTTCGATTAATTGTTTTTTCGATGAATTGTTTCGATAAATTGTTTTCGATTAATTTTCCGGTAACGAGTATGATCATGGTCCATCTTGTTGTATCTAAATTTGGACGACGTCGCAAGATGCACATCTTTCATTAAAACGGTTTTCACTTCAGTGTAGCGTGATATGTCAGCCGTAGTACGTTCATGTTCCATCTTGTTGTATCTAAGATGATCTGGAAAACCTTTTTTTGGTGTGATATTATATTTTTTTTTTGGGGCAAAATTAAAAATATTAAATATCGAACGTTTCGAGGGGCGAAGCCGAAAAATCTGTTCTATTTGGCTCTAGCAACTCATAATCATAGCTATCTTATCAATAAGGCCAATAACAAACCCTTAATGAAAGTATAAAATTTGCTAAACACGTTTATTTAAGAAAGTAACTTTTTAAAATGCCATTTACTTTCGGCCATCTTGCCATTAGATAGAAAATTTAATTACCAATCTAACGATACGCATCATGCACTACTTTATATTTACCTAAAATTGAGAAATAATTAATTGATAATTTTGTGTAATACTTAAGCAAATTTGGAAACACTGTTGTATGTACTAATTTTTTTCGTAGATTTCAGAAAACGTAAAATATATAGGGTGATCTATTTAAAAAATCAAGTTTAGTGTTATTTTCGGTGAAACGGGAAGTCTGCCATTTTGATTACATTTGTGTCTAGTATCCTTATATCAGTTGGGCACCAAATTAACTGTGCTCTACTCGGAACCACAGACCTAAGAAATAGAGTAACAATGTCAACACACACCTAACACTCAATGGTTGCTACGCAAGCACGAAAGGCGCGCTCCAACTTTGAATTTGGTAACTCGGGGCAGGTTGAGCACTACACCGCCAGATGCTAGCCTACAAAGCACCAGCCTCTACACCGCTAAGGTAATAAGAGGTTAACGATTATAGGTACATACATTCTTATAGCAAATTTTATCAAAATTCATTCATAAATAAAGAAGATAGACACATGGCCCTGGTCTCATTGTCACCCGGTATGTATTATATCTTTTAAAATGTATTTTGTGGCTGCTAATGTGGACTTCGGTTTGTTGCATCTCTGTGTTATCACAAAAGAAGATTTGACCGATCTATGTTCTTCTTCCTCTTATAGGCCAGTGGCCTGTTTCAACCACAAAGTGGTTCTATGAGCCCTCTATAAGCCGAGTAGATGGCCAGCCGGTCCCTTATTAATGGTTAACGACTACCACAGGTGTTAGCGTAGTAGTCGGAGAGGGTACGATTTTCAAAATTCCAGTGAAGGCGCCAAGGATCAAACCCGGTTCGGTCGCCTGAGACTTAAGTATGTTGCTTATTTGGTCATTCGTTCTCTACTACTTACCAAATATCTGGATTGCAAATGAAAGCCGGATGCTGACGGCAAAAATTGCATGGTCCTACACGCGATGTAAGAGGAGCTTCCCCAAAGCTTCGTCGGCGGAGCGACAAGAAATGGACAGCGACTGTTCAGAACTGTTCCACGAGCAATCAACGCGAATCTACACGCGGTTCACGAAAGGTTTCTTCAGCGATGCGTCGATGTGGCTGCGATGAACAATAGCGGTTCTTATAAATCTGATCCGAGATGATGACATTTTCGTGGTACTCCAGGACGGAGAATTTGGAATTTTAAACTTAGTAGCCTATGGGAAATTGTGTAGATTCGAAAAGCGTCGTAAATTTGCCAAAGTAGCTACATTTACGGAAAGTTGACCGTTTTTAAATGTAGAACAAGACAATCTACCATCATTTGCACTATTTTATTATTTTGAATAATCGTTTAACAATTAACAATCAATTAATATTTCTTAAACGTGGGATATAAGCTAACCCAGTTTTCTCTTTTTTAGGTATGCAATAAAATCATTACGAAATAGATGGATGGTTTGAAATGATACTTGGTAAGTTTTTCATTTTTTATATGGCTATTTGAATTTCGGTTGTTATTTTAGCATGTTGAGTACAATTAATGGTTTTCAACAGACATTCTTCGTAACTAAAATTATACATTTTCTACTAAATTAATGAAAATAAAATTGACACGTACATTTTGAATCTGAAAGTTCTTATTTACATGGTTATCTTGTCTACATAAAAAACAAAAATTATAAAAAACTATTTAGTTTTATTTAGAAAAGGATATAAAACAATATTTTCTATAGACTGCCATATCGAATATGCAGCCAAAATAGGAAAATCTCATACATCTCTTTCTCTCTCTCTCTCTCTCTTCAATCACACGTCTTGCAAAACATATTGTGATCCATATAATATGGATTGTCATGGAAGAACTTACCAGAGTGGCTTTCCGTTGCCTCTTTGATTCGTCTTGGCCGGTGCATTGGATTTTCGTTTACAGTGACTGTTTTAGAATTCTGAGATTTCGCATATACGAGTATTGTGTCGCCAGACTCACTACTGTCTTGGAAAACAAAGTTCCCGCGTTGAAGTTTAATTGTTACAACAGTCATTTCGTTCAGTAAATTATTTTGTATTTAATCATTACCGTGCCTTTTACATGTTTTATATATGTTTTAAATACAACTTCCCCACTGCCACTCAATGAATATAATATGATAAACGTGCTTTTCTCGTACTTTGTAATTTTTCTACCAGAGAAAAATCTTTATTATTAGAAATGGCCCTCAAGAATGAGATTTATATTGTAGAGAAACTGCATTTACTGGAACTGAAATCCGCTGAACTTAACAAAATTACTGTTTTCACAGTTAGATTTCAAAGCGGGAAGTTTGTGTTCCAAGGCAGTGGTGATTATGATGTCTAAATAAATACGAAATTTCAGAATATCACGCTTTCTTAAAGAGTTGTAGTTCGTTAATAGTAAAAATTAAAGTGCGTCAATAAATGACTTCAGCAGAACGATGTAAATGAACGCATTTTATGAAAACATAAAGACATTCACGACCCTCGTTGTTCTTTAGCAAAATTTACCATTGGCATGCACCGCCTTTCGTTAGACACATTGTATACGTAAGTGCAGAACAGATGATGTACAAAGGGTCTTAGAAGAGGCGATGAAAAAGTCTAAACTAAAAGGACATGTTGATTTCGATGCAAGGAACGATGGAACACAGTTACCGTTAGCATTTTCTCTGTTGCAAAAAATAATTGCTAGTTAATAGTTACGTCACTGGTTTTAACAATGTTGGTATTCTAATTTTTCATTCATAGTCCTTAAACATTATTCTCGTTATTTGAAAATTTCTTTCCCTATTCGCAAATTGTTTTATGGAAAACCGTGTTATTTCCAGCTGACGAGCCGCCGCTGGGAGGGCAACAAAGGGCGTATTATCAATTACAAGATTTTGTTTTGCGTTGGTTATGGGGTGGCCTCGCGCCGTAGCCCTTAACAGCTCTCTCCTGGGAATTATTGTACCTTCTCTCATACCCATCTTGCCCTGCAGCGAGCGAGCCCTGTATTTAGGATGCAATTTATCCAAAATTAACTAAACTTTGTTTATCGCAAATTACTATCGAAGCTTCGGATAATAACAGCGATTTCGGGCTCGCAGCCCTCTTTATCATGATGGGTACTCCTCCCGTCTGATAGAGTTATTACGGGACTCGTTAACAGATTTACGTTTCTTCGGAGTGCACGTCTAACGAACTGCAGTCGCGGAAATTGAACCTAGAGCCATACAATGCATTTGCAATTTAGATTCATCAGTCTTCGGCGTTGTAGTCACTTTTTGTTTTGGCCCCGATGAATATGTAAAATTCGTTTATCGATATCCAGAAACTGCGAACGAGTCGAGTAATGATACATTTTTGTACGAAGTGTTGTACAGCTGGAGTTCATTTCAGTGTGAATTGTATTATTATTATTGACGAGATTGAAGATCCACTGCGTTGAATTTGATAATAAACGTATGATAAATGGCCTTGTCTAGTAGCACAACTTAATTACTCAGGTTGTGCAGTGTGTTATGTTGGCGTTAAAGAACAGAAGTGAATATAGTTGTAGTCGTGTGGACAGAGGCGCAAAAGTTGAGAGCAAATAAACTTTACAGGATACTAATACTAATGAAAGGGGATGATTAAATTGATTTTGCCAATTTGTAATAACATTTGCTTCTCACTTTAACTTACATGTGCTATATTAGGAAATAATATCCACACCCTTCTGGACAATTACTCCTTAACCTGCATTTTCCTTAGTACTTCCGAAGTTCTTATCATACTTTTTTCATGTACCTAATTGCAGAATCCACCATATTTTTATTCTTATCCATTCATTTCTTAAAGTATTCAAACTACCTTTCCGTTCGCTTATCTTTCACCTTCGTCACCAGTCGTCTTTCACAACTTTAACGAATTTCTTCTTTCGGTACGTAGGTACCTATAATTATCTATAATTTTCTTCCATTCTCCAGCTGAATTCTTCCCGCGATTGTTGCTTCGCTGCTCGAACCTTAACAATTGATATTTCTTGTTCTTTACATTTGTTGCATCTCTCGGACTCTCGTTGTTCAATAATTTTTCAATCTTGTGTTTATCTCTGTTCGCTTTTCTTGATTTTTCCGGACCACCATGCAGTATGTTTCCTATTTAAAGTTGCTTTGGCTTTATATGCCCTCCCCAAAGGACTTAAATTCCGGCCAGTTTCGCTAAACATCTGCATATTCGGCGATGTCCGCCCGCTTTCTAACTTACAGGATACATGATTTTATTGAATACATCTATTACATCGAATATATCCAATAGATGCAATGTATCGACTACATCAAACAAATATATCGATTAAATCGAATATAGTGATTATATAGAATATAGCGATTTTATTGAACACATCGATTGCATTGAATAAATCGAATACATTGAATATATCGTTTACATTGAAAGCATCGACTGCATTAAATGAGTCGAATTGTATCGATTTACTCGAATATATCGATTATATTGAATACGCCGATTACATGGAATATGTTCAGAATAAGTTTATTGCTCCAAAAACGAATACATTGAATATATGACTACACCAATGAATGCTATACATCGACTATGACAAATATACCGATTAAATCGAATTTAGCGAATTTATTTTATATAGTGAGTTTTTTTAATACGTCGATTCATTGAATAAATGTAATTCATTGAATACATGGACAACATTGAAAATATCAACTACAGTAAACAAATCGAATGTATCGATTACTAGAATATAGCGATTGATGTATTGAATACATCGTCTACTTTCATTATTTATATGAAATACCTTGGATATATCGTCTACATCAAATGAATCGAATAGATGAACTCCACTATCGATTAAATTGAATATAGCGAATTTATTTTATATGACTATATTATTGAATACGTCGATTCCATTGAATAAATCGAATTATTTAAATTTATCGAACATTGAAAATATCGACTACGTTAAACGAATCGAATGTATCGATTTACTCGAATATAAAAATTATATCGAATACGTCGATTACGTGGAATATGTCGAATACATTTAATATGTCACTACAACAAATACATCGATTAAATAGAATACAGTGATTATATTGAATACATCGATTAAATCGAATATACTGATTACATTGACTACATCGATTACATTCATTATATCATATACATTAAATATTTCCACTACATCAAATGAATCGAATAGATGGACTACATTATCGACTAAATCGAATATAGCGATGTTATTGGCTACATCAATTGCATTGAATAAATCGAATGCATTGAATATGTCCACTATAATGAACGAATCGAGTGTATCGATTAACTCAAATATAGAAGGAATGGAATACCCTGACCTCAACCGATAGCGATCCAAACAAGAAATATTTACTTGAAGCGGATAAATGAATCGAAGGTAACAAATATTTTATACTTAACACGGAACAACAAGAAAATTTATCACACATAAATGATAAAGTAAGTTCCAGCACCGAAGTAAATGTGGTAATAAAGCAAAATGTTCCACCATTTTTTTTACATAATGCTAATAATTTTAACGCAGTAGTACAAGATATTAAAGGGGTAATCAAAAATGAAAATTTTAGAATAATCAATAAAGGTGAATATTTGAAAATAAATTCAACTGATCTCAATGCCTTCCGTTCTTTAACAAAATATTACGATGAAGCAAAGGAACTACGTTATCACACTTATCGTAACCCAGAGGCAAATAATGAGTCAGTAATAATTCGAGGTCTGCTCGTCCTTATAACCGTTGATGAAATTTCTAATGCACTAAAAACGAAAAGCATAGAAGTTATAAAAGTAACTCGATTATTAAACAAAGACAAAAAGCCAATGCCACTGTGCGCCGTTGAGCTAAAAAAATCTAAACAATATAATGAAATATTTAAAATTGATAGGCTACTACACTGTGTTGTTAGAGTAGAGCCAAGACGAAAACCAAAAACAATATCTCAATGCACTCGTTGCCAAAGAGTAGGTCACACAAAAAATTACTGTCGACTACAACCCAGATGCGTGAAATGTTTAGGATCACATTTGTACTCAGAATACAGAAAAAGTCAAGAAGAAGCACCGAAATGTGTAAACTGTGGAGGTGGCCATACAGCGAATTATAGAGGGTGTATTTACTTAAAAAAAACTACACAACCCAAAGTAAGACAACCAGTTTATAGTAACCTTTCGTATCCAGCTAACATCAACCACTTACAAGTACAAAACAATGCTCCAAACACAAATAGTAATCAAAACAGATCATATAAAGACGCACTACTTAACGAAGGAAACTCAACTGATGCAACAACTTCCCAAGCAACGATACTTTCATAATTACTACAAGCGCTTTTAAACATAATCACTCCACATATCGACCAAATCAAAACATTCCTAATAAATTTAATTCCAACTTTACTTACCAATGGCTCAAACAAATAAATATTGACAAGGCATACATAACCTGGTTATCACAAATTGGAACGCCAATGGTATATTAGCAGAAAAAACATTAGTAGCTAACTTTTTAATAAGACATAATGTAGATATAGTGTGCGTAAGTGAAACTCACTTAAGTGAAAAAATAAAAATAGAATTTGCAGGTTACAAAATCTTCCGAAAAGACCGTATTGCAGATCACGGCCTCAGGTGGTGTTGCAATAATAATTAAGAATAAAATTAAAGCAAACCCAATCGACACACGTCAACCAGAAAACCTGGAATCTGTATCTATTAACTTGGAATTAAAACGTGAACAAATTATAATTGTAACATGTGTGTATAAACAACCAAATAGAATATTATTGGAAAACGACATAACGGCACTATTTAGCACTAATAAACCCACCATAACTATTGGAGATTTCAATAGCAAAAACACGATCTGGCGTTGTAGAGCCAACAATCCCAGTGAAATAAAATTGCATTCATACCTCACAAAACATGCCATCCAGATTTCAACGCCTCCTGAATACACTTCACCCAACGCGAGCTAATCAACGCCCCGACATTTTGGATATCATACTATGTATTTAAAAAAGTTCATCGGCCAATATATCAGTTGGTTCTACCTGAACTTGACTCCGACCACTTACCAGTGATAATAACATTTGATAAAGCAGTCGAGTATACGGAACTGTATCCTCGTCTTATTAGTGGAGAAATAAACTGGGCTCTTTTCAAAGAATATCTAGAACATGTGTTAAAATGCCCCACAGTGTTAAACTCAAAACAAGGAATTGATAAAGCAATTGAACAATTAAACAGTTATATCGAAGAGTCAGTGCACAGAGCGACAACAGTACAAGGTAAAGCCAAGAGTCGAAATTACTTATCACCGCCACAAAAAATACTGACCCTAATCAAACAGAAGCACGCCTTACGGATAAATTGGCAAAATACAAGAGGCCCATTAATTAAACAACAACTAAATCGAATAATGAGAAAAGTAAAACAGAAACTGGATCAGCATCGTATTAATAATTACAGGCGATACATCAATGAACTTCAACCACGGGATCCCACAATGTGGTTAGCAACAAAGAGACTACTGAGATAACCGCAGACAATTTCAGTATTAGTAAACAACAACAGAACGTACGTAACGGATGAAAAAAAGGGGCGAAATGTTTGTAACTCACTTAGAAACTGTATTTACAACTCAAACCTCAAATACAAATGCTACATTTAATGAAACGATACACAATGAAACATCAGAATTAACTCCCGCAAGCACAGGTCTTATCAATCCTACAACTCCTCGAGAAATATACAGATATGTCCAGAAGCTACGAACACGGAAGGCACCTGGATATGATCGTATTCCTAATATACTACTAAAAAACCTTCCTAAAAAGTGTTTCGCCTACTTAGCGTCTACATACAACGCCTGCCTACGAACAGGTTTATTTCCCAGATACATGGAAACACGCTCGTATAATAATGATCCTAAACCAGGAAAGAACTCTTAAGATCAAACGGGTTACCGTCCAATTAGTCTGCTGCCATCTCTTTCAAAATTTTTGGGAAAAGTCATACATCATCGCCTGACTAAATTTATGAACGAAAATAGACTACTTTCATCGTTTCAATATGGATTTAGAGAAAATCACAACATCCTATCAGCTTTCTCGTATTGCAGAACTAATTGAAAAAGGTTTTGAGAACAAGAAACACACCACGGTAATGTTTCTTGATATAGCGCAGGCTTTTGATAAGGTCTGTACAGAAGGGTTAACTTACAAACTACTGAAGCTAAACATTCCAGATTATCTTTTTCTCATTTTAAGATCATTCCTCACAGAAAGGACTTTCGCCGTAAGAATAAATGCTAAGTTATCAGCAGCCAAAAAAATAAATGCCGGTGTTCCTCAGGGATCGATACTTGGTCCAATCTTGTTCAATTTATACGTACATGACCTGCCAGAACTAGATCATACAACAGTAGCTATGTATGCAGATGAAACGGCACTAATTACACAAGCTTGTGATATAAATATCTGCCAGCAAAACCTACAAGAAAATGTAAACATGATACTCGACTGGTTCCAACACTGGCGAGTCACCCTCTAAACCCAGGAAAATGCTTAGCAAAAATTTTTACGTTACGGAGATCAGGTAATTCCCCTAATATCAAAATAAACAACCAAGAGATAGAATGGAATCCACCTGATAGTGCAGTAAAATACTTTGGAGTATATCTCGACAGACGATTGACATGGGGTTACCACATAAATAAAAAGATAAACGAATGCCACAACCGATATTCACTATCATTTTCTATCATGACCCGAAAATCATCATTAAAACATGGATGTGGAATATTAATATATCAATCAATTATAAGACCCATAATAAGGTACGCTTGTACGATATGGGGAACAGCTTCGAAAACAGATCTAAACAAAGTTCAACGTTTTCAGAAAAAAGTATTACGCACCATTTTAAATTCATCAAGAAATCCACAAAAAAATACTTCACCAACATCAACCAATGTCCAAGCGCAGTGACCAATAATACAGGACAAAAAAACATTCACAGACGTCTAAAAAGAAAGTCAACGCAGGACTTGTATTTATCTAACACATCCGAGGAGGAAATCAGTGATTAGTGATTAACATACAGTCTGTTCTACAAAAAAGGCCCCGCCTTCTAGCAACTTTATTATTTATTTTAGACCCAATAAACCTTATATCAAATCAAATGACACATAAAAACCTACATTTTAACACAATCAAAAACATTTTATCTTCAATTTTTTCAGAGTGGTGACGTCACATGCAATTTTTTTAAATGACACTGTATATATTTTTTTACATTTTCTGGTAGAGGTTTTTTATCTCTTTTCAACAATATAAATATTTTATGCCCTTACATAAGAAAATTTTCGAGAAAAATTACAAAACTTTTTTATCGGTTGGAGGCCATGATACAAAACTATAAACAATAGCGTAACTCAGGAAAACAATACAAATAGTAGACAAACGCTTGAACTGTCAGATTTCAGAATAATCTAAAGTGTTTTCTTGTATTATACTCTTGTGCTTTAATATTCAAATCAAAATATGGCCAGGTTTACTAACAATGAAATGGTTGACGTGTTGCAAGTATTCTTTGAATGCAGGAAAAAAAATCTGGTGTGATACACTCACACAACTTCCTTTTACAGTGATCTTATAATTAGTCAAAAATTTAATTTTTAATTTTTAAGCATTTGTCAAAAATTTTCAAAAATTACGAATTCTACAAAAACGGTACAAAATAGAGCGTTAGTTGAAGAGACAAATTTTCTCTAAAATCTTAAGCAGAATTTAAAAATGTAATAATATACCGGGTGTTCCATTTAAAATAGGAGTTAATAAAAAAAATAGAAAAAAAAACAAAAGAAACCCACTTTAGAAGTTTTCAACTGGAAAATCACCTATCTCACGTCAATGCACATTAAAAATGTAATAAAAATGTAAAGTTTGAAAAAAATCGTTAGAGCCGTTTTTGAAAAAATCGAAAAAAACTGAAAAATCACAAGAGTAAACACCTACTTCCGGTTATGCGATTTTCTTCAAAAGCTTGCTGTCTCATCTACATAGTACACAAAACTTATATATGAAGTTTCAACGCCATACCTCTTTTCGTTTTTGAGATATTCTGTTCACAGACAGACAGACAGACAGACAGACACACAGACCAATGAAAAAAAATATGTTTTTTGGGATCAGGGGACTCTAAAACGTGAAGATCTGTTGAAAACTCAATTTCGAATTTTTGGGGTGAATCCAATACTTCCTTTATCGTAAAAGGAAGTAATAGTGCGGAAGCTTTACGTATTTATCAAACACGGTATCCCGATAGACAGGCTCCTTCCCGGCGAAAATTTAGTAAATTAGAAGAAACGTTAAGGAATACGGGTTCTCTAAAGAAAATAAAGAGAGACCGCCAAGTATGAGATGAAAATTTGGAGTTGGATATTTTGTTAAGTGTAGAGCAAGATGCAAATACTTCAACACGAGAAATTGCACATAATCTTGAAAATTTTGAAACGAAAAGCATGTAACCGAATTTTGTAATTGGAAATTAATAATTTTTTAAAAGTTTTTAAAAGCATGTTTGGTGAATAGAAGGGGTAATATTTAAAATAAAATTGCTGTGTTGTGCAAAGAATAAAATATAAAATGTTAAAAGGATGGAAGGTATGCAGGAAGATGGAGGAAGATAAAGAATGTGGTGAGAATACCAAACTAAAACAGTTATAACCTACAAAAGCAAATAAATGGAAAGGAATACTGAATTAAGTTTATTGTAAGATTACATTTTACATTTGCATTGATTGAATTGGATAACAAGGAACGATTTACAAGGGAAGCGTGAGCATGTTTGTGGGGATTGTCAAGCTGTAACGGACTTCAAATGAGTAATTTGGATTGAATATTAGAGTAACACAACTACGACTGAGGTCTATTTGGATCTGTACTTTGGTGAAGCTGTATATGCTGATTCCTGGAGCAAACCGGGTTCCTGTGTTAATTTGGATCCTGATTCTGGACATTTTGGCAGTGTGGTTGTCAGTCGAGGCCTTCACCGTGGCTTTGAGTGGAGCAGTTGTGGTGTGATCAGTTGCAGAGTTAGACGAATTGGTTTCAGCAGAGGAGAGTGCTAAGTTCAATAAAAGGTAAATTAATCTAGGTATTAAATTAGAACTGAAAGAAAATATAGATTAATGTGAATTAATATTAATTAAGGAAGTACTTACTATTTGAGATTGTCGTATGACAAATGTAACGATGAAGTATTTGTAATTGAATTTTCAAAAACTATTTTGACGTACCATTTTACAGAAGTTTTGAATTTTCATAATTAAAATAGGAACATCAAATTTCAAAATAAGCAATCTAGATAAAAAGAATCCGCTCTGATTTTCAGTCAAGTGTATCTACAGGAGCTAGCAGAAAATCATTTTGAATATTCAAATTAAATAAATAGGACACTTAAATTGATTACAATTTAATTATAGCATAACAAATACAATATGTAGCAATTACATAATATATTGAATACATTTTTTACATTAAATAGATCGACGACATGAAACGAATCGAATACATGGACTACAGAAAATTAATCGAATAGATCGACTACAACTAATACGTCGATTAAATCGAATATGTACAGAGATATTGAATACATCGATTGCATTTCGTGAAAATCAAGAGATCGTCGATAATTAATGAACTAAAGCTTAGCAGTGAATGTATGAATTACAGCTATATCGGTGTATAGAATATGTCGACGTATGTATGGATTGAAAATATTGATATACCTTTGTATAGATGGTATACATTTGTTGAATACATCGATGTATCGAATATATCGACATGACTATGTATTCATGTATCGTTTATATCTAGACAAGGACTTATCGATCGTGGTGATCCACCGATATATCAATATTTTCACAACACTATAGTTAAGAAAAAATACCAGCCCTAGATACATATAACATCATTCTGAAAGTTCCTGAAAGATTTAGTATTATAGTCATTTTCGATGTTTTTTGTACCATTCTGTACAATAAGTTTCCAAGTATGATCCATTGCATCCTAATAATATTCTTATAAACGTACGGGTATTAAAGAAAGTTTCCAGTTGCTATCGGGATCACATTATAGATTTGAACTACGCCACTGGCGGTGGCTCTACTTTGTGACACATTTTATGGCAACACGTGACCTGTGCATTTCATCCTGCTTTATTATTAAGCAATTATTGTTATTGTAAGTACGTTACAATAATGGTGCATTAAATCCGACCATAACGTTTATGGCTTCAGGTTCAGAGGGTTGGCTAAGTTGCTTAACGAGACATTCGACGGTGGGCAAATAGAGACATATTTTAGGTGATTAATGGGCCGCATTACGTAATCTCCGCATGTGGGCCGCAACACCGATATCGACTTACGGCGACATTCCCAGCGTATCTTATCGCAGTGCCTAAAATTTCCCAGTCACCCCAATGAGCCGCGGCTTTCTAATTCTAAAATGGTGCCTAGAATTCGAATTCGGCAGAGCGGTGAAATTCACGCTTGTGCTTCATACATAATACAACTCGCGACTAACAGACTAACTTGGGAGGAGGCGGAAGAAGTGATTTGTAAACTTAGATTACTGAAAGTTATTGGAAACGAACCGCTTTTAGCAGAAATGAAACGCCTCCTGGCTTGCATGCAAAAAGGCTCAGAACTTGGGGTCTAGGCTTAAAATTCAATAAATGCTCCGTTTAGTCAACCTGCAGCAACCAACCTGACAATTCAAATACCCGTTGTGGTGATAAAAGTTGAAAATGTTGGACTGCATCAAGTATCCACGACGATCCTAGGTTCTAAAGGGGGTAGTGGGCCAGTGATTTCTAAAAGCAACTTAACTAAGGGATAGCTTCCTAAGTGTAAAGCCAAGTCTCTTCGATAATTTGAAAGCTTGCGCACTTAATTACTATAATACGAAGGTAAAAAGAGCATGGATTGATTTTTGATACGATCAATTATTTATTTATATACCGTGTAATAGAAAACTTTCAACGTCTAGATGGCTGTGTATTTTTAAAAATTAAATTTATGTTGGCAGTGATGAGTAAAGCTACTTAATAATATAATACAATTTTGACAGATAAACTTAATTTTTACAGGATGTTTAATGCCGAGCACCAGGTGGTTCTGTGTGTGGAAAAGGCAGCAAATCATTTTGAATAGCTGTAGTTGTTTTTGTTACTAACATTTTTATGTATTCAACAAGAATGTTTGTATTGGTTGAAATGACAATCCTGACATAACTTTAAACCATATATGTAATACTTCTATATGGCGTGTTCCTATTCAAGCGCTGTATGCTAGCGTTCACTAAAGAAGTGAGATAGAATGATTGCAAGTTCCTGCCTTTGCGCGTGCGTTAATCTCCGCTCGCCACTTCGTGGCTCGTGAAATCGCCTTCGCTTCGGCGTCGGATAGTGTCGTACCACGCGGATCGTATTTCTAGCAGCCAAACAGAATTAGCGCTGGCGCATTACGCACAAATCGCAATCAATCTTCTCTGACACCCTCTCTCTTCAACACGCCATATAGAAGTATTACATAAAGACATTTATTTATTTATTTATTTATTTACATATATGCTTTAAACTGACAGATATAAAATTCCAATGTGACTTTTACTACCACGACTGCCAACAACATTTTTTGGCAAAATAATTCCACAACCCTCTAGAGTCTAGACGTTGAAGTTTTCGATCATACTGTAATTAATTGTTTTAAGCTGCGACCAATAGTACATTATGCACTAAAATTAGATCATCGTAGAGTCAAGTTCAATTTAAATACTTACTTATTTGTTGACTTTGACGACTGAATATTAGGTGTTTGACATGTAGAGTCGGATTGGTGTACCTCTCGTATCATAAAAGTGCCTCTAACTGACAGCGGATTCGTAGTAACTTTCAGTAACGCATTAACTTTAGATCAGGAATTTTAGTGTCATTGTGTCACATTGTGGTGGTATTAGTTTAGTTTTGTTTTGGTCGTAAACGATTTGGGGCAGAAAGGTAGAAAGCAATTTGTCGCGGTTTTTGTAGAATTTCATTTCCAACCCCAAATGGGGGATATTTGATCTTCGATAGACAAACCGAGTGGTCGTTGTTGTGCCCGATTCATATTTGTGGATAGTTAGTTTCGGGATATCAGCTAGACGGTGGAGTTGAATGACCTCAGCGATATTTATTTGGTAAGGCGTATGATTATCTCTATTGGCAGCTTTGTAATACAGTTTCATTCTATTGTTAACTAGCAACCCAGTGAGACAAATGTCTCATTTAAAAAAACAAAAAAGACCGTTTTGCAAATAGAACGCGTATTCACCACACGTACGTATATGACGTCATTGTTGGTAGCAAACTACCAGTCGCATTCGCCTTGATAAAATTTGCCTAGAATCTAACCTAAAAAGTTAGGATTAGGATAATTAAGATAATAATTAGTGTTAGAGACTGAAATTCGGTTCCTGACCTGACATGACCATTCCAAACATATAACTTTCATAACTTTTTTCTCTATCTCTTACGGTTTGGCTGCTGAAACAGCGTCCCGGACAGACAAGTCTATTAGATAAAGGATGTCGACACCTTCGTATTATTCGTAGGACTGGAGAGGGCGCGTTCAAATTATTTTTTACCTACAGTAAGCTGTTTCAATGAAAGAATTTGCTGGGAGCTAATGACACCTTTGTTTTTCTGGATGGTGGATAGTTTTTGAGAATTTGTATGGATTGGTTTCTTTTTGGTGGAGTCTTTTTTTGAGGAAGGTTGATGGTAAATGGGTTTTCTTGGCTTTGATCTACATGGGAGGCGACAAATAAGCTAAAACTTTATTGACATGTTATTTAACTAGTATTTGGTCATAAGGCATTAATGTTCGGTATACCTCTTTTGCATTAAAAACTTCTACATAAAATAACAATGTAATTGTGCCGCATTAACATATTATTTTTACATTAACAAGGTATAACTTGTCAGTTCGTTTGCATTTTTAGAGGCAACAACTGTTGAAATATCATCTTCATTGTAAGTTAACGATTCACAATTCGGATCACCGCTAAAAAATTAAAGCTAAACAAGCTATTTAATGTTTCTATATTGCTGAAATGTCTCAGGTAGGTATAAACCTTTTAAAAGAAGAAAATGACGAAAAAGATTAAAATCAAGTATCCTGGATGATTTATGCTGTTACATATTCAACCAAAAACTTTCTACAATTTTTTTGTGAAATTTGAGTGGATTGAGTATTTATTACCTTTTTTATATTTATTTAGTGATGTTAGCAATTCGTCGAGTACCCACAATATAATTATTATTTAAGCTCATATACTGGTTTCTGGGTTACATGAAAGAGAATATATCAATTGCTCGTATTACATCGTAATACTTATTGTTGAGAAATTTATTTTTCAGTCACACTCTGTAGATCAGAAAGCCACTTCTATCTCAGTCGTCGATATTCTTACTCTCCTAGAAGGGTTCACTTCATTAGAATGCGTTATGAGTCGTTTCTGTTCTTTATTGACATCTCGTACTAACTCGATGGCGTTTGGCATTTCAAGGTTTATATGTAGTGTTCGATTACAAGAAATAAATACGCCATCAGATTTTACTTACAATTCGTAAGATTTCCTATTGAAATCATGTACCAAAACATTCTCACAGTTGGCTTACGTCCAAATTGGTCTAACCACAGTTTTTCATTGTTAAAGGTGATTTTTTATTAGACTTTCGCATTAAAGTCCATTTTTTTACGTTTCGGATAATGTATGTAAGATGGTTTTCTATATTCACATGCAAATACCTAGTTTTGTGGCTTGTGATACAGCAATTATACATGGACCGGTGGGCATTTGGAGTATCTTAATGTGAAAATGAATCGATTTTTTTCATCCACTTTACATATATCTTCATGTATCTAGCCAATTTTGTCTCATGCTTGTGCTTACTTGAAGCAGCCTGATGCATTATTTGGATTAGTAGCCATATAAAAAACAACACGCTCTTTGATGAACCATTTGAACATTATCAAATGCTTTGTTTAATTTTGAGTATACGCTGTGCTAGTGAATATACTGGTGAATTTCATTGTTAGAACTGTCATAATGTACGAGTATTACTAAATATTCAAGGACCTGTAGCGGTATAAACAAGCAGAATTTCGAGCATGCTTCATCGGATTATGTATATTATACTCGTGGAAAACACACATTGGAATTTTTTAAATAAATATTGTTACGCTTGAAAATCTTCGGTGGTTTAGTTAGGCACTGTAAGGTGGCCACTTATCCTTGTGTAACGAACATCTATCCACATTTTCTTTTGTTAAGCAACTTATTCTCACGGTGGGATTTGCTTTTCTTCTGTGGGTTGGATTGGATTTTACTTCTCGTGTTGTGATGTGTTTTTTGGTTTTTAATAGTTCTTCTTGTTTTGAGTATTGGGGTTGTATCTTTTGGTCTTGTGATTGTGGTTGGAAAGTG
This sequence comes from Agriotes lineatus, assembly GCA_940337035.1. Taxonomy (NCBI): domain Eukaryota; kingdom Metazoa; phylum Arthropoda; class Insecta; order Coleoptera; family Elateridae; genus Agriotes; species Agriotes lineatus. Next base: position 17,753,429 of record OW679194.1, on the reverse strand, counting down.
TAGTGAATTAGTGTGGAGACGTTGTCTTTTGGTAGGGGTTCAAGGCTTGGATTGATGCCCAAGCTTAAAGCATCATTTTCGTAGTCGTTCTGTCTAGTTTCTTCGCTTTCACTTAAAGTTGGTTTGGTGATTTTGACAGTTTATATCCTGAGAATGGCCTCAAACTTGCTATCTTTTGTTTTACATTATCTTTGCAAATTCTAGCAATTATTGCATATGTTGGGTTACCTACGCATTTACTTACATTTTCGAAAAAAAATTATAACCTTGAGCATATAGCGATGGTTTTGTGATTTGCTATAATCTGATTGGTTAAACCAGGATCTCACGGTATTTAAGAAGCAACTAACCTTTTGGGAGGCCTTACCCATTTTACTGGATTTATTCCAGGCATTTTCAATCCATAAATCGATTCTTCGAGTCTCCTGCATGTGATATTTCAGGCTACGTACAGTTACGAGTAACAGTTTAGTGGTCTTAATTGTTCCTTTCATTGTTAACTTACTGAAGTAGTAGTGGAGCTATTCTTAACACTTGTGCCCTTTCTGAATGCACTGAACACTGAAAACCTCGAACCTATTCTGGCGGCCTTGTAAAATACTAATTCATTACGAGCTGAAATTCTTGGAACAAAAAAATTTAGTTGTTGTATAATGTATGGATGAATGTCAACTTGAGAGTTTATAATTTTGTGAATAAATACTAGATCGAATGCGTTTCTACGATTTTCCAAAGACATTACGTCAAAATATTTCAAAATAGTAGTATATGAAATAAATTGAGGATTTTCTTTGGTCTTTCGAAAATAGAGACATTTTAAAAATCGTTTTTGTACGCGTTCTATTTCTAATATGTGTATATTGTAACAAGGATTCCAAATTACAGATGAAAACTCTAATTTGCTACGTACGTATGCATTATATATTTGCAACGTTGCTTCAGTATTTTGAAATCCATATGTAGTCCTTAATATAAAGCCAATCAGTTTTAATGCTTCGGTAGTAATTTTAGCGATATGGGGAACAAAAGATAATTTAGCATCAAACACAATGCCTAAATCAGTTATTTCATATTTTTGAACTAGTGGTTCCCCGTTCATGCTATATTGAAAATTTATTGGGTTTATATTACGTGTGAAGGATATACTACAACATTTGGTTGTATTTAAATATAAACGATTTATTTCGCTCCACTTATAAAGCGCGTTAATATCGCGTTGTAACAAAATGCAATCATCTGCATTTCTTATAGTTCTCCAGATTTTTAAATCATCAGCAAATAGTATGTGTTCAGAGTTTAGAAAAATATTCGATATGTCATTAATAAACAGTAAAAACAAAAGTGGACCCAAATTTGAACCTTGTGGAACCCCCGAAAGTGCTTTATATTTATTAGATTCAGAGCCAAGAAATACCACATACTGCCATCTGCCAGAAAGATACGAGACAAATAAGTTAATCATAGATGGTGAAAATTCAAAAGAAGTCAACTTTACTACTAATAATTCATGATTTACACGGTCAAATGCCTTCGCAAAGTCCGTATAAATAACATCCACTTGTAAGTTGTTATCTATAGCAGTAGCTACGTCTTGTGTAAAGGGCAATAAATTAGTAACAGTCGAGCGGTTTGGCATAAATCCTTGTTGAAAAACAGACAATTTATTTTTGACGAATGGAAAAATTTTATTATACAATACCGTTTCGAAAATTTTTGAGACAGCTGGAAGTAACGCTACAGGTCGATAGTTAGAGACGTCCTTTTTGTCCCCGCTTTTATAAATAGGACATATCCTGGCTGTTTTCCACTGATCGGGAAAAACGGCAGTTTCCAAAATTAAGTTGAATAATATATGTAATGGATGGGACAAAAACTCTGAACAAGCTTTATAAATATATATAGGTATTTCGTCCGTACCAACTGATTTCTTAGGTTTCATTGCCTTAAGAGCTTTATTTATATCATCAATTGTAATGGGAAGCACATGAAAATTACCTGGTTCGGTAGATGTTATTGTTGTAGCATTACCTTGCGAGCGAACATACACAGACTGAAAATTATCTGCAAAGGCATTTGCCGTTGCTTGATTATTACATAAAAAGTTGCCTTTGTAATGCATATTATGCGCAACATTTTCTTTCCTCTTATGTTTAACAAAGGACCAAAACAGAGCTGGTTCGTTTTGCAGTCCATTCTCAATATTTTTTAAATATTCTTGATATGCAGCATTAATGTCATGTTTGACTTTATTTCTGAGTTGTCTGTATTTCTCAATAACGCTACCGTTACCTCTACTTTGTTTTATTTTTTTAAACAGGCGATTTTTCTTTTTTATTGCTTTAATAACACTCAAAGGAAACCAGGATGGGAATTTATTATGAATATGTTTAATTTTAGGAACTGTAGCATCAAGGGCAGTTTTGAAAAGTTCATAAAATTTTGATATAGCTAAATTTACGTCCTTAAAAGTTTCAAGTACTGACCAGTTAGTTTCCCTTAACCTATAATAAAGTTCCAAAAAATTACTTATTTTGTAATTATACTGTTCATTGTTAATAGTAAGATTATTTGACTTTTCGTAATAAATATAATCGCATTCTAAAGGAGGATGATAAATATCTGCCTGGACAAGTAGCGATTCAGAACGCGTGACATCGATGTGCGAGTTAGCTAACACTAAATCTAAAGTTCTATTTAAACTATTTTTAACGTTATTATACTGAATTAAAACATTAAAATTTATAAAATCTATAAATGCAGCATATAGTGGATTTGCAAAAAAAACCAGCTCTGGGTTCAAATTTGGCAAATTAAAATCACCCACTATAACTAAATGTTTTTGAGTAATTTCTGAATTTAATTCAACCATGCGAAATAAAACCTCAAACAAGTTCAATAAATTTTCAAATTGATTTTCTAAAAATCCTAGGTCGAGCACATAAACGATGAGGCAAGATTTGAATAAGAAAAAGTCGTCCATTAAAAATACCACACCAGGCGTTAACAGAAAATCTTTGTTGGAAAGATCTAGTACTAATTGCGTGTGGATTTTCTAGGGACCACACATGCTCGTTATGAGTATTATTAATTCCATCTCTTGTAGACATCGATTCATCTGACCATAAAGTTTCACTGATAAAGTTAGGATTGCATCAAGCTGTTCCAGCAACCAATGACAAAAACCAAGTCGCTGAACTTTGTCGCCGGGTTGCAAGTTATGGACGCTTTGGTAGTGGTAAGGGTGTAAAACTTAATTGTTTTCCAAACAAAGTTACGAGACAATTGTAACTGCAGAAATTCTTCTAGTACTGATCGCTGGTTCATCCAGCACTGAATCAGTAATGGCAATTTTCTGAGCAACAGTGTGATTTTGCACTGGGCCTCCACTACGACTATCACTAATTCTCACAAAGCCTTCGATATGCATTGCTATAAACTCGATGAGAAGGTTGGCACCTGTTTGGTAATGGTACATTGTATTCACGACACGCATCTTTAGCGTTCCCATAGCAATATCTACAAACATAAATTATATCAGCATACTCTTCATTAGTAAACTGCATTGTAAACTGTCAAAACACAAATGTTTATTACCATGGTTGCTATGTTTTTGCTTTAAATTGAAATAACTTGTTAACGAAGACGGATATGGGCAAAAGTTCTTTATTTGTGCTTAGAATTCGATTTTATATATGACATTTCATTTTACTCCTCCAATTACCGAACACCCTGTGTAGTAGATGATTTTTTTTGTAACAATATATCCAGTAAGCAGTGAACGGGTTTTATGTATCAATAAATCGTATGCTTATCGCCAATCCTTTGCTAGCAGTTTGTGGCATTATTACTTTAGTGGTTTATGAATTATAGGCAGAGGTCTTTCCGCGTAATATGCGCCTTTTTAACCTATTGTGGATTTGAAGAAGAATATGTGTTTAATGCTCACTTTAATTTTAGGGATTTCTGCTTCGCTGAATCGCGTTCGCGCGCTGCTAAACAATTAAATATCTTATGTGGAACATAGAACCTTCGTATGCTATTGTAGAATCTTTTAAATGATGTTCTGTGTAATATTGGGTTGAATATTTAATGTTGTATATTGCTAAAGATTTGATATTTTCGAATAACAAAGATTATTGGTCTAAGCAGCTTCTCCTCGTTTTTTTAAATTATTTTGATGGATTTTATGTGGTTTGGGGTTCACATTTCCTCCTGCAGGTTTCCTCGTTTGTACTGCCTCTAACCAGGGGCGCTTCGGGACACAGACGTTGTTTAAGAATCAGCTGGTACATTTGCTACACACTTGCAATCCCAAGCCTGTGTGTGTTTTTAGGAATAGTTTTGTTTTTATTTTCTCATTGTTATTTCAAAAACTTTTGCGTATTCTAGATAGATCAAGCGTTAGAATACTCTACTGCTAAAAGGTTTAAAAATAACATGGAGAAGATTTTCGAGAGGTTAAGTAAACTATAAAAAAAAATCTTCGGAAGGCATTCATTTTCACTTAACTACCAACAATCAATTATTGCAACTGATATTATATTAAGCTAGAAATTTAAAAAATTTGAATATTTAAACTGAAATTAATTGCTTTTCAAATTATTAGCAAAACATATTTGATTTTGCATTCCTACCGCATCAAAGGGCAACCAAAAAAACATTATAGCACAGTGTCTGGACTAATTTGGGTAGACTTCCTCATATGTAATAAATCAGCGGTAAAACCACAAGTTTGTTAGAACGTTAGGATAAGAACAACATACAGGGTGTCGCAGAACTGCCTCCCCACGGATGAGTCATAGATTCCTTAGGTTCTAATAAATCGATTAAACCTAATATACCTTAGTACAAAGTCCCTCCAGTGGCAAGTTATAGGGCCTTGAAGTTCAATTTTTAATTGTTTATTTTTATGTTAATTTCCACAAATGTAAAGATTTTGGTATACATGCACACTATTATGTACTGCACTAGTAAAAAATGTTTGATACACTAGACTGCACTGTAAGAGGCACTTTACCTATATCTGAAAACTCTTTTTAGCTATAACTTTGTTACTTCTAACATTTATTTAAATTTTAAGTTATTATCCGAAAGAAAATTAAAAAGCGTAAAAATAAAGTACTCTTAGTTCATAAGCGTGCAAGCAACTGTTGACGTTAAAATGCACATCAAAGGTTTTTGGGTGTCATTACGACGTGCAATTATCAATTAGCCATGATCACAAAAACAATGGGTAATGATTGTGATATAGTAAACAACAATAATAAATCAATTAATAAGGTCGGTGACGGATAACAAATTTAAATAAATGTTATAAATTATAAGTAACAAAGTTATAGCTAAAAAGTGTTTTCAGATATAGGTAAAGAGTAAAGTGTCTCTTACAGTGAAGCGTATCAAGCAATTTTTACTAGTGCAGTACATAATAGTGCACATGTATACCAAAATTTAAATCGGTATCTTTACATTTGTGGAAATTAACATAAAAATAAAAAAAATATCTTCAAGGCTCTATAACTTCTTACTGGAGGGACTGTGTACCAAGGTATATTACGTTTAATCGGTTTATTTATAACCTAAGGAATATATGCCTAATCGGTGGGGAGGCCGTTCGGGGACACCCTGCATTTTCTTAGAAGGCGGCTAATAATAAAAATTCCCATTTTCTTATTAATAACAATTACTTTTAGTTTCTTTCTATATACTACTTTATTGTATGAATTTAACCGAGTCTTCAAAATAGTATTCGATTTAGCTCGTAAAATTTTTAGGTTTAGACTAATACGCTGTTGGTACATTATAGTAGATAAATTTAACATTTAACCGCAGTTTCATGACACAGTAGGAGGAGGACTTCATTAATCCGAGCACCTGTAACCTGCAGAAAAGAAAAAGCTCCTCGCATTCGCAAGGATTACCGAAAACAACCCTGCGTTATAGGACCTCGACATAACAATCTTCTTTATCTGAATTAAGGTTTTCAGTGGCTATAAAAGTAATGAAAAACCGTATAGTTTAGTCAAAATGGCTTGTAATTTGATATTAAAGCACCATTTTAGGCCATAACGGCCCACTTCCATATAAAAAGTGACATTAAACAGGTAGTATCTGGAATATGAAGTTACACCGAAATGAATGTCGTCTCTAGCTGCAAGCATAACTACAACTTTGCCAAAACTAAAGAACTGGCCTTGATCTTGCGTTATTGTAAATTTATGTATTTAAATCTGCCCTGGTCGTTCCTGTTTAGTACAGGTGATGTAAAAATGGCGATCATGTTCGTGTATTTTGTAATTAATACAAATAAATGAACTTACTCTTTTGCGTTTTATATTTAAGTGTATGGCATGGGTTGTATTCTAAAATGGAGATGTATCGAGTCGAGGCAAAAAATTGATTGATCGCTTCGTTAGCCAATGCTGATTCAGCACTATGTATTTTGGTGCTCTACATAACTGTCAATCAAATAATTGGAAGAGACCACCCGCAACTAATTGATTAAATAGGAGAGCATTACTTCATTGCCTAATATACGATGGAGGCAATTTTTATAACTATAGACGTACCTAAGTTATTACTTAACGAACACTAGATTTTGCAAACCAAATGTTCTTGTGGTCTTCTGCACGCGTAAGAAATCGATTTTGAATTCTTAAATTTTACACTTGTAATTTTGGTCGCATATTTATTATTCAAAGTAGCAATCACAGCAAATGCAGCAGTTTTATGAGAATAGCTGTACTATCTTTCTCCGCCTGCAGCTGCTTATCTTAAATGTTTTTACTTAAGATACTTGCTTCTTTATGGTAATGGAATTCATCTGTAAAGCAATTAATTTTTATTTAACGTACAATTAATTGCCCGAATCTTTGTCCACAATTAAAATGTCTGATAATAATGAAAGGTGTGTAAATGCAAACTATTCAAACATTTTTGTATTTAACTCCGTACATATAAATACTTGTGTCTCTTTATCTGTTTCCACGCTTACGTTGTATTATTTGTGTATTATTTATCCATGCTTGTAAACAATTTTAAGTACATATTACCGGTTTGGATCGTAATCACATTACCTACTAATGCTTCTGTTTGCTCGAGTGTTATGCTTGATATAATGGCGTAATTTACTGAAAATGTTTCGAATCGTAGCGAGGATAACCCCAAAAGTTATGTTATTATCAAAGCCATTGTTGTTGGAATCCAGTTATGTAAGTGTTCGCTCTCATTTTCAACGAATAATGCTGTGCATTTTATTTCTTTGAATATGAATGTGCATTTTTAAATTTATTTATTAACTACTATAATTCATCAACAATACGATTAATTATATCGAACAATCTTTTTAAAATTAAAACTATTTTGCATCAGCTTTCTTTAAGAGACTTGTCGGTACTTGCTTGCCTCTTAAAGATTTATTCGACTGAATTCGTTCTCTAGCAGTTCATAAATTCATAATAACTGTTGATTTATGTAAAGTCCTTAAATTGATTTTAGCTAATTAATTTGACTACAATTGGGTATTTTCTGTAGTTGAACTGCATCATTCTACATCATTCATCAACTTGATAAGACTATTAATATAATGTCATTGGCTACGAACACGCAATTCATTCTGCACTAGTTGCTAATCGATTAAATATTTTATCGAACAAACTTGCAAGGTCTTAGAACCACATTTGAGTCTTATATATGAGAATTTATTCGAATTAATTCATTCGCTAAAGTCATTCTATAGTAACTTATTGATTGTTGATAATGAAATAGAGTTAAATCAATTGTGGGTAATAATTGTCATCGGATATTTTCTCTAGTCGAACTGCATCAGTATACATATTTATCAACTTGAAAAGACTATTGGACTGAATTCATTCTCTACGCAATTCAATGTTAAGTACTTTTTATGGTATTAAACATGTTATCGGGAGAACCATTCTGCAGTCCTATATGAAAATGTAGTCGAATTAATTCATTATACATATCATTTATCAACTTGCTAGCTATTCAAACAGTTTCATTCGTTATTAACATAATATATTCAGCACTACTTGTCTTAGCGATTAAACATGTTCTGGAGTAAGCTAGAGCTGCAGTGTCTTAGAACCAGATTACAGACCCATATGAAAAATATTTGGCCAACAGTCGTAAAGTAATTCTTTATAACTGTCCCAACTCACTAGACTGTTGATTTTGATTAATTGATTCATGTACAGTAAGTACTTGAATTAGCTAATTAATTTAATTACCATCGGATGCATTATGTAGTCGAATGTGCGACCTGACTATTAACTTGAATGAATTCATTAGCTACTAACATGCAATTCAATCTGCACTACCTACAAAGCCATATTAATTATTAAATAAGCTTTGGCTGTGTTCCTTAGAACTACACTCGAGTTCTACATGATAATTTGTTCGAATGAATTCATTCGTTACCAGTTCATTACCATTCGATAAGTAATTCTATAATATCTGGTTTTACTGACTCAACTGTCGATTTTAATTAACAGATTTACTCGTGTGTACATAAATCGGTTTTAATTAATTAATTTAGCTACCATCAAACACGTTTTGTAATCCAACTCCATTATTGCACATCATTGATCAAGCAGATCTGAGTTTATTTAAAAAAGAATTATTCGCTAGTAACACAATTTAATTAGCACTACTTTCTAATCGATTAAATATGTTATCGAAGAATTTCGAACTGCGGCGTCGTTGAAGTACACTGAACTCCTACGTGAGAATCTATTCGAAGGAATTTATTAGTTATCACGAGATTATTCTTTTAATAGTAGCTGGTTCTTACTAGACCGTCGATTTTAATGAATTTATTTATGTAGAGTACTTCGAACGATTTTAATAAATTAATTTAGCTATCATCCCATGCGTTCTGTATTCTGTTTTATCTATCACCTAGATACAATTTTGTTATTTTTATTCCAACGAATTCATTTGCTAATAACACAATTTAATTTGTAGTACTACTTGCAAAGCGATTACGTTATCGAACAAACCAGAGCGAAGTCCTATATGAGGATTTATTTGAATGAATAATTTTTCACCAGTCGATAAGCAATACTATAATAACTGTTCCTAGTCACTAGATCCTTGATTTTAATTAATTCATTTATGCGGAGTACTTAAATCGATTTTAATTTATTAATTTAGCTACATCAGATGCTTTCTAGAGTTGAACTCCATTATTCTACTCTATTTATCAACTAGATCGAACTTGATTCGAACGAAGTGATTTGCAAAGAACGCACAATTTAGTTTTGCACTACTTGTTAAGCGATTACACACGTTATCGAACAATCTAGAACTGTATTGTCATCGAACCGACTGGACCTATATGAGAATTTATTCAAAGGAATTTATTCGCTATCACTCGACTAGTGTTTCTACAATAACGGTTCCTAGTCACTACTGATGGTTTTAATTTATTTATTTATTTATATCGAGTACTTACATCCATTTTAATTAATTAATTTAGCTATCATCATCGAATGTGTTCTGTAACCGAACTCTCATGATTCTACTTTATTTATGAACTAGATAACATGTTATTATTTTTATTCGAATGAATTAATTTTCTAAAAACACAATTTAATTTGCACTACTTGCTAAGCGATGAAACGTTATCAAATAATCTAAAAGTACAGTGTGGGCGAACCAGACTGGAGTCTTTGCTAACCGATTAAGCATGTTGTCGAAGCAAGCTGGAACTGCAGTATCTTTTAACTACACTGTACCTAGTCCGATACGAGAATTTATTTGAGTGAATTCATTTGTGCAGTGTACTTAAATCTATTTTGATTTATTAATTTAGTTGCCATCAGATATTTTCTGTGGTGGAACTGCAACATTCTACATACATCATTTATGAACTTGATAAGACTTGATTCGATTTTTGCCATTCGATTGCCATTTGAAAATGGTTATAAATGACAATATCCCTACATCATGTTTCACTTCAAAATTATGTGAACCAAGGGTTTTTACATACTGCATACCCTAGTAACATTAAACCCATGCTTTTGCATCTATTTCAAAAGATGGCATTGTATTTTTAAGATGAATGTTATGTCTTAGCTATAACGGTTACCAATTAAACATAAATTTAAAAAAAATTAGGATATCTCACTCCAGCCATTTATTTACCGGGCTGCTACGCAAGTAACAGCCAACAGCTGTAATTGTTTGCAAATGTTTCAACTAGGCATGTGCTACAGACTCCATAAATTTGTACCCAGTTCTGTGCAACCACACGTATGTAAATAACTTCGTGGTAATGTACGTACTTTGGTCCTAATAATTTGCAATGCACACCGCGTCGCTTCCATGTTTTATCTTGCTTTATTTTCTGTAACGGTGGTTATAATAGAAACGCCATATGTACCCTCGCATACGAAAGCAGTACACGCACTGATGTAGGTCTAATAACATGCAGCTCAAGCCTTGCCTGTGCAATTGCAGCCAGTCTGATCCGGCAATAACAATACACTGAATTTATCAGGTGAATGCATTCGGATATTTTTAGAAGTAATTGTGTCGGAGCCACTTAAATCCGAAGCGGGTTGGCTGCTCGTAAAACTTTAAGAGCAGCGTATGGTAGTCATAAATGTGATTTTTAAATGTGTTTGAAGTGCTGAAATAACACGGAAATGAGGTGTTCTACAACGACGCGATTTTGGATTCGGGCGGGCTGCAATAAGTCACGGAAACTCTCATATCGGGCCCTTTTGAGGCACATTTTGATAATGTGAAAAAGCTCGCTCGCAGGAGCAGTAGGTGGAAATGGCCGAACCTCGAAAGGACCCTAGCGAGAACTTTCCCTCGAGCATTTCGTCGATGTCACTTTCTCTTTATATCCGGCGAGAGGTCACACTAGGCCGAAACAAGAGGCCATTTTGCTTTGTCGATTCCTGAATGTCTGTGGGTGACAATATTTTGATACTATACTAATCAACAGGATCAAATAAATAAACAACTCTCCATAGAATATACTTCTGGTGAAACGTGTTTCTAGTAAAAAATTTAAAATTTACTCTAGTCGCATTTCTAATGCGAACATTCAACATATATCTTATAATATTTGTAGACATTTTTAATTGTATATATTTACCTATGTAGAAATTTTATTTTTTTTATTGGCCATTCAAACATCTTTCATGGCAAAAATAAATGGTAATTTTCGTAATCTGGTTATCAAATACTGTACAGAATACGTTTAGCAAAATATTCGAATTGAACTTTCCATCAATTTTCCAAACGCATTTAAAATAGTTTTTCCACATTTCGAAAAATTGCTGGTTGAATATTTCAATAACTCTGCAGGCGAATACACATTGCTACTTTCTAGTCTAGTCCAACGTATACTGTACATATGAACTTATTATATAATCTAAACGTGTTTCAACGATTTCAAACACTTAGTCATGGGAATTTACAGTTATTTTCGCAAGCATAAGGGTCGTTTCGAATGAGACTACAATTCGATTTGTTAAATGTTGTGTAAACAAAATATGGCTTAAGTTACAGTAAAGACATTTATTTACAACTTAAAAATACCATGGAAAGCCTGTAAAAAGGGATTGAATGCCATAAAATAAATTTAAAGCCATTCAAATGAAAGCAAGTACAAAATAAATGTTCATAATTGAACTCTGTTCAAAACTATTAAAAATTGCATTAATGTAATTTAAGGTCCTTTAAACGTCACTTCAACAAGGTAAATTCGTTCAGGAAATGTAATTTTAAATAATTGTTAAGATGAAAAAGTTTTGACTAAGTATGAATTTCATTAGTAGATTTTTACTAGATTAAAAATGTTAACGGTATATATAGAAATAGAAGGAAGAAGAGGTGTAGGACGAAGGAAATGCTCCTGGCTCAAGAATATCCGGGACTGGACCGGATTGAAAACACATTCGCTAATTAGAACAGCGAAAAACAAAGATGAATTTGCCATAGTTGTTGCCAACCTTCAATAATGAAGATGGTACCTTAAGAAGAAGAACGGTATATATAACCAGATTTTTAAAGAGACTAAAGGTCGTATGAACAACATTAAAAATCGCATAAACAAGATTTAATGTTGTTTGCAGCATCTCAAAATCCTGAAAGTAAGAAAAGTGGATTTAACACGACTACAATCTATTTAATCTGGCCTGGCAGGTACTGTAGACGTCTAGACATTTTTACTTTTTCAGGTGAAGGTGGTTTCAGAACTTGTCTGGTGAGCGCTCGTTTCACAGGATGAAACTGGACCCACAGGGCCACATCGAGGGCTCGCTGTGCAGGATGCTGGCGCCCTCAGATTCTGGACTATCGGCTACTCGTTTGGCAGGATAAAGGGAGGTTGGCAGCGGCTTTGGCCTGGCCAAGCTTCTCTGAAGCCTGCTCTGAATGCAGGTAACTGGGTTTGGTCTCCCTGGGTTGCCCCTTCATGTGGAGCGGGACCCACAATTGAATTCAACTCGCTGGGCATCGTCTTTTTATACCAGTTTAAAGGTCTCCTTCCACTTCGCTGATCGGTGGAATCGAAGTGGCGTAAATATTGGGAAAACAGTAGTGGGGCAGCGCGAAAACGCGCATCGCTAAGCCTCCCACATTGATTACCTGATGCCATCCGCAACGAAGGACAAACGTGTTTTGTAGCGAAGATGGTGCCGTGCAAATTGGAAATATGTTTTGTACATTTCAATACAATTTGCAGGGAAGCAAACGTCGCAACATTATAAATAGTTTTAATGAGATAGAAGTTCTTGTGGTAGGATTTTAAAGTAATATAAATTAGGTGAATGGTACACCAACGTGATCTGTTTTAATTATTAGTCGTACGGTCGGTTAAACAAGATTAAAAATCGCCTTTAAAATAGCTACCGCCACAAAGTGTGCTCGAGCCGCCATATTGGAAAAATTAGGGTTAAACGATTTTTCTAAAATTTATTAAATATTACCTATTGTTTCATGCATACAATTGTTTTATATATACATCTTATTTATCAAGGATAAGTTATTTTTTGTGAATTTATTTATAACAAAAATTTTTTTTCTACATGTTTAAATTTTTCGCGCAGCTCGTCAGTTGTTTGCCTCGGTCTACTCTTCGTCAGTTTATATACTGAAAAAGTAGTGTATATTATTCAACTGAAGATTGATCAGCAGAGGGCAGCAGTAATATTTACTGAAGTATACTTACTTACTGTTTATAGATAGTCAAAATCAGCAGAGCCAGTTTCGGCGATATTATCTCCGGCATCACTTCCTTCAAATTCGTCGTCAGTTTATTCAGGATCCAGCCCCACTCTTCTGCATTCTTCTCATTACCGAGCCATGTTTGAATTTGCTAAAACACCCTAAAAGAGTGTTCACCTGCAGTCTCTTCTGTAGGCGCTAGGAGTTCCAACTTTGCATTTTTATTTTGCAAAGAACTGACTACATCGATACTCGTTTAGTATAATGTCCTTCACTGTTTTTGCGCCATATACAGATATCCTAGAAAACTGTTTTTGTGTAGAATCCAACGATGTAGCACTTGATATTGCAGTTTTGAAAAATAACTTTACCAAATTAAACTTTGAGAATATTACTTTCAACGGCTTGCTAGATATGCTAAAAATTTGCGGTGAATGTTTTGTTTTGTTTTTCAACTTTAAACAGTACATCATAAATGTACTTTTAGGTTCCGAAACAAATCATTGCTTATGATATAAATTGTTGTATTGATAACTCTGATCGGTTATTAATAATTTATTTGGTTTCAACTTACATGATGTGACTAATAATACGTCTTGACATTATGGGCTACGGTGACAGACGTCCTTGTAGCCCCTGGTATTTTGGTCTGTTCACCTATTGTCCCATAGAGGTCTACTCACTACATCTCATTTTTTTAGAACTAAATATTGCAACTCAATTTTAAACTTGAACATACATGAACATAATATTGCAGACAAGGTTTTTCACTCTTCTTCTTTTTTTTTTCTTAAGTTAGGTGATATAATTTCGAAGAAATTATGGCTTTTTAATAAAGCGACCTGATCGGGTCTGTACACTATTTGAATTTTTGTCTTCCTCTCCTCTTTCTGTCTTAACTATCTTTATAGGTATTAGCACTTGCACTGGCACCATTTTGATTGTACTTGTTGTCTATAGTTATTGGTTCACTCTGTGGTCTAGCAGCTGAACTATTTTCTAAATAAGAATCTAATACACCATCAAAATGCTCACCATCGTTATCACAAATCTCCTTAAAATTACTGTTATCGGTTTTTCTAAGAAACCGCCTATTTCTAATAAACGCTTTGTTATTATTATTATCAGTTTCAATCACGTATGAACGTGGTCTATTTGGATCTATGTTAACTACTTTTGAGGGTTGCCATAGTTTGGTGCCAGAATCTTGCATCATTACAGTAGCATCAATTGCCAATGGTTTTAGGTATTTAGCGTTTTGATCATAATAGTTTTGCTGTTTTTTCTGTCTCTGATTGAGAACTTCGGTATACTGTGATTAGTTAGTGTGAGTAGTTTTTCACTAATTGGGACGATTCCACTACTTATTGAGTGTTTCGATATTCGAGCAGTGTTAGATACATGTCTTCGTTATCAAAAAGTGATTTCTTTAGCAATTTTTTAATTGTTTGCACCTGCCTCTCTATGAAACCATTAGATTAAGGGTAGCGAGGTCTGCTAGTCTGATGAGATATTTCCCACTCTGTTAAAAAGCTATTAAATTTTGAATTGACAAATTGTGGCCCGTTGTCTGTATACAACAAATCTGGAATACCATGCCTTGCAAATATTGATTTAAAGTTATGTATAACTATCTCACTTGTAGTGTTATTATTTAAACAGCACACTTCTGGATATTTGGAGAATGTATCCACTAAAAGAAGAAATTGTTTTTCCTTAAAATAAAACAAATCAGCTGCTATTATTTGCTCAGGTCTTATAGCCACTTCTTTGTTTATTATAGGTTCTTTTTATAAGCTATTTTGGAATGTTGACAGACGTCCTTGTACCCCCTGGTATTTTGGTCTGTTCACCTATTGTCCTATAAAGGTCTACTCTCTACAACATAAATGACGATTAGTAAAAAAAATATTCAATTTTTGCTGTCTAAAAATATTTGGTAACTATTAAGAAATGTGTTTTAATGGGAAGAAATATGTTTAGTGTACTACACTTCTCCAATAAATTAACGCACCAAAAAAAAAGTAGCCAAAAATTTAAAGTTAATTATTGTCGAAACCACTTATTCGATTTGGACGATTTTTTTTTTGAATGACACGTCTCTTTCAGAAAGTTAGTGTACTACTCTATTCGCATAGAAACTTATTTTTTTATAAATACCGGGTGTAACAATTATAACGTGTTTTTTCCATAAAATTTATAACACCCTGTGGGGTTCAACAGCTACAATATCAAGTTATAATTTAAAGCAAACTCTAGCCTTATCGTTTTATAACATTTTGTTTTTTGATTCACTCTTTTATCTTAGCTACTACTAGAGAAACACAATTTTATAGCATAACATATTTTTATTGACTTGACTTTGCATTAAATGCACTAAAGTAGCAGGCTACGGAAAAACAGAAAGAAACAGTAATTGTATCAGGTAAATACAGCTGTCAAAAAGCAGTAGTTGATAGAAGTGTGTTTTCGGTGTTAGTCCTTGACGTTTTTTTTGTTGCAAAATCTTTAATTTTCTTAGTATGCAACGTAAAACACAAAATCTTATTCGCAAAGAATGTGTTCAAGCATTAGTTCTGTCTGAGGAAGGGTAGAAGTTACTCTGGCCAGAGGTGGAAATACTCGCTACTGAGACTTTCGTTTACCTTTTATTCTTTACATTTTGTTTATTTTTTTTTTTTTTTTTTGTTAAATTAGGTCTCCATAAACACATGTTATTCTTTTGTAGTAGCTAAGATAAAAGAGTGAATCAAAAAACAAATTGTTATAAAACGATAAGGCTAGAGTTTGCTTTGAATTATAACTTGATATTGTAGCTGTTCAACCCCACAGGGTGTTATACATTTTATGGAAAAACACGTTATAATTTTTACACCCGGTATTTATAAAAAAATAAGTTTCTATGCGAATAGAGTAGTACACTAACTTTCTGAAAGAGACGACATGTCATTAAAAAAAAATCGTCCAAATCCGATAAGTGGTTTCGACAATAATTAACTTGAAACTTTTGGCTACTTTTTTTTGGTGCGTTAATTTATTGGAGAAGTGTATTAATGCTACACGATTCAATATTAAGAAACGTGCTGAAACTATCTTTGGTAGATTGGTACTGTTTGATTCACACAGATGCGTGCATCAAAACCTTTTTGATTATAATTAATCATGTAATTCAAGTCATAACTGTTCTATCTCATTCAAAGGTCGTGGTAAAGTCAAATTTGCATCTTGCCGTATTTGTTTGCCTCTGTTAATATTGGAAAGGAATTTGTAAGCTTCCCTTAATGGCTTTTAAGCGGATGGATACATTTTCTACTAGAACTTAAGCCGACTTAGCATATTTGGGAATCATGGGTTTATGGATTTCGTTCAATTGCCTCATTGAGAGAGCTTAGCATTAAGATTCTTAGAATAAGTACTTATTCCTACGTGCGACGCTCCGATTGGCTACGCAGGGTCGCCTCAGCCAATAGTGTTTGAGCTTGCCCCTCCTTGATGAATTTGCGAGTTCGGCTCGTTGTAAATTCAGCGTTAGTTAGATTCAGGACTTCGAGGAAGCAAGTTCAGCTATGCTTTGTGCTGGGTTGCGGTCGTTCTAACTCCCTGGTAAAGACGTTTCCAGGTTGTTTTGTGTTACGGTTACGCGCAATTCGCTATTTTCGCGTGGCCAATCCAAGCGTGTCACAACAGTTGAAGCCTTTGTAAAAAACCATCGGTCCATCAGTGACGTTTGTAATCGTTGTTACTCAATATACTCGTGTTTGTTAAGTCTTGTTTCACTCCAACAAATAACTGAACCCAAGTCAGGGTTATTAAGTGGCAGTTCCCGGCAATCCCATTGAACCGGAATTCGCAGGGGATTAATTGGGGGCCCCATTCGTGGAAGCCTCTTATCAAGTTAATCGTACAAAAAACAGGTACTATAATGATGCGTTAACATTCAAAATTTGCAATAATTTATTAATAATGCATATTTAACCCCAAACTAATATGTAATAGCCAAAGCAGGCAATCGTTTAACTATTAACATTCCTTTTTCTCAGTGTATTATTGTAAAAAAATGTAGTACCTTTTACAATAGCACATTGAAAATCCATTATTTATGTGTATTTTCCTATCAGGTTACACAATAGTATATTATGTTATTCGGAGCAAAAGTTATACTTTATATGCCGTGGCTGGGCGGGTATCTACCTATAAGTACAGCCGAGCCACATAAAGATTCTCTTGCTTCGAATAACCTATATTTTTTCTTCAAACATTTATAACAAATTGCTTACAACGTTGTGAACAAAATCCGAAAAAACAACGGAGATAATAACTTTATCTGCCGCTGACGAGCGGGAGATAATGTGTTAAGATTCCATGGCAATGAAGTGACAGTTTAGTATCATCAATCAAGCAGTATTATGTCATACTTTACTGACATTTCAACCAAAACAAAATTTTACACTCTCAAAGCACTATGCGAATTATTTATGTACAGTTTTCCACGGTTACGACGCTGATTATAAATTCTTTATACTTTGAAGAAAAACTAAAATACAAATTATACAACAGGGGTACTACATGTACTCTGTACTCGTACGCTGTCGATGACAAAACTGATCCTAACAATGTTTTCAGACCTACGGTGACCGGAGCGCGGAGGGACTTTATATTTGAGTTTTAGGGTCGAACACACCTTGTGCTGCTCGGGACTCATAGGAATCTTGAATGTTATATATTTTTCTACAACTTTGTAAATTTTCAAGAGTCGCTTACTTTTTTAAATTATTTTATGCAGTTTGCCTGGACTAATAGAGCTAATAGATATAGTAACAAGGTCAACACATCACCATGACCCACACCTCACACAAAGGTTGCTGCGCAAGCACAAAACGCGCGCTCGAACGTTGAATCCCATCCCGAATCCGGGGAAAGTTGAGCATTGTACCGCCAGATGCAAGCGCGTAAAGCTCCAGCCTCTACAGCGCAAGGTAAAATGAGGTTATCGATAATACACACATATATGTGTACAAAGGCGGAACCTACTAGATTTGGTCGTTTCAACATCATGAAATGAATTTTTTTTTTCGAAATTTAGTAGTTTTGAATTCTGAAAACTTTCTTGACTGAATCGTCACTATGGACGAAAATTGAGTCTATCGTTATGACCCTGCCACTACACAAGTCAGCATGGAATGGTGTACATCATAATTTCCACCTCAGAAGTTCAGTGGGTAGGTAGGTAAAATGATCGCACCTGGCGGCGCCAAATCAAGATCAAACGTCGTGAACGACTGCGAAAAGGATTGCTCATGCAGCACGACAATGCGTCGTCGCAGCAATGTGTGGCAGCGATATTATAGTGGCTGAATCGGGCTTCTAACACACCTAGCTTATTCGACACATGTTGCTTCCTCGGATTTCGTTGTGTTCGGGAAATTGAAAGTTGACCTTTCCGGAACGCATTTTAGGAACGCTGTTAGCTTAATACTGTGATGACTTCATACTTAGGGGGTCAAAGTGCTGACTTATATAAGAAGGGGATTCCGAAGTTGAAACATCAATATGCCAAGAGTGTCGATTTGGCAGAGGAAAGAATTTCAGAATTATATAAAGCATTAGCAGTGCTCGTAAACAATAAAAATTCGTTTCTCATCTCGAAAACGACATAAAAATCACTTTCCTCTTGTAGGTTCGATGCCTTCTTGATGAAATGAAATGGAATGACAATCGATTGTGGTCATGTAAAAAATTCAGCCAAAAATGAACTGTATTTTCCGAAATGTGGCGGTCTACTCCTCGAATTAATTGGAAATAGGTCCGATACCTTCGTCAGAACCTGTAGACTGCTATTAACAAATGGAATGTACAAGGAATCATCATCTTGTGACCTCGTCCTTTGCGATTAATTTCGTTAACTTAATGCAAAACGTCACGTGTCGAATAGCCGCTACGTTAAAAAAACAACTCCAGCTTTGAAGTTACCTCGTGTGCGCTTCTTGCAATGCTCACAGAATTTCAGAATTTCCGCTGTAAATAGGAGAGGCACTTCTCACCGCGCGAAAGTTTCCGTAAAAAATCCGATTCAGCGGCGGCGCCTGAAGAAAGTTTTGTAAGAAAAACTCGTGCTGAATGCGTTTCCTTTGAATGCGCCGCGCTATTTGTAGGGACCGCAAGCGGAATTATGACGTATGGTGACAGTTTAATTTGTCGCTGTTTTGCGGTACGAACACATCTGTTGCCAGCAGAGCGTCGGCTCGCGCCATTGACTCGGCTGCTGAGCTGTGCAGAAGTTACGAGGATGCCCTCCGCTTGCACGCTCCTCTGGAGGCGGCTCCGATTCTTTTCTTTGAAGTTCGGCCGGATGCTTTTAGAATAATGTGTGGTGTTTAGAGTTGGGATTGTTCCGCTGCAAACTTTATAAAAAGTTATCCCGAGACATTGCGTTTATTCAGAACGAGCGACGCAGCGGGATCGTGGCCAAAAACAGCACCATCAAATAGATTTTATCCAAGGGATAGCTTTTTTCTTTGCTTCCAAGATGAAAGCTAAAAGTTGGCAAAGAAATGCACCTCGTTTTTTTTTAAATTGAATATGTATTCGATGTGTTCTATTAACAACAATAACGTTTTTTTATATCGACTTTTGACTGTTTCCCCCCGTTGCTGGACTTTTATAACTAACGAAAACGCATTAATTTAATAATCATAAAACAACTAATTTTGGTAAAATTACCATAGTAGGAGTTTTATTACTTTAAATAAATTTGTATATTCCGAGAGTACACGGATTATTGTTCTGTAATAAATACCTTGAAATCAGTCAAAATTCGTAACAAATATACAAAGTGATAACTGGTAGTGTATTGTAATGATAATAAATTATGCCCTACAAAATTTATTAATTTGAAATCTATGATATACAGTACATATTGATTGTTAGTTAATGAGAATTAAATAGTTCAAACCTATCAGTCTTAAAAATAAAGTGAATTGTATGTATAATATTGAAGAAGTATGTAAATTCGATAATGTGATTTATGATGTTTGTATATGAAATAATTAAGTTTGTTGACTTGGAGGTGCCTTAATTTAAAAAATAATTGTTTTGTCAGAAAGGAATGAAAACACGTGTACTTCCCAAATTGGGGAAAAATAAATACAGTGTTGCCAATAAAAATGTTAATTTTTCTTATTATTGAGTGAATACATGCGTTGCAAACGGGCCGAAACTAAATAAAAGTCAAAAACAGTAAATACATTCAGAAAATAATAGTCTTCGTCATATACAAGAAAAGCATGGGAAGCATAGCAGTGCCTAAAAGCAGTCCCAAAGCACGGGAGCATCTACGAAGCACGTTGAGGATACCACACAGGAGGCGCAGGGATGCCGCTTCTATGCCTGAAACTGCAAACTTCCCGACGTAGAGGAGATTCATAAACTAAGAAGTTATCGGGCTGTGTTGAGCCTAAAGGAAGTGTCGCTTCCACGAAGACAGCCATCGAACCCCGTTCCAGCTGTGCGATCATCGCCGGGGACCACCTGCGGTTCATTTGGAGGACCTATGTGATCGAGAAGGAATCTACAGAAAGGTAGTCAACCTTATTGGAAAATCACTGCAAGTTAGTATTTATAGGAAGCCAGGCTAATCTTACCATTTATCTGTGGATTGTGGCTAAAATAAAGCAGTGTTTTCGGCGAAGTGAAGTTAAAAAAGAAAAATCATCGAATTTAGAAGAGATAAATGTGTAAATCTGTATTACCGACACGCTATATTTAAATGTCAAATTTAAATTTGATAATGCGATTAAAGAATTATACTTTTTGCTTCACCTTACGTGATATAAGAGGTAATTGTACCTAAAATAAAATTACAATATAATTGCACAGTAAATAATTTACGGGCGCAAAAAACATTTGTCATTATAAAAGACATTTTCCAATAGTGTGGGGATAATTATTCTAAAAGCTCAAACTAATCATTACATAAATAAATGTATTCTAAGTGGGGTTAATTATAAAAGCTAATAGCACTTCAATATGTAACCTTCAGTGTTGGCAGGCGGTATCTTGTCTTTTGTGGCAACATGGCAAGTAAAATATCTATAAATTCTAATTAAGTGACTCATAAGAACGCTCAACCAACATTTCAAATGAATTCAGGGACTTGAACAATCACGAATTCCCAGTAGTCTCGGTCTCAGTATGCAAACGAGGCAGCTTTCTTATTGTTCATTAAACCTGTTATCTCAATTTTTGTGTAAATAATAATAAATTTGTCTGCTTCTCATTTCCGCTCCTGTTCTTGGAACCAACCGTAATGGCGGAATGCAAGTCAGTACGTAACTGCTTCCTGGAGCTAAAGCCGGCCACAGATACAGAAACTAGCGTGTGCGTTTTTTAATGTCCATGCAAACCCTTGCAAAATGCGTATAGACCTTTTAGTGTCACATACGTAGCCACTTTTCAGCAGTTTCTAGTTGACCATGTGTACAAAATATATTAGAGTACAAAGTTTGTTTGATGGCAGTGGCGTACGCTTGCATCGATAAGAAGAAATGTAAAAATCTATTAATGAAGAAACGTTCAAAATGGATGAAAACGTGGATTTTAAAAGGCAATGAATTGTCATATGTAAATTTACATATAGAATCAAAATTAGAACCTGGAGATCGGTTTAACTACCTCAGGATGGACGAGGAAACCTGTCTGGACTTCTAAATACTGATGCCAAATAGCATTTTGCCACGACACTGGTTAAAACGGGATGCGGAAAGTTCGTTCCCCACATTTCGTTCCCGGGATATTTCGTCTCCCCACATCTCGTACCCGGAAACTTCGTTCCCGAGCGAGCTCAATTTGTCTCCTAGGTTACAGGGTGTTGAAAAACTAGTGCAGCGATCGGAATACAGTTAGATAATGAAAGATATTCTAATTAATTTATTTATTATAATAAACTTATAAGAACAAAATAAATTATATTTATTAAAAATGTCTGTTTAATCTAAGTATCTTCCTTATATCTTGTATACGGCCATAATTTCTCATTCTGAACAATTTTTCTTAATAATATTTTGCCGTATTATGAACAATAAGAGTAGTTTACCTGAAAAGAAAATAGTTTTTGTTCAACTGTCAAGGCCGACTTGTTTTTGAAAAACTGAAAATTTTCTTAAAATTCTCTACAAACCAAGCAGGAATTTTAATTCCTATAACATTTTTATGTAAAACTAAAAATAAAATTTAATTCCCTCTTGTAAACTCAATCCGGGGACATACGGTTCTTATAAGTTTCTTATAATAAATAAATTAATTAAAATATCTTTCATTTTTCTAACTGAATTCCGATCGCTGTACCCGTTTTTCAACACCCGGTAATCTAGGAGACAAATTGAGCTCGATCGGAAACGAAGTTTCCGGGTACGAGATGTGGGGAGACGAATTATCCCGGGAACGAAATGTGGGATACGAAATGTGGGGAACGAACTTTCCGCAAACCGGATAAAACTGTGTTAATTGTGCAGTTTTGCACTACACACGCGAAGGTTTCCCCGTGCATCCAAAACTGTGGGGGGGGGGGGGAATCAGGCAGCGCCAAATATTTTTGTGATCGACTTATTGGAATGCGCATTCTAATTTCCAAAGAAGTCTTAAAGTTTCAACCGCACATACACGGTTTTGAATGGACTGTTTGGAATTCACACGTAAGTCTTAATTAGGATAAATCTGTGCAACTATGGCCGGTTTAACAATAATTGCTTAAACACGTATGGCTTGGAGGTCTGAATTATTATTGTGGTTTTTGATCAAACTTCAATGTTTGTATAAATATTATTTTGGTGTTAAGCAGGAATGTAACTTCCGACTACACACTACAAAATTGGTAAGTTGCTGAACTGCACGTCGCAGCTTTCCTACGTTAATCAAAACGCTTTGCGTGACAGCTTGTAAATTAAAATTTGCTACACCATAATTATTTTAATTCGTTAAAAGAAACAATCCAAATGCGATGGATGCAACATGGATTACGTAATTTATTTGTACGATAAAAATGCAGCCCTTTCGCTACCTGTTTTATGGTGTATTTTTCTTTTTATATAGAGTTAGGGAAGAAATACTAATTCTGGCCATAATGTTGCTTTGGAGCAATAGCTTCTTGCAATGTGCAATAAAAGACCATGTATGCTGACATTCAGAAACGAAGCACTTTTCGAAAAGAACTTCGTTTTTCCACTATTTAATGAAAAGACGTGGCAATGATTTGTCAATTATGTGTGTGTTGTATCAGTTCTTTTCCGATGTCATTTAGTCATTCTCCCAGCACAGCTCATACAGGTTAAATTATTTAGCGTCGATTTTAATATTAAGTACGAAATAGCCTTCTAATTAACCCTTTTATTTTCTTGTCTGTATTTATAATCGAGACAGTAACGAAGACGCGTTTGGAGACGCCCGATTTCCGCAAATAGAGCGACTTTATCGTCCCTCGAAGTTGCCGCTGCTGTTGAAAAGTTAGATTGATATCGACACCATTGCAGAAATTTATCCTTCATCTTTCGAAATTTGTCTGAGCCCCTTCGTGAGATACCACTGCAAACGCGAACCGGATTGATTCTGTATAAATTCTGCACTCTCGGATTCGAGTTTCAGTGTGTCAGAAACGTCTGCTACTGCCTCGCTAAGAATGAAGAATTTTGTTACCGATCCAGGGGGCTGTTTTTGAACTTGCCTTTTCCGAAAATGAAACAGTGCGTCTGCGTTAAAAAACAATCTCGCAACTTTAAAAACATCTGTAAATAATATTTACGCTCTCGTATTAAAGTTTGCGCGGATTTTATGCCTTCCGGTACTTATCCAGTTTTTCATCCGACTGAGAGAACGTTAATGGAAGACATAAGCTCAGTAAAATTTAATGCGGAAGGAGCTACCAGGCTGCTCTCGACCCCGTGTTCGTTTGATGTTCTGCAGCTTCAAATAGGAATAAGAAATAATAGCCAAACACGTTTTTGCTTCTTTATATGGGCGAGTTAGAAAATTACATTGTCGGACGCGAAAGCTGTCTTGCAAACTTTCCTTTGCCCCCGAGACTTACGACGAAAATCGTAAACAAAATTATGTGTTCGTGTGTCGAATGCCTGGCCAAGAAGCGTCCAAGTTATGAAAACGTGCAAACTGGATTTCCTTCTCAAGTGCAGTTGCATATTTTTAGCAGTTTCCCGTATTTATCATTGTGAACTGGCGTGGAAGGAACGCTGCACGATACGGATTATAATCTACACATTGCGTTTAGGCTGGCATTTTGTTAGTTTGTCGTAATAATTTTGCGCAAAATTTCTCTACGCACTATTCGGCTCATTATCTAGCGATTTTTTTGGCATGTGTTCGTTGGTAACTAGCCGAAAATGTAGACATTGTTCCTCGAGCCCGATTTACAGCTTTGGAGTAAGATTTTTTAAGCGTTTGATTAAAATCACCAGGCAACAAAAAAAATAGTTTGTTTTTCCTGAACAATCTTCAACAAAATCTAGCAAGTGTGAACTACGCCAGAGGCGAAACTCTTCTACCGAACGAAAGGTGGATGGCAAAGTGTATAGTCAAGATCCGTCGCGGTTGGGTGAACGTTTACAACGAAGATGGTAGCCTTCGTCTGGATTGAGGTTATTGGGGTGTAATGTGTATTGTAAATGTTAATGGCTTCGCGAATATTTTTGCTAACGAAAAATGGAGATTAGCAGATAATAGAAGCTTAATGGAAAATGATATTATGGCCCGTATCACGTTGGTGTTCGGCTATATGTTGGATGATGAAACCAGACAATGCTGGTGTTCAGAGACACGAATTTTTACTGAACCCTCTGTTTCACTATTGTATACAGCATTGCAGGAACATAGGACTCTATAAACACCTTTAGATGACATGGTGTTTAATTTATCTTTGGATGAAGCAAGAACCTGCGAGATGTTGCTCTGAGGTTTGAACACTGTTCTGATGTTTTGTTTTCAAAAAGATTTTCCTAAGCGATGGGTGGCCGTGCAAGCCTCCGAAATCATCATATTATTATTATTTACAACGCACCTCTGATTAGTTTTGAAGCGCTCAGCCAATTGCTTTCCGACAAGAAAGTAAAAAGTCATTGCCCGCAAAGGTGACGTTCTGTTTTGAAGGCAATTCCTTATTTTGATTTTTTATCGTTACCTGTTTTCGTAACCTTGTTCCAAAACTCATGTGAAATTGTTCAGTCATATATGAGGGGATAGACATAACAAAACTGGCTTGAGAATCTTTCATTTTCACCAGATTTGTATTCTAACGTGCCTAAATCAACAGACATTTGTCATTTTGGGATTTATTTTTGACAATATTGAAGCGACCGCCGCGAAAGGGAAACCCAGGATATTCGTAACCCTAAGGATAGAAAATAGGAATTTCGTGCACTTCCTGGATTTGCGCTGCAGTCTTCACGTTGTAAGAAAGTGTTTGAAATGCCACGAGAAAGACTTAAAGAAACTCTTAGCTATCCAATAATCCTACATTACGGGCAGATCTAATCGAGACTAAAACTTAAGGCAAAGTCTACGAACAAATCGAATTCATTTATTTTAAATGTGCCCGACTTGAGCTGGCATCAGCTTTTACAGTGTTCCGTATGTTCTTGCCTCTCCCAATATTTGTTTTTACTGCTCCTCGAAAGCAAACAGTGTACGAGTTCAATTACCAGATACGCTTTTACCGAGTTAATTTAAAACTTTGTCTAAAATGTTTACCTTTTCTTCTGCCAGCATTTCGAGCAAACAGCGTAAATCCGGGATCGGGCACGGTTCCTCGCCGCGTCCTTTATTCCAGGTGCTAAATTGGAGAAATTAAGTTCTCGGAGGCCGATCCGGTGTCCTGAACGCCGAATTTAGCGGTGCTAATTCTTAGGTAAGCCGAGTCTGGTGGGCGGCGATAAGCATCTTAATCTCCATTCAAACCCAATTGTCGCTGCCTAAGTGGCGTAATTGAATAAAAAAGCGCTCCTAGATCTGTCACATGCATCCTCCATCGAGCAGGCGAATGGAGATGTTTTTACTTCTGGTCGTGACATTGCGGCATCTGGCCTTGTATCTGTCTCTGTTATTAAGTTTGATAGGATACATGCGCCTCCGTGATTAATGTTCTCGTTTAGAACTGGGCCATGCCAACTGCGGTTCGTATTTGAATATCTCGAGAGGAGGTTTTGTGTTCCTAGGATGAATTACTGCTAAAATAGACGAGGTAAATCGCGTGGACCTTCCCATGCGATGAAAGCCATTAAAAATCGTGCTTAATTAGAAATAAATAAGATGTTATGCCAGTCTGACTGATAACTAAGAAATTAGCAGAGGCAGTCGCCTTCACAAATGAAATTGGTTGTAGGTTAAACTAGACTTAAACAGAAGTAAGTAAAAAAACTTGGGCGCGAAGTAGTAGTAAACCCAAAGTGCCTTGTTAGAAAAAAGATTACACGTCCAGAAGAAGACATCGGACGAATGATGCAGAAATAAATTCTCAAATAATTTTTAAGTACAATATAAATATACGATATAAATGTAAATATAATTCGAATTTCAATGCTCGATAATTAACCAATTTCTTATGGCTATTTGGAGATTTGGTGCGCACATTTTGACGGTAGTCTACAGAAAGGGCGGATTCCTAAAGCTATGCCTCACCTGAGTGGTCATAAATCCACTTATTTTACTTTACTATACGAAAATAACAAGGATGTGAATCATGATTTCCGTTGCGGTTATCGTGGAATAGTAGGTTAATTACTTATCAATTGATTTTTGACCTTTGAAGGTTAGGTATGTGACGTGTAAAGATTCGGCTGTGCCTCTCGTCTCATAAAAGTGACCCTAACTGACAGCTGATGCTCGTTAAGATCTAATTTGGGTTGCCCACGTCAATTTATGCGTAATATTTCGAAGTTGTCTTAGGGCACTCGACGTTCTCTGTTGAGATTAGGAGTATTGTTTACTGGATTGTGAAGGTGTGCGTTTGGCGCAGTTGTGCGGCTTAGTATTAACATCCAGTTGTTATCAGGAATTCTAGTGTCATTGCGTCACATTATTGTGGCATTAGCCTATTTTTGTACATCTTGTGTAAACAGTAGCAAACCATTTGTCGAGATTATTGTGGGACTTCGTTTCCAACCCAAATTATGGGGGATTTGTGTTTCGATGGGTAGGTGAGTATTCATCATTGTTCTTGATTCTTGTTTGGGTATAGTTTAGGGATAGCATCCATACGGTGGAGATAAATAAATCCAGCGATATTTGGTAAGCCGTGAATATCCATGTTGGCAACTTTGTGATGCAATTTCATTCTATTCTTGAGACCAATTTATTGTCATTTCGTAATTTATTAAGTAATTTTACGGGCCGAAAGCGCCCAGCGTGTAGGCAACACTACTAGCATTTCGAATGTAAGGGCCTACAGTGTTCTGCTTAAATACAGTTTCCTATGTAATCTGCAATTCTTTCCGCCGAGGGGCATTAATTGTCGCTAGATGGCGATACAGTTTGGGTCACTTCCGCTTTTCGCGTTCCCAAAATGTCAGTGAGGTGTTGATAGTTGCTCGTTTGGCGAGAATGGATTCTTGAATCATGGAACACTGTGAACATGGCTGGAATGAATTAATGCATTGGAGAAATTAACGGCTGGATTAGGCGTTTGTAGCATAAGCGATTTGGTCACATTTTTCACCCACAACCATGGGAAAATAATTTGTTGTGTGAGCACATTTTTGGTGTAGGATAGGCAGACATTTTGTGGTAAGCCGTCTCATCCTTGTTTATTCAAATTGCTAATTTGGTGTATATATACTTAGCCTTCAAGTTACGGACTAAACTGCCCCAAATAGAGTAGTGGCTTACGGCATCGCCGAGTGACGTGCATTCTAGTATGTGGTTGTTTCCGTTGGCCCCGGTACCTTTCATGCAGCCCCAATGAGCCTGCTGTGTTGCCAGTAACCGCTGGGAGCTACATCACCCTCATCTTTTGCTGGATTTGGTTTGAACGGCTATTTTGTTATGATGATCGACATGCTACTGAATTCCTAACGGCCTCGCCGTTTGTTGTCTTAATTTAGTAATTCATATGTGCATTAAACTTTAAAGTTAGCGGCTTCACCGCTGTTTTAGTGGACTGTAATTCAGGTGTGTTAAATGAAAGTCAGTTTCAAGCTGAGTCAGGTCAGTAATAATTAACTATCTCCCTCTAATTAAGTTCTCTGGAGGAAAAATTAGCCCAGCAGATTATTTGGTATACCACTACGACATACAGATATCTGAATGTGTGAGTACACGCGAGATGCTAGTTTAATACATTAAAGGTGGAACGCGGAACAGCTGTGTCGTTTACTCAGTATTCGGGTTGTTACTAAATTACATGTTTTGGCCAACTTACAGTTTAAAGTAAATCATTTTAGAAATTAGCTTTACACGCCCTCAGCAAAGGCTGCGTTTTCGAATGCACCCTGTTCAGATTTTGATTAATTAAGATTGTGGTATTTTCCTATGTGATATATTTATTTTGTGCTAGTATTGTTATTGTCTGTTAATGCCAGTAATTACAAACCAATTTTTATTCCCCCTGTTATTAATCTATGATCTATTTGAAACATTATACGGTTGATCGAACTGTGGGTTTTAATTGTTTATGTTGTATTATACCTTGAGCAATTTTAATAGTTTGTTTGCTCAAATGATGAACGAGGGAACATGGGCTTGAAACCATTTGGCGCCCCTATGATTTCGACCGTTTAGTTTTGAAGGTAAGTCACCCACGCCTTCCTCTGAGCTAGTGCGAGTGCATGTTCCGATTTACTATCGGCAATTATTAGTTTGTTTGCTCAAATGATGAACGAGGGAACTTGAGCTTCAAACCATTTGGCGCCCCTATGATTTCGACCGTTTAGTTTTGAAAGTAGGTCACTCACGCCTTCCTCTGAGTGTGCATGTTCCGATTTACTATCGGCAATTACTAATGTAACATTCTTTAGATATTTACTGAGTCGACAACGGATTATTTTGCATAGGATTGGACAAAGCACGTTAAAGCCGTTTTTCATCTCTAGTAAGATTTTTAAATGAAAAGCAGCTGTGAGCTTATGCCACCTTTATTATAGGGCTTTTTGTTGATGTTTTTTATTGGTGGTTTTATTTGTGGTTTGTGTGCTTGTGGTGTATGGTCTTCATTGACCTCTTCTTTGTGTCTTGGTTGTCTAGATTTCAGTGTTTAGTTAGGGACTCGGCCTGATAGATTTCGACCTGGTTGCCAGATAGGAGTTTCGATTTGCGACTTTGCGCCTCTTGACTTCCTGATTGCAGTACGCCTGGATTCTAAGATAAGCCTCTTATTTATATTCCAAGAAATATCACATTTCAAAATGTCAGCAGCTAGATTGGGTTGCTACGATAATACGAAGCTGTCATATTTAATTTAAACAAAAGTTAAAAAATTAAATTACTTTATCTATCCTTGATGTTAAAGTGTTACTTTATCCACCCTTGCTGTTAAAGTAAAACTTGACCTTTTGTTTTGAGTTGATAAATGCACACTTTAACATGAGGTGGATTCCTTGTATACCGACTTTAGTAAAACGTTTGATAAAATAAATCATAATATTTTGATTAAAAAACTATCTGGGCCGGTATACATGGTGTTCGTCTGAGGTGGTTATGCTCCTATATTAGGAATCGTTCGCAGGCAGTCTCAGTTAATGGCTATCTTTCAAATTTTTTTCAAACTTCTTCTGGCGTTCCACAAGGTTCGCATCTCGGACCATTGCTATTTATATTATATATTAATGATATTAATCTTTGTTTTAAATATAGCGAAATTTTATTATACGCCGACGATTTAAAGATGTTTCTTCAGATAAAAAATCAAGCTGACTGCCAAAAGCTTAATTCAGATCTTCAAAGACTTGACAGCTATTGCATTACTAATAAATTAACTTTAAATTATTCTAAATGTTGTCAGATATCATTTACTAGAAACATAAATCGTGCTTCTTTTCCGTATACTATCGGACTCAATAATTATACTCTCAAAAACAGAATCTGTGAAAGACTTGGGGATGACTTTAGATACAAAAATGTTGTTTGACACACATATAGATGTTATTTCCAGAAAAGCTAATAAATTACTTGGTTTAATAATCAGAACAACTACATTTTTTACCAATTCCAAAGCTATTGTTATGTTGTACATTGCGTATGTTCACTCAAATCTGAGCTATTGTAGTTCTATCTGGAACCCGCATTGTGCAATATATATTAATAGACTCGAAAAAATTCAAATGCATTTTATAACCTATTTAACAAGAAAGAGCCTCAATACGTGTACTACTTATTTGTCTTCCTGTAAATATTTTAATGTTCTTACTCTAAAAGAATCTGGGAATGCAAACCACCGTGGAAGAAAAAGAGAGGAAGACCGAAAGAAACTTGGGACAACACAATACGAAAAACCCTAAAGAAGAAAGAGAAAACCTGGACAGAAGCAAAGAAACTTGCACAAAACAGAAAAGATTGGAAAATGTTTATAAAGAAGTACTTTTAAGTTTGAATTGTATTTTAAGTATGAATTGTATTTTAGTTGTATTTAGCCCTTACACCCTCCGGGTAAAAAAGGGATTTGATTATATATATATATACTCTAAACGACAGAAAATCGTTATCTGATGTTATAATTTTTTGTAAGATTTTAAAATCACAAATAGATTCCCCATCTTTGTTAAATATGGTAAATGTACATATTCCAAGTCGTAATTTAAGATACAACTCACTTTTTCAGCAGTGTTATTCAAGAACAAATTTCAGCTTAAATTCACCACTAAACAGAATGTCTCGTACATTGAATTTGCTCAATGATGAGATAGATATTTTTAAAGACGAACTACCAGCCATTAAGAAGCAAGTCAAAACCATGTATTTAATGCATTACAATTAAAAATTAAGAAACATATAAGGTGCACTAGCAGATGGTTGGTATTCTTTCGCTCCCGTGCGGCTGCGAGGGCCCGATCGCAAGTTAAATGTAAGTCATATTTTTAACTAAGACATCGTCAGTTGACAATTCTTGACTTGCGGTTGGGTGATCGGGGTGTTATACTTATTTTCTTACAAACTACTGAACTATGGTTGTTATGTTGTTTTTTTGTTAAACTTTTGATCCCATCATATAATTTTCTTTTTCTTGGGTTGTTAAATCCTTTTCTTGTTTTCATTTGCGAATTGAAGTTGCTTTACTAGGTACGTCCTGTGTGCAACTCGAAAAATTGTAAATAAATAAATGAACTATAGAAAAATAAAATAATCCGTCTACTATTTTAGCAAACAACAAATACAACATATCATTTGAAAACTAAATGAATTAAACGCTGGCCACCCTGTCATGGAGAGTTAATTTTGCCAAATGAACCAACTATGAGAAAATAAAGCAGGTTACATTTTGCAAATAACGGGAGATTGTTTACTAGTTACCAATTGCAACGAATTATAGTAAACTACATACAAAAAATGCAACCAACTACACGCTTTCTTTTTAAGTGAAAAACGCAGGAGTAAGCTACGATTACACATAAGCACGTAGTTCAGTAAAAGATCACCGATCTGTACGCACTCCCTAATCACTGTTGTCAAAACGTTGTCAACCCCTCTAATACACGTTTAAGCAAGATTACTAGCGAACCAGAACACACCCAATACCAGAAATGTAGCAGAGTTTTTCGTCAGCAGGCGATATGTAATTTCACAATTTTAATACATAATTACTTTTCAACTATTTTTTAAGTGAACCCAGATAAAACGGCATTAGTTCTAAAAAATTTTGAACTCCTGTTCTTCCAATTTACGATTGATGAGAGTGGCAAATCAGCTGGAATTAACAACCTACCAGCAGATATTCTCTCTCCCACTATTAGCTTTATATGGAGACTGAAATAGTTTCCGGATGACTGGAAATGGGCACTTGTGATTAAATACCTAAGAAAGATGATCTTAGTCGGTGTTGTTAGCTTTAAAATGTTTGGTAGGTGCATTATTTTTAAGTTTCAATTACTATGCTTACCATTTGTGGAATATTTTGAACCCTAAAATGTAATACAGTCTTGGCAAATATATTAGGTGTTAAATCAGTTCTTGTTTTTAGGAGAATTAACAGTGCAATACTCGGACTTGTGACAGGGGATATGTTGTGAAAGCAAGCTGTTTTGCGTAGTTTAATAATTATAATCGGATAAATTGCAACAATTCGAGACGACCCTGCGAATGCTGCCATGCGTACTCTTAGTTAGTGTGTA
Organism: Agriotes lineatus; assembly: GCA_940337035.1. NCBI lineage: Eukaryota > Metazoa > Arthropoda > Insecta > Coleoptera > Elateridae > Agriotes > Agriotes lineatus. The sequence continues at coordinate 17,720,913 of OW679194.1, read as the reverse complement.
TATGGTGGCTACTGTAGATTGCATGTATAGTTGGTTGCATCATGTTGGCAGATTTTTTACAATTACAGCAGATGATAAACATAAGAGGTCTTGCTCATGCTGGACGATTATATGATAGTCTATGGTGTTGATCCCGCGGAAGCACGCTGTTCCGTCTGATGGTCCCGCGGAGGCATGTTGTTCCGCAGCAGTTGAGCGATTGCTTTACTCTGAAAGACCAGTAGCCGCTGGGCTCTTCCTGACTACGGGTTGTAACAATAGTTAATCTTGTGAATTCCTATTGGGCAGTACTAATGAAAAGTGAACCCAACCAGTCAGTGAAGGTAGCAATGTCGTGCTAAGGGGTTGGTACTGACTGGTGCAATGCCATAACGTCGTTGTTGGAGTACGAAGGGGTCAGGGTAGCGGCCGCCCCCGGTGAGTACAATTATCATCATCGATGAGATGCACAGGTTTTTGTAGAATCCTCCAAGTCAGGTGATAAATGAATGCTACCTATCCTCCAGTCTTAGGTAAACCATTATCATCAAGAATATTAGAAAATTGACTTAACCTGCCTCATTTTGGAATTGACTTCCTCCATATCATTTGTCGAATCTCTTTCGGAAATCTGTTTCTTTGTGCTTCTTTAAGACAGAGTAAAACTATGCTGGTCTTAATTCAGGTGATGTGAGGACCTTCAGTTTATAATTGGAGTCTTGCCTGAGTGATAAATCGAAGGAATCTGGCCGTAACATGACTAAATAGATTCAATGAAGAACATTTATTTGGGTCCAATAAGCCGTCACCATCGCGTGTCACGGCTGAACATATAACTTTATTTTTGAAAGCGGCCAAATCTGTCCCCTATTCAGCGTCATTTCAGGTTCTCTTGGCCAAAATGAAGGATCTTCCTTGAAGAATTCTATATCATTAAACCAAAGCACCATCTTTTGAGCCGGTTATGTTGAGTTCTGTTGATAGCCATCTCTACTCGTCGCCATCAGTGAGTTGGAGTGTTAAATTTCTTGTCATCGTTTCATACATCTAAAAGGACCTCAGTTAAAATTAAAAATAGAGTTGTCATTAACTTTTAGCACGTAACTTAATCAAGATATTGAAGAAGTAACTCTTAGTTCAAATTTACGTTCAGAATGTTTATAATGGTGGACTTACCTGAAAGTATCATAGAAAGTATAATATTGCAATATTTTTACAGTGGCTCCTACGGAAAATTCTTTTAAAATTACTAAACTGCTTTATGTTTATTGTATGATGTGATAGTATCAGCTAAAGCTCCCGAGGTTAGTTATTCATAACGATCGTGAATATGGCATTCCTTTCAGTTCTACTCGAGTGTTGATACATTTATATTGGTCAAAGAACAGTTTACTCAGTTATTGAAAGTTTTATTTATAATAAACGTTATTTTCCATTTACATGTAATGTTTTGCAATTTTTAGATTGATTTTTCTTCAGTTGAATTGAATATAAAAAGAATAAGGGAAATGTACAGGTTGTTTATGTTTTTAATTAATTGAGCGACTTCGTTACTTCTAAGTACTAACAGAAGAATTCGCTAGCGCTTCTTGACGATTAATGTAGGAATCGGCTGCGTTGCGTGTTTTGGGCAGCATTCCAACTACGGACGTTTGATTAGCAAACTAATTACTTTTTTATAAGCGACAAATATTCCATCGAAGCAGCTCTTAATTAACGATTAGGAACTGCTGGCAATAGAATATATTGCAGGAATTTTTACAAGAACTGGTAAATCGGTTGTCAGTCTTATAGAAATATTCAGTGAAAACGTTGAAGCATTCCAGGTAAATACCGAATAGACTAACGCTCGTCGTATATCTCTTCTAGCATCATTAGAAACTGTTGCAAATTGTAGCTTTCGTTCTAGTGTTGCAAAACTGCTCATGATGTCTGCAATTTACACCAATAAGCCAAGCATTGATCTGCTCTGTGGATACGAATTGAAATTAATGCATAGTGCTAAAATTTTAGTTAGTTTACTACACTTGTGTGGATAAATTGGAATTAGTTGAAATAAATCATTTATTATTATTATTATTATTTAAGATGCATTTTATGAAAATGACTCAATAAAGATATATATATATATATATATATATATATATAAACCACCCGTTCGTATTTTAGAAAATTTCCAATTCTTCAATAAAGCGTAATCATAAAACTATGAGAGTTCGAACTACAAATCATTCATTGTACCCTCTTAAGACGCCCGAGACGACACTCTCACAAAACACGTCTTGACTCTGTAAGCTCTGGGCACCAAGTCTCCCAAATTCGGCGTTCGTCTAATCCCCTTCCCTCATTTGTCCGTGACTCCGCTTATAGCCGTCTCTTTTTTAGAATCATGAAGTTTCGTCGCTCTCATCGCGTAAAAACACGCGGTCAGATGAAAATGGGACGTGTTGTCTGGAGGGCTTCGACGGAGAACTTTCTAAAATATTTAAATGCTGCAGTATCTACTGGGATTAACAAAAAACAGGAAGCATCTTAACAAACACCGTTGGAATAGTTAGTTTGCTTTAAAGTGCAAATGTCAAATTATCTTAAAAGGTGGTCCTGCCTTAAAGCCGACTCTGTTAAAATTGAGCGCGATCTATACACATATTCGTTTATGAAGCATATTCTTTCGCCATTATGGCAGCTTCTCACAGCTGAATGCAAACCTTATCACGTTGAACTGCAAACCCTTGCTATATCGAATTACCGTCCGATCTTCGATGTCGCACTGGATTGCTCCATCCGAACGTTGAATAGCGTGATACGTGGAAAATTAATCACTTCCGTTGCTGGGGAATACCCGGTTGCCGATAAGGTCGTCAAACACTGCAGAAGTTGCGTCTCCAAAATGGACACCTCTGATTGCTTCGCAAATTTGTATGGTCACCTCGTACCAGTGTTGAATGGGGGGTGACCGGGGGAATTTCCCCACCGGGCAGTACAAAAATCCCCCCCCCCTCCCGGAAACAATCACTTCATATTTTTGTCTTTTTATCCATAAAACAATGGGTCGATTGCGCGGGAATAGGTAAAAATCCCCCCCCCTGGAGTAATCAGTCTGAATTCAATACTGCCTCGTACATAGTGAAAAATTCGTCCACTTGAAATACAGGGTGTTGAAAAATAAGGGTAAAATATTTTACCCACTTATAGATCTGATCAATACAAACAAAAATAATAAACATGGGTCCGGAAACGCTTTCTTTTCCGAGATAGAGGGTGTTAAAGTTTATTTTTAATTCCTTTTTTTATGTTATCTAAAAATGCTTTGAGCGATTTTAATGAAATTTTTAGAGTTTGTTTATAAATTTATGAGGTATCTTTTGGACCTATTACAATTGATGTAGTAATTCCAGGGGCGTGCCCAGGGGGCCATAACGATTAGGTTTTTGCATAAAAAAATAACGCCCACGAGGTTTTTTGCAATTTTTATATATTTTTTTAATAAAGCAACTAAAAATGCAACTTTTTTGTCTCCTGAGATTTTTTCAGATCTCGCTTCGTTTTCAAGAAGAAAATTAAGGCCCACATTTTTGCACGTTTCTGAACCTGTTAAGACAGAAACTAAAATGCTTCAATATGTAAAAACCCCTTGACCGATTTTAGTGAAACTTTGAAGGTTTACTAGTGCTAATAATGATCATGTTTTGGCACACTTATTAGATTTGAATTATTTATTCCATGGGCGGCTGGGTTTTTTTTTTTTTGAAAACTTTAACAGTGTATCTCAGAAACAAAGCATTTCCGGACTAATGTTTATTAGGACTTTTTTGTTTGTATTGATGAGATCTATAAGTGGGTAAAATATTTTACCCCTTTTTTTTTTACACCCTGTATAAACGCTGGCTTGTCGCACGTTTTCTGGTATGTAGCGATTATTGCAGGCTTCTCGCCGCTCCTATTTATTTTACCCAAAGGCGAGTTTGTACAATGCACTTTTGGAGTCGACAGCACGTGCGTTTTCGTCTGAAGCCGGCCTGCGACTAAAGTAGTGATGGGCTTATTCGAATGAAAAATAACCGGTTATCCGGTTATTGAAATAACATATGTAACTCGGTTTTCGTTCCAAGTATTCGAATGAAAAATAACTTCATGCTGATACGTACTACGCTTAGAATATAAAACCTCTATTCAAAGGTACTACGTGCCATATCTCAGCGACCTACGCAGTGCTCAAATTTCTGTAAATATAAATACGTCATAACTCATAAACAAAGCAGGTTGTACTGAAAACACCATTTGGTTATCGCGTACCTACCTCCTATCATAAAAAATATCAAATTCTGGGGACCTGAAACCTGAACGCCTAAAAACTGCAAACGCATCAAGCTATAAAACAATTTTTTATTTGCTTACATCTCCAAAGGTTCAAAACAAGAGGCGGCGCCTTTAACCCGCCCGATCGATAAAGATAAACGTTTTACCACTGTTTTTATTGCGATTATCAAGCAGTCTCGCATATTTCTTTCTTTCTACACTTCTTAATAAATGCCTCTTAATTTCCAATACATAACTCATAATGTACGGTCGGCGCTAGAAATCGGGCACTACACACTATTATGATATATTTTACATGTATTTTTTAAGTGTATAAACTGGGTTTTTACAGTTATTATGGTTTTAATTTTTACGTCAGATTGTTTATTGTTTGTCAATTATGAAATGCCATCTCACATTAATAAAGTAAGCGGAGCAAGAATACTCCAAAGACTAGAAGAACATATTACACCTACACTACTCCTTAGAAATCAAATAAAAATCATTTATACAATTATTATCATACTTAACGATTAACTGAGTTTCTCTGCTATCTGCAAGTTACGATGTCGATGCAGATGACGGTGAACCGATGTCGATGCAGATGACGGTGAACCGATGTCGATGCAGATGACGGTGAACCGCCAACCGGCTGACTTAATCGAAACGAATCGAGAGCCAAAATTTATTCGAATGATTATTCAAATAATCATTCGGTTATTAATATCATTCGAATGCAAATAATTCGGTTATGAAAATTGTCCGGTTATGCCCATCACTAGACTAAAGCTGAACTTGAAAATTCCAGCGAAAGATGCTTCAAAGTTAAAAATCTCCATCTCGCGGGTAGGCTTGGGCACTGCGATTTAAAATTCACAATGCCCTCACAGCATCGGGTCCGGCTCAACGAACGCACAACACTACGTCTAAATTACAACAGAAAAAACATATAAAATACAAGTTAACTATATATTTGAATGTGAAAATAAACAGTACAAGAAACGGCTACCAAGGCTTGTTGCACTTTGAATTCAATATTGATACATTGGCTGATACCGCATTGGCATTTGCATCACTTGTTGTTATCTGAAGTAGCATTGATTCTCATTAACATAAACGTAACTATATTAAGTTGAAAAATTGATCTAATTGTTATTAGTCGGGTATAGCTATACAATAGACTCAAATTGCAAATTTTGGTATTCTAGTTTGGTATATTCTTGTACTGTTTATCAAGCGCATGTAGGGCTGTGATTAATTGTAAACCGACAAATCTCAATTCTCAATTTTATAGACTCCGAAAACTTCTCGATTCCCTATCTAATTCAGCAAATTGTTATACTGCACACTCTGACTGTTAGCAGAGCTTTCTCGAATGCCATTGTTTAGTTTCACGTCCATCACGGCATTATTGATGTTCTGCTTTGTGTAGCGCCGTGTGAGTCGGATGCGTCCACTTTTCACTTTATTTTTCTTTCCCGCTTCCATCAAGATAATGCAATTTCCGGATTAAGTAAATGGACCTGTTACTTAAATATGAAAGCGAAAAATTCATCGAGAAGTGAGAAATGTTAGATAACGCTTCGACGATACTTCCTCACGTTATCGCCACAAAACGGGGGTGAACGGAGCCTACTTGACGAGTTGCCGCTCCAATACGCCCTTCTGCACCCCATTCCCTCGACAGCCTTGGGAATCATGATTTGTTAGATATAGCTTTTCCGGATCTCCTTATCTCCGCGGTTAGTGGATATGATAATTCCAGGGCTTCCGGTATGTGCCCAATCTATCGGAGAAAGACAACTTTTTTAATATATCCGCGCCAGCACTTTGTTCAGCCAAACTTTAAATTCGCGCCATCTCGGCTGCTGTCATCGGGAAATTAGAATTGGATATGAAATCGCACACGCGGCCGGAGACGGCGGGAATGTCGCTATAATTAAACGGATGCGATGACATTGTAGAATCAGTCAAAGTCCTGTAGCGATCTCGTCCTGGCTGTCGGATTAATCTAAGATTAGCTGAGAAACATTAGTCTGGCGCCAAAGAAACCCCAGCCGTATTTTAACACCCTCGCGCTATTCATTCCGTCTCAACTAAAAACTCAGTGGTCAAATTGAGATTCATGTAAAGGAAGGGTTGTTTACTTTGCGGGTTTCTTCGGTCGGGGCTTTATTAGTATTATAATAAACGAGTGCTTCCTGAGGATGCTTCTCGTTTCCTGAAAATCCAATTAGACTTTTTTCGTTTCCCGTGTATTTGTTTTCCTTCCATTATTTGCTGCATATAACTGTTGCTCGTTTCGCATTCTGAAATAGGGAAAATGTAATAGTGAAATTTCATATATAGTTTAATCCTAGGGTTTTGTTTGAAATTCAAATCCTTCATACCGAACTAGCAAACACGCTTTCGTGATTACCTTTTTTTAATTAGTAACATGGCTTTCGATGTTTCTGTCCTTGTTTTTAAATTAAATTTTTTTTCGAAAGGTGCAAAACCAATTTTGCCGCGATATGTTAGGCAAACCATCTCGCACGTTTGCATGTTATATGTGGTTCATTTTTAATATTTTGTTACGTTGTTGAACTCTAACAATTAATAGCACCAAACTAAACCAACGACCATCATAACACTCTTCAACATAAGGCAGATAGCGAATTGTTCGAATAATCTGGAGGTATTGACCTAAGGAATTGAATAAAATTGCATCACACAGATGCCAAATGTGTTTACCAAACAAACATCGCTGAAGTCATTCAACTCCACCGACACTAACTATCAATAAATAAGAATTGGGAACAATTAGCCTTTTTCCCATTCAAGCCAAATATCTGCCATTCGAAGTGGGAAACGAAATATTACAAAAAACGGATGTAATCGAATACGGTTAGACGTATTAAACACAAACATGCTTACAGGAAAGAACCTTAATCCAGCTTCGGACTCGGGAAAAACGAAATGCTGATCATTTCCGATATTAAATTTTGAAGTTCTACGGCACCTCAACGAAACATGAACTGAACTTCAAGCACTGTTACACTTGAAAACCTTATATTTATCCGGTAATAAAACCGGCGACACCATAACGATGGTTTTCCGAAAATGTCTTACCACCATACGTGGCGTAACTAAGATTTTGCTCTGATGGGTGTTCTAGGAGAGTGATAACCTTGCAAGAAGAATTGAAAAAAAAATGAGCGTACCATATAGTTGATTTAATTTCTACAGGACTTGCGGTATGCTTTGATTTAACTTCTTGGCAGTATAGACCACCTAGTTACATTTACGAATTTATTTTTTGCTTATTATTTGCTTATTAACCAAAAGAAGTCAGAAATAATTATATGCTAAATAAATAACAACTTAGCTTGCTTGTAAAATAAAATTGCAAGATAATGCCTGTCCTTGCACTAACTCTAACCTATGAAAATGTTAAATGTCATTTGGCTGTAAAAAATTTGTTAAATCTGCAAGTCCTATAGAAATGAATGCAACTACAGGGAATTTATTTTAATAGTTAACATAAGCGTTTCGTTTCTATGCCACCATTTAATCATACACGTCATTTCCATAGTTACAAATGAGACCAATAGATTAGAGCTTGTATTTTACGAGTTAATATAGGGCTATACTTGTCAAAAAGATAATTAAAAGTTATCCTAATGTATACCACTGAAGAAAAGATACAACACAGAGGTTGTTCCTACGTATCTACTTTTTAGTTGCATACCTACATTCCGGTAACAAAATAAAAGTTTATTATTAGCAAGTACCTAATTCAAATTCTTATGTTAACTCGTAAAATAAACGCTGTAATCTATTGATTTCCTTGGTAACTATGGAAGTGACCTGTATGATTAAATGCTGGCATAGAAACGAAACTGCTATGTTAACCATTAAAATAAATTCACTGTATACTGTTTATTTATAAACAATAAGATCATTACAATTGTAATACAATTTATAGTAGTAATTCAAGTTTTCTTGGCTTTTTTGCTAACTCGTTTATAATTTCATCTACGTTCACCTGCAGTTCTCAGTGAATGGAGAGCATTGCCAATCCATTCATTCTATATTGCGATGTTGTATTTCGGATGTAAGTCTTAATTCTTTTTAAGGTGGAGAATGATCTTTCAGCTGTTGCAGTTGACACATGAATCGTTGGAAGGATTTCCAGCAACTTGAATATGTTTGGAAACATGTCCTTATTGCACGTAGCTAGCGCATCCATTGCTGTCTTATATGGAAGATTTTGTACATTTTTGGCATTTCCGGTATAATTCGAATTCAGCAATCACGTCCGAAGGAGGTTGGTTGAGAGCGGATTTTAAAAATGGTCGAGCTCGAATTCCAAATGTAATAATTGATATTCAATTATACATTACTAAAATGTAATTTTAGATTTTTTGTTTAAGACAAATTTTAGTTATTTCTAAAGCCTCTGGGGGGTATTCCGACACCCATATCAGCCCCATAGTTACGCCACTGCCACAGTATATTCTGGGTCACAAACATCACGTGTAGCTATTATAATTCACATCACGGGCGGATGCTTTGGTTTTCAAGTGTTGCAATGTAACTAGTATTTCTACGATCAGTAGACCTTGCGCAATTTCAGCTTTTATACCCCATCAACTCATCACTGAAATAAATTCGTACCAACAGATATCTCCTTCCATCGACTTTTTCGATAGATACTGTTGGGTATCACTTACGAGTGAAACGGAAATGTCGTCTGGGAAAATGATCAAAATGGTTAGAGCCATTTCTGAGAAAAAAAATCTTGCTCGACTTTCGACATTTTTTGGTGCATTTGAGCCTATTCACACCGAACGGTGCACCGCAATAAGACCAAAGTCTGGGACCATCGTTCCAAAGGTTTATAAAACATATCCGTACATTTTCATAGAAATTCGTCTGTATGAAATGCCCCCCCCTTCTTCTCCAGATAACTTCTCCTTGGAATTTTTAGGTAGATATTCAACATAGGCTAGTAGTGTACCTAGAGGGGTTCTGCCTCAAAATGTGTCACTGCGCAGGTTTTCTGCGCAGTTGTCTACGCGGGGTTTTTGCGCAGGTTTGTCAAGGTCGTTGGCCTAGCCGGGGTCAAGGTCGCGGGCCTAGCCGGGGTCAAGGTCGCGGGCCTAGCCGGGGTCAAGGTCGCGGGCCTAGCCGGGGTCAAGGTCACGGGCCTAGCCGGGGCCAAGGTCATTGACTTCACCTAGGTCACGTGCTCCCACAATGAATTTTTGGGGTTAAAAGTCTAATTTTTACAAGATTTCCACGATGAATTTTAGGGCTAAATGTCTAAAATTGTTCCTATGCTTATCAAAAAATATTTCCCACGCTCAACAGGATGTGAGTCATCGTCTGGGAATGCAAAACTTGTTGAGACTTGTAGATGCAGGATGTGTACCAATTGAACAATGACGTCCATTCTTTGAGAAATTTACAGGATTGCAAAAAATTATTGGAACAATGAAGCCATTGTTGTCTGGAGGAATTTTTGCTGACCTCCATTATCAGATAAACAGGATGTTATTGTCTGGAGCTTCAGACTTGTCCAGACATGTTTGAGAAATGTGCAAGACTGGTAACAATTGAACAATGAAATCCATTGTTTGAGAAAAATCTGCACAACCGCTAAATTGAATGGAGCCTTTGTTTGGAAATTAAAACTTGTTTGAGGCTCTGGGTGAGACACACGAGTGACTGGGATCTGGTAGTTGTTTGAGGCTCTGGGTGAGACACACGAGTGACTGGGATCTGGTAGTTGATAGACTCTCGCATATTTTGATAGTTTTTAACAGTCAGTTAGTAAACAGTATTTAACATAATACAAAAGTGTTGCGAGTCTTAGAGACATTGAGAAAAATCCTCAGCATTGTTTGTAAGCACCGAATGTAAATATTACGTGTTTTTTCCCGAAATTTATTAAATACACAGTCTCGAAATTGAGCCGATAGTTATTTATTTCGCTTTTTGCTGTTGGATTTATGTACAGAAGACAGCATCCCTCACTTTAGCAATAAGCAAGTTTCTAAAGAAATATTATTATGCTGTAGAGATTTACAGGTTACAGTTCGGGGTGTAAACTGAGTTAAAAAAATGTCTTGTTGTTCTACGTCTTTTTCCTCTTCTTGCTTTTTCTTGTTATCCTTTTGTCTGCCATATTTATGTTTAAATGTACCTACTTTTGATTACTAACTTGTATATTGAATTGTAAATCTCTATATTTAGTTGACTAATTAAACCTTTATAAAAATCCTATAGTTATTCTTATTGATTGTTACTCTATTCTTCTCAAAAGGATTCAATTATGATACGTTTTTTAAATTTTGATTGTTTTAGTTCTATTCTGTTTTTTGTAAATTAAGAAACAGGATTAATTCACCCTTGTTAATAACAAATTAACCATACACTTGGGTTATCAGTTAGTACAATTAAATCTGTTTATTTTTATTTTCCCTTGTGTTAGCACGACCGCGTGGCGCAGTGGTAGAGCATCAGGCTTGCACTAAGCAAGTCCTCGGTTCGAATCCATGGATAGGCGGAAATTTTCCGCAGTCCATTGGATCGGTATCGGGCTTGGTCACCATTCGCCGTTGGGATAGAATTAACGGCGCTCTTCCCGGAAAACTGGTCTATGGGAAAGAGTAACCTGACCACACACAACACATGCTACATACAATATACACATGATATACATATATATCATATAGTCGGCGGCCGAACATCCCGGGTCGCAGACCCGGGACTCCCGGCCAAACAAGCCATACGCTAAATAAATTCCCTTGTGTTTGAAATGTCAATAACTCCACATGTTATATTAAAACAAGCAACGTATGTTATTTTTAACTTTCACATGCCTCACGTTTGGACGCCAAAATTTGTGCTATAGCTCACCAGTTGAACTATGTCTTAATTAATGCAATGTCTTAAATGTTAAACGATAGTTGCTTTTAAATCGAGAGCTCTTATTTTCAGGGTGGGTTTGCCAAAATCTAGTTCTCTAGTAATTGAAGTTTTAAATTTGTATTTTCAAAAATCTTTGACTATCAATGACACATAACGTCAAACTTGACTCTTAAAATTCATCAAACCAGGTAATTGACAATTGTATCTTACATTAACACATTTATTATTCAATTCACCCACGAAAGTACTATATCAACTTTATATTATCACTTTCTTTTATTGACAGTTATTCAAAATGCTTTCTCAACTTATCTACACAAACCTCTATAACTGCTCTAGCTTTCACTGCAACACCCAACAAATACCGGATCATGACGTCGACAGACTGCCCACTTTACAAACAGCAACACCTATGATGGTCTGCGAACCCTTTCAACTACATCCGTCCTGTCAAACCAACTCCTCTGCTCCCAAAATCCAGTCCTGGTTCCTCTTGAATGTCACTGTCACACGAACTAACTCCTGGTAAGTTGCTATATTATGATGTTCCAAATCTAACTTTGTTCCCTTTTTGCAGATAGTCCGTTATCTCTTGTAATACTCACAGAATATCCAAATCAAATAATAACTTGTAAAAACCTCTACTAATATCTTGTACGTATGAATAAATCCAAATCTCTTCAACTAATATAACATTCTGTATTCTATATCTCCAATTAACTGTATCTGTTTAATCTCTTCATCCACTTGATGTCTCAATACATTCCATTTTATATTTCACCTGTTCGACCTCGTAGTTTTGTTTAAAGCTCTTTTTTAATTTGTCATTACCAAAACCAACACAAATTAAGGCATAATTTCTATTTTTATATCACAAAATTGGTTATTTCAAAATTACAGTATGTTTTCACGAGTTGTTTTACAGTAACTCCACTAAACAAACGTCTATCCCTATTAGATACAATTCTTAGTGCACACTTCCTGTATTTTAAAATAATACTATTACAGGATATTCATTCTGATTATTATTAACAAATACATTTGTCTAATGTTACCTTGGTTTGTTCTTTATTAACATTTAATACAACCATTAAGTTTATTTATTTCAATTAATATCGCACTATCAAAGGGCTCCTTTCATTGTATCAATTACTTTCATTATTCATATTCGAAATTTTACACCCATCTAGATCTAATTATTGTAACATTCCAAATGTATTAGTTTTGGATATTTCTTTCTTATGATTTATTATACTACGTCATGCATCATAACAATATATTAGTAAAAAATACTCTTCAGTTAGCAGGTTAAAAGTTTGATGTAGTTTTAGCCAATCTTATACACATATATAATTCCCTCACATAAAAATGGTAGGAAGCTAAAACACACAAGTACGGTGGAGTCTTAAAACACCTTCTTTGTTCTTGTGTTAGCACCTTGGCTTTAAGAATGTTATGGTAGTATATTTACGAAATCCGGCGCCACAGCACTATATGTTTTAACTACATTTTTTATTAAGCATTCAATAACTACAAAAATAAAAAGCAGCTTAAAATATTGTTTCTAAAAGGAGTGGTGGTTGAGTTTTGTCATTGAAATTTCGGTTTCTTACAACGGTATTTGTAAATCATTCGTAAATAGTCCAGTTTTTGGTTCGAACGAGCATAGTTGTAGCATAGATATCTGACGAATAGAAGACTATAGAAGATATAAACGGACAGTAATATTAATCTAAAATTGAATTAACTAAAATTAAGTATTTATCAAATATTATTAACAAAGTTGTTAAACGAATGATAAAGGCAGTTATTAATTACTTAATAAATATAATTGTCCTATACCTGGTATTCATGGTTTATGTCTTAATCTGATTTTAATAGTTTATTAGAGTCGAATAACTAAGGTTATTACAATGCTAAAGACTGTGCACAAAAGGTAAGATTAAAATCAAAAAATTTAAAATAAAACCCAGAGAATAAGAATTAAATAACATAAAGCCAAGTAAAAGCTATTAGATCACTGCAATATATTAGTAAAAAATACTTAATAATTAATAAAGATGCTATACATGATGCGCAATGGTGAGGGACAGTTCATTTTTGCCGGATAAAAACTTATCTAGATTGGTTAAAAATCAGATGTATAAGAGAAAATCTCAAACTTGTTTAAAAACATTTTGTAACTAAACAATCACATTAGAAATTGTGTAAATAAAGCTAAAATTAGAAGGAGGCGCAGAATTTGTAGACTATAGAAAATACCTTTCCATACCTGCGGATGTGAGTCATCGTCTGGGAATGTGCAAGGTTGCTAAAAATAAACCGAATGTGATAGTTGTCTGAGGTTTCTGCACAGTTTTGGCTGGAAATTCAAATTCTGCGTAGGTTTTGGCGGTAAATTCAAATTATGTTCAGGTTTTTGATGGGAAAATCTGGGAATGCACAAGGTTGCTAAAAAATAAATGTGTGGTAAAGAAGTTTGCTTAAAATTGATTGAAAATTTACAGACATTCGGAAATCCACGACACTGTTTGTAAGAAACGAATGTAAATATTACATGTTTATTCCTGTACTTTATTAAATACACAAAGTTTCGAAATTTGTCGATAGTTATTTATTCCGCTTTGCTGTTGGATCTATGTACAGAAGGACAGCATCCCTCACTGTAGCAATAAGCAAGTTCCTAAAGAAATATTATTATACTGTAGAGATTTACAGGTTACAGTTCGGAGTGTAAACTGAGTTTAAAAATTTAGGATATTTCTATACCGTTATTAGCAACAATACCATTTAATTGCATATTGTTTTCTTTTACGTAATACCCAAGTTTTAGATTCGATTGTTTTAATATATTTTCGAAAGCACTGCTTAGACAGATAGACAGATAGACAAGTAGACAGCTAGACAGGTAGACAGTTAGCCAGCTAGACAGGTAGACAGCTATATAGGTAGACAGCTAGACAGGTAGATAGCTAGACAGCTAGACAGGTAGACAGGCAGGCAGGCAGGCAGACAGATATACTATTAACGAAGTAAGAAGAGGGAAGTTGGATATTAATACTGAAATAGATCTTAATTTAGCGCTATAAAATTATTACTACAGAATAGTAGGGGTCAATGGTCTCCATTATCAGTGTCTGAGAATTTGCAACGATGAATAAATAGGCCACTAGTCAACCTGACATGTTCCTGTAACGGTTTTATGGGCACGACGGTGTAATAAAATGACAATTGTAAATATAATTGTATTTTATTGGTCTAATGTACATGTGTAAAATTATTACAAATATATTATACAGTAGTAAATTATTGTGGTAGAGGTGTTGTTGTCATCTCTGTCTGGAGGGTGTCACGATCTCCTCGTGCTGTTTCCGAACTGGATTTATTCAATTATTCCTGCCTCTTTTAACTCTTCTATTATACTAACAATTTCATTTATATGATTTGTATGGCCAGATGCTTGAGAGGCATACAGTAACTTTAATCGATCAACTAACTCGTTCGGATCATCCTAGTAAACATAATCCAACGGTTTATTGCTAACTTGTTTATACATTTGCTGCATACCTTTACCAGTAAGCTTTGTAGTCCTTAATGATATCGGTGATGGCAAGGGTGATGATGACAGGTTAGATTTTATAAATTTCTTGTATTTCGCTTGGTTGAAACCTACCTTCTGGTCATTTTTATCAAAATTTGTATGCGCCGCATTTGTTCTGTTTATATCATTATAATTTGCTCTATCTGTCAGCTTTGGAGTTATTTGAGGATCGTTTTTAAATAGTAATTCGTACAAACCAGGCGTATCTTCGTATAAGTAAGAAAGGGGGGGCAGCGCTGCTATTCGACTATCCTGTTTCAACTACCATCTCAAGGTCACCCGAATAGTCTTGCAGGCTACACTAGCAGGTAAGGAGACTGTTAGACAGGCGGACAGGTAAACAGACAGTTGGACTGGTAGACAGGCAGACAAATAATTATGCAGGTAGACAAGTAGATAGGTAAACAGGTGGACAGGTAGACAGGTAGAGATGGTAGTTGAAACACGATAGTCGAATAGCAGCGCTGCCCCCCTTTCTTACCTATATGATGCATAATATATTTGTAATAATTTTATACATCAGAAAAAAAATCCGAACAACAATGAGTTCATTGTTCAATTTTTACCAGTCTTGCACATTTCTCAAACATGTCTGGACAAGTCTGAAGCTCCAGACAATAACATCTTGTTTATCTGATAATGGAGCTTAGCAAAAATTATTCCAGACAACAATGGCTTCATTGTCCAATTATTTTTTTGCAATCGTGCAGATTTCTCAAACAATGAACGCCATTGTTCAATTGGTAGACATCCTGCATCTACAAGTCTCAACACGTTTTGCATTCCCAGACGATGACTCACATCCTGTTGAGCCTGGGACAATTTTGATAAGCGTAGGAATAAAATTAGACATTTAGCCCCAAAATTCATCGTAGGAATCTTGTAAAAATTAGACTTTTAACCCCAAAAATTCATTGTGGGAGCACGTGACCTTGGTGAGGTCAATGACCTTGGCCCCGGCTAGGCTCGTGACCTTGACCCCGGCTAGGCCCGCCACCCTGACCCCGGCTAGACCAACGACCTTGACAAATCTGCGCAAAAACCCCGCGAAGACCTGCGCAGAAATCTGCGCAGTGAAACATTTTGAGGCAGAACACCCCTAGTTACACTACTTAGGCTATCACTTACGATTAGGTGGGAAATGTCGTATGTGAAAATGATCAAAATCGTTGATTAGCTTCATACATCTTGATGAAAATCCGTCAATAACTTTCGTCGCTATGTGTCCAACATACATACATACATAGGTACATATATGGAAATGAATTTTCGCCCAGTCGTCTCGAAAGCCCTCTCTTCGCTCAGTCAACTACTAATAGCAAGATCCTTTTAAAACCTCACGGACATCGTAATCCCTAAGAATTTCGAGAGCCGGGACTGCTCACTGCCTGAAAAACAATCAGTTAAAAGTTAACTAAATTTAAAAAGACCTAGACAATCGACAGCACTGTCAACAATATTGATATGTTCGTGTAAGGTTTTACTCAACTCGCAACGTGGATGCAATTCGTCTAAAATAATTCTTGAATTTCACACATCATGCGTCACTTAACTTCGAATGACATACCCAGAATGGTAGTCAATCGCAACGTGCAGTGCTTACTAATAGAACGTGTTCAACTTAGCTCAAGTGCAGTAGTTTAGATTGGCGGCGTTGAAGACAAAAGATTAGGCCGATACTGGGAATCTTAACCACAGAAAGGGTGCTGCACGGGCTGGTTGAATAAAGAAAAACAGTTTTAGTTCAAAACTTCGTCAACGAAAGGAGGGTTTTCATGCCTGCGTCGACATAGATCGTCGCTATTTAGGTTGTTTGCGGAACTATTGAGGCAAAAGGATAAAAATTCCTTCAAATATCCGATCAGGGGTCTAAATGAAATTCCACTACACAACAGCTAGGCGGAAAACGGAATTCACGATTTGTAGGATATCCAAAAATCCAAAATGTAACCGATAACTTTCCCAAAATTATTGCATACACCCTGTTCACTGGAATGTTTGACTCCACCCTAACTTGAGCCCGCCCGAAGAAGTTCGACAAATTGCCAACCAAACCTCTTCTCCACAAGCATAAAAAAGGCAGTGGCGGCGCCAAGTTTTAAATTGCCCCAACAATCCTCCCCCCTTTCGACAATGTAGCAGTCCTGGATGTCGAAATTCTTGGAAGGATTATGTCACTGAGCTGTTGCTACAACTATTGCTTTAGTAACTAGTCTTTCATTGTGTAGATATTTTTCTCGTGTTACTTCATTTACATTAGCTGCGACTGTATATAGCTTTCCCAATACATATTTATTTCTCAGTTTATATTCCAATATAATGTTAACACGGAAAAGTCCATTCATATTCAGCGCAAATAATTGATTAGAGCAGATAGCAGATGTAAGAATAATTAAAATGCGTGGGAGTTTAAAGAGAGCTTTAAACACTCTCATAGGTCTGATTTTATCTAAGTTAACCCCGACTTATATTTCTGTTCCACAAAAAGATATTTATCTTCACGTTATTGCAGTTTTTGGTTTATATTGTGATTTCTGGTTGTATTAATTTAATTTAATTACCTTAGTCCTGCAGATATTTGTAGTTTGGTAGCTTACTTGATTTATCTTGATGCAATTTACTTGCATTAATATTAATATTTTAAAATATAGAGCTTACAACTAGGCAATAGTTATGTTTTAAAAATTAAGTAAATCCGTAGACGCAGCTGTAGTTTGATATTTCTGAAAGCAGAACATATTAACTGTCCCAGTTTTTGTCTCTGAGGTAACATATACGACATTATTTTTATAAGGCAACTCAAATGAAATAATTACAAATGTTGCCGATTCTTCAGACGTTAATTAGGTTGTTATAAACATGAATAGAAAATGTAGAAATATAAATGGAAAAGAACGTCAGTATTTCTTCTCACTAAAGTAGCAGTTCGCTTGCGTTCCCTTACTTACTCTTGTATAAGCGATTATTAGGTTTGTAGATTACTAAAAATGTTGGAAGATAAACGAAATTTGTTTATTTGTTTTAAACGAAATTTGTTTATTTGTTTTGTTTGTTTTTTACTTCGTTATATTTGTCTTTTTATTAGTAGGTGTTACTAAAATAACATATTTGCTTGTTTTATGTTTATATCAGAAAAAATATGAGACAGTTAATAACGCGCTCGCATTTTAGTGACAAGCAAAGAATAACAATTCAGTTGGACACACACAATGAAGCTTGTTGGGTGTTAAAAATATCTCTTCTACTGAATTATTTTGGCATCGTATTTTGAAATATCGATAGGAGTTTAATAACTTTATGCAAGAAAACTGGTTGTTTGCCGCTCTGACAGCATTTTTCGCAGTCGGTTTCGAATTTAGTCGAATGTCTGGAAAGTTATATCCATAAACTTCCAAGAGGCGGCATGTCAAGGATAAGCAATTCTCACAAATCTGTCGGATAACGCAATTAGCTTTCCTAATCAGAGTACATCTGAACATTATCTAAATGGGGAGAGCTGGCCAGGAATAATAGACACTGTTGCTCGTGGCAGACATCCGACCAAATCCATTATCATTATCTGGAAGACACAGGTCTGGCCGGCAACAAATCAACCGCGAACTATTATCTTTTTCTGTCCAATGAACACATCAGGCCGTTATTTCCGATCACGTCTTGGAATCGACCTGGGGCCGTCTGGCGCAGCTGCCCAGCTGCAGATAACGAATGGCCGTGTACGGCAGCTGATAAGAATTGTAACGACAGCACCATGTGCGAGGCCATTTCATGAACAGCACACCCTCGTGTTAAGGGATGCAGTCGCGGCGATTCCGCTCGAGCGCTTTAGCACCTCGCTATTTTATTTGATCGCTCGACTGCTTTGCAGTGACCTACGTGTGCTAGTTCTCGTATTGTGTCGACCCGAATTCAATATTGCAGAAGTTCCTGAGGTTATTTCAGAATTCGGCAAACGCAAAGGTACATTTTAGAGTTAACACTTAGTACCGAATGCTTATTATATATGCTACAGCATCGATATTCAGTTAGTTGCTAATAAATACAAACATTCACTGTGCTATTTTTGCTATTCAGTCACGCCGAATTATAGGCTAAAATTATTCTGGTTTTTATATCTTCTGTTATGTTGATGTTATTGTTGATTATCGAACCTAGATATCTGAAAGGTTTTACTTCTTCTATTCCTAGATTAATAATTGCCTGTGAGCCACCTTGATCTGCTGTTCTTGATATTAATGAATATTTTGTTTTTTCAGTGTTAACCGAAAGACTTATTTCTTCTGATCTTTTTGTATTTGCGTGCTAATAATGGCAAGGTCATCTGCGTACGCCAAGATTTGGTACAGATTTCTGGATAAATATTTATCATGTCGTTTGAATTTTTTCTTACCCGTCTACGCCCCCGACAGCGCGTAATTTACGACCAACAAAAATAAATGCAGAAACTCAGGAGGTTCAAATTTAAAAATCGAATGTGAAATATAAGACGGATTTGTTTCAATCAACGAACTTTTGCCGGCGAAGCCAGCCGCTTTGTGAAAGACCGCCACAGAGCGCATTGGGAACGTCTTAAGCACGAAGGAGTTAAAAGTGGAGTGCTCCTGGTAGCGTACGGAGGAATCTGCGAATAAATGCTTCCGTTTCTCTTTCGCCGGTAACCAATCACAACCAAGGAGCGGTTGAGACAAAGCCTATGTCCCTTTAAGCACGAACATTTGAGCAGAGAAACGTCCAGGACTGTGGGATCGAACCAAGTAACTGCTTGGCCTAAGCCTGCAATCAAACATTCAGGATTTTGAGATCGAACTAAGCAGTTCCTGCCGGCAATCAAAGATTCTAACTTTTGAACTTGAACCTTACCAGTTCGGTCGAAGTTGAAGCAAGCTCCAAAACACTTGCAAATCTTTGACTCGAACCTTCCTGTTCGGTCGAAATTGGAAGCTACTTCGAAGGTAAACAGACCTCAGAGCTCGCATCTTTCATATGCGGCCTAGTGTATAAGCCATCTCCAAATCCGAAAAAAGGTCAGGATCGCGTCTCCTGCTGCTATCCAGTTTGTCAGCACCTCCAGGAGCACTCCAACGTTGGAATCGCATCTTCCATTGCGGCCTACCTTGTGAAGCTACTTCAAACCTTCGGACTTGAGCCTTCTAGTCTGGCCGAAGTATTCACTCGACTTCCAGCCATTTCCAGCTCGAGGATCGAACCACTGAAGTTCGTCCCAGCCAGCCATCATCCAGCATCTCCTCGATGCTCACCAAGTCCATGGCGTAAGTTGCCCAATAGCAACATGCCCAGCTGCCCACGCTACGGCCGCTCTGGGTTTTATTTTGATTACAGGAAACAGGAGTTATTGGAACAACTGGTCGAGCCATCGCCGACAACCACCCCCGAGTCCCCGCTAGCCCTGGAAGCACGTCGCTGCCGCCAAGCCTTGTGCCCTCGGTGCCACTCACCTCCTTGGCGTTCATTGCGGAGTAATCAGCCCCCGGCTCACGACCTGCTACCTCGGACCCGAAGAACACTCCCACCAGCTATCTAGCAGCTCTCGGCTCCCTCAATCCCGAAGGCAGCCCTCCAGTTTCTCCGCCGCTGAGCCCAGGCCTCCTGCCGCTCCCGAGAGCTGCATTTAGACGTGGAACTGCACTTAGGGCCAGACGAGGAAAAGGAGATTTAGCAGCTCCCGACTCCGTCGTCCGCCATTGTTGATGAGAGGTTGCCCTGCCCACGAAGCGAAGTCGTGATCTCCACCCGCTGCGCCCGCCGGGACCCAAGACTCAATACTCGCCTCCAAAGCCGATCCTTAGCTCCGCCTTGCCAGACGCCCTACTGCATTCCCTCGAGCAAACGGAGCTAATGCCGCCACCGCCCTCCACACCAGCCTCCAGCGGCTCACTGTCTTGCCCATTGGACCGTTGCTATTTTTTCCTGCACATACTAGTAATAATTGTAAATATTAAAAGTTTATTAAAACAGAATAAACAATAACGAAAGATAATTTTTATCTACTCTGCTGTACTTACTCTTCGTTACACCGCCTACCACTGAGCTACTGGGTGAATCGCAGTAAGCCAGCTCCTTGACGCTCGACACGCCTCTCGCACACACGCGGCCATCGTAAACGAAAACTAATGGCTCGTATTCTTATTATGTGTTTAAATTTAACCATTATGTTGGTAAAGTAAATAATAGAGGGATGCTTTTATGTAAATTTCAGTGTGTAAAATAAGAATTTGCCGTTGTCATAGGAACTAGCGTGGTAGCATTAGCTTTACTGATTGACTAAAATCGCTATTAATTGGAAATTACATAAAATCATAATTCTCTGTTTACTTTACACGTGACGATCTTCTGGTTAAATTCAAACGTAATGTAATAATATTGACCAATAAGCTTGAATCTTTATTTGAAGCTAGTTTCGGAGTAGTTTTATTCATAATTTTGAATTTCGCGTTCAAAAGAGAAGTATTTTCATACACCGGATAATGTTTCAAGCAAGATTATTTGTATTGCAATGGTTTGATCTATGTTGTAATGTTATAATGAAGATGATAAAATAAATAGCAATTACCACTACCTGCAAATATTCTTTTATTTAGGTCAACTTTCGACTGACTAAAAATACTCACTGGGTTCGTTAATTATTTATAAAGTAAACAGTATCGTGCCATTTATTATACTTCATCCATCTGCAATTTAATCTTACAGAGGCTAGCTCGGTAGGCAAGATGACTCATATCTCAAAGCTGGGTTCCCTGATACGTTAATATTAAACGCCACTGGAATATAAATTTAACACGAGCGCGCAGACGCAATTTCTGTCAAACTCCTAGCACAAATCGGTTTATTTTGGTTAGTGTTAATAAAAGGTGTTTTATGAGTGATTCATCAGGTAAATTTTGAATTATCGTGCTCTTAGCGTCACTGATTCTCATTTGTTTGCAGGCAAAAAACCCTCCACTTCGTTGTTACAACATTAAATTGTTTTTTTGGAGCGTCGCTATGCGATCAACATAACCTCAAACTTGACAATTACTGGATATTTGATTTTTGATGGATGCTAAACTCTGCCTGGGTCTCGTCCATGAAGGTTTGCTCTAGTAGTCATGTGAATTCCCGGTTGCTAACACCGTTACTTTTAGTAAAATTTGGTGCCTTGTCGATGAAAGCTGCGGCATCTCATTCGGACTGCAGCTCCTGGTGATATCTGCCGGATACGGGGTGCTGTGGTGCTGCTAGCGTTGTGAGGGCCTCCTATACGCTGTGCTGGTATGCTGCTGCTAAAATCTTGGGCTCAGGAATTCTAAATGTGCCCTGGCTGATGTTCGGGAACTGCGTTGGCTTCCCCGATGTCCTCGAGATGTGGTCACGGTGAAAAATTATTTTTGGTGAGGGAAAATGTTCACCACATTCTCACAGGTGCACTGACAAATTCTTGACACACTGGTGTACTTTTTAGCGATAAAATTAATGATTTAATAGGTAAAATATGTAAATTTCAGAGAGCACAAAAACTGGTTGTCATTCAATAATTTTATTCAATTGTCTCTGGATACTGGTCGTTAATAACAATTGCCTATCTAAGTTATACAAAACGGAAATTGACCAAATACAATACAATAACTTCTTACTCTAATATTTCTTATAACTAAAATGTTTTATTACAAAAATACTATTTCTAAATTATTGTCCTTTCAATTCGGTTCTAAATTGTCTCATAGCGCCACTACACTTTGCTTTATGTAAATTGTCCTTATCACTCACGTAATTACACTGACTTGTTTGTTCAATCACCAATTTTGTTTCACAGCCTCCTGTGTCCATTTCTTGTAATTTTCTTAACTGTTCGCTTTTCTCCAAATTTTCGAATATTGCTGTCCCATAATTCTTATTGCCCTGTTCTGTTTGGTTTATGCTCGTTGCAACGTATTATCATAATTCTGCTTCTATTACCTTTATTTAAAATGCTTATAAACATATCCTATTTAATTATTCTGACATCTACGCTTCAATTAACACGCACATATTATAAACCTTTCTGTGACAGTTCTATTTATTTTGGTTCGGCTTTAATTTTGCACAAACCTCTTATTTTTTGGCTAATTTAGAATTATCGATTCCAATTTATGAAAAACGAGCTCTGCCCTTTGCCATCTTTACTCAAATAAACTCATTACTACCAGCAGTTCTTTGCAAATGTAATTACGGATTGAAATTTACGTTCAATCTTGCAGTTCCATGAACTACCCCAACTCTGTGCTATCTGACTTGCTTTACTTATTTGTTGTGCTGCAAGCAGGGTTGAGTAGCGGGCTCAATACCATTTCAGTATATCACAGTCGTGAACGTGTTAGAATTATTTTCGAAGATCTCGATTGAGAGATATTTAGAGAATAGCAGTTTATACCAGATAATTGTTTAGACCATTTCTTAAAATAATGTTGAAATAAGATCATTCCATATTTGCGAATGAATGTTGTGTTTCTTAAACTCGGCGCAGCTCTGTGCAATAGTCTAAAACTGATATTTCAGTATGAATATCTTACTGCAGATTTATTCGAGAGCAGCTTATCAGATTTCAGTAATAGTGACTTCGACAATTCATGCAGATTGAAGGATTGCACTTCTCTTTAATGCTAGACTATAAAGTCAAATCCCAAAGCTCTCAGAATACCGTTCAACAAAGTTTTTTCCAGCTCTGTTCGGTAGTTGTTTCATTTCTGCTTATTGCAACGCAGTGAATCAACATACTCATCTCACTAGTAACAAGCAGTTGGCGGAATTTGAAAGATGTATTATTGATGTAGCCGATTTGATTTGCAGTTGGCGATTAAAACTATACCGAAATGATACGATTTCATCACATCATTTTAGGGTAATGCTGAAGCGAACGCGTGAGCATCTGTTAAGTAGAGAAGAATGTTGAATGTATTTCTACTAATTTAGTAGGTGAAGTATAACTTCCAGAGTTATATCAGCTTAGAAAGGAATTAGTAATATAAATGCGCAGATCTGTTTATTTATCTATGTATCCGGAACGCTGCTGGCTCCCCGAAAATGATAATTTAAAAACAGATATAGTTTTAACAGAAATAGGTAAATTGTAACTCATTTTCACTTCATATGAGCACATGATGGTGTCCCCGGGTCTAATTATTCAAAAAACTCCAAATTCTTTTAATTCTGACAATAAACCTAGAGCTCGTTGTTTAAACAGCCACTCTTGGGAAGAATGCATTTCCAAAATTTTAGTGACGTCAGTGCAATATATCGTAGATAATTGTTTTTAACTTCTGCAGCTTCTCCGACAATGGCATGCATGAAGCTATATTCTTGTGAGCTCTCTTCCAGCTAAATTGCACTGTTAATGAATGGAGTTTAAGCAGAAGTGGGCGTATCGCACGATCGTGTTGGCTAAGCTATCAGACATGCCGCTCATTAATAATTTGCTGCTTCCAGGCTTCCATTCAGCCAAAATCAATTCAATTTGAGCAGGTATCCTCGACAGGGATCCACATACGCGACCGCTTTACAGGCCGCGTCTCGAGACGCAAGGTTTTTAAGGAAATGCATGGAGTGTATGATTTAAGGCCACAGCCGATTGGATAAACTGGAGCTCGAGATTTATTAAGTGGCTGGAAACTGAAATTTAGCTAAGCCGTGCCTCCAATTTATGCAACAATAAACAAGGATTTATAGGAGCAATTATAAGGCTGCTAAATTTAGATTTTATTGTTGGGCTGCTCGCTGCGTGTAGGAAGGCTGGAATGTAGAAGCCTTATAAATGTCAATTCTGCGGATAGCTAGTAAATTGAAGAACTAATTCTGGACGAGTGGTCATTAGTACTTCCCGCCCTACGGCGGCTCCATGGCTCGAAATAATTTTACTATCGGAAATGGCCTGGAATAGTTATGGTTCTTTGTTGCCACTCATGAGGTGCCCATCCTGTGCACATATCTGAATAGATATCCAAATGCTTGGTTGTTTTTCTAGATACTTCTTTACCTTCTAGTGCAAAAATTGAGTTTCTTCTAGAAGTTTTCAGGCAAAGCAATGCAGAGAGTATATAGCAAGGGTTATACAGCTCGATGCTGCTCTCTACTCTGAATGTCCATCTGTCTCAATCCAATACTTCATTTTGTTCTAATTCTTGGTTTCACAAGAACATTAGATATAGCATTTGTTTACTAAACATAAAAAACTTACTCTATTCGGTGTTGCGCTTATACCACCTCTAGAAGCCACTTTAAATCTTTTCTCTATTATTCAAGTATACTTTCTTTGACCTACCTTGCCTTCAGATTCTTAGAATCTACATTTTTACTTCACAAAAAATCGAACAGGAGGTAATCTAATACTGCTATATTAAACACACACAATATGATAACAGTTCGGATCGAGTTAGCTGGGCCCCTATAATATTATCTGCAATTAAGGAATTTATCCTGAAGGTCATGTTATGGAGAGTTACAACGTTACCAGCTAAAGAAAACTTAACATTAATGGACTGACTGCACATAGCGATTAGCACACCTAGATGGGGATGCCCTCCAAATTTAAGCCAGTGAGGTGGACGGTTCTTAACGTATCTAAAACGTTCGAAACATATGCGGCGAAAATATACATAATGGACGATAATGCACATATAGATTACACAATGACAGTAATCGACGGTACCAAACTGGAGACAGTTGTTGAGAATTAAAGCGTGAAAAATGAATTGTAACGGCAGTTGAGCAACGAAGTCAGGCTCAGTATTTATACAGCAGCGGGCAAGTTTTGGGCGAAGAAGTGGGTTGGCAGCGGTCGGGATGCAAATGAGCGCTCAGTAAATCCTCGGTGGTTCGACAAGGAAATTCTTCAGTACTTCAAACGGCACGTCATTAGAAGCTCAAATAATTTTATGCCGCTGATATCCTGCAAAAACCGTAGTTTTCTGTAAAAATACTTCGCGTCCAGTGACTACTGTCCAAGCTGATCAGCATGGCTGTTCTTATACCTAACCTTGAAAAATGTAAATACTTCAATTGGCCAGAAAAAGCATCGCAGCGAAGTTCAAACAACTTCATTATAATGGCAATCTACGCTGAACAAGATTACCCGCATGTAAGAGAATGGCTTGAATGTTGGCATTTTTAGCGTGTACGAGGTGGGCATACAAATTGTGCAACACCCAAAGGGTGTTTTTCGAAGCGTTCCCAGGACCTTTTGACGTTTGCGTTCTTTAAAGACAATTATTTCAACGTTATTTTTGATTATGTTTTACGTAGTTCATAATATATAGTATCTGCAACGTACATGCGAATAGAGAGTATATTAGCAAGCTTTCTAACTTCACTGTCGATAATTTTAAATGAATTCTACATAGAATTAGTTTTAAGTTGGGATTACTTTGATAGGATAGTTCATCGTATTAATCGTATTAATTGTATATTTGATCTCTTACACGGATTTCTGTTCATGCACTGTTCTATCTTAAGCGATTGAGAATAGTCTTCGTGATTTAGTTTTACAAACTTGCATAACAAAGTTATTTGAAAGCTCGAGCTGCATCGTATTTTAGCCGGGGCTAATTACCCATGTTAATTTTAAATTCATGTCCTTCCAAGAAGGTCGTTTGCCCGAGAAGTAAAACTGTGTCGCAACGCCGATGATTAATGATGGTTTTTAGACGTGCAAAGTGCACAGCGTATTCCAACTTCTCGACGTGCAAACAAAAAGGGGTGCCGTATGCAAGGCTTCGCATCCCGACTGGGATTTGTTTTTCGAATACCCGAATTTCACTAATATACGACCATCGCAAAGCCCTCGCGCATATCCAGCAAAATTCCATATCAGATTTCGTCTTTCCTGGCGAGAAAGCAATCGAAAATAAATCTCCCTTTTTGCAACAGGCGGTCCTCCGTGGGGCCCACTGAACTCAATACTATAACTGGAATGAGCCCGCCTTGCTACATTTATGCGCTCGGTTGTAAGACTAGTGCGGCAATATAAGTTGGGTATTTCCACCTCTTTCTAGCTTGTATGCGTATACGGGGACTCGGCGACGACTCAGGTAAAAACGATTAGTTTCTAGCCGTGTTGCAAGGTAAAGGTGAACAAATGTGTTGCTCTGGTTAAAAGCAGAAAAACTGACTTACTGATACACATTTTTTATTCAACTTAATTACGAACAATGAATTACTGCTTGATAACGATTAATAAAAATAAACAAATGCTTCTCGTTTTATAAATATAAATATGTATTGGCTTTTATAAAAATAAAACTATAAAACAATTATTTTATAACGACCGGAAGTTCTTGTAGGAACCTTACTAAATTTTATTCTTCTTAAGCGTCTGTAAGTTGCGTGAAAAGAGACAAGTAAAAAAAGCATTTGTTTATTTTCATTGTTTACTGCAGCTGTACAAATTCAATCTTAATTCTAAATATCATATTATATATACTGCTTCACAAACGAACTGAACCACCCATATATATTGTATTGATTACATTACGTCATAAAATATATATAAAAAAGCTTTTGTTTTATAGTATACTCATATTAAGCATATTTAATTGTACTATCCACAAATATCAACTGAAGAATTAACAAAATCATATTCATAAAATTAAAAAATAATAAAATTATAAAAAAACTATATTTCACAAAAATAAGAAGAATCATAAAAAAGGTTTAATTAATAGTCCTTTGAGCCTCTTCGGAACGTTTAAAAATGTTTGGCAACGATTTGGCATACTTTGTATGCAATGCGCTATCAATATTTGGGCAAAATTCAGAATTTTTAAATGATAATATTTTATCAATGGACTTAGTTTTATTTAAACCGAATTATGAAAAGAAATGCTTTTTATAGTGACACAACCATGAAAGGTTATCAAAAATGCCACGACTGCCCTTTTGGAAAATATTTTTAAAAATTTCAGCGATATATGCAAATGATTCAGTTCATTTGTGGAGCAGTATATTAAATTGAAACGATTTTATACGTGATAAAATAAAATAGTTTTATGTAGTTTTTGTCTTATTGTTGATTTGTCACTTAATATTTGTATGGTCCTTTTTTGCATGCGTTTGAATACGTATCTTTGCGTATACATCTGCAATATACTTGATTGTTTGGACTTCGTGAAGGTCCTCATTGATATCTACAACTGGATGTGAAGGTACAAATAATGAAGTTATCCGAGAGAAAAAATTCTGGTGAACCGACCGTACTATTCTACTTTTAAATCCTGTTTTCCCAACGAAACCTGAATAAATTTCTGCCCTAAAAACCATCTCAGTATATTTGACAATCTCAAAAACTGTTCGTGATGGAAAATATAGTTTTCCTCGAGATACAAATTTTGTAAAACTGGCGTAATTCTTTAAGCCTATACATTCATCTTGTTCGGTTTCATACTTTTTCATTAATATTTCATGACAATTTACACATGAATTTTTGCTTATTAATTTTCTTATGATAAAACCTGCAATGTAGTACAATATATTCTCTTGAAATGGCGTTAGAACAGTTTTGTCGACATCTGAAATTAATTTTATTAATTCAGTGTCATCACTCTCCTCGGTGACATTCTCATGTGCTATGTTTCGTTTTAAAGTACGATTTTCAAAAATTGGCGTAAGTTCACTTTCATAATTAAGGCAGTTAGAATTAATGCTTGCTTGCACGCTGGATCTAAACAATAACCTTCGCAAAGCCCATTTGAATTGAAGGCAATTAGGGTTGTCATTCCATCCCCCACGAGAACGGATACATGAGAAAAATAACTCAAGATGATCTTGTGAGCACTTGTAAGTCAAAAAGTACTTTAACTGACGTTGTGGCCTACTCAACAGTTCTAATGCTAGACGTTCTAAGCGCACCATGTTCATCAAAAAGCCGATAGCGAATGTTTTTCTTCTATGGAGAACAATTTGTTTATTATCGACCTGCAAAGAAGCTATATAACTTTTTGTTTCACTAAATATGTTTGTCCAGTAGTGCACATTATTCAAATACATTGGTGATTTGTAACCTTTATGAAATGGTGTTCTCGAATTCATCACATCAAACACTCTGTCAAAAATTCTTAAAAATTCTACTGTGGCTTCACTACCATGAAAATCGGGATGGTCATTTTGGCGCAGAAAGTCAATAGCATCGGCGACACTAGAACTAATGGTTTGAGCAGCCAAAGATACGTTCATTTTTTTATTATTAAAACTCATATGGCATTGCGACAGCCGATTACCAAGTTTCAAGTCTTCCGCCTCTTGAATCTCATGCAGTTTTTGTAGGTATTTGAACGAAATAACTCCTTTGGAAGAAGACATAGAAATCTCCGCAAAAGCATTTCTTAGAATTTTCAGTAGGTGACATGCATCCAAAATACAATAAATATTAATGTTTTTATCGTTAGGGTAGGTTGGAAAATAGGTGAAATGTTATCAGCTGACAAATTACATCCTAATAATTGGAACGTTTTAACATTAGTAGTACATCCATCACACGTAACAAATCTAACCGTGATTCCAATATCAAAAAGTTTTTCAATGGCAAGAAGAATAAATTTATGTTGTAGGGCAGCTGTAATTTTGTTAATGAAAAAATAGGCAATGGGACACTTGAATTTTTCTGTGTAAGATACTATTTGGAAAACTAAAGCCTCCGTTGCAACTTCTTCAGAAGAAACATTAGCAACTCCCCCCAAATCTACATAGCCATAATGCTTATCAGTTTTCTTATCATACATGATCTGTGACCGTATTGCCATCGAATCAAATATTAGAGCTACCTCTTTCAAATGATCAGATTCTTCAGCTTTCTTCTTGAGAAACTCGAAGACTTCTGTTAAAAAGCCTACTTTACAATTTACAGAAGCTAACCACTTCCTCAAAGTTGCACTATGGGGTAGATTTATTTTTTTACGTAAAAAAGAATATGCCTTTGGCGAGTAAAAATTCAAAGTTAGTGCAAATTGTTTCATTTCGTCAGTATAGCGTTTTTGGCTACCAGAATTTACTTTAGAATTTTTTAATTCATTATTGAACAATTGAAGGGAAAACCCTTCAAAGTTATTCATTAGTACTTCTTGTATACTAGTTGAGCACTTATTGTTGGCTTTTAAATGCTTCACCAAATCCTTCATAGATTTGATTCTAATACTTCTCCTTTTGACTTTCATTTTCATGTTTTTGAGCTGTTTTTTCAATTTGATTTCAGCTACAGACTTGAAAAATTTTTCCGGTGTTTGGGTTGTCGCCTCGCGTGTTTTAAATCGGTCGTTTTTATCCTCGATATTACTTTCATTTTCTACATCCCCAATAACGTTCTATGAAAAGAATTAACATATTAGTAAATATGTAGAGAATATTTTCAGTTAGGTAATTATTTATACAGGATTATTAAACATCACCTGATGGATTGCCTGGTCGTTACTACCATCTCGCATTAATTTTCTGCGTTTTACGTTGGGTTTCTGAAGATGTAGAGGAAAATCAAAAACTGAAGGTACTGCATCAGGTTTCAAAAGTCTATTGTTCAATGCTACCGATTCCCGGTAATCACTTTCATTAAAATGTTTACTGCAGACGACAGTATTTTGAGTTGGTTTGAAATCTTCACGACGAATCGCCTGTGTCCACAATTTCAAACGTTCGGGATTTTTAATAGGAAATGTACAGCAAAATAATACAGGTACACTTTAATTAAGTGTTAGTAATTCTTAACGCTTCATTACACGTATTAAATAAGCAACAAAAATCATTTCTACAAGCAAGAGAACTGTAGCTATTCCATAATGATTTTAAAAGACACGGTTTTCTTAGCATAAATTCCTTACCTGTGGAATTTTATGGCTGTACCGGGCTTCCATACATTTGTACACCTGTATGCACAACAGTAGTTCACCATTTTTGAATTAGGCTTTCAATTCGCTGCCTTAATATTAAATAAATAAAATAAAACTGGGCAATTCAAGTTAGATCCGCAAATGCTAACGTCTTCACGATGAGTGCAACAAGAATGCCAATACCCAATTCATCGTTCGTACTTCGTTTAACGCAAGCGCACACATTTTGGCAGATATACCGGCAGCGGTGCACATTCCAGTTATATGGTTTAGTTCAGTGGTGGGGCCTCAAAAACGGCGTCAAAATACAAGACGTTTACAGGCCCTCCCACCTTATTAATAAAACATCGACGCGCAAGGGCGTCGAGAGTTTTCGTCTTCTGTAAGTGGAAACTTACAACTGCTCCCGATGCTAAACAACATAATCTTAAAAGGTAACGGCCGTGTTTAATAATATTTTGACGACTTTATGGCCCTGCAGAAATTGTAATTTACGACCGCCTCAATTCTCACTTTATGTCCTTAATCTGCCTCAGAAGCGCCCTACTGTGTTGGCTTTGTGGCTGCTGCGACTGCCGGAGAGGTGCCTGATAAAACTATTTAAGTTAGTTGTGATTGCAGATGATTTCTTAGCCGTACCAGCACGGTGTCACAGGGGGGTGATACTCCATTGTGGAAGATACGTGAAGCATAAACATCGCATTTTTGGGATCAGCGGTAGGTTGCCGTGTTCACAGCGCCTCGCATAATTTAAAAAGTCCCCACAAAATCCTAAATAAGTGCCTTTCTCCGGCTAATTGATGAAAGGGAGCGCAAGGAGGAGCGCACGAGAACGGAGCGAACATAAAAGGCGCTTGAAAAGATTCTTTCAAATCTCATTTACAATGTCAAAGGGCAATGCTATCTATACATCTCTTTATAGCCTCTCTATATAACATTACGAAAGAAATTTGTTTATGATCTTTGACACTGCAGGGGACAGATACTGCTTGCTTTAATACTTCTGATGAGGCCGCCGTGAACGGCTGTATTGTGGACGTTCAGATATTGCATCCTACGTTTGCTTTTATTGAGCCGAAAAAGCGAAGAATTTCAATTTTCTAATGAATGAACAGGTTCGCCTCTGGCGCATTTACGCGTGATTTTTTATCGTAAACATTCCTGTGGGTTTAGTTTATTGTCATAAAAGAAAAACAAAATATTACTATGATCGTAATAACGTTTGAAGACTTTTGCGATGTAAATTACTGAAACATGCATCTAAGTTGAATGCTTGAATTGGCGAACCTGGAAGTTATCTAGCTTTTTAACGTAGATTGGTTTTGCAACTCTTGCAGCAGAATTTTGTTCAGTAGTAATGACGAAATAAGAGAAGTCCACATGCACTAAGATGTGGACATCTATGTAAAATACAGTACCTGCCATTGCGTGGTATTCGTGCGTCTCTTATTTTTTTTATATTTTTGTGGCAAGATTAAATTGAACAGGATCGATGATGCCAGTATTTCTTACCACAAAGTGTTTTGTTAATTAATGCGTTTCATTTTGTTCTGTGCTATCGGTGAGAACAATATTCTTTTTCTTCCATAATTTTTCAAACGATCGCCGTTCGTATATAGTTATTTCCTTTCAATCTATAAATAAACGGCCGGTACCAGATGAAACCTACCTAATCATTATATAGCTTCTATTCAACGTATCTAAGTTAACATCAACGGATGCTAAATAATAATACAGAACAAGTCTAAATGATACTGAGAGCTACTGGGAAATGTTCTTGTACAATCTTAAAATTTTTACACTCGTACTTGTTTCTTGTGAATCGCCAGCGTGGCCGAGCGGTTAGGGAGCTCGACTGCGGTGGTACGGTGCGGGGTTCAATTCCCACATCTGGCAACTGGCGGGCGGCTCACCCAGTCGCTTTAAAAATTGGGTACAGAAACCACTGTTGTCGAAGTAGGGAAAGTAAGGCAGTCGTCGAAGGCGTGATGCTAACCACATCACCCAGTACGACGTTAACGGTGTGCCCAGATTGGGAAAGAGATATTTCGGCGACCCTGACTCGCCGAGTCTCAGGCCATATTCCCACGTGTCGAATGAAGCGCCCTACACTTTGCTTTACTTCTTGCTTGTTAAGAATAGTTTTTCTTCTATCTACGTAATTGTTTAATCATTAGATAATGTTAATTGTTATATCAAATATTTGGAAGGAACTTCTTCGGGATTCTTTTTGAAGGTGTAAAAAGGAAATGCGAAAGGTTTCGATGACGCACAGAATCCGACATAATAATTTTCATTGCTTGCTTGCTTGCTTGCTTGACGCCACTTTGAGAGCGAACCCGTTGGCCGAATTGGCTGATTTTGGTGTCAATCGACTCGGGGCGACGCAAGTAAGCCGGTTTTCAAATTTTTATAAGTGACTTTTTTTATGTGGATTTTTAACGTCAAAATTAACTCGACACACAAAATGGATCACTCTTGTTCAAATTACATGAAATGAATTATTTCGCGCCCAATTTGGGTGCAGAACGCTAGTTATTAATAAATGTTTTGGATAAATTTAGATTACAATAAAGCGTATTGCTTCCAGTAATAAACATGCTTGCCGCTCAAGTAGGAAAAAACGTGGCATTCAGTTGTGTTGTCAAATAATAACTTTTTTGTTGACATTATAACCTTGAAAAATATTGATTGGTAGAATTCAGACTCCTAACTGTATTTTCAACTACTAGTTTCAGACTGGATTTCGACAATTTATTTTGAAACTACATTCGTGAATTTCCCAAGTGTTAAACTTAATGTAACACTAATAACAGTTTCATATTTTAGTGCAAGTGCGCATAGCAAATACGGAAAATGTGCTACATTAAACATCAAACATTTCGCGTTAATCACGTTACACTTGGAAGTTAAACAGTCTAGCACAAAATTCAAGGTTTAAGCGTATTCAAATTTGTTTGCGAACCAATTTCAGCAGGGCATTGTTTGCTGAAGTAAGAACACTTCAAAACCTTAACTCGATAGATTTAGCTGATACTAAACTTAAGGATCAACTCTTATTACACGGAACTTTCATAATTTCGTTAACAACAGAAGCTGAAAGTTACGCGAGAGTTGGGCAACCAATTTAGGCCGTAATTTAAGATGAAAACATTGGAGGTGTTATAAACAGCCTCTAATGGTGGTAAATCTGCTACAAAATTGCAATAAACAACACCTTATTTATTTTTTAAAATGTGCGGTTGGCACACGTGTTTGAGTTCATTAAGTACGTGAAAAAATTAAAATCGCCATTAGTTTTTAAAAATATGTTAATTTTTTCTCTCAGTGCGTTTTGCTGAAGGAGGGTACAGTGAAAAAATCTCTTCACGATACCAATAGGAAATTGTGTCCTCGCCATAAAAAAACCCACTTGATAAGTTCTTAAATTAATTTTTACTTCAATACGTACGGTATTTAGTACCTAATTAATAGTCATATTTAATATTGCTGCCGTTTCAGCTACCAATTCCTTTTTGATGTGTTATTTCGCGCCCATCTCATTGTTTTAGTGTACTGCGTGAACACATACAGATGGAAAATTCATACGTTTGATAGTAGCAAACTTGAGCCAACAAAGAATCTTCTAGCTCAAACGTTTGACATTGGGATATTTAGAAGAGACAAATCAATTATTCATAGAGTACTTATTTATAAATAAATTGTGCTTATATAAAAATTCTAAGTGGAGGCAGAAAGATGAATAATGATCTAGACATTAAAAGAGCCCCGAAAATGCCCAGAGTCTGTCTCGAGGTCTGTCTGGTTGTCGTTCCTTTTGCACTTTGTATTTTTTTATAACTGTATAAAGGAATTTACCTACTCAAAAGAAGTAAGAGTAAACCAGCATTGTTTCCTGTGATCTGAAATTGACATGACAAGCACGCACGATCAGCTTGGATTTTGAAATATAAAAGAAATTTCATGAAGGTATCTAGCACTCGAGTAATACCTTCTACATTAAAAATAGCTTGCAAACTACACGTATTCTTCGTAATGTTATGAATGCACAGATTTTGAATATATCAAACTGTGTGCAATGAACGTGTACCTGTATTGAGTAGTCGATAAATCATCAAATAGTTTCAAAAACCTGTATTACTACTAAAGATGTACTTTCGTTGTAAATTTAGCTATTTAGCAATTATTTACAATTCAAATACAAATTTACAATTCTGTATCCGGAATTCCGAAATTCGAATATCGAGGCGTGTAGCGTCATTTATGTCTGCATAACAAGGCTTGTTGGGTGCGTGAACAGCTGACAGCTCCACATCCACTCGCCACGTCACTTAAGGTGTGAGATGGCGGCGTGACCCAGGAATGACAGCCAGAGTGGCATCAGTTCTGTCTCAGCGCTTGTGCTAGTAATACTAATAATGTCTCTATTGCTACCAAAAAAGTAATTACATTCTTATAAAAAATAAACAAAAATATAATACTTAAGGATATCTTTTTAATTTTTTTTTAGCAAAAGGCGGAGTTTAGCTGCCCAGTAGCCTGAGTGCTGTTCTTCCAATGAACTTAGTAGGTACGTCAAATGTTAATTACGTTTCGAAAAAATGTCAGAAGCAAGATGTGCACAGCAAAAATTAAAAAAGAATGATAAATGGATTTAATGGCAGAAAGTACAATTAAATTTAAAAAGAACCTAAATTTTGAACAACATTGGAAAACATTAACGTAGTGTTATTGATTTTTAGCAATTTTAATCGATTTTCGGTTTGTGTCGAAAATGGTAACATTTGTCTTAACTGGATTTAGCTGCAGTGTATGGTCCTTTGACATACGATATAAACATTTTAGATCAGAATTTAGTTGCATATCATCGGCATAGAAACGACAAGCAGCATGTTTGAGACCAGAAATAAAATTAGATACATATAAAGTGAATAAAAGAAAGAGTTTCCAAAGAAGAACCTTGTGGTATCCCTTGTTTAATAAAGAACAGCAGAGCAATTGTTTAAAATTACTGTTCGCTTTATATCTGAAAGGTAGAGAATAGGTCAATAGCATGAGTACCTAAGCAAATGTAATGTAGAATTGAAACAAGAATAGGGTGATTGAACGTATCCAGTGCTTTCGAATAATCGATCAGTACCAACACGGTGACACAGCCATTATCAATGAATTTAAATATGTTATCATTAATTTTTAGAAAAGCCGTGGAGCAGCTATGACCTACCCGTAAATAGAATTGCTGAAGTAGTAAATACGTCATGTAACGATATTAATATGTTCGATATATCTCTTTCAGTCTTTATAAAAGAAGTAAATATTTTTTTAAATTTCTAGTTAAGTAATAGGTACCAACCCATTTACGTTAATGTATATTTTAATATATTATTCGTATGTAACATATTCAATGTATAATTATGTGTTTATATTTTTCCTATTTTATGTTGTATGTTTACTAACTTGTGTATTGATCTGATCTACTGTTTTCTTTTGATTTAATAAATTTATCTTCTTGTAAATGGTATTATTTTCGTCAATAAATTATTATTTAAAAAATTATTAAGAAAGAACACGGCTTAATTAATTTTAGGTTTAGCTGGTCACATCTTATTATTTTCTTAATTGTTTCCTCTGTAACACTATGAAATTGAAACTTATAACCTACTGGCAAGGAAGAGCAACGATTGTTTAAGCAATAATTAACTAAATCTTGATTATTCTCCTTAGCATAGAATTTCGGCTTAGACCGCGTAGTATTTGTATATGAACACCCAGCATTTTCTGGCTTAATGTGCCTTGCACCTTGTGAAGTCGAGCAAAAACCCGCGCGATGGCCATGCTCTTTGGTGGCTCGTGTTGTTTGAGTATCTTGAGAACGAGGATACTTAGGCAGATTTGGCCGTTTTGCTGTTTGTGCATCCATATTCACTAACGTTTCGCAAGACCTTGCAGCTTGCATCATCAGAGTGAAAGTCGCACTAAGAACCGAAGGTCGGTGTGGAGCTATTTATAGTCCTCTGTGCCAGGCGCGCGGAGTGGCGTAACGCTGGTGCTGGTTGGTCGTCCGAGTGCAACGTAATCCGTGGGGCGTGTCCGTATGACGCAGAGTGGTTGTAACGCTTTAGATCGTGTATCACAGGGGTCCACGTTTTACTAAGCTTAAAGCCATCTTCCCTGTTGATATTATTTGGATGTTTTTCTATTTCTATGGCTTCACGTATCACTCGCGGGAAGTAATGAGGTATTCTGGCAAGTACTCTGGCATGCTCAAATTCTAAAGTGTGCCCATTTGTAAACGTATGCTCAGCTACGGCTGATTTAGTGATGCGTTTGTGTTTGCAATCGCCTTTATGTTCTTGGAGTCTTAGATCAACGGAACGACCAGTCTGTCCAATGTAACTCGAGCCGCAAGAACAAGGAATACGATATACGCCAGCGGTTTTTAAACTTGGAATCTTGTCTTTTACCGATCTGAAGCCGTTACCCAAAGTTTCCTTGCTCGTGAACACAGTTTTGACGTTGCATCGTTGCAGGACACGTCCTATCTTATCAGTTGAGCCTTTAACGTAAGGTAGAAATGCTAAGCCTTCCAGAGGTGGAGATTCTTCTTTAGCCTTTTTTGTCATAGTCTTGTCTAGTGCTTTTCGTATGGCGGTAGTTGTGTATCCGTTCCTTTGTAAAGAGTCAAACAGATGTAGCTTTTCTCTCTCTAGATTTTCTTCGTCTGAGATACGAACGGCTCTTGTCGCCAGAGTCTGGAGAACTGTTGCTTTTTGCATTGGATGATGGTGTGAGTCAGCCTTTAGATATCTGTCCGTGTGTGTTTTCTTTCTATAGACTGCATGTCCTAAACTGCCATCTGATTTACGTTTCACCAGGACGTCTAGAAACGGAATACTGCAATTTTCCTCTACTTTCTATAGAAAGAAAACACACACGGACAGATATCTAAATGCTGACTCACACCATCATCCAATGCAAAAAGCAACAGTTCTCCAGACTCTGGCGACAAGAGCCGTTCGTATCTCAGACGAGGAAAATCTAGAGAGAGAAAAGCTACATCTGTTTGACTCTTTACAAAGGAACGGATACACAACTACCGCCATACGAAAAGCACTAGACAAGACTATGACAAAAAAGGCTAAAGAAGAATCTCCACCTCTGGAAGGCTTAGCATTTCTACCTTACGTTAAAGGCTCAACTGATAAGATAGGACGTGTCCTGCAACGATGCAACGTCAAAACTGTGTTCACGAGCAAGGAAACTTTGGGTAACGGCTTCAGATCGGTAAAAGACAAGATTCCAAGTTTAAAAACCGCTGGCGTATATCGTATTCCTTGTTCTTGCGGCTCGAGTTACATTGGACAGACTGGTCGTTCCGTTGATCTAAGACTCCAAGAACATAAAGGCGATTGCAAACACAAACGCATCACTAAATCAGCCGTAGCTGAGCATACGTTTACAAATGGGCACACTTTAGAATTTGAGCATGCCAGAGTACTTGCCAGAATACCTCATTACTTCCCGCGAGTGATACGTGAAGCCATAGAAATAGAAAAACATCCAAATAATATCAACAGGGAAGATGGCTTTAAGCTTAGTAAAACGTTGACCCCTGTGATACACGATCTAAAGCGTTACAACCACTCTGCCACGTTGCACTCGGACGACCAACCAGCACCAGCGTTACGCCACTCCGCGCGCCTGGCACAGAGGACTATAAATAGCTCCACACCGACTTTCGGTTCTTAGTGCGTCTTTCACTCTGATGATGCAAGCTGCAAGGTCTTGCGAAACGTTAGTGAATATGGATGCACAAACAGCAAAACGGCCAAATCTGCTTAAGGATCCTCGTTCTCAAGATACTCAAACAACACGAGCCACCAAAGAGCATGGCCATCGCGCGGGTTTTTGCTCGACTTCACAAGGTGCAAGGCACATTAAGCCAGAAAATGCTGGGTGTTCATATACAAATACTACGCGGTCTAAGCCGAAATTCTATGCTAAGGAGAATAATTCGAGTAACCGCGAAAGCCTCAAACAATACATAAATCTTGATTACCATTGACACCAGGAATGCTATTAAGAAAATAGTTATTGATTTTGTTGACATCAGATAGTTGAGGTGGTATTTCATCATATCTCGAGGGCTTGATAAACTATTATTCACTTAATCTAATTAACGATTTAGAATTATTTTCGATTCGATTCATCAGTGAAATCGTTTCTAACGAATCCCAGTTAATTTACGATTTTAATCTATTCACTGTTTCACGGTTGCTTTGAAGTTGGCGGCGAATTTTGTACTATTGTAGTATGTACTGACTGTACTTGTCCTAATACTATTTAGGGGTAACGGCTTTATTATTATTATTATTATTATTATTATTATTATTATTATTATTGTTTTTTTCTTAGTATCGTATCAACATTGTCGTCGCCAGCAGAAACAAAATCAAAAGAAACTATTGCAAGTTTCAAAACCTGCAAGACTATGAAGCAAGTGTTAAGAATGGTCAATTTCTACATGGTACTGACAAACAGAGGAGAAGGTCTAGAGTCGTAAAGTTCTTGGTGAGAGAGCGGGGCAGAATACGTCTTGGATATTACTATTGTGAGGATAACTGACTGCACTGCTGTGTGATCTCATAAGCAGGTTTACCAAAAGACGCACAATTTGAATATTTAATTCGGCATACTTCTCGAACTGGTTTTTCCTGGATGCTGTTGAAGTTTAGGACAACGATGTATATTAAGGTCTGCTTTTGTATTTTGTTAACCATAGTATCTGGTCGGTTTGATGGCACGGTTCTGTCAGTAAGCACTGTCCTACCACATAGAGCCGGAAATCTCGTTCGCTAGGAGTGTCTCAGGGGTGTATTATTATTATTATTATTAATCATAAATGGTGGACTAATGATTTATCGACCAAGCCTATACTATATTTTTTTTCGATATTACGAATAACTAGTACTAACATTTTTGATTCTATTAAGTAACCGATTCCGATCAGTATTATTGTACAACCGTATTACTTTTCAACTCCTGTCTGTAGTATAACCGGTTTCAAGGAGGTTTTCAATTGCTTTCTTTTTAATGGCCAGATATTCACATTTTTTCTCCGTAATTCTTAAGTCTGCTGATGATACCGGGATCTAGACTAGGCTCTAAATAAATTTTTAAAATGGTAGATAAACGTGTGAAAGTTCTTTCCCTATATTTATTCCAACATTTTGTATTTCTTTCCGTGGGTGTTCTAAATCAACACTGCGATACCATTTCTTTAGGTATTTACAATTTATTCATCGCAAAACTTACTATTGCATCAGTGCTTCACCTTTTGGTACTACACCGGCCGTCAACATGTTTTTTAAACAATCTCGACAACAGTATTTATAATTAACTCTTAAACTATTTAATCGTAAATCTAACTAGGCCGAAAAATGTTTACAACTCGAATTTTGGCCGTATTGCATACTTTAAGCTCATAATTATAAGTAAACTATCCTCCCGCCGCCCTTCTTTCAGTATAAGTTCCGCTCCAACCCTAACCTTGCAATCTTTTGCGCCACCATTCTCTCCTTCGCGGCAGAGGCGATGTCCTCCACAGGTCCCCTCTCTTCCCCAACCTCAGCCTCGCTGCCACCAAGCATCTCTCAATCAGACGTCTGTGCTGCGCCTCCAGCGAGCATTCAAACAATACTTGCACCATGGTGTCCGACCCCTCGCCGCAGTCGCATGGGTTATCACTGGCTTTGCCGATCTGCATCAGGTAAGAGCGAAAGCCGGTAATGAGCCACCCGTGCAGCCGCTGGGCTCAGCCGTGCGACCGTCGCCACTCACCACCTGGGGCCGCGTGCTCTTCGTTTCACCAGGCTCTTGGGTACGAGATCGAACCTGATGTCGCTCATAGCCTTCGTAGCGAACTCGTCCAAGCACTCGTTTCCTACAATACCGGAGTGTGCCTTCACCGAGTTTCATTGAACTCGTCCGTAAAGAGTTATGGCCGCCTATAACCCCCCCCCCCTTCCCGTCTAAAGCTCCGCGGGTCAGCGCAGACGCGGCTCCGGCCCTGCCGTCTTCCTTACGGGAACCGTCTGTGGAAAAGCGTGTTTCGTACACAATTCAACGACGAGTAAAGTAATACCTCCAACATCCACCGTGCCAGCTTATCCGCCAATCTTTCTACATTCCTTCCTACTAGCCCTAAGCGCTCAATGATCATTTCATTGTTGATGTTTTGAAACTTTCGTTTTTATTATGCCGCTAGTTGTAAGAAAACTCAACCTTGGGTTTATGACAGGGTGTTGGACTCGCTGCTTCTTGCCAAATGTTTGGGTTGCTGGATTTATGACTACCCTCATAAACAGCCGATATATACTAGATTCTAGGTAGCTTTTAAGCAGTCTCTTGTAACCATCCATCTAATACAGACATATTCCATTATTAATAAACTTGTACAACAAATGTTAAGTTACACCCGAGTGTTTTATTTCTAAAACCTTAACAGGTTATGGGCCCAGCACGCTTCCACTGCGCTTAGTTCGGAAGTTCCGGTTTCGTTTATAGTTCGCGGTAATTCGCGGTTTGATTCGGTGTAGACGAGGACTTTGTGTGTGTGCAGTTGTGGGACTGCCAAGTTTATTATGGATATGGAGAAAGTGCCTGTAGAGAAGCTCCGTGACCAAAGTAATTGGCCACAGTGGCAATTTGTAATTCGTACATTGCTAGACTGTAATAGTGCGTTAGAAGTGTGTGATGGGACTTTTAAAAAACCGACGGAGGCTGATGGAGAAGTTGGCGGTGCTGCTGCCACACAACTGGAGAAATGGCAGAAAGCAGATAGGTTTGCTAGAAAATTGTTCGTAACAACTGTTGAAGCAAAGCCCCTGCAATTTTTAATGAACTGCGAGGATGCGTCTGCAATGTGGTTAAAGCTGCACTCTATTTATGAACAGAAATCTGAAGAATCGCTGTCTTTACTACAGAAGCAGTTTTTCGATTTTCAATGGAATGGTGCCTGGTCTGTAGCGGAACATATATCTAAGTTGGAGCTATTAGTTAATAGGATGAAAAAGCTTGGTGGTACTTTACCGGAAAGTATGCTTTTAACGAGAGTATTGTCGGTTTTACCTCAAGAGTTCAATCATTTTCACAGTGCGTGGGACTCCACAGATTCAACTAGGAAGACTCTGGAAAATCTGACAACCAGATTGTTGACAGAGGAACAGCGATTAACAAAACGAAACGGTGAAAATGAAAGTGATGAAGTTCACAAAGCAGTCGCCTTATTTTCAAAAGTGAAAGTGGGCGAGGGATCCAGGCAGAAAGGCAAACAATGGAAGAATAGCGGTTGTTATACCTGCGGCAAGAAGGATCACCGGCGCAAGGACTGCCCTGACTGTTTTATATGTAAATCAAAACACCATTTGGCAAAGGACTGTCCGAAAAAGTCAACTGCATCTGGAAGAAATCCGGTGGCATTTATTGGGCATTCTGTTCGGCCTGGAAGTGAGAATGAATGGATAATCGATTCAGGTGCTTCTGAGCATATGACTAATCGGAAAGATTTGTTCAGCAGCTTCGACGAATTTCATCAGTCATTGATGATCAACATCGGGAATGGCGAAAGGATTAACGCCCTAGGGAAGGGCACAATAAACATTGAGATGTCGGTCGACAACGAATGGGTACCTGGAGTCATGCATGATGTGCTATACATTCCGGGTTTGATGTGCAACCTGTTTTCAGTTAAAACAGTGGCGAAAAAGGGAATAAACTTTTTAATAAAGAACCGAGGGCGCGAATGTGTATTTGAGAAGGATCATGAAGTGGTTGCGACGGGATCAGAATTCGGAAATTTATACAAAATAAACTTAAGAGTGATTGTACCAGCAAAAGCGTGCTTAGCTAATAAAAGTGATCAGCTACAACTATGGCATGAGAGACTAGCACATCAGAATAAGAGACATGTGAAAAGTGTTCTAAAAGACATGCAAATAAGTGTCGAAGTGGACAACGAGTTTTGTGACGGCTGTGCATTCGGAAAAATGCATCGTCAAAGTTTCGGTCACCGTGTCGATCGCTCAGAAAAAGTGCGCGAACGAGTTCATTCTGATATGTGCAGACCCATGCAGATCGAGTCAATGGGAAGAAAACGGTATTTCGTTATTTTTAAGGACGACGCTAGTGGTTTTCGAACAGTTTACTTTTTACGCGAGAAAAGTGAAGTATACGACAAATTTAAAGAATTTTGTAACGAAGTTCAAACTCGTTTCAGCGAAAACATAAAGGAGCTTAACACGGACGGTGGAAAAGAATACGACAACAATCAAATGAGATCATTGACAGCAAACTTGGGAATTAAACATGTGATGACACCCCCATATACGCCGGACCATAATGGAGCGTCTGAGAGAGAAAACAGGACCATCGTAGAAGCGGCTAGATCAATGCTGCACTCGAAGGGCAGTTACCCAAGTATTTATGGGCAGAAGCAGTAAACACTGCCGTCTATGTAATAAACCGAACAGGCCCAACGAAAATTGCTGGCAAGACCCCGTATGATTTATGGTTTAACAAAAAACCACAGGGTCTCGAAAATTTTAAAGTATTTGGAAGCGAATGCTTTGTGCATGTCCCCAAACAACTACGTCGCAAATTAGATAAGAAGGCGATTCGAGGATATTTTGTGGGATATCATGATGGTATGGGCGGTTATCGCATTTATGTACCCGACAAGCACGAAGTGGTAATTAGTCGTGATGTAATTTTTAAGGACGAACAGCACATTTCGGTAACGGTATCTTGCAATGCGGATACCTCGGTCCCATCTGGTAAGGAGAAAATTAGTGCTGAAGGAACTTCAGAAAATAGTGAGCAAGAATCTCAAAGCGAATTTCCAATTACCAGCGAAGAACCAACGGAATCTGAATATTTCTATGAAGTAGATTTATTTACAGAAGAATCTGAAGATGAACGTGAATGTCACAATAATCGACATGAAATGCAGCTACGCAATCGAAGCGAGATCAAAGCGCCTGAGCGATATGGCGTTTTTGCACTAGCAGCAGTTGATGATGGGGAACCAGGGAATTTTTATGAAGCTTGTGCATCCCCCGATGTCCAACACTGGAAACTTGCCATGGAGGACGAATTAAACTCCCTGTATGAAAACGAGACTTGGAGCCTGGTAGAAAAGCCATCAAATGCTAAAGTTATCGATAACAAGTGGGTTTTCAAATTGAAGCAAAATTCAGACGGTTCGGCGAGATATAAAGCACGACTTGTTGTCAGAGGGTTCTTGCAAGAAGAAGGCATCGACTACACAGAGACATTCAGCCAGTAGTGCGGTTTGATACAGTGCGTGCAGTTTTAAGTGTCGCCTCAAGGGAAAATGTTATAATACGCCAATTTGACGTCAAAACGGCGTTCCTATACGGACTGCTTGAAGATGCAAATGTGTATATGAAACAGCCGCGCGGTTTCGAAGACGATACTAATCGTGTGTGCA
Organism: Agriotes lineatus; assembly: GCA_940337035.1. NCBI lineage: Eukaryota > Metazoa > Arthropoda > Insecta > Coleoptera > Elateridae > Agriotes > Agriotes lineatus. The sequence goes on along the minus strand of OW679194.1, from coordinate 17,676,770 downwards.
AACTTAATAAGAGTTTGTATGGACTTCGTCAAGCGCCGCGATGTTGGAATACTCGTTTCAAAGACTTTCTGCAAGGGTTTGGGTTAAATGAATCAAAGTCAGACCCATGCTTATATGTGAGCCTACAAAATGGACAAAGACTTATTATTGTACTGTACGTGGACGATGGATTAGTGCTTGCATCCCGTCAAGAAGATACCGATAAGTTTCTACATGCCTTGGAAAATGAATTCAAAGCGGTTATAAATTTGAATGTAAATTCATACCTTGGCATCGAATTTACGGTATTAGAAAGTGGGATATTTATTAAACAAAGTGCATACATTGACAAAGTGCTTGGACGTTTCAAAATGAGCGAATGTAAGCCAGTTTCTACACCCATCGATGTGAGTTGGAACAAACGGGCAGATTTAAACAAAAGTGTTGAGAATGTGCCATACAGGGAAGCTGTGGGAAATCTCATGTTTTTGCAAGTAACTACCCGTCCGGACATAGCGTTTGCAGTGAGTGTGTTATCCAGGTGTTTGGATAAACCAACAGAGGCGCATTGGCTGCTGGTAAAACGAGTGTTTCGCTACTTGAAAGGCACGAAAAATTTGGGACTTTTCTATGGGAAAAGCGGAACATTTAAAATCTACAGTGATTCGGATTATGCTGGCGATCCTGAATCCAGGAAATCAACATCCGGTATTCTCTGCAGTTTCAGCGGTACTGCAGTCACCTGGAGAAGTAGGAAACAACAGTGTGTGGCCCTTTCAACCACGGAGGCAGAATATGTGAGTGCCGCGTGTGCCGTCAAGGAAGGTGTATGGTTATCGCGAGTTTTGCAAGATCTCGGTGTGAAAGGTAGTGCGCTCATATTATATATGGATAATCAGAGTGCCATTAGACTTATTAAAAACCCCGAATTACACGATAGATCCAAACACATAGACATAAAATATCATTATCTTAGAGATCTGTATGGAAAGGGTAAACTTAATGTTAATTATGTAACAACAGATGAACAAATAGCTGATACTTTTACGAAGCCTTTGTCAAATCAGAAATTTAGAGAAATTAGAGATAAGTTAGGTATACGTGAAATGTAGTTTTAAAAATGTAGTTTTAAAAATATTTCAGAGCTAGATTTAGTAGTCGGTCAAGTTTTAGGGAGAGTGTTGATGTTTTGAAACTTTCGTTTTTATTATGCCGCTAGTTGTAAGAAAACTCAACCTTGGGTTTATGACAGGGTGTTGGACTCGCTGCTTCTTGCCAAATGTTTGGGTTGCTGGATTTATGACTACCCTCATAAACAGCCGATATATACTAGATTCTAGGTATCTTTTAAGCAGTCTCTTGTAACCATCCATCTAATACAGACACAGACATATTCCATTATTAATAAACTTGTACAACAAATGTTAAGTTACACCGGAGTGTTTTATTTCTAAAACCTTAACATTCATGTCGACCCAGGGCAGTTGCCCTACGGTCGGAAATCTTCTGGAACACAAAATTGACCGGTGGTAACTCACTCAAAATTAGCGCAGCTTCCGTTGTTATAGGTTGTTCTATATGCAGAAGTCTCTTTTACAGCCTTGACGCGCTGTGCGCTTAAGAATTTTCCATATTATTTGTCTCTATATTTATGTATGCTTGATGTTTCGGGATTATTTTCCAATATTATTACTAATTACAGATCAACCAGCTCGGAAACTTTCCTGTTTAATAGGCTGTTCATTTGAAACATACCTTTCTATCGTGTTTCTTAATACTTTGAGTGCAATCGGCATATTGTAAAAATTGTTGCAATTCTCATGTAACTACCAGGCTTGCGCTTGTGAAAAATAAATTATGAAACAATGTACAATAAGCAGTACTAAACTTATTTTAGTCGGTGTATCAAAGTCAATGTAGTGGCTATCTGGTATACAGATACACATCAAAATTGCAATCCGAAAATGTAAAAGCTTATGAAGAGTAACTGAAAGCGGCACACCGAAAACGTCTAATCAGTGGCGGCATCTTACACTCATCTAAAACGAGTATAAGTATTCATGGCTCACGTGTCGAACCTTTTCAGCGCCGATTTTACCAAATCATGGGCCGTATCTTGCTGCCGAATTATGTGAGTGGGTATTGTATTTTTGCGTTGCTAAGACCACGAACACGCTTTCGCACTTCGGAGGAATACATACAGAGCACGAATCAATTTATAGTTTAACTTTGTTCCGAATCGTTAAAAGATGCTGCCCGGCGTTTTCAAAGAATCTTCCGCTTTAATGGTTAAAGTGCGGGCCGAGCCGTAGGCGTCCGGTGCTCATCAGCTGAAAACGGCCCACATTCTTGAAATTAGAATTCCGAATTGTTTCATTTCCGGCACGTCGATCAAACGCACGCGTCCGCGGACCCGAAACGGGGCACTTTTTCAATAAATGCCCAGCAATATTCACGTGCTTGTCCCATTTGCGCATCTGCGTCGCTGGACATGCTCCACTACTGTCAGCTTTGATGAGTTGCACGTACGCGTTCACATCTACCCGCGATTCTCTTTCTCGCCTTCAGAACCCATAAAGTGTTGTTTGGGCAGACACGGGCGATATAAGGATCCTCGAATGTTTTGTCTTGTTAACTGTCATTTTAGTTAGTTTTCCGTGTTTTGGTGGATGACAGCGGTGTTTACGTGATTTCGCAATTAAATTTGGAAACGGTACATGTAGAACTAACTAATTTTTCATGCTTGTAATACGTTATGGAATTTAAGTTATCATCAGTAATCTCAGCAACAGACAATAGCGGAGCATCATAAATTGCAATTATATATGGTAAAGAGTAAAAGTGTCTTAAAATAATAAACACTCAAACACTCGTTGCAAAAGAAACTGTCAATACTAGAGGTTCTATATATACTAAGAGATGAGCCATTGGATCCACAAATCAAGGATCACGTGATTTTTAGCAAACATATATTTCAATTGTTTTACTTGAAAGAAGTATGTATGCATAAAGTTGAAAATCGGCAATAAGACCTTGCATAACAGTTACACGCTTGTTAAACATACTGTAAGCAAACCTGCTGCTGGCTCTTGGACTAATCTCTATCAATACGAGATATCAGCGTCATTTTATTTTTATTTTGCATATTAATTATCTTTTAATCTTCAAAACATGAAAAGTGCCAAGTATATTCTTCCTCTTCTATTTCGCCTTCTTCTTAGCTTTACAATCGCTACAGTTTCGTCATAGCCATATACAGTGTGGTCCATTAAGTGTGCAACAAATGGAAAATTTCTTTATTAGTTGTACAACCAAAATTTAAATACCGCCACAAGCTAGTGCATGTTCGGTAACCATATCAGATGCATTTAGAATGGCTCCAAGTCAAACACCATACAGGGCAGGACAAAAAATATGAAATTCGTTCAAGAATAAAGTTACCTTATTTCAAAATATATGGCAAAATTTTATTGAGAAAAGTTGTTTAGAATCAAAAGTTATGCTCAAATACAAAGTCAGGGCCTCCTATTCGAATTTTTATTATTTTTTTGGAAAATTGTGTATTACCCCCGTATTTTCATAAGAATTTGAAATAAAATTGTAGGCCTTAGTTGTAAGTTTTTTATATGTACATTATTATTAGTAAAGCATTTGCTTTGTTAAAAAGAATATTTGCGAAATTCTAAAGTTCTGTTAAATATCGTTGCAACAAACATGAAGTGGACGGTTACCTAAAAAAATATAAATCCAAGTAAATTTTACAAATATGCTAAAAGTTATTTTAAAGTTCTGTGGTTGTTGCTACTTTAAATACATATAAAATCAGAATAATAAAAATATGTATAATACGGGGGTAATACAAAATCCAAAAAATTATAAAAATTCGAATAAAAGGCCCTGACTATGTATTTGAGCATAGCTTTTGATTCTAAACAACTTTTCTCAATAAAATTTTGCCATATTTTTTGAAATAAGGTTACTTTATTCTTGAACGAATTTCATATTTTTTGTCCTGCCCTGTATGCTGTTTGACTTGAAGCCATTCTAAGGGAATCTGATATGGTTATCGAACATGCACTAACTTTTGGCGGTATTTAAATTTCGGTTTTACAACTAATAAAAAAAATTCCCATTTGTTGCACCATGGACCACACTGTATATGTAGAAATCCTACGACGAGTATTCGGCGACTGCTCTGCATGTATATTTCTTTGTTTGCAGTCTTCTGTGTGATTTATTAGCGTCCTCGCCCCTTTTCCCATATTTTCTGTGTTTCACTCTCCAATGTGTTACCCTCAGTTACCCTTTCATTACGTTCCCTCATTAATATCTTGGAACATTTTTCTTTTTGTGTATTTTTTAATAGTCTGTTATCCGCATAATGTAGTTTTTTTCCGCTTCGCAGCCTTTTCACATATCTCTTTATTATCGGCATCTCCGTCTGATTGATTTCTGGACTTCATCTCCTGTAGGATTTCTACAACCCATCTTCCACTCAAAGAGCTTTTGAGGTATCCTGCTTCGTTCCGTACCTTTAGATGTCCATACCATATTGTTTACGTTTAACTGTTTCGATCGTGGATTGCTGTTACACTCCCATGCGTTCCTTAATTATGTATATGCATTTCTTACATCGTTCATTTTAGTGAACTAATATGTTCGGCAGTATTCCATCGCTAATATTTAACGCTTGCTATTATGACTACTCGTTCACTTTCTGGATGCGATCTTGGCCGATTTGAAGGTCTCTTCCTTCCCTTCCGCGTACTACGTACTGCGTCTTCTTTGCTAAATTAATCCCTAGCCCTCAAATACATCTATGAGATTTGAATTAACTATTAGCCCCAATTCGAAAATCGAAGATAAGCCTCAGGCACTCCAGAAATCTATATCCTTAAACGAAATTCACCGACGTGATTTATCACAACGACCTTTGGATAACGAAGCGCATTCAGAAGTACTTCCAATCAAGGCCTCGCCAAAAAACAAAACTCCATGGGCGGTAAGGTCAAGTTATTGTCTTATACTTGACCAGCAATTGTAGAAGTCGAATGAAATCCAAAATTAATTAAAATGTTTGTTAATCGTTAAGCATCAAAGGTCATTGACTATAATCAAATGAATTGCAAATGTAACGCTTGGAAATATTAAACAAGGTTCAATAAGACGTTGCTCGGGCCCTATCGTTTTAAGATCATTTCGAATGAATGGAGTACGTATGTAAGTTTAGCGATGGTGTACAGCAAAGCTATGCGGAGTAGTAAAACAAAGAAAACCCGGCTTTGCGTTGTCCGTGGGCTGCAGGCCGGACAGCGGCGCTGTGGCCTTAGATATGTCTCGATACGAAATCTCACTCCAGATCCAGAAGGCAGATGCTGAATACACAGAGATCGCCCAGATAGAGAGAACGGAAAAAGGTCGGCACCTGCAGGTTACAGTCGGCCAGTGGAGAAATGTGAGCTAACCAAACATGACGACGGCTTAGGGGGAAAACCCTTCTTCCTCTTAAGCCTCCGGCTGCGAACTACTTTTTTAGAATACCTGAGGATAGTGATGCAACCTAAAAAAAAACCGTTCGTTTTTTTTTAAAAACCTGTTTTTTTTGTAAAAAAAACCAAGCGGTCTGGTTTTTTATTTAAATGCGTTTTTTTTTCAGAATTAAAGTGTAGTGAATAACAACAAGTAATTTGTTTGGAAAAACAAAAAACAGATATTTTTAAATAAAAATAATACATTTCGTAGGTAAAGTGAATTATAGAATTTATAATAACCAAAAAAAAGCAAATATTTCTAAAGAAAAATAGAAACAGCCAAAGTGGATATACAGGGTGTTAGGGAAGTCGACTGAAAAATTTCTAGGGGTGAATCCTTGGCCCAAAATATGATGATTTAACTCAACTTACCTATATACAAAGTTGCTTAGTTTAGCCGCTAGAGGGCTTTAGAGATGATTAGCTTTTTTTAATTTTTTCAAATAAGTCGAAAAATCGTTGATGGATTTTATTCATTTTTTGGCCATGCGTTTTTACCAGTAAACTTAAGCATTTTGTGGCATAAACCCTAATTTCAATAATTACAGGGTGTTTAAAAACTTTGTCACAATTAATTATCCATCTAATGTTTTTTTATGGATAGCTACTTTGATTTATAAGCTATTTCCTCTCTTAAAAAATTTTTGTTGGGTAAACGGTTTAGCCACAAAATATATTTTCTAAATCCCTACAAGGCTGAATCAGTAATTTTAACTTAGCACTAGGCTTTTGTGGAGATTTAGAAAATATTTTTTTGTGGCTAAACCGCTTACCCAACTAAATTTTTTTAAGAGAGTGAATAGCTTCTAAATTAAAGTAACTGTCCAGAAAAAAAATTGGTAGTGATTATACAGGGGGTTAAAACATTTAAAAAAGCTAGTCGCTTTAAATAATTGGGGACCTGCGTTCGAAGGAATAATGCCGGGTGTGAGAGCGAGAATATGGAAGCTCTGACCTTCCGCCTTGCAGGCCAAGCTCCTTCATGGGGTGTTAGTGCCTCACCATTATTATTATTAATAATTTTTAAAGCCCTCTAGCGGCTAAACTAAGCAACTTTGTATATAGGTAAGTTGAGTTAAATCATCATATTTTGGGACAAGGATTCACCCCTAGAAATTTTTCTGTCGACTTCCCTAACGCCCTGTAGAAATTATAATAATGCAGAAATTACTCTCTAACAGACATGGCTGACTCCTCAACTGACTCGGAGTCAGTATCCATGCAGTTTACGTCGCCCATGTCACTGTCTGATGAATCGCTAACGTAACTTGATTCGTCGATCTGGTCGACAGTTTCAGAGCTGGGTCCAGCTTAAAGCAACTTCCAATAGGGGGGTACCTACCAAAACATGCCGCCAATTACAAAAATGAATAAAAAACAAAAAAAAACAAAAAAAACCGTTTTTTTTTCTGTTTTTTTTCTAGGTTTTTTATTCGATTTAAAAAAAACGCGTTTTTTTACATCACTACCTGAGGACTAGTCTCACAATTCTCGGAAGAAGTCGGGCCCAACATAGATCTTTTTAGTATATTTCAGACATTTAGTTTTATTTTGATTAGTCAGAAGTTCCACTTCATTTACTCCTTCATATAGTTTTTCCAGTTCATTTAAAAATTCTTTTTGCAAACGAGTTATTATATTTGAATTATAACCAATACATCGAAAAGAGGGCGTTGAAACAAACCAAAAACCACCGGAAGGGTTAATTCTCATCTGTGAGACCGGGACGAGGCAACAGGTGTAGACGGCAATGATTATGTTATTTCGGGTTACAATAGCATTTCAAGTTCTTCCATGGAAGTTTAAAGTCTCGTGGAAAATATACGATATGAAGCAAACATTTTGTGTAAATCAACCGCGAAAAAGTAATCGTAATGAGCTGGACGATAGCATGCTTACAGCCTTGATTCCTTAAAAGCTTCGCTTTTATAAAGAAAGAAATGAACAGGACCCGTTCAGTAGTGATATACAACGTCAAAACCAAGCACATTATTTTAGGGTCTAAATGCATTTGAAATTTTTATTTAACAGCTCTTGCGTTTTGCCCCTTTTACGCCAGATGGGCCATGCCATTCGTTTTATTTCGCAAGGGAACCAGAAATTCTAAATTCTTTGTGCACATTGCTGGCATATAAAATCTAAATCTGTAACGATAAATCTCCGCCGGCGTTCTCTGCATTCGTCCACAATTTTTCAAGAATTCCGGCTTCAAAACAATACCATGCCTTAGTTTATGTATGCAATGACATGATATATCGAAAGATAATAAAACCGCATCATATTTTTCAGGCTCCGCCCGTTTGCGTTTGTAGGAGACCCGCACTCCGAACAATACCTTCTTTATTACAATAACAAATCGCTGTGGTTTGAACAAACAATGGTACAAGCAGATATCAGTACGGTTTTATGCAAATAGATTGACGAATGGTAAAATTAGAACCTGAGAATGAAAGCTTACATTCGGCGAACTCCAACCGACCTTCCTAGAGCTCACCAAAGTACCATATGCTATTCAGTAAATTTCACCTGTGGAAGATTGCCAAGATGCTTAAAACGAATGAGTGGATTTTACTAGGTCATTTGTATTGAAGCATTTTAACGTCAGATTACAGCTCGTAGTAATAAATTCTTATCTGGGACAGGGGAAAATCATCTCGCTCCTGTCGACTAAAAGCTGTTACGATTACGTAGCCGCAGTAAGATCCTTTTATTTGCATAAATTATAGCAGTGCAACGTTTCTCGATTATTGTGGCTCTGACATTGCCCTTTATTTGTTGTCAAAAGAGGAATGTAGTAGGTAATGTCAGAATTTAGCTGTAGGTATGAACTTGGGCCAACGACGTTAATTTTAAGCTCCAACAAATCCTCTTTGCTTATGTAATAAATTTTATTATGCCTTAATTCCTGATAACTACAACGCTTGGACATACTTCTTGTTAACGGTAAAATATGCATTCCATGTTTTTATATTTACCGTTGCATTTAACGTATTCAATTTTTATGAAGTGGCCCTCATCCTTCACACCGTCTTGAAAAGAGCTTAATCTTTCATTACACAAAATATTTATGAGCTTAGGACAAACACAAGGGAGATTTTCGTATTAAAGGATTTCCCATATTGCGCTATAAATAATAATAACGGCAGTTATTAAATTTTTAAAACGCCAAGGTTGTTTGGAAGTCAGAACAGGTGTAGAATGAAAGATTGCAGACGTTAATAATGCAGGGGTTTACAAAATAATTCAAATTCTGTTTGAAATAAATGCAAACAACTTGACGATCAAACCAACGTATGTAAAAGAATCCTTTAGGAAATCTATCATAAAAGTTGGCTGTTCTTCTAGTATTGTAATATCATTTCTAAATTAGGGTATCCCTACAAACTCATGTTACTTTCCATTAGTCTATAAATAGTATAAATACTCCCATCTTGATCAAAGGTGAAAAACTGAGGATAACCTTAACAGGAACTTCTGTGTAAAATTAAAAAAAGAAAAACAGAGTGTCCGTAAATGCTTTTTAGGTACAAAAAAGCTACAATAAATTAAGGATAGAATAGTTAGAGCTTTGGCTACTGAAACATAGCATAAATGTATTAATGAATAACCACATCTACAAGTAAAGGGTGTTTTTTAGAGGCTTTATATTGAAATAAAACACAGAAAAATGTTTTTAATATTCATGAAATTGGCTTTATTTGAAAGATAATTTTTTGGAATTACTGTTTAAATATGATGGCGTAATCTGGAAAATAAATTTGAACAATTTGCAAACGTTGCTCCGACGTGAGTCTATTGATGATGAATTGCCAAACCAAACTAATCTCAAAACAACCGAGAACTATGAAATCGGCTGTAACAGAAAACAGTGTTGCCAATTTAAAGTTCTCCGCCTCTAAAAAAAAAAACATTTCACGAACGATTAATTTCACGAAATCTGGTAACTGGTAACCTCATTCGTGCGATTGGACGCCATTAGATTATTTTCTTTGGGGATATGTAAAGTCGCATGTCTACGCCGATAAATCGGAAACAATTGAGCACTTGGAAGCCAACATTCCACGGGTTATTTCCGAAAGACAGCCTGATTTACTACGAAGAGTGTGTGAAAATTGGACCTCCAGATTACGCCATGTACGCGCCAGCCGCGGCGGTCACATGTCCGAAATCATATTCAAACAGTAATGCCAAAAAATTATCTTTCAAATAAAGCCAATTTCATGAACCTTAGAAACATTTTTCTGTGTTTTATTTCAATTTAAAGTTCTCCGCCTCTAAAAAAACACCCTTTATAATTATTACAAGGGAAGGAAAAATTGGCGTCATTATTTCTGTGAAAAACAATATCTTCGGTATCTTGTAAGACAGTTTGGAAAGTTTCATCCCGATTTATGTAAAACTTAAAATTATATAGTCGATTTATGATGTGATGGTTTCTGGAAATGAAGGAAATTGAACACCGGGCAGTAAATTCTTGACTAAGGAAGGTGTTCATTTTAACGCAAAATTATATTTTTAAATAGCTCGGCTCAGCTTCTTGGGGTTGTATGTTAATCAGAACACTGGTGGGAAGATTTATTATAATTTTATTTCGTTGATATAGATAGCGGTGATTCCAGACTCCAGGTTTCCAAGGACTTGAAGAGGCCCTCAACCAAGGTGCTGGGCATAGAAAGGAACAGTAGAACCCGAGGAGTTTCTTCGGCCTGAGCGTGGCGGTACCGGGGTGAACAACGGTTCGACCTCCAGGAGGTTGCGTAATGCCAGGCGTTGAGAGCTTTAGGGGAACAGGGGTACTTCAGTCTTACGCTTGACTGTCAAAGCTCTTAGGCTAACGAGTGAGTTCCACCTGCGGAGCTTATCTCTTTTTTGGCGCTGATCTTCGCGATTTAAACACCTTTTGTCTGATAATTTCAATGGCCATCGTCGCAATGGGGATATATTCCTTGTATTCTAGGTCGACGTCGCAGTGGAGATCAATTTGCTATGTTTTTGTAAAATTTGTTAATATGTCTTTCTAAGAGCCCGCAAGAATTATTTGATCGGCATAATGTTAGGGCTGATCTAAATCCGCGAATTTTTATTCCACACTCGGTTCTATTGTCCTTCAGGTCTACCTGATACGTTTAGTTACGTGAATTTATTAGCCATTAGTCAAGTATGGGCAGCGTTGCGTCCTTCGACAGTTAAGTTTGCTTCGAGAAACAGACAGTATTTCCAGTCGTTAGCTGTCGTTTGCATATAGACAGAGAGGCCTTTGTTTCAGGGAATGAAGATTTTAAAATGTGTATCAATTGTTATTGGGCTTAAAATGTAGACATCGTGACGCCGCATCAACGGCGCCGTGGACCGTGTGCGGAAAGCGGGCGCAATTAACAAATCGTATCCTTTTTAAGGAAATCGCTGAAAGGTTGCAAACAAGTTATGAGGGTGATTTCCCATCAGAATCAACCGTTTCTCGATGGTCAAATTAGTTTAAGCGTGCTGGAGAAAGTTTGCAAGATAATGCACAGGGCAGAGGACCTGCAACGTCATATAAATGAAGTTGTGGCCGAAGTGGGGAAGTTAGTAATAGAACATATGCGATTTACTGTTAAAAGGGTAGCCGAATGTATATTCCTACAACCTTGTGTCATTATTGCGGGACCAAATCGGGATCAAGTGTCGTGAACGACTACGAAAAGGAATGCTCCTGCAGTACGATAATTCATCGGATCTCGCGCGCTCAGATTTCATTCTGTTCTGGATTTTGAAAGCTCACCCTCGTGGAACGCATTTAAGGAACCATAACAGCTTAAAAACCGAGGTGAATTCATGGTTCGAGAATTAAAGGATTTACTTCTATAAGGAGCGCATTATGAAGCTGAAACATCGATGGGCCAAGTTCGATGATTCGGCAGAAGTCTGCATAGAGAAGATGTGCTTAGAATATCAGAATTAAAGCATTGGTAATTCTCGAAAACATTTTCCTTTTCTTCTTCCGTATGTAGCCTCGATTTTTTATGTATTTGAAAATTGATGAACAAACGCAGCAATGCTTATTTTGTTAGTCTTTAGACTTTAAACCATTGCGTGGGGAATCAAATAATTAAGCAACGAATTCGGCATTAAAACGTTGATTTTACTGGGGACATAAAACATGCAAATCGTTTAAGAACATCAATTGATCAGAACAGAAAATAGGGAATTTGTGCGCCACTCCTTTCTGGCCGTGACGTTCAAGAAATTCATGTCCGTGACTTCGTGTAAACACATTTCCATACAAATATTTAAACAGAAATTGTACAGGGTGATTCACCAAGGAGGCGTCCCGTATAATTCACAAATCGCTCTTTTCTGCAACCCACTGTTTTTAAATTATCTAATATAATGAGCGTAGCCCACTGATTCCACGGCCCACTCGAGTGCGATTGCCCGAGATCAGATACACAAACACGGAGCGGTGAATGTAAATGAGGTGGTTATCGAGCTGTCGATATCGGAATGTTTAAAGCCTACCCTAAGTAAATATTTGATATGCCGGATATGTAGCTTTTTTGTGTTAATTTGGGCTCGTGCTCCAAGCGCACACTTCTCCATCAGCCAGGAATTTATGACGTTGTTTAAACATTTAGCAGGTCGAACTAATGGACGTCCAAATTATTGCGTCATAAATACGTGCATGTCAGTAATTCGGCCGCAGTAAAGGGCTTCCTTATTTCCGTTGGCCATGAGCACAGTAATTTTTATCTTCGGTGCACCGAATCTCGCCGGATATTTATGGCGGGGCCGCTGATGTATCTAGCAAATTTTAGCAAAACTTTATGATTGTGGTCGCCGGCCCGGTTCCATAAATTATGGGGGATTTCAGTTAAGCCTTTGTTTGAAGTAACTTATTTCGGAAGACGTATTTATGGTAGCGCTTATGCTTTATACTTTCGTCGTTTAAACTTCAACTATTAAATTTACTAACAATTCCTTGGTCCAATTGACAGGGTACATTATTCGATATTTGCAACTGGTAAAAATATTCTGATTTTTGTTAGCTCACTTATACGAGGTACATTCAAGTTCTCCTAAACTTTTCCCGAGAATGGAAGCAGATAGAAACATGATGCATTTTAAAAGACGCGGGCTTTATTTGCAGATAAACGAGGTAGATGACAACAGCGGCGGCTTGTAGATACTTAAAACGGCGACGTCCTCGTTCAAAGAATAACGTGTAATCATCCGTTCTCTCTACTAGCGTAGAATGATACCCATGGAAATTCACTGTTCGTAAATGCGACAGTTCCAACACCGACAAATGTCGTGTGACAACGAACTAAAGCAGCTGCGGCTGCGTACGTGGCGGTACGACCACATGATTGTGCGAGTAGAACAACCGCAAGTGGTTATGGAGGACCTCCGATTGTGGAAGAAATTGTCTCCTTTAGCCAGCACTTCCATGGGATCTGTGCACACTGCACACCATGAAGAGTTGAAAGTAGAGACAGTTTACTCGAGACACGGTTTCGCTAATGCTGACCTGCGAACACAAGGCTGCGCGTGTGGCAATATGTGAGGCGGCCTTGCCGACAGCAATTTCGATATGGGCCAAGTCGAGAGCAGTACATGCTCGCCGAAATGGTAAAACCCGACTGGAGATCGAAAAGCCAAATTTGCGATCCACAGCCTCAATTATTCCCTTCGTACGTGGTATAAAACGCGGAGGTAAAGTCTTTTACGCCATACCTGTAAAATGCACGCATTCTTTCAGCGCGAAACCCTTTTCTTTAGTTAGCGGTCTGTCCGGCGTTGCTCGATTGCAGGCTGCGCCATGCTTAAATCCACAAAGGACAAAAAATAAATGAATTAGGACAAATGTCGTTACTGTCCTGCTTATCCGCGGGCCGGTCTTCAGGGGTTTCTTCATGACAGTAACTTCGAGTGTTCCATCATGCTTCCTAATCACCTGATCTTGCACCTAGGGGTTTTTGCGTTTTTCCAAGGTTGAAGGACATTGCGTGGTCGGTAATTGTTCAGTCGTACTGTTCTCGTATATGTGAATTTTCAGTCGTACCGCTCTTGTATCAGCGATTTTTCAGTCGGCAAAATGAACCCTTAAATTGTGTACGTGTATAGGGATGACTATATGATGAGAACTGACAAACAGTAATTTAAGCCGTCTGATGTAAAGCAGTTCATACAAAAGTTAGAAGAACTTAGAACTAAACCTCGTATATAATTATATAACCCAGTCGCTATACCCCTGATCTACCTCTTCCCTTTTTGCTCTTTAGTTGTGACCAGCATAATTTGTTTCGTCAATTTTGTATCATTTATTTTGGATTTTCTTTTGTGGTTTCCATTATTTTGCTTTTAATTTTATTTATTTGCATGTATTTTCTTCGTATTAATTCAGTCCATATATTTATCGCATCTTATAATTTCTCATTTTTGTCAGCGGATTATGTGAAGTAGTGGGTCATTATTTGCCTTATTTTGTCGTTTGTAATTGTCATTCTTCTTGCTCTTTGTTGTTTTTCTTAAGAATCTGTTTCATTACGAAGGGAAAAATATTATTCGTTCAGTTGTTACAACTATTTTATGAAATTAATTCGGGAAGTGAAAGGAAAACACGACGATTGAACAACTTCTTTGTAATTTGATTTTTTTCTAGGTAAATTATGTTTAAATTCTGTAGTCTGATCGGTTCCCGTCGATCACATGACTTGAATCGGCATCATATACTTTTGACATAAGTTGAAATTAGTTGAAATTCTTAAATCTTAACTATCGGTGTTAATATTCACTTAAATCTAAAAATATTAGTGAGATTCAATTGCATTTATAATTCTTGACATTTCGATCCGTGTATCCCAAATTCAACTTTTCATTTCCATTTGAAATTAACACAATTTCTAACTAACTTATTATTTTACACTTTTGCGTATTCTTACACGCAGAGCAGACTTGACAAGGGCTTATTTTTGCCTTCCTGCATCATTTACAGTCTTTTACTTACTTAAAATTTCTTTTTAAATTTTGACATGTCACTTTCTTTAAATTTACATTTGCCTTATTCTGATTATCGAATCATATTCTACTTCTTAAACTGGAGATGGGGATCGCCGATTCGCGTTGCCGATTCGCGTTGCCGGTTCGCCGTAGGTCAAATTCGTCGTCTGTCCGATTCGTCGTCGCAAAAGCTATATTTTTGAAAGGCTTTAACAGGACTCGCTACACTATTCGCACTTGAAGGTGTGGCGGTGGTTAAGCCATGGCGACTAATGTTTTTTTACCCCCACCTAGCTCAGCGGATTGGGTGTGACGACCAAGGATGGAGAGCTGAGGAACCAATACACAGAGACTGTTGTTGCCGCAAGTGGGCTTTAACGTTTATTCTATTACGGCCCTGTATGAGGGCGACAGAAGACGACGGCGATCGGGGGCGGTCCTGCTCCCAGGACGACTCGCTAGTGTCGACACCGACGAGCCTCCTGGGCTAATGGGGACTCGGGGGAGCTGGGCGGTGATGGCCCGAACAATCGTTGTACCAAAGCTTGAGTGCTAGAAAATACAAAGAGACCTCGGTTAGGATGCGCCGTATCTTTGGGGGCGGCTGAAGGCTTTGTGACGTGTCTTCCTGGAGGCAGTGCGGCTAGTAACTGAGCGAATGGCTTACTTTGGCAACATGGTATCGATCTCAGGATCACGGAACCTCCTGGGATCGTGTGTTGGAGGCGGCGACCTTTCTGGGATCGTTAGTGACGAAGGCGAGGGCCGGGAGACTTCGAAGCGGCTGGAGAAGCTTGCGTGAGCTCGTCAGCGAAGCCGAGGATCCGGGAGAATTCCTGGAGAATTCGGAGCGGCTGGAGGAGCTTGCGTGAGCTCGGCAGCGAAGGCGAGGAGCCTGGAGAATTCACCCCTCTGCGATTCTTTCGGATTGCAATTTTGTCTCAAGTGGGAGATAATTTGTTATTTTAATTATTTTATTCCGTAGCGTTGTTAATTAATCGCTGCGGCTTTTTTAACGTTGTCCATCGTTTTCCTTATAAAAATACGCGTCTAGGGACACCACACACGCCTATATGTGTATCAATATTAACTGAGATTTATTTGATTCGCGATATACGTTTGTAATTAAAGCGCGGCTTGCTGGCGTTGGATTATTCATGTTGATCTTTTCCGGCACTAGGGCAGCTTCTCGAGTTGACACGTTCGCTTTCTTATTTACATGGTCAATCCTTTGCATCAACGGCTTAAGTCGATTTCCTTTGTGTGTTTACAAACGCGCATTTGTTAGCCGTCTTTCAGTCTATTTTAAACTTGAGCCTGCGGCATTGGATTTGTGCCCGTTATTTGTGGGCATTCGGGCATATTTTGTTCGACGGCCGGGCTTTTAAAATTGTCCCGTGTCGCTGGGCTATGAATGCTTTTGTTCGGATGGTAGCGGTACTTTTTTATTGGAGGCTTGGCGTTGTTGGGCTGGATTCGTTTATGACGCTGTTTACTTGAGTTTGCGGAGATTGTCGGGTTGCAAATTTCAACTTTGCTTTTGTCAAACCAAGTGGCCGGCGAGGCGTTTTTAATTTGGCGCTTGAATTTACACGTATGGCGATTAGGCCCTGACTCGCGTGTAATTAGCGCATGAGTTCATATGAGCTTAAATAATAAAAAAACTATCTGTAATTATATCTCTCAGTAATGTGAATGACCACATTTTACTCTATGTTGAGTTCTAATCGTTTTAAACTCCTAATTATCAGTAAACCATGCAATTGTTTTTAGAAGAATTTCTGAAGAATTGTGGTAAAAAATGAATAATCATGTGTCGATAAATATTGCATTTCGACATATTTTTCTGAGCAACATTTTTAAATTAATTTCCTATAAGACTAGTCCTACTATGATTGTCCAATTTTTCGCATTTATTTTTGATCGAAGTAGGCTAGTATAATCGACAAATATTTGAAATCTATCAGAAAATAAATTTCGTTCAAAACTTGATCCATCGACCTACGGCGAATCGGCGACGACGAATAAGCGACGGTGAATCAGTGACGGCCAATCAGCGACGGCGACTCGTCCTAGACCCCCTTAGACTACCTATTCCCTAAACTTTACACTACTTAACTTAATGTTATATAAAAAACCAGTATTAACATATTTCAGGTATCGGAACTAATAACTCATCGAGAATCACTCGAAAAAATAACTTTAAAGCTAGAGCACAGATGGGCTGCCTATAATCAAAATTTTAGCTGATTATGAACCCCATGGACCCTTCCACTGTAAAAACGTAAAAACTAGTAAATCGGACTAACGCCTAAGACAAGAAAAGAGTCATTGTTTGAATAAAATTTTGCATTGAGCCATAAGCGAAAAATAAAATATTTTTCTATGCTAAATGCATCTTTAATTTGTGTTACATATTATTTAGTAAGCTTCTGTGGGTCAGGGACCAAGGCCTAGAAATTACTTCGCTAGATATGAAGAGGAAATACAACTTCAAACTAACTGATAGTGTAGTGTACTTAGGTGCCGAAATATCCAGTGATGGTAACCATAACAAAAACATTCTAAGAAGAATTGCTGCGGGATCCAGATGTGCTGGTGCGCTGAATAGTATTTTAAGGGAAAAAGACCTTTCGAGAAATTTAAACTTGAAACTATATAAAACAGTGATAAGACCGATAGTTTTGTTCGGGAGTGAAGCGTGGGTTTTGACAATGGAGAACATCAAGCGTTTGTAAATATGGGAGAGAAGAGTGCTAAGAAGAATCTTTGGAGGAATCAAGGAAAGAATTATTTCAAGACACAAGTATAAAAGTGAAAGTGCAACAAAGCATATTACGTTGGTTAGGACACATTGGTAGAATGGGAGATGAAGAATTAACCAGGAAAATATTCAAAAGTGAACCGGAGGGAAGAAACAGAAAGGGAAGACCGAAGAAAACTTGGTGGGACTGCCTCAAAGAGGACATAAAGGAATACAAATTAGAGAACTGGCAGATCCTAGTACAAATCAGGGAACTATGGAGAAAGAAGATCCAAGCCATAAGCCTTTAGGCCTGCAGTGGGTGCCTATCCATAGCAATGTGTATATTGTGTTCGTGCGTTCGTCGTTCTTTCCTGATAGCTGCTTGCTTGTCTTCTAGTTTATTGTTTACCATTTTCCACAGTCGGCCTTCTAGTACTTTTACATATATTTATAGCATTATTGCGGATAGACACACCGATCTACAGTTGCTGGGACTTCCACTGGAGTACTTATTGCCTTTTCTTTTCATGCCTGTGTATATAGCTTATGTAGCCAAAATCTTAATTTGCCACTTTCGCACTGCACTAGTTCTGATGCTATATTATGTTTCCCTGCTGCTTTTTCGCGTTTACTTTTCTTTATTAACGTCTTCGTTTTGCATATCCGTATTCAGTGTAGTTCTTTTCGTTCGTCATTGTCCAGGACATAATCATCTAGTCCTTCGTATGTCTTTTTTCTTAAATTATTTTTTATAGAATTCTGACCATGTATATAGAATTTCGTATGTTCTTGTTTTTACCGTATTACTTTTATCTTTTTGGTTTGAGTTAGGCTTGCCAGATTTACCTCTTAAGCGTTCACACAGTTTCGTGGGCCAAGTTGCCTCTAAGAGAAAAGCAGGATAAGTAAGTTACTTGCTGCCAACTGAGGATATCTCAACAACCACTCCCCAGGAGATAGAAAAATTCATTAAACAACTTCCAAATAGAAAACTCCTAAAGCCCTGACGTTTTTAACAACGATCTTTAATATATGCTTGGCAATCGGTTATTTTCCTACTGCATGGAAACATGCTGAGATTTTAGTATTTCCAAAGCCAGGGAAAAATCATAGTGATCATGCCAACTATAGACCTATTAGCTTGCTATGCACCCTATCGAAAATCCTCGAAAAAATTATCTATGCTCGACTCCAATCATATCTTGACTCACATCCTATTATTCCTATATTCCAATTTGGCTTCCGCCCTAAACATTCTACGACACAACTTCTAAGACTCAATGAAATAATAGTCAAAGGCTACGAGAGTAAGCTGCATACTACGATTGCTTTCCTTGATGTATCACAAGCTTTTGACAAGGTGTGGCAAAGGGGTCTTTTCTACAAAATGGTTAATTTAAACTTTCCAGAATATTTAACAAATATTATCACGTCATTTATGGATAGTATAACATTTGTTGGGAAAATTAACAACTCTAGACCAGAAAAAAAGAAAATAAGTGCAGGTGTTCCTCAGGGATCCGTTTTGGGACCTTTATTATTCAATATTTTTGTTTACGATATACCCACTCCCAATAACTCATGTGTGATTATGTACGCTGACGACACCTCGGTTATAACCCAGCACAACGATATCAATATTGCTTCCCCAACCCTCCAAGATGCAGTTGGTACACTATCCAAATGGTTCGCTAAGTGGAACATCAAGCTAAATGCTTCTAAATGTGAAACCAAAATATTCACCCTAAGAAGACCTATTAATCCAGCACTGATAATTATAAATGGTAGGCAGATAACATGGAACCCAAACGACTCGGCAGTTAAGTATCTTGGGCTGTACCTAGATCGTCAATGAAGATGGGGGTATCACATAAATAAAGAGCTGAATGACACATATGCAAAACTAATGACACTCTATCCAATCTTGAATAAAAAGTCCCCCCTTCGAATTGAATGTGCTATGACGATATACAAATCAATATTAAGACCAACTCTCACATACGCGTGCGCTGTATGGGGAACATCAAGCGACACAAACATAAGGAAAATTCAAACTTTCCAAAATAAAGTTTTGCGGATTGCCACCAATGCTGAATGGTTTGTACGCATGAACAACTGCATCAAGAACTGAGCATAACCTCAATCAAAAACTATATTCGCGAAACGTCCAAAAAAGTACTGGAAACTATCAATGAATGTCCAGGGTCACAACACTACGGGATTGGTCAACGCTCTTTTCAAACTCGTCTTAAACCTAGACTTCCTCAAGACATCTTTCTCTCCAGTGATTCAGACGATAAATATGTAGTGATATTCTTTAATTCACAGTGATAATATGTAAAACTTTTAACTTTAGGAATGAATATTCTAGTGTTAAAAGATCATAATAACTGTACTGTGAATAGCCTAGTGTGCTTAACCGGTAGTACTTAAATAAAAAAAAAAAGAAGTTACTTGTTACTTGCGCCATAGTCGAAGGGATGCTAGAACGAACTGGGCGAACCTTTACCCAGTGTTCCCTTCTGCATCCGCAAAAAAGCGCCATGCGCAAAGCATTAAGTAATAATAATCGCATCCAATCTCTGGTAGAGGCGGTTGCAGTTGGATATTCTTGCCATGTTTTACTTTTGACTTCCCTTGCACATCCTGATGCTTTATCTCTTCTTCTCCTGTATTCTATTTTATTCTCTTCTGTACCTGTTCGCATATATTCTGACCAAACTTCCCAGTTTTCCCTTTTCTTTTAACTTCTTCATTCAATCATCTTATTTTCTTTTGTCGCTTTATAGTGTTAACTGTTTTTTTTTCGGCATACTTCCTGTGCTGTTTTCAGGATTTCTTTTAAATTTGCCGCTATTTTGTTTACACCCCATTCTGGTTGTTTATTTAGCTCTTTCTTAAGAGTTTGTCTGTAACAGCATCTTCCCATCTTTACTTCAGGGGCTTTTGACTCTTTTAGTTTTAGTTTTTCATGCATCTTCCCATTTTCTCTATTGGATAGTTTTCAACCCCATTCTGGTATTTTAAATCCAGGGACCAAAGTCAGTCCTGTGATCTCGAGCGTGTAGTTTACTGCCCGAGATCGAGACGATAACAATTCCACGGTCCATTTCTTTGTTTCTTATGCGACTTTGCTATCTTTTTGATAGTAATATATATGACTGGATTTTTTTATCGAAACCTTTCCATTATAGGAGACACATAGGAGTGTATTTCACATAGTCGTTTTTATTATTATCTCGCGCATAGCTGTACCTTTTAGTTTTTTACAATTCTTTAATGCCTTTCGTTGGGCTCCATTTTTAAAATATATTTTAATTTCGTTAAATTCTCTGTCATTATGTTAGCTAATTTTTACTTCTTAGGCAATCTTTAAAAAAAAGATACTATGTACACTCGGGTGCAAAAGTCGGCCGCCAGCTCAGTCGTAGGAGGCGTGTTTTTAAGAAATTAGTCGGTAGAACAAAGATATAAGTGCCCAGCGCCAGAAAAATTTTCAGATAACGGCGAGTGCACCCCGGTGTTCCAGCGAGAATTTGTAAACTCAATAACTTATGCACAAACACAATTCCTGAAAGAGAGCTCCAAACAAAATAAGTAACCGTAACTAAATTCAAACCTTCATAGCTGGCATAATGAAAATGTAATTTCAAAAAAATATCACAGTACAAGAGCATACATATCTATCATAATAGTTCCAAGAAATCAGAATCGTAGGTTATTACAAATAGCAAATTACACAAATATAATACTCACAGTTCAACATACAATTTCGCAATAATAAAATTGCATACATTAAAACGGATGAAATGCAGGCCGCTCTACCAGCAGATGTTTCGTGCTTGGTTTCGGAGGAAACGCAAAGCGCGATTCCTGAGCGTTTGTTCCCAAATTCGTGCGGCCGAAGGCTGGTGGCTCAAAGTGATTCGCACCACGACGGCAAGGGCAAAAATTCAACCAGGAGAATAGCCTCCGTATTGGGTCTTTTCCTGCGCTCTAATTTAACGCTTGCAGCAAGAGGAAAAGCGGTTCCGAAGGTCCAACATACGCCGGCTCGAAATCGCATGAAGCGGTTGCCGTGGAAGCAATAAATGAACAGCTGCAGCACTGCCTCAGATCGGATTTTTAGCACTAATTGCTTGGCTCTCCAGCACTAGTTGCCTGGCACTAGTTGCTGGAAAGGGAAAACAAAAGTCCAACGATAACATACCAGAAGTAAAAGGAGTCTAGGGCGACCAGAATACTTACCCTGGAAAATTCCAGGTCATGTGTAACGCTACGTGGTCGCATACAAAATCCGCCTAATGCGTAGGAATTAATATTCCTCAACGTGAGCTCGGGGACATCGGAACCACTCAGAAGTGTGGGCTTACATTTCAAAATCAAAAGAAACTAATAGCACCCTCATGTCGATTTGACGGACGAGAGCTGAAAGAAGCTCGAAAACAAAAGCGCGCGTCCAGGAACATTTCCAGAACAAGGGTGCCGAAGTAGGCGCGCTCACAGATCGCGCGAACGGATGCGCCACAGCGCGGACTAAATACCATAGAATGCTAAATTGAAAGGCGGCGCAAATGAAACCTAACAATTATTAGGTTTTTTGTTTATATTATTCTTGTGCAAGCACTATTTATTTAATTATAAAAAACATCTCTTGTTGCAACCTCAACAGCCCTTTTTAGGTATCATTGTGGCGGTAGCATCTGCACAAAATTCAATTTACGAGTAAATAAGATGCTTGGAATTTGTACACCGCTAATACGCCACAATATGCGGTTGAATCTCCCGTGCCCACGAATTGAAGATAAGCGAAACGGCTCAACGATGCGCAACTACGCGTGCAAGAAAGTCTTACACAACCCTTCTTAAAGTCCTTCAGAAAATAATCTTGTTAGAAAGGCCGAAAAAGACATAAAACCACAAGGCTCGACCTGCTGAAGGCACTTGAATTCAGCGACCCACCCAGCCAGCTCTAACCGAAAGAGCCTCGTTGGGACCGGCACCTACAAATGTTTTCTTGACACCGCTCTCTATAACATATTCGTTATTTTTTGGGTCCAGCACCTGAATACAACCCCCGAAACCGCCGTCAAATTGAACCTTATAGCTTGTTGAAACCAGCACCTGACGTTCATTTACCTTTCCTTGCAACTTTATGCGTCAGGGCTCCAACACGGGGCAACAGAAATGACGTAGTTACGTTTCCGAAGCGCCCACAACACAATCCGAAAAATGTGGCGTCATATTTACCGCCAGAATTGTTAACTCACAAGTTACGAGGGCCTTTTCTCAGCCATCAGCGATGCCCTGCGGCGTTGCCAGGCGAAAGCAGAATCTTGGATGTAGCTCCAAACTCGCTGCGAGCGCGTTGCAAGCGGCTTGCAGTAAGTAACCCAAAACCAGCCGGGATTCCTCCAGACAAAATTAACTGACATTACTATGCTCCAGGTGCCGTCAAAGTGCGTCCAGGGCACGTTTAACTCTTGCATGACTACAATTTAAACGTAGGGAGAGCTCGAAAAAATCGAAATTTAGCAATATCAGTTCGACATCGTACGCGCAGCCATATTTTTTTAACCTTTTAGTTCCAGAACTCTCGTTCTGACGAAATAAAGACGAATCTTCTGCGGCGCCCTTACCAAGGGGTATCAAGAATATGCCAAGCATTGTGGGGTTCAGCCTTCTCCAGTTTGAGTTCTGCAGCGTCTCCTGAAATGCATTTTATTTTCTTGTTTAACATTGCACATACATTTTATAAGTAATTCTAATTTAAGGGAACCTGACTTGTAATTTACAGAGCAATATATACTGTATATTTAATGTGTACTTCGTCTACATACTTGAGTAGGAGTTGACTCCTGGCGTATTGAATTACCCTAAGAACTAAATTGAATAAATGAGTAAAATTATCCAGTCTAGAATGTTCATTACATTATGAATTCCGAGTGTGCACTTGACAATGACGTAAGAATTGATCTGTATACCTTTATAACACTTCCACTTACAATGTCATCTAAATAAATTGCTAAAGTTTCATGTAATTAACTACCCCTTCTTCGATAATTCGAGTTTCTGTTGTGCAAAAGTTAAGACTATTGCTTTTGCTTCAGCCCCAATAAATACGTTTGCAATTGCAATTAACTCTCGAAACGACCGCAGATCACGCAAACCAACACTCGTATAAAAAGTTTAGCAATTAAGAGCTACAACTTTAAGTCAAAATGAAGAATGCGAGTCATTCCGCCACGTTAATGGAGTGAGCCTTTCACTTATCTTAAGCAAAATTATTTATGTTTTGTGCAATAAGCGGTTCGTGATGGGCTGCTCGTAAACAACGTCCATTCAGTGGGAGTTTTTAGGTGTGAACACATTAAACGAAACTTTAGCTAATTATTGTGCTTGATTAATTAATTGCTTTGGAAAGCAATATAAGTATTTTTTTTATAAAAAATTGGATATTTGTTTGTTTAATCTTAAAAATAAACCGACCTAAAGTCTTGGTACCTGTTTTTTTTTTCGAGAACGCAACAGGACAAATATGCCAGGTCTATTTACTCGTCCATATTTGTCTTGTTCGGTTATTTATCTGGTGCAACTTTTTGTTCCTAAATAACGGTGAATTTAGTTTTTGTATTTTCAGAACGAGAACAGCAATTCAGCGTAAAGTCGTTTTCATAATTTAAATTATTTAAAAAATTGTCTACATCACTTTAGCTTTGGTTTCGTCATAGAAATTTTAATATATATTTCGGTTTCCCTTTGTATGCATTTTGAAATAAAATTACGGAATCAAAACCACTCTAAAAGAGAATGTCAAAGGCTATCTGGCCGAAATCGGGACTAAAGGGGAGGCATTTCTGTGCTTCAATAATTTTCTTAAAAATTTAATCCAGCTTCTTACGAGCACTGCCGTAAGAGCTTAGCACTAACCATAGGTAAATAACTTCCTTATTACTAAGGCAAGGAGTATTTCTGGAAATTTATTTTGTGCGAACAGGCATCCCTGATGTTCTCCAAACTAGAGGGATTTCAGAATTTACTTTTAATTTATGAGTGCGGGAACTATAAACCCGGAAATTTACACAGACGCGTTGGTTCTTTATGTTCTGTTGTAGCCGCTTATTATGACTTACTTCCAGAAATGGCATTCTAGGCATTAATTAAAATTTTGTAGTCGGCAGTTCTCTGTGCACAGGTGCTGCACGTGTGAAATGCCTTGTTAGGAATACGAATTAATTTTATGGTTTCAAAAAATGTCGGCGGCGTTATTCTCTTACTAGCAAACTAGATAGTTGCTGCCAAGCAATTACATGAGGCTATGAGATAGTCAATTAGTAGGGGTGTAAATTTGTATCCTCAAACTAGGATTAAGGGATTCCCTAAATATGACTATTACACACAACTGTCACATGACTGATATCAGCCAATGAAAACCATGCATTTTTTGAAAATCGACCAATCCCGAACTGATTACCTTATAAGCGCCCGTGGGCTGCTTACCAAGCGATAAGCGCCCTAGGGATGATTATCGACTCCGTGGATAGTGTCATAATTAAAAATAGAAATGCAAGAAACAAGCAATTTGAGTTTTTTTCTCATTGTTAGATCAATTTTAAATCATAATTCGTATACGGGTTTCGCGTAATAATCTCCAAAATATAAACGCGGGCAACACACTTACATATAATTTTGCCCGTGCCAAGAGTCATTGTGCTGGTTGCACTTAGTAAACTGCCCTCGCGCAACCATCGGGACAGTTTTCATTGCAACCAGCACTCCATCCTTGGCGTGTGCAAAATTATCGGTAAGTATCTGTCGCCCTTGTTATATTACTATTGATAATTTAGCTGACAACACGTACAACGTCAATTTCAACATAATATACTAATTCGTGGTTTAAGGATAAGAAACAGAATGACGTTAAAGATTCCAAATATCTAGAGAATGGCACAAAACGAAATAACTTTGCAAACGAAGCAACTAAAACGGAAATTCCTTCTTATTTATGCAATCTACAGAAGAATATGTAATTTTTTAAAGATAAACCAACCATCTGCTGCAGTAGAATTTTAGCTTGCTGCACTACTCACATATAAATAAATAAAATACGAAGTAAATTCTAAATATACAAGCACAAGTTGGCAGAAACAGCCATCTCGTGAGAGAAAATCCAACTTTGCAAGTCCTTCTATACAGTACTGCCCATTGTCTTTTCCATCGGAATTTGGTAAGATTTTAACTGCTTGATTTCTCAGGATTCCAGACAATGAGGAGCCACCGATGTCAACATACTTTAAAGGATTGAACTGTTTTGAAAAGTTCTAGAGTCTCGGATGTCGGTATTATTATGAATTCCGTGAGTTGTTTGTAGAATCTGCAAGTTACAGAAAAAAACACGAAATAAAAGAAATAATGAGCACCTGTCAAGTCAAGATATTCTAAATGAATTCTTAGTAATACTATCACGAATATTTGAAATAGTTGTTACGATATAGCAAGCAATTTATCTGATCGTTTGACTTTGACAGATTGATTAACTTTAAACGTTAATTAATTTGGAATTGTTTATTAAAAATGTGAACAGCTTTTTTTTATAGGTAACTGAAATGTTATATAAAATGTGTAAAAATAAACCTAATATTTACAAATTATTTCCGAACTTTAAAGACTGCAATTCCTCCCGTGTCGTTAAGTAACGTTGAGGGCTCTGTATTAAACTTTTCCGTCAGACAAATAATCCACTTTTACAACGACATTTTTACCGTACCCTTGTGCCCAAACGCTAACATTGAACCTCCAAATAAACATGTTGGCCGAACGACCCTACCATAAAAATTCAAGCGCTTCATTTAAAAATCCTGTCCGCGGGCAATGCGCTCACCTGTGCTCTTTTTGCGAACACAAAGCAATGTTGATCACTGTTTTCAGATTAATGTTTGCACGTTAAGTTCAGAGCGGCGGCTGTGTTGCAAACAGTGCATTTATTTTTCAGGTGCCTAAATGGTTCGTGCCATAAACGGTTCTTAAGTACTTACGTGGACACGCCCTTCGCATTCGTTAGCACATTTGAAAGGTAGCCGAATGCTTCAGCTGATAACTAGCTAGATTTAATTAAAACTAAATAGAAGGAGGGATAGTATATTGGGAATATATCCAGTCCCTGCTGTAATGTTTTCATATTCATTGGAATTTATTATCTATAGTCTTTGTAACAGTGCGTGAGGTTTAGGCACTCACGCGGTATTTTGAATCTAAATAAGACGTCTTGTACGCCTTAATATTTGAATAATTGTTCACCCTGTTTGTACGGATATCTATCTCAGTGTTTACATGAAATCGTTTTAATACCGTAGTCGTGGTTACGAAGTTTCAACAGGAAGCTGGTTTCTTCTGTATAGTGTCTTCGCGCTGAAAGTGACTTAAAAATGCAAAAGAATAGCGAATTTGTTTACGCAATCTATAGATTTCAAAATACATATAAAGAACATAAGTAAAATAAAAGAAAATAAAAGGAAACCAGGATTAGCTCTTAGAAAAACCTACATGCGAGATAGTTGGAGCTATTCGCATGTACGTACACAACATACACGAAACATACATAAAAATGTAATCAAATAACATTGAAATAATAAGTCGCAAATATCAAGATGTCGTAGCACGGTCCTGGCTTAGCGCTTGCATATATAGTCAAATCGGGCGCGAATTACACACCTAAGCACATTCTTGCACACTTGCAAAAGCTTGTGGAAGTGGCTGCTGTATCCCGTTGAATAAAAGAAAATCAAAGTCAACTAGGATTAGCTCTTAGAAAAACCTACATGCGATTTAGTTGGAACTATTCGCGTGTACGTACACAAATTCACATTTACGTACACAACATACATGAAACACATAAAAATCTAATCAAATAACGTTGAAATAATAAATTTTTAAAAATGCAAATATAACACGGTCCTGGCTTAGCGCTTGCATATACAGTCAAATCGGGTGCGAATTACACACCTAAGCACATTCTTGCACACTCGAAAAAGCTTGTGAAAGTGGCTGCTGTGTACCCTTGAATTGAGCACGTCTGAAATTGTGTCATTGATTCTCGACGATAAAATGCGTGGAAATTTCCCGATGGCGAGTTAGTTCTTGATAATTGCTGTATTGGCGCCTGTTTAAATTAGCTCGCTTTGGAGAAAATGCGCGCAATACACTTTTGGAGAGGCACATACACATCGCTAGCTTGGACAAATGCCCGAGCTATAATGCCGTGTTTTTCGTGAAATGAGCTTAAGTTGAAGCTCCCCTAGTTCCGCTGCAGGCTTGTACGTTGCATTTATCGCGGCACACACAAATGTAAGTATTGCATGCACAAGCGCCTTACGCACTTTTATTATTTGTGAACACACTGCTTAAATCTAATACACAAGAAAATACATATAAAATACAACCTGATTTATATCTTTAGAAGTGAAAACACACATTGTAGACGAGGATCCAAGTCTCGTTTCAGTTTAAGGCAAATGGAACGGGAAGGCGATATGCAAATATTAACTGGGATTTTTAAGATTACCAGTTATCGAATTAGTTTATTAGCAAAATTACTTCACCCATTACTTTGCCCTATTTATCTCTTAGATACCGTTTTCTTATAGTATACAATGTTTCTAAGGCTAAAGTTTTAAACGAAAAATTAAAAGCGATATATGTTCCCACTACGGTTCCCGTTAAAACAGTTTTAGCTTGTTGATTGACGTAAATAAATACAACGCTAACATGACTGCCGATGTAAGGAGAGAGAGAGTCCTATGGTTTATATAGTGCTGCCCAGTGTCTGTTCTATTGAAATTTGGTTCTCAGACCTGCCAGACATGAACAGTTACGGATGTCGACATTCTTCGAAAAAAAGACTGAGAGTTGTTTCCAAAGCCTACTAGAAAGTAGAACATCCTTTATTAAGAATACTTTTTGTTTCAAAAGATAATTATGCTTGAAATTTGTGTTATTTAGTAAATATTGTAAATAACTTGGAAATTTTTGTTTATTTATTTATTATTCATATCAGCATGAAATTGTAATTGTTATTCAGCCCCTGTAATTTATTCTAATAAACAATATATTGTATTTTAAAACTGTGTCGAAATATCCTCCTGTATACTTATGCATAGGAATCTTTCATGTGGTAAAGCACTTACCATTTTATTAGAATCAATATGCTAGTTTGTCACAAGGTTTGTGATATTTTGCTATCGGCTAAGTGGTTCTAATAACTAATTACACGTTTTTGTTGCAGGTAAGAAGTCGCCCCTATAAGAAATCACGTCGCTATCATGGCTAAGGGTAAGGTAACTATGAATTATTAATTCCAACCGGACCTGATAACGGGAAACCCTCATAAATACCGGGCTGTCTGCGAAGCCGCAGCGCCGTTTTTGTATCAAATACCGAGCGTTCTACATTTTTACGAGTTGACAAGAAATTGTAAAAGTTTTCCCATCAGCGCACACTCTGAATCTCCATTAACGAAGTATTTACTGCTCCCCATCCGTCCATGCTATAAAACTTGTATGTGCTTCATATTTTACGTCATGTTAGCGCCTTTAGGGTCGTGTTTCTCGTTTTCGGATTAATCACCCTTTCAGGTGAAAATCGCGTTAACGGATCGATCACCGGGTCCGGCTGAAATTTTGAGTTTTGTATTTTGGCCTTAATTGGTCAATTACGGTGTGCCACTCAACGGAAATCTTATTACCGCGATACAAGGAATCCTTCTTTGTGGCCACGCAAATTAATTCCCTTTGTGAAAAATAAACCGAGTTTAATTAACATCAAAAGCGAAAGCGGAATCGGGTTCGATCTGAAGACGGCCACTGTTTCTGAGAGGCGAACTCTAATTCAGTAGACCTGAAGACCTATATTTATTTCGAAATAATCTAGTTGATAACGATACAGAACGAATGTGGGGATTTTGAAAACGTGTAGGTAGACAACTTATTTAACAGAGATCGGTTAAAGCAAAATTTATATTACTACTACTACTACAATTTTAAACAGCTGTATATGCATTATTTGTGGTCATAGAGAACACAAATCAACACACTATGTTTTTTCCAAGTGGTGGATAATGATAAATTAATTGCAGTCCTTAAATAAATAAATAAACACCTAGGTAGGGTACAATAATATAATAACAGTAACTAGGTAATAACAGATGTATAAAACGCTATGTAATTACTGGTAATCCACCTACAATCATAAAACTTTCAAGTGTATAAGGACTAAAACTTTCCACTTAAATACGTAAATATGACAGACCACACTTAGTAAGTAATATACCATAGCTATACACTTTATCGATGCGAAGAAAACGAAGTTGGAACTTCTAATTCTGTTTTACGTATACGATTTCAGTGCATATTCTTTTTTATTTCAAAAAATTCTAATCCTTTTTAATTCGGCCAAAATAGACAGTGTGAAAAATCAAAACCTGTAGGATCACTTGAAGTTTACCTCAGAAGACGTCTTCTCCGAAGCAAAATTTCGGAATAATTTCAACAATTTGGAAAAAACAAAATGTTCTGAAAGGCCACACATAACTACGAAGAAAATTTTCCAATGTCAAAAATATCTCGTTTAAAAAAGATGTGACATGTGTGAAGGACGCGCATCAGCGAGGACCAACCTGTATTAGACCGACTTTCTTACCCTTATCGCCGTTCAACTTTTTTTCAGCCCGGATATTAACCCAGCAATCTCCGAATTTGAAATGATTTAAAAGGAGAAGAATATTGTTCAATCCATTGTCACCCCTGAACGCTCTGATATGCAATAGCACTTAAATAAACTAACGATAACCTTACAATACTTCAGTATAAGCCTGATAGCGAGCTTTGAATGCCCAAAACAGTCCCGTAACCAATGGGCCGGAGAGTCGGTTAACACTAAAATGATCAAAACTAAATGTGGGCGCTACTAATTTGTTGTACACAACTCGCGAATCTAAGTTGGAATATTCCGTAGTGAACTGGTAATCGCAACTTACATTGAAGGGGGAAATCTCAAAAATACATTGATAACCTGTTATATAAAAGAAAAAGATATAAATGCGGCGCAACTAAATAAAACAATAAATTTAGACAAATAATATAATTCATTTGGTATCAAAGTAAAATATTGACTATGATATCCAATGACAAAGTAATTGGGGCGAAACCAACAACAAACCCACGACGGGTACACGTTACACGTAGAGTTCACAGCCTAACGTATGTGATTTATAATTTCAAATGTAAGTTGAACGTATAAACAAAAAAGCGCAAGGTACGTAGGAAATACGCATATACATCACTACTGTATTAATACATAAATGGTAAAACCGGTATGAAATAGATTATACCACTCCCTCTAACATCAACCAATGAAAAACGACAAAATGCATAGTTACGCATGTACTAACTTTTGATAATGTACATAGCAACTGATAATCACATACCTTCTTGATTAATAGGTGATAATCACACGCCTTCACAAACATCACGTTACCTGCTGTCAGTACAATTGTCATAACAACCACATTAACTGTACTTTTAATATTTAAAATACACTATTCAAACGTTGTTTATTGACTCGTGATATAATCTAGCCGAATGCAACTCGTGTCTTCTTGATTATCAAATCATTTCTGTTTCCACTCGATATATTGTTTTAGGCAATCTCGCTCGTCCTTTTGCCAAACAATATATCTCATGTAAACAGAAATGATTATTTGATAATCATGAACCCACTAGTTGCATTATACATGAAAATATAATTATCAGGATCTCATAAACTTATTCACAATACATTTTTAACTGCCCTTAAATGTTTTAATTACAGTAATGTAAGGTTGTGGCTTATCTATTAAATCCAGCGTTTTACGAATACGAAGTCGAGAGATCAACACTTCAACTAGAAACCCGAATCTATTCAATTCACAAACCCAACTCTCTGATATCTATCAAACCAAATTTAGAAACTCAAGCCTTGCAGCTCGAAAATCAAATCCATACATACAAACGAAAAAGAAACTGAAATCAATAATAAAAAAGCTCTGAAACAATAGAGCGCCACTAGCGCACAGTAGCTGAGCGTCTTTAAAAAACTTCTGGTGTAAATCAGCTCAACGTCTTTCCCCAGTCTTAGCAACATAATCAGGAGGTGCAGACTTATCAAAAGACATTTAAAAATGAGATGCAAATTCAATAAGGACATTTGACCTACAGTTGTTGAACGGCTGGATACCCTAAAAACCTGCTATCTCTGATATATCCACTCGCTAGAGTATTTTCCCAAATTTCATGATACCATATGGAAAAGGAAAAATGACGGAGAAGCATCATTCACTAAATGACTAAATCACAAATCCGGGTCAGACGCAAAGTCTTTGATGATTTCGATGACTTGTTTTTAGCTAGTGCCGGTTAACCTGGCAACCAAGCCAAAAGCGATGAGTCGGACTTACATTAGTAAACGACCGTGCCAACAGTCACGGCAACCAATCGCACAACTTTGTAAACCATATTATGCAATACACCAAAACCTAACAGAAAAGTCTGAATACCAATTCGATATGAGATATGAAGCGCAGATTCGCTCAAATAAGCCAAACAAGGTAATATCGGTAATGAACACACAAGTGGTACAAGAGACACTGCCTACTGCACCCGAAGGCCAGCTGTCAATCTTCATCATGAAAATATATTTAAACACTTAATTTGTCAGGTAAACATCGAGCTTCCCGAGGTAATTAACCTACGTAAGCTTTTAAGAGGGCGCTTCACAAAATTAGAAAATATCACATAACACGAGAAGAGCAAACGCAAGAGTCCCACTCAAACATACAACATACACCTGCAACTCTCAACATATCTTCGTTACAAAAAAATCACCTATATCCTTCAAATTTGTATAGCCAATAATTAGCTTTTGGTAGAAACTACGGTGAGTTAGATCGCTTGGACTAACGTTAGTTAATAAGACAAAAATAGAGGTTAATGTTAAAATGACCGTAACAGCATCAACTACCCCACAAATGTGTAATTGTTTTCTAGTACAGTACAAGACTAGCTTGTTTAAAATATATTGAGCGTGGCTTTGACACAGTTTAGATTTACTAGAATTCTGCCGAGTACTGCATTTAAATAAGATATTTTTTAAGTTCAGCCTTTACAAGAGTTTAATAACTAAATGCAAGCCTTATGGTAGGTCACGTTCTAAGTAATGCATCTATTTAATAATCGTACAATGATATTAGAAGTTTGAGAGTAATCAGTAGAAATTACCAAGCATTGTTAAAAAATAATTGCTGGTGATAAGCTGCAGCTAAAAACTTGGGCGATCTTGAAAGTTGGAAATCATATAATCGGGCACTTGAGTTTACTGCTACAAGTTAGGGCATCAAAATGGCAGTTTTACTCGAGTGGCAAGAAAAAGTAGGTAATCTGCTAATAAAACAAAAACTTGGAATTGCCCCCGAAAGTGGCTCGCGAATCCTGGTGTAATATGTTTATAACCGAGCGTTAGGACTGTTAGGAGTTCATAAAGGCAGAGTTTAGGATTTATTTATCCCGAGCCAAGCAGCAACAAATCGGTAATAATTCGAATAAAATCGTTCCCCAGGGAGCAAATTCAATTCAAAGTGCTGATTGTATATTGTGTTGCTGGCGTTACCTTCGAAGTTCGCTGCTAATTGTGTGTCCATGTAGCTTTCGGCCGGCATCGATTATAGGTAACTTACCTATTATGCGAACTCGTATGTTTTGTTCAGTTATTGCAACTTCATGGCATACATCCATAATTGCGATCTAGAACCTGCAAACTGTCCCACCATACATTTTTTATAAAATTTGTGCACTCGTAATATGTGAACATGTGGCGTAGATCTGGCTAAATCTCATTATTGCCCACATACCGGGTGGCCATAAATATCTGATATCACATCACCTTTGGAATCAACACCGCTTTATTAAAGTAGTCTACTCCTACCCTCCCGTCCTTAGTTTGATTTTAGTCGTGCTCCATTACAATCGTACGACCTTTCGCATAAACTGTTGACGCTCGCGACACCATGCTGCCTACTTCACGAAGTTCTCAAGATCTCCCGGCTACCTCAGTCCGATGCCACCAAGCGCCTCTAAGTGAGACGTTTGTGCTATGCCTCCAGCAAGCATTCACACAACACGTGTTCTACGGTGTCCGAGTCCTCGCTACAGTCGCATGCGTGGTCGTCGGTCTCCTCGATCCGTACCAGATAGAAGCGACATCCCTCGTGGCCAGTCAAGAGCTGAAAGGTGTGCTAGTCCAACCGCTCGGCAATTTTGCTTCTGACTTTAAGATTTGGGATGAATTTCTCGGGTGCAGTCATGTTGTCCGCGCATCTCTCCATCAGGGCTTTCTTGGGTACGAGATCGAACGTCATGGATTAACCCATTGGAATCAAGCTCGTCCACGAACCGCCATGGCCGCCTGCCATATCTCCGCCTGCAGCTCCTTGGGTGTGCGCATATCACGTAATGCCGTAAGCGTGGATGATCTGTTTCGACAGCATCACGACCCTTGCGAGCTTGGACTTTGCTTATAAAATATACTGCTAGCTATGCGAATGGCTAGCAGCTCGCATTGGAAAATGGAGTTTCAGTCGACCAGCGTGAAGACTTTGCTTTGTATGCTTTGTTACTGGTTGAAGGCGACAAACTCCACTCCGTCCATGCCGTCCTTTTTACGCGAGCCGTCTGTGTACGTTTCATACGCGCCTTCTTCGAAAAAAGTAACTTTGAACGTCTGCCGAGTGCGCATACTTTTGAAATATGTTGATCTTCATCCTGCAGCAGTTAAAACTTGACGCTCTGCAATAGATTGTGATCATTGTATGTTCTACATTTATATCATTATCAAAATGGCTATATTAACTCCGCAGGTGTTCTATCTATCCGTAGTTGCTTAGGTATATTGCAAATATTTACTAAGAATCTAGGTCTTGAGTTTCCAGGTGAGATCTTACTAGAATATAATTATATTAAGTAATATAAAATTTCATTCTATAAGTAAGCTATAAAATTCCTTCCTCGAATTTACAAGAAATGGCGAGAATTAATATTTTTGGGATATAACGAGACAGGCGGAATTACTGCAACCGGCGAATTCTTTGTGGGCAAAACAATTTTCTTGGGTAAATATTTCTCGACTTGCAGCATTTGTTACAAGAGCTCCGAGTGGTAGCTGAGCAAACAGCGTTTCATTAGTAATGTGATTTTATGTTAGTTTTACGATGGCATCCTCAAGTGTGCTTATGTTAATTGCCGTGTTCGCTGAAGGACTGTTGAGATTTTACCGCTCTCATTTACATTCCTCAAAACGACTGCATTCTTCAGAGCACCGAATTCGCGCAACACAAAATCCGGCGCTTCATAAATTTAAGATGTTCCCTATCTCCAGGTTGCAAATATTGTCAACAGCTTGAGGCGTAATAAAATATAATGCAGCGTGTTTTCTTTTGATGTAGTGCTCAGGCTGAGTTTTATTGTGTTAGACTGCTGAATAATGTATCCTGCGGGATGGAGGCTCGCTTAATTCGAAATTGTTCATTAGTATTTGATGCTGCCGGTTAATCTCTGAAACCGCGAGTGTCTAAATGAATAATTAGCCGTTCAGTTGTGTTAGCACGTTTGGAAAACTACCTAATAAGAAGAGCAAATCTGCTTTGTCCCGGATTCATTACGTGCAGAACACGATTCTAATGCTCATCTCCTGAAGCACATCCTTTGTGCAGATATATCGCCCTTCCACGGTGCAGAAGAGCTCGGCGTTGCAAGCAGTATCGCGGCATCGAACGCATAAAAACAATCCTAGCTACTAACCGTGTAATTTGCATGTTATCTTGTTATCGCAATGCCTGCTGCGAAGCATTAAAAAATGTACACCAAGACAATTAAAGCCGGTTGCCGAGTCCGTGCTCTATAAATTGCACACCTGCGTAAAATGTGTTCGAGCGGGGGAAAAACCATTTTAATTGTTAATGCTGACGATTTTCAGAAGTTAGTTTGGAATGTTCGAGTTGGTTAGATGCACGCGGCACGTTCTGCTCTGATGAGTGGTGGAAATGAAAATAAGGCATTAGAAACTTCAGCAAAATTCGACTAGGAAAGTTCAGGCAATCCAATAAATTCCATATTTAATGGGCACGGGAAGTGACAGTCGGTTTAGTAAACTACAGTTTTCGTGATATCCTACTCCCTTAAATGTCTTGAAGTCGCTTATATAATTAATATTCTCAATTGCAGTAAGTAATTTATCGCAGCTCTTTCTCTCTAAAGGTCAACATGCTTTATTTTCTTCAAAGCAATTTTTCCCAAAAGATTCTAAACTTATTTTGCGCTGATAAAGTTTAACAGTAGTTTTTCGGAAAAGCTCTCTCAAATTTTAGTTGGTGTACCCAGTCGTTTGACGTGATGTACCAAAGATACACTCTGTTACGGTCTTAAACCTATTTAAAGCACCGCAATAGCGTAAAGGGGACTTGATAGCGCAGCTCGGCCAGTTCAGAAATTCGTTGGTGTGAGTGTGAAAGATAGGGAACCGTCATGACCAGCGTTGGTGGGAGGAAGATAAAAACCGATTGATGATCCAAACGACGCAAGGCACAGGCGCAACCCCACATCCGATGAAAGCCTGAGAAGAAATGCCTCAGATTTCCTCACCGATGCGGTATGTCAATACACTTCGAAGATGTCCTTCTTCTTCTTCTTCGTATTTCTGTTAATATAGGTTGTGAGCTTATTGCTAGTAGATTAAGAGCGTTTCTATAAGCCATCTTTGGCCGTGACCTGGGTTGCTGGATAGAATATTCCGTTAATTAAAGGAAGAATATTTTTTCATAGACGTTACGATCACCAAAAGTGTTGAGCAAACTGTTACTTTTATTATTTATTTAAAGCAATGCCCGTCGACTACACGGTCATCAGCGCTTACAATGAGGTAATTACATTAATATTGATTAACAGAGCGAGTTACAGTATTTACATATAAAGAGTCTATGAAAGAGAGTCGGTATGTTGTATACATAACATACAAACTGTTATCACTTTACGAGACTTAACTTTAGTAAACAAAATCCTTTTCATATATTATTAATTTGTCATTCGTGATGGATAGTCAGACCTCTCGAGTTGTACTTTTTTAACTTGCATTTACCAAGTCGCAGTATTGCTTTTGCACAAGTTGCTTTTTATCTACGAACGTATATTATTAATCATTTATTCGTTTTATTTGATAATTTACGAATTACAAAATTTATAAATCTTAAATTAGTTTATTATGGAAATGTGTGCAGCCAATTGTACATGTTAAAATGTAATTTTAAAGCACTTTACAAAACATTTTACTTTAAACATATTTAAAACGAAATTGTCATGGTTGAAACTTATTAAAAGATTTTAACCAATTTTAATTAATTGGGAAATAAAAATTCAGCCGTTAAATAAGACTTCAAGACAAATAAATCTCAAATGCATCTAAGTAACGACTGTGTAGTAAAAAAATCAATAGCATTTAAATCCGTTAAAAGAAATAATAGCTTATTACTAGTCGTCGTTGTGTCCCGGTCATTAGGTATTAATTAATTGCTTCTTGGAAGAAACTTGCAACATAGAAAGGAATATCCATTGTTAGATACGTACGTATTTATGAGCGTTACGCCGTTAGGTTTCAAAATAGGAATTTACAGCTGAAATCTACCTCGCACAGGTCACAGGTCGCCACAAATTATTAATACGCAATCATCTGTCCAGTCCTCTTCAAAATTCAAGAATGTGGCCCTCCGGTGTTGTATCGGAAAGGAAGTACAAGAATAGGTGATATGTGTAGCTGTGGGCTGTTAATGAGCTGCTGATTCGCTATCCTCAGTGGCGTATTATGGCACATTTTTCATAAAATATTAATTCCCAGGCATGAAGCTGCTGGAAATTGCAACCTAAAATAATCGCAGCAAATCATTTTTCTAACACTAAATAAAATATGGGCACAAAATTTGAAGGGGCTTCTGGCGATAACCATGGTTAATACCACTGGCTATCCTCGCTATTTATTACCAGCATGGTTGTTTTTCTAAGGATTTCAAAAACGACTGCGTTAGTTGTCCCATCGCCTGGCATGTTTATGAATTCCGCCGCAGTCGGTGCGCCAGTTTTTGCAATATCCTGCCCAGCCGCTAAAGAGATCCAACTCGTTAGGGACTGTAAACGCAGAATGTGTCACAGTTATTACCATTATATTTTATCTCCCGTCAATTTATTCCTTGTTGCTCGTTCTAGCGGGTCACGACGTACACGGACGTGATTATTAAGTAAATTTATGTATCGAATCTCGTTAGCGCACTATCCATGGTCTTACGAAAGAATCGGCACTAAAACCACCAAGCTGTCTGAAGCTACGCCACAAAGCAATGGCGTAACTATTCATTTGGAAGCTCCTAAAAACACGACACCCCAAATTCTAATTATAAAGATCCAAGAAGTGTTATCGAGTGAAGGTTGTTTCAAAGTTCTATGTATGCATGTATGTACGTATTGTCGGTAACCTCATTTTACCTTACGGTGTAGATGCTGGTGTTTTATACGCTTGCGTCTGGCGGTACAATGCTCAACTTGCCCCGGATTCGGGTTACAAAGTTGGAGCAGCGCGCCTTTTGTGCTTGCGCAGTAACCACTGTGTGAGGTGTGGGTCTTGGTGATGATAATGTGTTGACCTGGTTACTCTATATCTTAGGTCTGTGGTTCTGAGTAGAGTACAGTTAATTTGGTGCCCAACTGTGAATGGTCTCACCAAGCCCTATTCCAATCGTCAAAGCTGCGGAAAAATTTCGGCCCTCGCGAAGTTCGAACCGAGGACTTTTACACACCTCCAACTAGCTCAACGGGGCGGTGGTAAAAATGGCGGCAGTCGAAGGAGGAAAGGGGGCGTTACCCTCTGCTAAACAGTTGATTAATCGGAGAACAATTTATTATAGTTATTATTTTGTACAGATTAACTTAAAACTAGAGAATATATACATATAACCCCGAAAAAGAAGATGGCGGATTGGTGTCCGTGGTCGGATGCTGGTGGAAT
This sequence comes from Agriotes lineatus, assembly GCA_940337035.1. Lineage (NCBI taxonomy): Eukaryota > Metazoa > Arthropoda > Insecta > Coleoptera > Elateridae > Agriotes > Agriotes lineatus. The sequence continues at coordinate 17,638,406 of OW679194.1, read as the reverse complement.
CCTTCGGAGGCGGCGGCTGAAGGGCGCAGCGTCCTAGAAGCGGCTAGGGCTGCAGGAGCGGGCGCTTGTCGTCCTCTTGGGGGCGGCGGCTGAAGGAGCTCGTCGTCCGGGGAACGCGTAGGCGGCAGGTGCGGGCGACGATCTTCCTCTCGGGGGCGGCGACTGAAGGAGCTCGACGTCCTGGGAACGCGTAGGCGGCAGGTGCGGGCGATGTTCTTCCTCTCGGGGGCGGCGGCTGAAGGAGCTCGACGTCCTGGGAACGCGTAGGCGGCAGGTGCGGGCGATGGTCTTTCTCTCGGGGGCGGCGGCTGAAGGGGCTCGACCTCCTGGAAACGGCGTAAGCGGCAGGCGCTGGCGTTGATCGTCCTCTCGGGGGGCGGCTGCGGAAGTGGCTCAGCGTCCGGCTGGTGGGATCCTTCGGAGGCGGCGGCTGAAGGCCGCAGCGTCCTAGAAGCGGCTGGGGCTGCAGGAGCGGGCGCTTGTCTTCCTCTCGGGGGCGGCGGCTGAAGTGGCTCGACGTCCGGCTGGTGGGATCCTTCGGAGGCGGCGGCTGAAGGGCGCAGCGTCCTAGAAGCGGCTGGGGCTGCAGGAGCGGGCGCTTGTCTTCCACTCGGGGGCGGCGGCTGAAGGGGCTCGACGTCCGAGAAAGGCGTAGGCGGCGGGTGCAAACGATGACTGTCCTCTCGGGGGTGGCGGCTGAAGTGGCTCGACGTCCAAGTGCCTCGAAGACGGCAGGCGGCTGAGTCCAGCGGAGACGGCGGTGCTAAGTCCAACGGAGGTGATATGCTCTAAGTCCAGCGTGGGCGAGAGCTCCGTGAACAGCAGAGTCCAGAAGGGGCAGCTTTCCTGAATCGCCAGAGTCCAAATGGGCAGCTAGTCTGGAAGCAGCAGAGTCCAAGCTAGGCAGCTTCCTTCGAGGTTGGCTGGAACTCCTGGAGGTGGCTGCTGGTCCTTGGATGGCTGCTTGTTCGACGCGCCGAGGCAGAGTGATTTCCTAAGGCCAGGGTTTCTCTATTTAAAGGGCCTGAACCCCGGGGTAGCGGTCTCCCTCGATGCTTATTGGCCCGTGGCGTGAAGACAGATTTCTGGGGGCATTCATTTAGGCAATTGTGCAAGGCGTCATGCTAATTTCCCGGCGCGTCTAATTAGCGGTTTGATTTTAGCTGCATCGTCTTGCCGGACAAAAAAACTTAAATTTTGATACCCAACACGGCCTGATTGGGATAAATATAACTCGCCGCTTAATTACTCCGCGGCGACTGTGTAATTTCCAAACGTATTTCCCTCCGCGGCCTGCTCATTCGCCAGGTTCTGGGCTGGGCTGCCGTCCGTCGGCTTCCTTGTAAATATTGCGCAACCTTCGATTCCCAACACTTAGAGTTCAATTATTTGTACAGCCTTAATTAAAATAGATATTACTATTTCTGAATATTCACTATTTTACCCTTGGCGCTTTTAAGGCTGATTTTGGCGATTGAAAAGCGTGCGGCCGTTAGGGCGATTGGGCTCCGGCCTTTTCAAGCCTTTATTATGCCGGCCAGTTAATTTATGGCCCCTGGTGATCGGTGTTTTGTACCTCCGTCGTCGTGGACCTGTTGACCATGCTTGCCTTCCCGAGTTCCGTGAATTATGTAGCTTAAGCTTTTGTTTCCCTGCTCTATGGGATTTGTTGAGTAGTTTGTTCTGACGTTTTTGAAGGAGTCAACTGCTTGAGTTTTTAATGGACTTGTTTTATTACTTCCGTCCGCGCGCAAAGAGGAAACCCGGCTTTGTCCGGTTAAGGGCATCTTCAGCTTTGTTACACTGGATACGGCGACTGCGGGGGCTCGAGAAATTTGTCATCTGTGCTTGTTATTTTAGAAATTATCAGCTCGCGTCAAACGGACTTCCGAACTCCCGTTTAACGGCGGTTGCTTGTCATAGAAAGGCGAGGCCCGAGAACGTTCGTTTCTTTAAGCTTTAGGGGCAATTTATGGCCCCCTCATAATTTTAACATCGATGCGAGTGTTTATGTGCCGGCTTAATTTTTAAATTCCGGCTGACGATCGTATCAACTTGCTTAATGTAAGCCTAACGCTTCCCAACTGCGTCAACCAGCTTCATTGTTTCAAAGTTAACTTGTCAAAAAGATAATTTATAACAAAGCTTGCGTGTTCAGAGCGAGTAAGTCACATCATTATTCGCATAAGTGGAGATAACTAAATATGCGAGTTACTCTGAAGGAAAGTTTCACACGGGTAGCGTTTGCTAAAATTAAGGGCATTTTAAGACAGTCATTTTAATATGATTAAAGAGGAAAGTCTAAAATCAGTGTATACTTCCGTTGTTGACGTATGGTGCAGAGACACTCACACTTATTTTATTTATTTTATTTTGGTACTCAGCCAACAGCCGTTAGGCCAATTATAGGCGTCGTTGTACATTTTATGGGGACTTCCAACCCCACTAACGACTATCATGATGTTATTATGACATCCGGGACCAACTATTTCCGTGACAGCCGTATCACTAGGCGACAAGAGAAGCAGCTATGGAACTCCCATCCAAGTTCTGACCAGAAAGAGCGTTGCTTAACTCTGCTGATCGAACGTGGACGCTTGTTCAAGCTACACCACCCGGGACCTTATCAGAAACTCTGCTTCAAAAGACAAAGTGCCAAACGAGATCATGCTCCGAAAAACAGTTTGGCGTTGAAGTCACCTATGATTAGTGTAATATGGTGGCTCTTTGGTAATTTTCAAAACTTCTTTAATTTGTTGGTAAAAAGGTTCGGCAATATGGTCTTCTGCATCCGCCGTGGACAGTTATTGCAATCGATTCTTTAATAATCACAGCAATTCCGTTTATATGTGTATAACCCGGTGTGGCAGAAGAATATACTAAGTACCCAGGCAAATTAGCAGCTTCAGACCATTTGCTGCCACATACCCATCATTCCGAATTCGATCCTCTGCATTTGCTTTCTCAGGTTATCAATAGTTTTGATGTTGCAAGTACCAATTCTTAAAATATTTCTCATTTTCCACCCGAGGATTCGTCGCACTCTTGTTTCATGTAAAAGAAACCGAGAGCGTTTCCGTAGAATGTATCGTTAGGAAAGAATAGTGTGGTTTCTCACTTGCCTTGGACACCGCAGTTGTTTCGCTGTTTCGACAATATATGGCCCACGCCTACAGAGACTGATAGGTTGGGCTTACGGTGGTATTTCATTTCTCAGTTACCACCCATATCTGGGAGGTATTCTGCGATCCGTCACCTGGGGATTCATTATCTAGGGGTTATCAGCTGCCACGAGAGCAACAGACTTACCCCTAATGAACTGTTTATTAATATGTTTGCTAAAATATTTAACTTATCAAGATGAAAGTTTTCTCCGAAAATCCAAATCTTTATTAATTATTTTATTCGCAACCATATATGTAATAAGATCATTAGTGACTTTTAAAAAGTTGGGAAAGGAGCTATTCCCAACTTGTAACTTTCCCACCGGTCGGAAAAGTGATTGCCGTCGCAGCGGTTGGAAATGAATCCATTCCCGACTTCTCTCTAGGTAGGGACACTGGGAATCTCGTTCATCCATTCATGCGCGTCACAACCTGTCGTGTCATAATATAATAATTTTTCCAATTATTGTTTAGAATAAAGTGGTTGCGAATAAAATAGTATACATACCACGGTGAAAAGTTTCATTCCTGTCTCGAGATAAAGTTGACCTCGACGCTACGCGTCTCGGTTAACTACGTAATCTCTCGATAGGAATGAAACACTTTCCACCCACCGGTGGTTATTTTTGCATCATTTCTTTTGACAGATTCAACGACTGCTAAAACTCATCACTTCTTGAGTTTCAATAAAATTCTTGTACGATGTTTCACGATAACCACTAATTCATTCAAAAGGTGTTATAGCTAATGCAAGAATTCAACGAGTCACTATTGTGACCTCTAGCTTTGATGCATCGTATTATAAGATGTTTTGCCCTTGAAAATACGTGGTAAATGAAACCTGGGGAGTTCGATGTTTTCTCAAAAGTGATACGACGTGAACAGCGCTAGAAAATTTACTAGCATTCGGAACTTGATTAGGCGGTGGAAGAATGTTATTTTTACAATGTGAAAAAATACCAGCGTACATGAATCAACAAGTAAAGAGGCGCACTGTAAGAAGTGACATTATGAATGACTTTAAACGGTCTCCTAGGGGACGCTTTGCGATGCTACAGATAGCGCCACTGCTCTCTACATAAACGTTTAATTTACAAGTACGAAAAGAAAGAACAACATAACCTATTGATGCCTTGATCTTCATAAATTTTTTTTATGTATATACGCTGGAAATACGTTGAAGGGTGGGTAATAGCTATATAGTCGTTACGAAATTCGTTTGTTTTTAAATTTATGTGCTTGTGTGCAAGAGTTCTTAAATTATACTGCTCCACAAAAGGGCAGTCATGGCATTTTTTGTAACCTTTCATGATTGTGTCACGCGAAAAAGCATTTCTTTTAATAATTAAATAAAACTAAGTCCATTGATAAAATATGTATTATCATTTGTATGCCAAATCGTTTCTAAACATTTCTAAACGTTCCGAAGAGACTCAAAGAACTATTAATTTATTTTTTTTGTGATTTCTCTTATTTTTGTGAAATATAGTTTTTTTAAATTTTATTATTTTTTGATTTTATGAATATAATTTTGTTAATTCTTCAGTTGATATTTAAGGATAGTGCAATTAAATATGCTTAATATGAGTATACTATAAAACAAAAGCTTTTATATGTATATTTCATGACGTAATGTAACAAATACAATTTTTATGGGTGGTCTAGTTTATTTGTGGAGCAGTGTAATTAAATTAATGTATTCGTATGTTTCTGAACCCAACTTTAGTGTGGTAGCCATACAGTAGTTCTAATATTGCAGTTTTCTAGTCTAGGATAGAAAACTGGTTTTGTAAAATGTAGCTTAAAGCCGTAGAAAGGCTATACTGCCAGTGCAATATAAAGAGATGGTGTGTTGCTATTTCCCGTTAGGTTAGTTACAGGTTTTGAGATTATAAAAATCTGTAATGACATGACGGCAGACTATGCTGTGTAACTGTAGCAAATGAAACAAACATGTGTAAGGTATTCTGGTTTCAGCTATTTAGTTTGTTTGCCTGTCCGGGCAATGAACGGTCTGACGCTTTATCCGCGAGCTCCATGTTTTGCCGTCCGCATATGGCGAGATAATAATAATAATAATAATAGTTTATTTCCAATTTTATCATACATTGCTATGAGTAGCAACCAGCTGCGAAAAATGTTTTTACTACAATGTTACGTGTAAAACTACTAACAAACGTAATTTAGTTAAATAGTTTGGTTAATTTATTACAAATCGCTTTAAAATAAATAAATAAATGTTTCACTCTAAGTTAACCTACTGATAGTTTCATTAATTCATGACGCTAATATAACTGTTTAGCTGTTACATACTTTCACGATTTTACGTCGTCAGTAAGCGCTTACACCCACGTAGCTCAAAGATATAATATTAGAGACCTAACTGCTTATTCCGTTAAGGTTTTACTTATATTTTTTAATCTAGTCATTTTTGTATAATTTACATACAAATTTAGTAATTTACATGAAATATAATTATTCAATCGTCTTACTTGCAACTAGAACTTAAATGTAGATGCATGATATTACTTCTGAATTGTATTATTATTTACATGTTTTTAGTCTTTGCATTAGTGGGAACTTTGGAACTCTTTACCATTTAGGGAATATTTCTTTTTGTTGAACCTGACGTCCTTAGAAAATTTGTGGTCTTAACCCACGACCCACGCAAGAGCTAATAGGTATACATCCGCCACTCGCGGACTAAAATCTGTATCTACAAAAGTGTGAAAAAATGTCTATTGATGCAGTCCTATTTCCAAAACAAAATTTTTAAAAGGTCCATTGGAAGACCCAAAGATTATAGTCACACCGCAGTTGCGAAGTCGCAGACAAGCCGTGAGCCAAATTAATATAACGGCAGAAACTGTATTATCTTCACTGGAGTTACACGGATCATTAACAATTCAAACTAAGGAGCAATGGGACAGAACGGTGAAACGAACATATGGCTTAGTCTGGGAGGGAAACATCAGATCTGAATCGACGATAAATTGCAGCCTCGTGCAAGAGTAAGCTAAAGCGGATCGTCTTACATCCCTAATTCTTGATTTCCACTTTAAAGTTGCACGATTCTAACTTACGGTCCCGGCTAATAGTATTTACCGAACTTCCGAGTTTAAACTCTTAGGGCATGCTTTAGAGCACTTGAGTTCGAGTGGGTACATCCCGACAAACTGTTAAAGTTGGAAGCGGCATCGGCCCACGAAGAGTCCTGAAGAAATAAATGCCCCATCCGACTATTAACAATTTGCTAATTAAATCTATCTATTTCGATTTGTTGCGCGCCTGGCACTTAGCGTTTAATTTCGTTAATTCCCAGCTTATTGCGTTTAGTCACGTCGTCCCATTGTTCTTAACTTGCGATTAATTCACTTAAGTTTTGTTGCGCTGTAAATGGGACTCGTGCTCGAATTTACGGGAATATTTGCTGAATATTTTATACGCGGAAGTCATTCTGTGCCGCTGAGGTTGTTTGGCGTTAATATTCCAGCAGCAACGCAATCAGCGTCATGTCAGTGGTACATTTTGAAGGGGTCGTGGTGAAGCCGAAGGTCAATGGCCAAATGTCAGGGTGGATGGATGTATCGGTGACATTCAATTAATCGAAAACTCGAATTCTCCCAGGAACAACTTTAATAACGTTTACGGGGTTTAAATTACATTACTGTCGTTAACAGTTACTGTTTCAGTAGTAGTCTCTCTGTGGAGTGTTTGTACAGTGTGCTCAGTAGTTTGTTAGTTGTTAAAATAGATAGCAGAAATTGTAAAATCAAGTTATTTAGCTTTTAACGCTAGATAATATAGCATACAGTAAAAACCCCTGTGAGGCAATACCTTGTATCCTCCCTCACCTTTGCCATCGTATCTTTTAAGCACACTTTTATAAGCCTTATCAGTTTTGGTGGGACGTTTAGTACCTTTAGTATTCTGTACAGTTGCGCACGATTTACGGTGTCGTAGGCTTGACTAAAGTCGATAAAGAGGTAAAACAGAGTGACGTTTTTTTCATAACTCTTCTCCAATATCTGTCTTAATGTGAAAATATGATCTGTCGTTGATCTACCCTTTCTGAAGCCACACTGCTCATCTCCCACCTCTCTTTCCATTATTGGTGTCAACCTGTTGATTATTGTTGCGCTTAGAATCTTATAACCTATACTAAGTAGGGTTATTCCCCTGTAATTTTCACACACCGTTTATCTCCTGACTTATGGAGGGGACAGATTATAGCCACATTCCACTTATCTGGCAATTCTTCCTTTTCCCATATACTCTTGATTAACTGGTGCATTGCTCTGCAGATACCATCGCTCCCGTATTTTACCATTTCCGAAACAACTTGGTCCTCCCCCGGCGCTTTATTATTTTTGAGGTTTCTTATAATATCCACAACTTCTTCTTCTGTCGGTGGTTCTATGTCTCTCTCCTCTTGGTATGAAATTTCTTGTTCTTACCCTTCTTCTGCTCTACCCTCTTCTCCTGTATTTAATAGTTTTTCAAAGTGTTCTTTCCATCTGTTCACACTTTCTTGCCTTCTGGCCTTTATAAGACTGGCTGTTAGGGTTTCAGAAACACAGGACGCCCGCGAAAAACGTGGAGGAGAACTGTAAAACAAGAGACAGGAAAGACTATAGCACAACTGAGCCAAATAGCAAAGGAAAATGACAACTGGAGAGAATATACGAATACCCTATGTCCCAATAGGTAATAATGGGATTATTATTATTATTATTATTATTATTATGTTATATTTAATAAAAGATTGAAACATCTAAATGTGTTTTATTTTGCAGTAAGTAACCTTTCATGTTAAGAAAAGAGCTTATTAATTTTCTTTTAAATGTAAAGTGTTGCATGACCAAAAATTACCCTCCTCCCCTCTTTTTTCTGAATCTTCTTGTCTACAGCGGCTATCATTTATTCTTGCACACCGGCGCCAAACCGTCTTGTTACGCCACTGTTGCAAGGCATTTGCAACTCTCTATAATTATATATATTAGCAGATTCATTACATATATGGTTTTATTTTTAAAGTTGATACAAAAGTAATCCTTTTCGACGAATTATTTGTAAAAACTAAATCGTATTATTATTTATTTGGGGTTAGTGTTGAATGGACCCTGCAAAAGTGTATTGATGACGTGCATAAACTGGCTTGGTGTCTCTACAGTCATATAGTGGTTTTTAAGGTACTGTATTTATACGAGCAAGCTTGTCCGCCATTCTGAGTTACTGAAAGTGGCGGCAAATTCAAATTCTAGTTACTTTCCAATTAGCATACGGTAAATCGGAAAAACAACGATCACGTCATTTAATTTTATTCATCTTAAAAAAGACTGGGTATTAAACACATGAAAAGAAAGTAGAAAAATCGGAACCAAAATACTGTTAACTAACACGCACGTGGTTCAAACTAGAAGACTTTAATAGTACCATAGTTCAAACAATAGTGACGAGTGACAGAACTCAACAAAACTGACAGATACAGTTGACAGCACAGAACAATACCTGCACACTGTATATACCTAGATTTCAATAACCACATTTGGATGAATAGTGTAATTATAATTAGCATCGTAATGGAATGCACCAAGATTTAAATCAGCATGCAGTGTTCGTCTGGATCGAGCAGTGCGTACTCGAACGGTTTCCAGTCTTATTTGGTTGACAGAAGACAGAACGAACGGTTACCGGTAAGCGCAGCCAACGGCTTGGCACTAAAGTCCCTGTGACCCAAAATTTAGTGGGATAAGCTTGCCTGGTCTATAAAGTACTCTAAAGTACGTTTTTTTCCTGTAAAAATTTTGAAGGTCAAAGAATTTTGGGTTTATGTTGGCATTACTTGGATTCCTTTAAAAATTATATGTAGTAACTTTTTAGAACTAAAATTGGTGGGAAGTTTAAATCCTACAGTTTCTCTGCACACTTCAGAATTGTTTTTTTTGCATTTAATTTTAAAAGATTCCGTTTTTTACGCATATTTATTATCAAAAAACAAAAGCTGACAATTTAATTTTAAATGTCAAAATGCCACAAGTCGTTTACAGAAAAACCTGACGAAAATAAATTTTTTAATAATTAAAAAAAAAACAGTTTTGCCAATTTTATCGTGACCTTGAAAATTTTTATAGGAAAAAAACGTACTTTAGTTGTTTTTATGACGTCACGAGATACTTTCCCCCCGTCCCGCACATTTAAATTTTTCGAATGTTGAGGCAACTTCCTAAACACACTTTCAGTTTTACCCACCTTGGTTTTTTAAAAAAAAGTTGACGAATTTTTAATTTTTTTTAAGGATCTCTCACATATCAGAACATATAACCCCAAAATTTCACCCTCCCGCCACCCCGCAATATTTTTTAAAATTTAAAAAAAATCGAAAATTCGAATATCCAAAAACGTTTGCTGAACCCTCTAATAGCAGGCAAACCAACGTTCGGGCAGGAAACGTCTGTCGGGTCCGCTAGTATTTTTATAAACCTTTAAAGTAGCTTTCAGCATAGAGTATTTCTTCCACATTGAGGACGCTGCAGATTTCTTCTGAATATTTAGAAAATAAGCTAGCAACACGTCTTCGCCAATAATACCTCCGCTATTAGACCGCTCTCGATTTCTTCGGAGTAAGTTTGAACAAGCGTCTTTCACCTTTTCTTTCACTTCAGCTGGTAGAAATACTTCTTTTTCCATTATATCAACAATCAGGATATTTTTGTGAAAATTGAGTTTTATCAACAAATAAACAATAGACAACCTCCTATACAATCATTCCATGGCAAACACATTATATGTACTGGCAAATGCAAGAATTAATTTGTCAAATAAATTTTCAAAATAATTACCTACATGAACAATATATGGAGGTATTGGATAAAATTTTGTATCAAATACAGTGAAATCTCCCATAAGCGGACACGCACGGTGCCAAAGTTTTTGTCCGGTTATTAGAAGCTTCCGCTTAAGGGAAAATTTCATTTTTATGTTTAAAAAAGTCGTATTATGCAAAGGTATACGCGCTAACAATTCATAAGAATAATAAAATAATTGAAACAAAGTTATGGAATAGTTGTTACAAAATCTAAAATACTCCTTTGACGTAAGGGTTTCTTCTGACTGCTTATTATACTTTCTGCATGTATTTCTAAATATTTTGACAGTTTGAATACTTTAAAGTCGTTACTTTCTTTAGCAAAGCATTTAAAATTATTCACTGTTAATGCTTCCGTGTAGGTCTTGATTACATTCTCACAAATTTCTAAGTCGCCATCGTTTTCTAATTCTGCCAACTGCATATCAACCGTGTTTATAAATTCGTCAGGGTCGACGTCTTCGTTTTCTGGGATATTCCTATACAGTTCAGCCATTACTGATAAGGGTAAATCGTCCTCTGGTTCGAATTGATTACAGTGGCCTAACTTGATACCCGCAGGCTCCGCGGTCGCGGGATTGCCCTGGGCAAGGTTTTCTTGTTCTGTCTTTCCATAAAAGCAAGCAGGAAAACATTTTCCTATTTTTATTTTTATCATAATGGGCTGCCCAGGCAAAAGGCAAAGTAGTTTTGAATTGCAGGCCTCTAAAATTGGGCGACATGGACTGTTTTGTAATATCGTGCATAGGGTAATGAAAGTGTTGAATTTTCTGCGGTCATAATTCTGATTTGAGTTGACTTAATACCGCGCGTATTGCAAAAGAATTCAATAATTTAATAACATGATCATTAAATGTTGGATTTGTGGATTATTTTCACGCCATTAGCTGGGCCTGCATTTTGAAGTGTCCGTACAAGAGAGATTTACAGTCTAAAAATTGTCGAAAAATGGTGTCCGTGTCCGTTTAAGAGAGTGTCCGTTTATTAGAGAAAATTTTATTAGTAAAGTTAATGCAAGCAAGTTGGTTCCCAACAAAATGTCCGTGTAAGAGAGGTGTCCGCTTATTAGAGGTGTCCGGTAGGGAGATTTCACTGTATTCAATACCTATTAATAATATGGTGTTTTACTAGCTCATTTTAAACAAGTAAACTGAGCTATCACTAGCTTGTTTACATCATAACCCATGTTGCCCTTGACACTGTGGGGGTTGCTGCGCAAGCACAAAAGGCGCGCTCCAGCTAGTGGCGTAACTTCAGATTTCGCCCCCCCCCCCCCGCGAAAAATTTTTACGAGTCCCTCATAGGTCCTGAATAAAATAAAGTGACAAAAACATCAATTAATATTAATAATAATACATATAATAAAGGATACCAATAAGATTAGGCACTACAAAACAATGATTTAACTAAGATGGGTAGAAATGAGATTTTAAAAAATATGCTTACGCTTGGCTTTAATGTTTGCAAAATCTGTAATAACCTCTTGCAATTTCATTTTATCAGCTATCTCCGATTCAAATACAATAAAGAAAGGTTCTTCAATATTTCCTGGTGCATACTGTTTTTGACATAATTTTCAAGTCATGTTCATTTTCTTCAAAATTCTATTCACAAAAACACAGAATCATAAAATCTAAATTATCGATGCTGGTTAAGATTCTCTTCGCATCGCATTCTTCCTTTTTTTAATAAAATTATTTTATTAAGAACAGCAGTAATATATTTAAAACGTAATTTAATTGCGGTGGGAGTTTGCGTTCTGGACGACCATTTAGGGTTAAGTTTCCTTAATGTTGGCCCGTAAAGCAACTTAAAAGATCCCTCCTATTTATGCTTAATCCAAAAAAATGTATATGTTTTGAACAGTAGCAAAAAAATCTGGTGTGATACACTCACACAATTTTCTTTTACAGTGATCTTATAATTAGCCAAATATTTAATTTTTCAGCATTTGTCAAAAATTTTCAAAAATTGCAAATTCTACAAAAATGGTGCAAAATACAGCGTTAGTTCAAGAGACAAATTTTATCTAAAATGTTAAGCTGAATTCAAAAATATAATAATATAGTACCGGCTATTTAAAATAGGAGTTAATAATAAACAATAGAAGAAAAAAATACAAAAGAAACCCATTTTAGAAGGATTCAACTGGAAAATCACCTATCTCACATCAATACACATTAAAAATGTAATAAAAATGTAAAGTTTTAAAAAAATCGTTAGAGCCGTCTTTGAAAAGATCGAAAAAAAACTGAAAAATCACAAGGGTAAACACCTACTTCCGGTTATCACAGACAGATACACACAGACCAATGAACAAAAATATGTTGTTTGGGTTCAGGGGACTCTAAAACGTGAAGATCTGTTGAAAACTCAATTTCGAATTTTTGGGGTGAATCCAATACTTCCTTTATAGTAAAAGGAAGTAAAAAGATTCAATTTCCCTTACACTTTTAACTATATTATTAATCACCAAGTTGAAGTTGTGCTCAGCGCAATGGCTGGAACACTTTGTGATTGGTTAAGTAATGACTGGTTCGACGCATGCGCCAATATTTAAATGTAAATTACCTTACGGATTACGGATGAGGTAATTACGATACAGTTGGCAACTCTGCTGCTAACAGAATGTCGTTCAATTATAGAATTCTTACAATACGGCGGTATTAAGACAACTCAAAACAGCCTTACGACTGCAGGAAATTCGCCACTTTCATTACCATATGCCCTATATTACAAAACAATCCATGTCAGCTTGAATTTAAAGGAAGGCAATTCAAAACTACTTTTACCTTTTGTGTAGACATCCCATTATGATAAAAATAAAAATAGAAATATTTTTTCCTGCTTGCGTTTATTGAATGAAATAAAGAGAAAATTAAGGGGCCCTTTTGGTCCCCTCAGGCGCCGAACCCCCCCGCGGTCGCGGAGTCTGCGGGGGACCAAGTTACGCCACTGGCTCCAACTATGTATCCCGAATCGGGGGTAAGTTGAACATTGTACTGCCAGATGCTGGTGTACGAAGCACCATCCTCACCGCAATGTAAATGAGGTTACAAATAATACATAGGTACATAATAACTCACGTTACCCCTAACACCGTGGGTTATAATAAGTATTTAACTCATTCCAGTGATTTTTGCATTGTGAAGACTAAAACCAATGGAGTTGCTAGTATCAAGTTACAATTTTTTATTTCGACTTATTCCTTCATTAAAACAACTTTTCCTTCTAAAATTTTCCTTGAAAATTTAAATTAAAAATTCATCTCTCTTTACCCATTTTCATATTTTTGATATTTCTAAACACCCCATATCAGGTTTAGTAAATTCATCTATACTAAAAAATAAATATATGGCATTTCATTGTATTTAAAGAGTTTTAAATATTCTCATTGAACTTATTGGATTTGGGCTTGCTGTTGAATATTAAGTATTGTATGTGTAGGTATGCAACAGTAATTAGTTTAACCAAATAGTAGATATTTTTATGTTATTGATGTTTATTTAGGTTCACAGGGAAGAACATACGAGGTATTTATCGTATCTGGTTTGGTACCTTTTGATCTTGATAAATAAAAGCATTATTATTATTATTATTATTATTATTATTATTATTATATCAAATTTCTCCATGGCACTGTGCTTGTTACTGTATTGGATTCACCCCAAAAATTCGAAATTGAGTTTTCAACAGATCTTCACGTTTTCGAGTCCACTGAACCTAAAAAACATATTTTTGTTCATTGGCCTCTCTGTTTGTGTGTGTGTCTGCCTGTGTGTGTGTCTACCTGTGAACAGAATATCTCAAAAACGAAACGAGGTATGAAACTTCATATATCAGTTTTGTGTACTATCTAGATGCAACAGCAAGCTTTTGAAGAAAATCGCATAAACGGAAGTATGGTGTTTACTCTTGTAATTTTTCAGTTTTTTCGATTTTTTCAAAAACGGCTCTAACGATTTTTTCAAACTTTACTTTTTTATTACATTTTTAATGTGTATTGATGTGCGATAGGTGATTTTTCAGTTGAATACCTCTAAACTGTGTTTCTTTTGTTGGTTTTCCTATTTTTTTATTAACTCCTGTTTTAAATAGAACACCAGGGTATATTACATTTTTGAATTCAGCTTAAAATTATTCATTTCACCCCCTTCAAGTTAACTATTCACCAATCATAATTTAGTATTTATGTCATTTGCCTTCAATCAGCGTAAAATTGTGCAACAATTCCCCCAGCGGAATTTTAATGACAATCTTTTTCTCTTCCTGTGACATTTATTTAACTTCCTGTAAAATTCATCAAATATGATATTAGCAATGTCAAATTTGACAAACAATTTATTTCACGTCAACAAATTTTTATTTTCAAAGAGGACTTGATAAAATTGATTAATTACTGAGAAATCTCAATTTTGTTCGTTAGATAGTCCTTCAAATGCCGCTTGCAGCCGACGAATTGCATAAATTTTTGTCAAATTATTGATTCGTGTTTATTGCTTTAAAATTGGTAGAGTGCGACCGAAGCAATAAACACTCATACACTTTGACAAAAATTTTCGGCAATTCGTCGACCGCTCGCGGTATTGTATATGAAAATTTGTCTCTTACACTAACGTTCTATTTAATTTGTACGGTTTCTGTAGAATTTGTAATTTTTGCAAAAATTTTGACAAATGCTTAAAAATTTAAAATCAATTTTTTAGCTAATTTTAAGATCCCTTTAAAAGGAAGTCGTGTGAGTGTATCACACTAGATTTTTATAATAGCAAAACCTTCTATGAAGAATGCCTTTTCTACGAAAAATGAAAAATAAAAAAGTGTTTCTTCCTGTAAACTCAATTCGGGGACATACTGTTTATTATGTAGAATTGGTAATTGCCATTTTAACAACAATGGCAAACCAAAACGAGTAAATTAGTCAAAAAAATAAATCTTGAACGTGAATAGCAAAAGAGACGAAAAAAATACAAGGATAAACTAATCAAAAAACAGAAACCAAACGTACGAAACAGACGGAAGTTATATTAAAATTGCCAAATTTTTACAAAACTTGGAGTCCACTGTGAGTCTATGTCAAATTCGAGGTTATCGGATTAGGATTTCCGTCAGTTTTGACACAGACTGCCGCAAAACCTAACCTGCTAACCTAGAATTTGGCATAGACTCTAATAGTAGGAGAGCTGGTGACATTTTTTAGTGATGATTTAGTTAAGGCCTATTTTTTTATAGAATGTTGCGGGAGGCATGTGTAAGTGTCAGCTGTAAGGATTATCCTTGATAGCGGTATCGGAGGGAGGCAGAACACCCCCAATTTGCACTGTCAGTATATGTCAAATTCGAGGTTAGCAGGTTATGTTTTGCGTCAGTCTGTGTCAAAAGTGACTGAAAACCTAACCTGCTAATCTCGAATTTGACACAGATTTACATTAAAAAAGTCCATAAGGGCGGCTGTGGAAATTCAAACGTATGAATAATATGTTGGTGCCACTGCCAGTCTATGTCAAATTCGAGGTTAGCGGGTTAGGTTTTCCGTCAGTTTTGACATAAACTGACACAAAACCTAACCTACTAACCTCGAATTTGACATATACTGACAGTGCAAATTGGGGGTGTTCTGCCTCCCTCTGATACCGCTATCAAGGATAATCCTTACAGCTGACACTTATACATGCCTTCTCCAGCATTCTCTAAAAAAATAGGCCTTAACTAAATGATCACTAAAAAATGTCACCAGCTCTTAGACTATAAGTGCCACCAACATATTATTCATACGTTTGAATTTCCACCACAAAGCAACCACTAATAGAGGAGTTTCTTAAATGCACCTGTCAAATAATTTGTTAGGGACTGGCCCACCCGTCGGAGGGCGCTAGTGTCGCTACTCGGCAAGGTTGTGAACCAAACTATAATTAATGATGGGTCGGTATGTGAAGAAGTGTTGTTTCAACTTGTGTTGATTTAGTATAGGAGACACAAGTTTCCCAACGGCATAGAAAAACCTACTAATAGAAGCGTTTTCTGAATACATCTGTCAAATCAAATAATTGTTAGAGATTGGCCCACCCGTCAGGAGGCGCTGGTGTCACCTGCCCGCTTTTTGAAAAGTGCGTAAATAGTAAACTCATACGTCAAACTGACACCGACAAATCATTTAAAATGCGTGAAAAGCATTTTGAACCAAAGTAAATTGTTGCAATTGAGCACGACTATTGTAAGATTGGCAATACTTATTAAATAATATTGCTATTTGAATAACTTAAAATATATTTGTTATTCGCAAATATTTTGTTTGAATTTTCCATAATTATTGTAAATTTCAGAATCTATAAAGATTTTGCATATTCCGATTTATGCGGTTCAAAACTTTAAAATCGAGATTCTGGTAAGGCAAATTATGTATATGCAAAATTTGTATTGCTGTTGACGGCATATCCTTGATTAATCCAAATATCGTAGTAATGGCATATTTAAATTTTGCCGCCTTGCTGGAATAGTTTCTGGCCCACCCGTTGTAGGGCGCTGAAACTTTTATATAAGCTTACTATGGGAGAAATCGCTCTATTAGTGGTTGCTTTGTGATTTCCACAGCCGCTGGGGTCAGTTTTTTTTTTATCTCTCTATAGCCCCTATATTTACATATAGTAGCGACAACGATTCATGTTGCCGCTGGGGCAAAATCACGTTGGTATCCCTTAAGTCCCTAGCATATTTAAAAATCGCCTAGGAAGTTGCATAGTTAAATTAAAATGTGACATTGACAGTTGTCGTGTTTTTATTCATTTTTCTCTTCGGGGGCTAATTTGAAGTCGAGGACGTCGAAATGCCAGGGTATTGTGTCGATAAGTGTAAAAATAGTGGCAGAAAAGGATTTCAGGTATTCAGATCTGTTATTTTTTCACTGTTTACACTGAAATTTACCGTTTAGTAACTTTTTGTATTTTCATGTTTGCATCAGGTTTGCCCCATGATGTCGCTACTAGGGCTATATATCTCTCGATACGTTGACGCAGTTTTTCTTAATCAACGCAGGCGAGTCCAAACCGTATAAAGTGACGTTTATCTCAGAATTCAGCAGCCCTTGATGCATTCAGTAAATTGAAATTTTCCGCCGAACTAACTGCCATTTTTGACGTCAGTTTTATTTTTGCAGTTATAAATCTTATCGTATTAGTTAATTTGCTTCCTTTCGAATGAATAATAGACGCTGCATTCTGGGGCCACATACTTCTGATAAATTTGATACCTTCCGTATGTGACTGCTTATAATTATAAATACAAGTGATATCTCGGGCAGGTAAAATATCATAATTACAATCACAACGCTGTGAGGCATTGTTAACGATAAGCCCCGAGGCCAGCTCTGTACAGCATTCTGCAGACGTGCTGCGATAATCCCTGTAGCCTGTAGTGTCGTGGCTGCGCTCGCCCGTGTTTCTTCAACACTTCCAAAATGGCAAACTGGTCCCTGACTACCGAAGGAATCAGCTCTACCAGAGACCTGTTAGCTTCGCTTCTCCATATGCGCAGAGTAGCAAACAGGCCACGTTTGTTGACTTCGGGATTGCTCGCTTTACCCGCCTTCGACGGTACTCCCCAGAATTTCACCAATATCATCGACCACCGGACGGGACGTGTACGACGTCGCCCCCGTTCCCGATCGCACGAATCTGCCCTCGACGCTGCTCCCATCCGAAGCCAGTATAGAGTGGATACTCTTGGAAGGCTTCGGCGGTGCCACCGACCACAACACCCACCTCCCCCAAGTCCAGTGGTGGACATCCAGCCAGCCGCTCCACCGAAGCACGCGTTTTTATTTATGTTGCTGTGGTATGTCCTGTATTTAGATAGTCACCGTGTAACGCAGTAGAGCAAATCATGTAAATTGGCAGATTGTATGTAACATATTCATGTAAGTAAAACCGATTGGTAACCAACTGTGTTTTAGTAGCTTAACAGCGACAAGAAAATTTCACGTTTGTGGATTAAACCAGAACCGTATTAGGCATAAAGCCATACTAGGGCATAGTATGCGATGGTAAAATCTAAAAAGTATTGGTAAGAAAAATGAATAATTTGTTGCAAGTTGGTTGAAAAAGCGATAAAATTAGGAAACAGAAATGAGTTGTCAGCTATTCATGTAGGGATATTTGGTGTATAGCCCCTCTATTTACAAATAGTAGCGACATCGTGGGGCAAACCTGATGCAAACATAAAAATACAAAAAGTTACTAAACGGTAAATTTCAGTGTAAACAGTGAAAATATAACAGATCTGAGTACCTGAAATACTTTTCTGCCACTATTTTTACACTTATCGACACAACACCCTGGCATTTTCACGTCCACGACTTCGAATTAGCCCCCGAAGAGAAAAATGAATAAAAACACGACAACTGTCAATGTCACATTTTAATTAATTATGCAACTTCCTAGGCGATTTTTAAATATGCAAGGGACTTAAGGGATACCAACGTGATTTTGCCCCAGCGGCAACATCAAAGGGTGTCGCTACTATTTGTAAATAAAGGGGCTATAATTTGGTGTTAAACTGATCCATTAAGTGATGTAGAGTACCGAATGACATTTCTAACGTACCGGGTGCTGACTTGCGCTACGCACCATAGGAATGTGCATAGTACATTTTTTTTGCATTTCCGGGACTAAAGTTGATACTTTAGTCCCCGTAAACAGGGACTAAAGCCGCTCATTTAATCCCTAGGGACTAAAGTAAAAATGATACCGTAACTATGGTAAATTTATGTACACACGAGGTTAGTAGGTTAGGTTTTGTTTGTCATTTGACACACACGGACGCAAAACTTAACCTGCAAATCTCGAACTTGACATATACTGACAGCACACTTCAGTACTGCCAACTGATTCAGGCTATCCAGGACCTGCTGCAATTCAGTTTTTAATAAATTGTAATTTATTGTCAGTTTACAAATTGACAGATTCCAAATTTTGGAAATGTTTGATGATAATGTTCCCAAAAGTGCAAAAAATAGCGTATATACCTCGGGACTAAAGTGCCTAAATCTCTTGAGCGGTTGTTGCCCTCGGGCTTCGACCTCGAAGCAACAAACTCCACTCGCTTAATTAAATGGTGCACTTTAGTCCCTCATGATATAATATACTATATGTTCAATTATTTGCTCCCCTAATTATTTTAGAGCTAAAGTGTAAATACATTTCTTGTAGAGAAAAAAATACTGCATCCATTCATAATGTTGCTAACAATTTTTCATTTTCCGGAACCCAAGGAATGCAAAAAATCAAACTAGCATTTTTGCAAAAATCAGTGATGCCGTGGAATTATTTAAACAAGCCAATGCCAACGCAAGTGCGTGCGGGGCGATCATCCAGTCACTGCTGTCAAAAGATTGAACGTATTGTCGTTTTTCTCGTTTTGGTGTAAGTTCTGAACTTTATTATTGCACCTACAATTATTTAATAACGTGCCTGTAGTTTTACACTTAATGTATCAGTCTATTAATGGTTGTACTGTTTGGAATTTGCCCATACGGATATTTTACTATAAACAAGCAGCTTACTTAACGAACGTCCACCATAAAACCATTTTTGTGATGGACAAGGTCCAGGTACCTTAGGGACATTAAGTAGAACATAATTAATAATGAATTATTATAAACGTTAAACAACAATGACAAAAAACGAACAACATATATTATCGCTCCGCACGCACTGGCGTTGGCATTGGCTTGTTTCAATAATTCCATGGCAGAACTGATTTTTGTAAAAATGCTAGTTTAATTTTTTGCATATCTTCGGTTCCGGAAAATGAAAAATTGTTAGCAACAGTATGAATGGATGCAGTATATTTTCCCCTACAAAAATATCCTTACAATTTAGCTCTAAAATATTTAGGTGAGCAAATAATTGAATATAAAGAATTTACTGTGCAAATCCCTATGGTGCGTTGCGCAAGTCAGCACCCGGTATAGTGCTTGCAATGAAATTGTAGAATCAGGTGATTAAATTGTTATGAAGCAGTGTTGTCAATTATTTTCAATATTATGACACAATGTTTTTGTAAATTCTAGGTAATGTTACCTTTATGTATATTTAAAACTTAATATAATTTTAGTGCAACGTATTTAAAGGTGTAGACAACATACTTCGACATTAAATACCAGTATATTTATTACAAAATTACTTGCAAATTGATATGCTTCACACTTAAAAAAGTCAAACAAACGTCAATGTCAAAATCAAATGTCATTAAGGAACAGGAACCTTAACTTTGGAAAATCAGGGCAGAAAGGCAACGGAACACTTGAAAAATACCTATATTTAATTAGGCATTGTCAGCGTACATAAATCAAACAGGTAAAGACACTCACTGTTGGTTCCTTTGATGTTAAAAAACCCGATTTGAACGACCTTGAACAGCTCTTGGGGGGGGGGGGTACTTTCCGATAGTATTAACAGATGGCGCCACTACTTTACCACATCCAATGACAACTATATCTATAGAGACAAAGTCCCTATGAGGCCGTCGCCTTCAGGGTTTTCTCTGTCTAACTTAAATACGATTAGTAGCGTGCTCTAGTTTTGAAATTATTAACCTTCAAAATGTCAGAAATATCAAGACATGTTTTGACATTCCAAAACTGTAGGATGACAGCGGTTCAGTGACAATAGTGAAAGTAAACTATTAGGATTGTTGTGCAAACGTTACAGATCTGTTACTTTCATCTAATTGGGAATATTCTAATTCAGGTTGTATATTTAGATTTAATGATAAATATCGTCAAGTTTTAATGGTTTCATTTTCTATGTAGATAATCCGTACCCTCGGTTCATGACTACGTACTATGAAATTATTTGCTCTCCTAATGAATATTTTTTATCCACAATCACCTTATAATTGAAGTT
Source organism: Agriotes lineatus (assembly GCA_940337035.1). NCBI lineage: Eukaryota > Metazoa > Arthropoda > Insecta > Coleoptera > Elateridae > Agriotes > Agriotes lineatus. Next base: position 17,617,473 of record OW679194.1, on the reverse strand, counting down.
TTATCCACACTTATGAACCGTCTAAAATACCACTTTATCCACTACTAGAATAATGAAATTACTTTATTCTACTAGTGGGATAAAACCATGTCACTTACTACTGCATTGTTGGTAGCACTGTCAAGCTATGCCAAATTCGAAATTTGTAGGTTAAGTTTTGCATCAATCTGTGTCAAATAACAAACAAAACTTAACCTATTAACCTCTCGAATTTGGCATAGACTGACAATACACTTCAGTACTGCCAAACGTATAACATTTGATCTTTCGGTACTTTCCAAATTGTCACTATGACTTTTCATGGCTGTCAATACAAAACGTATGTTTTTTTAGATATTTATTGAGTTGTTGAATAAAACGTTGTATTGCATTCGTGTTTAGTTGCGTTCTATCCACTTAAGAAAATTAAATGCTTGAACTGCCTTCTCGGGTTTAAACATTCTTGCATGGATAAAACGCCATCTAAAACACTTATACAATAAATAACTATTATTATATTCTTTTAGCTAAACTACCGTCCATTTTACTTAGTATGAACGAATTATTAAAGAACGCATATATATAATATTTACTAACATAGTTAAGCTAATTTAAGATAATACGATGTAATAGCTGTAAAGGTAATATTATAAAGCCGGGGTCGGTAGCTCAGTGGTAAGCATCCTGACTACTGATCTAACAGCCGTATTCATAGTCGTTCGCCAGCGGCTCGCCGGCGAGTCGCCGGAGTTTCATTATTTTATGAATAGTATGTTGGCGGCACTGTACGTCTATGTCAAATTCGAGGTTATCAGGTTAGGTTTTCCGTCAGTTTTGACAGAAATTGACACAAAATCTAACCTGCTAACCTCGAATTTGACATAGACGTACAGTGCCGCCAACATACTATTCATAACGAAACTCCGGCGAGTCGCTGGCGAACGACTATGAATACGGCTGTAAGGGTCGCGAGTTCGATTCCCGGTCCCGGTGAGGTTTTCAAAAATAAAAAATGCAGATGAAAGCCTCTACAGAATGCCATCATTCGGAAGTGATGTAAAACCGTGGGTCCCATGTTACTACGATGTGTAGCATGTAAAAGATCCCTTGCTACGGTTGGAACTTCTTACAGCCGTATTCATAGTCGTTCGCCAGCGGCTCGCCGGCGAGTCGCCGGAGTTTCGTTATGAATAGTATGTTGGCGGCACTGTACGTCTATGTCAAATTCTAGGTTAGCAGGTTAGATTTTGTGTCACTTTCTGTCAAAACTGACCGAAAACCTAACCTGATAACCTCGAATTTGACATAGACGTACAGTGCCGCCAACATACTATTCATAACGAAACACCGGCGACTCGCCGGCGAGCCGCTGGCGAACGACTATGCATACGGGTGTTAGTCTCGGCAAAATTCTAAGTAGGACTTTGACCATATGACCCAAGCAGTCGGTGTCTAAGGTACCTGGTACTCTGCATGCCTAGACCTTGTCCATTAACAAACAAACAAACAATATTATAAAAAAAACATGTGATGGATCTTTGTGGATATGCAGCACAATAAGTAGAATACAAAATAAACATCGACTGGAAATAAAATGTTTGTTTTCAGTTCTTGGATGTCAGCATGAAGCTTGTATAGAACCAGCATCTTTTCTGCAGTATCTTCACTAGAGCTGATATTGTTAAATATTACTGCAGAAGTTATGTAACCGACAGTATCACAAGTATTTGCCGAGTGGAAAGATTTAACTGTTCTAAAACGTCAAATCTATGTCAATACATATTCTGCAATAATATCAGAAGTATCGTTAGATCGATAGCCTAACCTATTTCGCATATTTTTGACACTAGCAAATTTTGAGTGACATACCGTTGTACTACACAGCTATAAAGGCTGATTTTAATTTTAATTTTGACATTAACAATTGAAATCTAAAATGAATGATCTACAACAAATTTGAAATAAGTCACTTACTCGCCAAAGAAATTAAATAATTTGCCTACAGATGCCCCCACTAATCGTATGACTCAAGGTTGGTAAAACTGAATTCAGTTTTACCAACCTTGGTATGACTGTTCTGATAGAGAGTGAGAAGATGAATGAGACGGTCTGACAGGGACTTTGTTTCTATAGATTTAGTTGGCCTTGCTATTAATGAGAGCCAGTTACTTCCTCTGCTACCAATCATGATGTGATCAAGGCCAATTAAATCTATAGGAACCAAGTCCCTACCAGGCTGTCGCATTCAGGGTTTTCTCTGTTTATTCCTAGCCAGCTTCATCTGCTTCCGCTAACGAGCCAGCTTCAACTGCTTCCGCTAACGCGTTACATAGCCGTTCCGATACACCTAAACCAGGTTCTGAGAAAGTAGGCCATGGGTGCTCCCCGTTGCGCCATCTATTAGACACTTTAACGAGTTAATGACAGTCGACGTTTTCAGAATTTTGATTGTTTAAAAGGTTATTATTTTCCATTTCTAATTCAAATACGTGTTAAAAATGGAAAAAAGTTGTGTAATTTGTAAAAATAAAAATTATCTCTTCTTCCAAATTCCAGCAAATCCTTTGATTAGGCCTGCGTGGATCAACTGCTTAGAAAATTGCGGTAATTATTTCCTGAATTTGATGAAAACAATTTCTAGATTTTTCGGCAACTTTAATGGTCAAAGTCAATTAATTAAAGACCGCCTTCACACTGAGATTTCTCATTTAAAACATCCTGCAGGAAGACTGTGCTCGTTAATCATAGATGACATGTCCATCAAACCAAAAATGTATTACGGCAGATTTGAAGACTGTATTTATGTCCTGGATACTTGTACTTCTAGTTCCATTGAAGAAAGACCTAAAATTGCTAACAAATTGTTATGCTTCGTTGTACACTTTCTGTAACATTCACCATACTACCTGTTGGATACTTTTTCTATGCATCATTAACAGTAGCAGATTTCTCTTCCTTGACCTTGGAAATACTAAAATTAGCGACAGATTTTGGGTTGATTGTACTAAGGATTGTAACAGACAATATTTCAGCCAACATGCGCATGCTTCCATATTTATAATTATTGTTTAGGCTATGTTTATAGACGGTGCTATTGTTGTAAATGTTATAAATGGTTATCCATAGTAATGTACCTACAGTAGTTGTTGTTAAATAAATATATAAGTCTTTTCTAATTGGAACTGTTGCAGAACTGAAGTCTAAATCTCGGATGAGATAACTTGGAAGGAACTTGATGGAACGATTACATGGGTCACAAGCACAATTTTATGCATGGGGATTTTACTGCCACCAGACCAAGTTCCTTTGAGTACTTATATTTCTGTTATTCAGCTGTTTTTTTGTTTTTCACAGACACTTTGTGTCACGATACCCGAAGCACAACAGATAATGCAATATTTTAGAATACATATAACTAAATGTCGTTACCCTTCCTTACCTCTAAGAATTTCTATGTTGTTCAAACACCTTTCCATTCTTGCATTTGAGGCATTTTGTACCACCACAGAAAACACCAAACAAGCCAAGCCAATTTTGAACCTCTCCCGATCACGAACTTTGTCATTAATATTGTAGCAAGTCCTTTTCGCCCACATGCCGTTTGGATCATAAATTGCTTCACCAAAATTTGTCGTTGGTGAATAGAAGTAGTAGGAACTTGGTAATCAGGATCGTCACTTGCCCCACGTCTAGCCATTCCATTAATTTATTTTATTTACTTGAGACAGGATTTCTTTTTCGCAAAAGTTCTTTGTTTAACTCAAATCTTCTACCTTTTAGGGAATAACGTGCTACTTCAATATTGTGTGGTTTTGAAAAAAACGTTCGGAAAACTACATTCCACTAATCTACTACACTTCATTCCTCGTGGATAAATGGATAGGGACGTTCAACTAGTTCAATTTGTTTTAATTATGTTTGAAATCAATTGGTTACTGATTAAGTATGTAACACATATGGAAGCAAATAGAATATTCAATCCAGAATAGGCAGCTTTTCTGAAAAATAGCTGCTACTTCTAATTACTTGCCCACGTACAACTTGCACTGCGACAGCTGCAAAGCGTCAAGAACAACCCTTAATAAGAAGCATCAATTCAAGTAAGCAATTCAATTAAAGCAAACGTGGAGTTGCCAAGCCCTAAGAATCCTTTAAGAAAACCAAGAAGTGTTTGTAATCCCGAAACATAATACTCCTGCTTATGTGTGAAGGCAGCGCACTGGTTCTTGAGAACACAAAATTTCAGCTCTTTTTGGACAATTCTCGAACAACTTGACTGAAACAAACATGGTCATCCTACAACATCTAACGAAACTTAATTTGTTTTTCATAAAACTGGAAGGCATATAAAAGTAGCATAATTTTTATCATACGGGAAACAAAGGAAAACGTCACATAATAATAATAAATGTGTTTATTACTATACTCGAAATACATTAAATTGAGAATTGAGATTTATAGTTAGGGCGAGATTCAGTACTAGTTGTGCTAGTTGTATTCTACATATAATGATTCAATCAAACGTAATTAGCATACGTCTGCTCTTCCATCTAACCCCAGCACATGGAAGGAATATTTCAGAGGGGTTACTATTTGTATTCATAACAGAACTTCCACAAACTTCTTCAAGAAGGAATTTTTGGCAGAAATTTATCATACACGACGCTAAATAAAGTTTAAGTTGTACTTATTACAACCCTTAGGTTGTACAGACTCACTAAACTTTATTTTTCACAGAAATAAAGTATAAAAGGGAACAGACATTTGCATTTAATCGTACATTAGACAACCTTGAAATAAACTCTACAGTTTTATATCTTATATTTAGTAGACTTTAAATCGTATAGACACTTTATACAGTTTTAATTGAAGTGGCGTTATATTACGTTGTGATTAGTTTGTAATATTACCATCTGCAATGTGTAGGTGCAGTATTATTTATGTTTCTACAAGGGCATTATCGGTTCTAAATATTTAATTTAAAAGACACCTGTTCATAATAAACCTTTGCATAGCAACAAAATATATGTAAATATTTTTCAGTTGTTTGATTTCATTAATTAACATATTTTTATTGGAGTCAGATTTTTAAACAGTAACAGTGAAAGAGTATTGTTCTCATAAAACATTGAACGTTATTCTTACAGGTAGGTAAAATAGTAAAACTCAAACCTTCCCCATATAACATGTTATATGGGGAAGGTTTGAGTTTTACTACTTTACCTACCTGTGATATTTACCCCATTTCGAGATGAATTTGGATTCTTCAATTTTATTCGTTATTCTTACTTCATAATAAATAAACTGCGTGTAAGTAAACTCGTTATTACTACCACAATGATTTTACACATTGAAATTGACGTATAACTACCTCACTTCTGTCCTATTGTATACAGCATAATGGCGTGATTAAATCTAGCGTAATAACAGTAACTATTTTCAAAATGGAAAATCAATTTCGCACTTCTTTATTAAGCTCCAACTATGCAATGATGTTTAACCCATTATTGAATCCATGCAATTACTTTTTTTAAATACAGTATTTCGAAGTACCTTGATCAACATTGTCATAATTTGTAATGCATGTTACAACTTTATTATCTTTTCATCTCATCATAGAAATTTTTTGTTCCATATCAGTCCAGTAATAGGAGGAACCCATTTTCTCCATACTTAGAATTTTATCGGCACTAGTGATGGGCTTATTCGAATGAAAAATAACCGGTTATCCGGTTATTGAAATAACCTGGGTAACTCGGTTTTCATTCCAAGTATTCGAATGAAAAATATCCTCATCCTGATACGTACTACGTGCCGTATCTCAGCGACCTGCGAGTGATCGAAGTTCTGTAAATAATACGTCATTCATAACTCATAACCATATAAGCAAGGCAGATTGTACTGAAAACACCATTTGGGCCTCTCGCTCTACAATTTTTTCCCTTGCTTCCTTGCCGGCTGAGGCTCGCGGTCGATCCGTCGTCATATGATATGAACAAAAATTTTTTGCCGCCTTTAACCCGGCCGATCGATAAACATAAACTGTTTTTATTGCGATTAACAAGCAGTCCCGCATATTTCTTTCTTTCTACACTTCTTAATAAATACCTCTTAATTTCCAATACATAACACATAATGTACATATTATGTTAGGAGTAATCGAGCTAATGCAGAATAGCGAGTCGTAAAACTCATACAAATACAACAATATTATTATATTGTTATAAATCGCCAGCAATCGAAAACAATAAAGGTGTATCCAGATATATTTCATTCATATCTACAATTACTTATTGCACAAACTCCTTAGAAATCAAATAAAAATAATTTATACAATTATTATAGTTAACGGTTAACCGAGTTCCTCTGCTATCTGCAAGTTACGATGCCGATGCAGATGACGCTGAACCGCGTAACCGGCAAACCGGCGAAATCGAAACTAATCGAGAGCCAAAATTTATTCGAATGATTATTTAACGGCCCATGATTCTGTGTATTTAATGTGGACAAAACACACGCTGCGTCATGCAGCGCGTACGCCGACCGTACGCTCATCCAGAACAAGTGCCGAGCGCAGTTTTCTTATCGCTTCGAGCGTACCCTCAAGTCTGTGCTATCTTATGACTGTACACACGACAAGCGGTTTCAAAGCGGTGAGTATCGGGAGCGGTTGTCAGATATCTTTGTCATATATGAAAATATTTTACTTAGATAAGTACTATCTGACTGATCATTTGTTTTGAAGGTTATATATGTACTAATTTAATTTTAGTGGTAAATATGTGTTCCAATAATGAAACCGAAAAATTAATAATGGAAATCCAGGCAAGACTAGCCATATAGGACAGCTGGATTATGCAAATAAAATAAAACGAAAACAAATCCATTGTCTTCAATAGGAATACTGGCAACATGTCATCGTTACGTTTATCGCGGCGACTTTTTAGCCGACTCGTGTGTTTTATCGTAGGCGGCCGCCGAATCGGCTGCCGACTGGGCGTTTTATATCGCAGGCGGCCGCCGAGTCATGTGTTTTACCGCAGGCGGCTGCCGACTCGGCGTGAACCGCTTCGTGTGTTTTCAGCCTTACGCCCTTCATCATCGAAGCACTTCGTCACGACCAGTATCATGACATCACCATCTTCAGGTGGTTCAGTAAAAATATTGATATTGAACTTCCACAAAGAAAAATAGTAACATGTATTAAAAGTATGCACTGAAACCTTTATCAAAGCAATTACTCATCATTTATGTTTGAATAAATAGATTAATTAAAGCAAAAACAAGTTTGTTTGAATACTATAAAAAATATTTACCCACTGTTAGACGTTCGATAAAATGAAGGGCCCGTCAGGGAAAGTTACGATAAACCAAACCACTTTTTCAAATTATTTTTCAGTAAATCTACTAGCAAGCCACGCAATTTCTATTGTAACAAAATGTATTTTTTAATAAAAACTGTATTTGTTTAAAAAATTCGCTTGAATACCCTCTAGGTAGATATCCGCTTCTATTTTTTCTTTTTTTTTTTGTTCAAGAAACATCCAATTCTGTATTATTATTGGTCAATTTTTGATAGATAACAGTTGAATTCAATAGTCATTTATATATTTAGCTGTTCAAAAAAAAAAAAATAAACGGAGGTAATGCATATTGATTTGCTTTAGTAACGGAGATTCTGATATAAATATAATCATTTTTAGTACTGATAGGGGAAGTCGCACGATCTAAGTTATTAAATTACGGATTTGTTAAAACCATAAAAATTTCCCAGGAATGAATTTATAGCTCCAGTCATCCTTAATATAATAATCAATTGAACTGTTTGGTTTCATATGAAGCAAACAAAGTGTTTAATTAATATTCTAAAAAGTTCATTAATATTCAATGTTTGACAAGAATCTCGGAATTATATGAAAAATGGCAAAAACTTTATAGTGCTGGATTTGCAAATCCGCAGAATTTAATTTAACAGTTTCCCACCAACTTAAACTCACTAAAGTACTATGCGTAGCCAATTCGCTACGACTTGAAACAGACTAAAAAATCAATCGATACGTCAATAGCTTGCAGTAGCCAGAAATAAAATCATAGTAAAGATGATTTATATTAATTAACGACACTACATATATAGTCCAGGCGCCGAAGACAAAATATCGACAAAAGATGTCATTAAAACCCACGTTGATGAAATTTTGCACATAAGTAGTTTTTTGGTTGTACTTTAAAAAAAAAATTTCTGCACTCGAGCGACTTTGGAAAAGGTGGAAAATGCACGGAGAAAATCGAAAAATATAAATTTCCTGAATATCTTGGAACAGAGTGAAAATTTGTCGATAGTATGTATAACCGAAATTGTAGAGCGCGACATTCTCTGTAGAAAAGGTCTCTTTAAGTTTTTTCGAAAAACGCTTCATTTTCGAGATATTTTAAAATTAGTGTTTTTTTGCAAATAATGTAAAATCATTAATAGATATAAAAAAGTTTTTCTAATAAAAAGAGCTAGGAAAATTATGCACATTTTAGTTTTTTATTTTTATTTCTGTATGATAAAAATTGACCAAGATATGAATTTCTAAAGAGTTAACCTTTTTAAAAATCGCGAAAAAATTATGTTTCGACCTTATCTTGGCTAATTTTTTTAATGCTTTTACTTAAATAATCATTATAGCAAATATTGTGCAAATTTTTTTTTCTGCTGGAATACAAATGTATTAAACCAGGGCATTAATATTATTCAAAATTGTTTAAATCTTTCTAGCGAGAGCGCTAAGAATTGCTTCCAAGCTGTATGTGTGAAAAATGTTTGATTAATAGATCCAGATGTTTAGACAATTACCTAAATTGCTGTAAATTTTGCAACTGTTAAATAAATGACACATGTAAAAATCGATACAATCGCTCCACCGGTATCATCAGACACTATCACAGGAATCTTTCCGGTGGGTTCAAAAGAACATTTTACTATACAAAAATCGGCATCATTAGCTGATTGTCGTACGTCTATGCCTACTTTTTCCAATTCAATCTTCAGAAGTCCGATCAAGCGAGTTTTATTCTTGATATTGGACAATAATGTTTCCTGAGCTACTGTAGCAGTCATACTTTTATAAAAATCTCCGTTTGACTAGTGCGCACCCTACTGCGCAAGGCGTTATTCACGAATACGACTCTCGGGGCCTGTTATTGAAAATGTGTAAAAAAGTCACGACTTTAATTTGGATCTCAAAATGACCTGAGACATTTAGGTAAAAAATAAATACCACAGGGGGAAAGAGAAGATTCTCAACTACAGTTTCCTACACTAACAGCAGTTGATTCGCCTGTGGAAACTCATGTGACTGATTAAAAGATTTTTTATGCACTTTCCGAATTTTTCGAAAAATATAGAAATTGATGAAAAAAAACATCAACGAATAAGGTTTTTAGGCACATATTCTGGAAGTACAGGTTCTTGGGAACAAATTCATCTATATGTCATTTACAAAAATAATATCTTTGATAGATTTATGTCGGCTGGAAACACAAATACCGCGAAAATCGCGAGAGCCTAAAAAAAGGACATATGAAAAAGTTGGTTCAATTTGGCCCAAGATAGTTTGAAGAGTAGTTTGGTCTTGTTTGGCCTACTCAATCTTTAGCCCATTTCAGTGACTTGATTAAATGAAGTGTAAATATTTTTAAAATCTATAAAATTCCACTTTTTATTTAGCTATATTAATGATGGTTACACCTCAATAACAAATAGGAAAAAAAATCACCATTTCAGGCTTTTCCTTCAAAATGAACTTTGGTTTGTGAAATTTCATTGACAAAGGAGGCACAGCAATTTTAGTCGAAATTCTACTATTTTTGGGGCAGTTCGCGCGCACAAAAATTGCTAAATATCTCGAAAATTAAGCGTTTTTAGAAAAAACTTGAAAAGACCTTTTTTTACAGAGAAGGTCGCGCTCTAGAATTTTGGTTATACATACTGTATAGACATTTTCACTCTGTTCCAAGATATTCGCGAAATTCCAATTTTCCGAATTTCTCCATAGGCGCTCGAATGCAGAACATTTTTTTTTCTTAAAGGACATCCAAAAAACTACTTATGCGCAAAATTTCATGAATTTTGGTTTTTTTGTCATGCCAAAATCCCTGGCGCCTGAACTAATAATACAGGCGGTTACAGCAATTTATGTCGGCGACCTCATAACATGGGTCGAAATTTACAAGCGCGGTGCACACTATTGTACCCACTAATTACAGGAGTTTCAATTTTAAATAGGTAACAGATCTCTGGGCAGATTAAATTAGCGGGCAATTACAAAGTTACGATGATGCCGGTGATTCCAATGTTTCAGTATGCTTAGTATGCAGATTTTTTTACCTTCACAACATACGATCGTATTTTAATACTCCCAGCAAAGATGCGAAGCGGAACCAGAAAGCAAATACCAACAATCAGCCACCAGGAAAAATAATCAAAAACAAGGGGGGACAAACAAGCGCCTAGACAAATACCTACGAATCTGCGAAACTTCCTACTAACAACGGGACTCAGCAATGGTTCCATAAACTCGGCTGCCAAATTAGTAGCACAAACTAGCTGGTCGTATATATAAGCGCACACATACCTTCAGCTTAGAGCTCCCAAGGCAAAGCGACGCCAGAAAAATCCGCAATCAAATACGATGGTGAATTAAAGCCCAAATATTTTCTATAAATCAACCATACAAATCCGTGGTCGCGCGAGTAAGCTAGGACACTATTCATGCTCTCATAAATCACTATAAACTAACCCTAAACTAAGGCAAAGGTTAATAAGAAATAAATGTGTGCGATTAAGTTGAAGGCGCTTACGGAAGATAATTAGGAACAAAAAACATCACCGCAGGTTCGCTGAGACAACGGATCGATAATCCATCTCGCGCGACTGAAGGCCGTTCAAAACTAGTTCGACGACTTCGATAACTGTAAAACGCCAAGCGATCGGACATGGAAAGCCAATATGCATAAAACTGACTGTACAATTAATGGGCAATTAAAATGTAACTTTCTTTACCCTTTAATAAAGTATAACAAGCCTAAGTCTAAGCTCAGCGGTAGATTCTACAATGGCGTCAGCGTAAGAAGGGGTGTAGGCGTTACCCTGGTCGATGCTGCTAATTGATTGGTGTAAACTTTTAATACTTTTATTTCTACGGCCACTATGATACATACAAACAAAACTTAATATTATATATACAAAAAAACACGAAAAGAAATATATACACAAAGAGTCATCTAGACTCGGGTGCTGGTGGCGCGGGAGGTGATGGGGCGGCCTTTCCTACTGGCCGGAGGCGGCGGTTGGCGGAAGTGGCTCGAGTTCCCACATTTTTCCGAAGATGGCAGGCAGCAGAGTCCAATGCGGAGGATTGGCCCTAAGTCCACGTAGGTGATAGGCTCTGGAGAGGGCTGGGGCTGGTAGATCCTTGGAAGGCTGGAGCTGCTAGCTGGGTTGAGTTGATGCTGGTGGACTCTCCTGGATTGAGTCCTAGAAGGCTGGAGGTCCTGGAGAAGCTTCTAAGGCTGGAGTTGAGTCCTGGAGCTGAAGTGGTTGCTGGTGGACTCTCCTGGATTGAGTCCTAGAAGGCTGGAGGTCCTGGAGAAGCTTCTAAGGCTGGAGTTGAGTCCTGGAGCTGAAGTGGCTGCTGGTGGACTCTCCTGGATTGAGTCCTAGAAGGCTGGAGGTCCTGGAGAAGCTTCTAAGGCTGGAGTTGAGTCCTGGAGCTGAAGTGGCTGCTGGTGGACTCTCCTGGATTGAGTCCTAGAAGGCTGGAGGTCCTGGAGAAGCTTCTAAGGCTGGAGTTGAGTCCTGGAGCTGAAGTGGCTGCTGGTGGACTCTCCTGGATTGAGTCCTAGAAGGCTGGAGGTCCTGGAGAAGTTTCTAAGGCTGGAGTTGAGTCCTGGAGCTGAAGTGGCTGCTGGTGGACTCTCCTGGATTGAGTCCTAGAAGGCTGGAGGTCCTGGAGAAGCTTCTAAGGCTGGAGTTGAGTCCTGGAGCTGAAGTGGCTGCTGGTGGACTCTCCTGGATTGAGTCCTAGAAGGCTGGAGGTCCTGGAGAAGCTTCTAAGGCTGGAGTTGAGTCCTGGAGCTGAAGTGGCTGCTGGTGGACTCTCCTGGATTGAGTGATTTCCTACTGCCAGCGTCTGACTATTTAAAGGAGCCAGTCCTTTATCAAACGCGATCTCGCAGCTCATTGGTCGAAGTAGAAGGGATGTTTTGCCCGTTTTTGATGTATTTCGGATTATCGCGTTTAATTGAGCGGCGTGATCAATTATCGACTTGATTTGAGTCGCAATCAATAGTCGTTGAAATGTCGATTCTAACGACACCCAATTTAGGTTTTGGTAAAGATTAGTTGAACTTGGAATTTTTAATTCCGTGTTCGGCGTAAAACTTAATTAAGCATTACTCTTATTGCGTATGTTAAGAAGTTATTTTGTTTCGATTGGTTGCGCGCTAATTTTCTATGAATTTTGAGACTATTCACGCTTTCCTGGGATGCTTCCTTCCGTTAATTATAATTTAATGTGTAATATTTAGCCGGATGTAAGCGGCTTTGTGTCCTGATTTAACCGTTAGCAAATACGTCTTCGCCGGGCCGCCGTGTACTTCGAAATTTCTGTAGCGTTTTACTTGCAACAATCGCCCGCATTACGAGCGGTGATATTTTTGCTGGCTGATGGAAAAGTTATTTTTAATCGACCTGTATGTGTGCTAGAGACTTGGGCGTTGTTTTATCAGGTGGCGGCTTATTCCTCCTATCGGCAGGTATCCTTATGTGGGGTTTTGATTGGGCGCACTCTGTTTTAAGAGCGTTTTAGTGATTAAACTTAGATTATTAATTTGGTCGCACGTTCGGAGTTTCGTTTGCCGCGGCGCTGTTTTTGTCGGCTTCCGGATTTATTGAGGTTTTGGCGAGCCGTTGGCCCTTTATTGCACTTGAGAATTGGTGCTCCTTTGAGCGAGCATGCCGCGATTTATTGTTTTATTTTTGTAACGGTTTTCTTTTAAATTCTTGCAGGATCGGGGCGATTTACTGGTGAACAGATGTTTTTGTAATTTGTTCGCTGCCTGCTTGGCGATGAAAAATTACTTCGTTGTCTGTTAACCGGTTCATATTAAGTAGTATACATAATTCATTATATCTTAAGAGTTCATCACCCTACGATTTCATAGCGAATGTTCATTTTAGGCAAACTCTTATCGAATTTTTCTGTTTTAAAAACAGTTATTGTTGAATTAAGAATAATGTGCCCATTGACCATATACGCCTTCATTTCATGGTTTTAGATAACGTGAAAATTAATTATATTAAATTGCATTTAAAAGTAATATTTGTTAAAATGGAAATGATATTAAAATTCGATGAACTGAATTTGAATAAAATGAGCTACATTTATTGCAGCATCGGCGTGCTATGTTAATTCAACCAATTAAAATTTTAATAGCTACACTATTTTCAATTATGTGTAATTAAATACGAGTACAACTTATTAAATCACTATTGCATATCACGTTGATACATTAATTGGACAAGCTATGAAAACTAATCAGCACTTACCACGATGCTTCTAACATTTTCATAATATTTCAATATAAATAAATTAACTAAAACCCTACTTTTTTATGCATTATACACAATAGGTCATTGCAATGATTAAATAACGGATGCAAAATAAAATGCAAAATAGCCCTGCAATAAATGCTTTCATAGCTGATATTTGAAATGACGCTATTAGCAGTTACAACAAGCGAAATATTTAAATAATATTTTTAAGAATCAGTAGGACAGCGGAACTGCAGTATTTAAATTTACCTTGATATACAACATTGTGTTGACGAAGCAGCCGATACACTTTTAGAAAAAGGCCATTTGATTTTTTAAATGCGTTTAATATATAAATTAAATTGTAAATTAAATAATAGTTCGTCGTGTATTAAGGGCATAATCAATAAATTATACCACGAGGGAACGTTTAAAGCGGGAAGCGAAACGGACTGCTTTAAATTTCCGTAGGGCTATAATCTTGAATATGTACGTGATGCGTACGATTTATTTTATTTTGGTTCCCGCCATGAACAAAATTCAAGGATTTACTATTTTCGACACACACTGTTATGTTATGTTATCACTATGATGGCGGTGTGAATTTTTGGTGTGCTTTATTAGATTGTTGGTGTTTCTTATACTATTACTAACTGTATAATGTGTTGAGCCATAAAAGCCATATTACGCCTTCTATCTAGGGCCAATAAACAACCTTATGGTTTCAAATAAAATTTTTTAAAAGGCTAATATTGTAATGGCTCAATCTTCAGTCGTAAATAGGCCCAACAAATTATTTGCATCTAGAATTTTAATTTCTCAGGTTATAGAAAAGTCAACTTAGCATTTGTAGTGACCAGGGGCGCCTGAATTAACGAATGAATACTGCGAACATAAAACCAAACAATCGAACATCGTAATCGTGTTTACAAAAGGTTCAACGAATTAAAACTCAATAAATTGCCTAATGTATTGCGCATTGGGAAGTGATCTGGAAAATTAAAAATTACGTTCAACAAACATAAATCCGTGGCGTTTTGTTACGAAATAATGAAATGAACGAAATAAAGTTTGGCGGTAGCTGCGCTGGAGCTTTATCGGAATCAATATTAAAATTCTAAACATTTCATACCCCTTTAATTTTCAAAAATTCCGCTCGTGCTACAACCTCCCAGCTTATTGACTTTCAACGATATATTGAAGGACGACATGAGCAAGTACACTGATTGCTTGGTTCATCTTAAAACATCAGTAAAGACATACACACGGAAAAGTAGCAAACATGTTTCAAAACCTCCTGATAATGAACTGAATTATTCAACAGGGAGGGGTCATGTTTAAACGTTACACGCGATTTGTGGTAATCCCATCAATAATTGAAATGCAAAATGAATTTTTAAACTGTCGTTACGGAAAATTATATCACACTTTCGCATGCATGCGACTCAAATAAATCGCCTCTGGAATTCCAAATTGGGGCGGGCTTAATAAATTGCGGTGGAGTTTATTCACCTCCAAAACACAACTGGAAAATTCAAAATTAGCTCGCAACGGAGGGAAGTTCGATTGATATGTGGAAACAATGTTATGTCTAATTACCGAATAACCTTAACAGGCTGCGGGTTCTGATTTAATGAAGCTTATAGAATGAGGAATTGTTCATTATTATTTAATTTAGTTATTCTTCCCATTCGCTTGCTCGAACAACACGGAGCATCCCAGAATTACTGATCAAGATATAGCTCACGATGTTGTAACTTCGCTTAAGTTTCGAGATTTCCAGATAGCAGTGGAATGGAGAGTTTCGTAACGGAACAACTAGATGCTGGGTGAGAACACGATTTCTTGAATTAACAATCTGCTGTTAAACTTTACTTTCCCATTGCCAGCTAAACTTTCACTCACTGACAGTGACAGAAGGTTAAATTAAACAAAAAATTCTGACGAAGGAACACATTAATATAATATTATTCTAGTTTACACAATCCACCAGTTTGTAGATTCAATATCGGAAGTGTTGAATGAGCTATGATAACTCTTGAACCAGCGAGCCGAGCAAGTTTGGGAGTGGAGATTTTAATTTATCATTTTATCAATGGTTAATTAAGATCCAACCTAAAGCCTGCAAGCATTTTATGAGTAATTTCAGGAGAAGCACTGCGAATTTAACTAATGAAGACGTAAAGTTAGAGATTTGACGAGATGATAAATTACGGGATTAGAGGGCTTGATGGAGCATCATCGGTACTACACGTTAAGTCTGCGGTTTTTATCAGCATTTTTTTTTACTTTTAAGATTGCGTAAAATTGTTTCCGAACGATTTTAGAATTCATATATAGCGAAATTACTGGGTAAAATTAAGGTGCCACTATCCTCAGTCAGTACAGTTTGATTTAGATCGAATAAATGTACTAAAACACCCCTAACACTGCATCGAACAGCAGTTTAAACTCTCGCCTCCTTTGATCTCAAAATAAATAAGCCTTCAAATAAGAGAACAGTTTGCTGTTAAAAATAAATATTTTATAGTAAGTATACATTTTCGTGGTGGTAACGTTATTCTTAGATAGGTTATCGCTCTAAAAAATATGTGGAATTTAAGATGATGTCGGAGGCTTTCACGGCTATTGTCATTAAGTAACAAACGACTTCTGGGATTGGACCGTGTCATCATTGGGGTCGGAGGACTCAAACGTTTCGCCCACTTTGGTAAGGGGCTTCATCAAGAGGAAAAGCAAAAGAGCACTGTAACTCAACGTGTAAACCAACGCTAGATGCGAAACTCTTTTGCAGGAAAAAGGATGGAAGAGCACGGTAACTTAACTAGTGATGGGCTTATTCGAATGAAAAATAACCGGTTATCCTGTTATTGAAATAACCTCTGTAACTCGGTTTTCGTTCCAAGTATTCGAATTGAAAAATAACCTTAGCGACCTGCGAGTGATCGAAATTTTGTAAATAATACGTCATTCAAAACCATAAGCAAGGCAGATTGTACCGATTGACCCAAGTGAGGCTCGCGGCTGCTTGTTGATGTTATTAACACATTTGAGACTCCCAGTCGAGCTGTTAAATTTATGGGGCCGTTCCTATTAAACATAACGCTCTGCTGAGTATGAGATTTGCCGAAGCTGTGTTGGTATTAATTTATAAAGGCTTAAATTTTTGCTTCGAAACGCGGTTGATTATGCCTAATAAGAGATAAACAGAAAGCGAAATAAGATTTTCCAATATCGTAACAGATTTATATTTAATTTTTAATAACGGAGCAGTCGATGCCCATCCGTCGTCATATGATATGAACGTGGGACAAGAAGTGGATTTCGATGTTTAAAATTTTAAGTGTACGTCCTTAGAACCGCGGAAGGCTGAACGTAGATAAATTATGGATTCTAAAATATACTCGTATGATGTGCAAGCGAAAAGGGAAGGGTGGCTACTAGAGAATTTTAGGAACTAAAAATAGATTCAATAGATACTTTGTATTCGCATATTTATATTTTCTTTATGATTAGTATTGATATAGCTATTCTCAATGGTTTAAACTCCTTAGAAATCAAATAAAAATCATTTATACAATTATTATAATTAACGATTTACTGAGTTCTTCTGCTATCTGTAAGTTACGATGCCGATGCAGATGACGGTAAACCGCCAACCGGCAAACCGGCGAAATCGAAACGAATCGAGAGCCAAAATTTATTCCAATGTTTATTCAAATAACCATTCGGTTATTAATATCATTCGAATGCAAATAATTCGGTTATGAAAATTGTCCGGTTATGCCCATCACTAAACTTAACGTATAAACCACTCCAGATGCAAAAATCTTCTAAAGATCGGGCGATCACAATCGCTTCGCCACAGAACTTGCCTATAAGTGTTCTCCTTTCTCTTTCCTATTATTAGAAGATTTTTGCCTCTGGTGTGGTTTACACGTTGAGTTACCGTGCTTTTTTATCCCTTTCCTGGCAAAAGAGTTTCGCCTCGGGCGTTGTTTAACGTAGAGTTACCGTGCCCCTTTGCTTTGCCTCCTAATGAAGACCCCTTACGAAAGTGGGTGAAATGTTGAGTTCTTCGACCTCAATAATGACGCGGTCCAATCCCGGAAGACGTTTGTTACTTTATGTAGAATTTAAGTTTAGTTTAAATGAATTTTATCTGTTTGGAGGTTTTTGAGGTTTGGTGGACATAGTAATTAAATGAGTGAATTACTAGTTCAGCTCCGTCCTTGCAGCCTTTTATCGCTTTATTAATATCGTTTTGAGATACGAGATTCGCTGAGCATATTTACTGGTTATTCATTGTTGTTCGAAAAAGTTCCCAGTTAATAGGGCCGTTTATTAACCTAGGTAGTTTGGTATAATAGTAGTTTGGAGAACTTTTAAGGGTGAAAACTACTGACAGGTGATCATAATCAAGTTCTGTTAGACTGACTTATTGGTTCTTAAGTAGGACTAGTGAATCACCCGAGCTACGCTTCGATGGGAAATGGTGGTACATGTCACAATCAAAAACACATACAACCTTACCAATTATACATACAAAAATGTTGATCGATGAACACTGAAATTACAAGATTTAATTGTTCTTTTAAATTTGACGTCGAAATCGGCGCTGAAGAGTTCATCGTGAACGTACCACATCAGCTGTTTCAACCGATTGTAATTTAAGTTTACTTTACTTTTTCGTACTTTATTGAAAATAAAAACCGGCACGATCTAAGTCGAAAAATTTGCAAAATACAATTTAATCGGTCCAGTATCTTCGGAGGAGATTCATATGAAGAAAGAGACCACCGATTTTATGGTACAGATAATATCCAGAATATCGGGCCGTTGATTGCTTCTGTATGGATAATGTATGTATTCAGCGAGAGCAGAAATATCCACTGTCAATTGAGAGGTAAAATTATTTAGTTTCAGTCCATTGAGATTAGTTACTCTGGAGCCCAGTTCTTATTTTTGCAGTTGAGATTGCCTTCTAACAGCTTGGGCTGTGGACCTTCAAATATGTTATTTCAGTTCTTCTAGATCAAGTTGGTTACTTGGCGGTTTATATGCAGAAATGATTGTGATTGAGTGGTGGTTCGTTATTGTTAATTTATTTGATACGGCTTCGAGATTATGAATGTTTGATAATTACAGTGGTGTGGTAGCTATTTTGTGTTCACCTCCACAGTTCACACACTGAGGTTTATGTTTCTCGGTAAGTTTTGTATGTACATGAGGAGTAATGGTGACGTTCAGTACATTTAACGCACCTTGGAGGTAAATTGCAGTAATTTTGGCTATATCCTACCAGTTGGCAATTGGTGCACTCAGGGTATCTTTATTTCTTCGTCGTGGTTCTACCGCTACAATACATATCTAGTCAAGTTAAATATATTTTGCCTTGATATGTGTTACTTAATTCTACTGCAGTTAAGGGCATTGGCATTTTTTATTATTGGGCAATCGAGTGACTTTCAATACTGGATATTTTAGGTTAATTAATGCGGTTTTGGTTTCATCCTCTGTAATAGATAAGGAATAGTGCGAATTATTGCTGCACTGTTAAGAGTTTTTTGGATTTTTATAAGTAAAGAAGCTTACCCTTTGGTCATCATAACATTTAGTAAGGTTTCCGTAGTCATCAATATTATTTAGATTAATTTATTCTAAGCTGATTACTCTTATACCTGGTTGAGAAATCTTCTTTTGACAATTTCCTTAATATCTTTGATTATGTTCTGGTAATGCGTAGCGTTTGGAGTGAATATAGGAGTTGTTTTTTGTATGATTAACTTGATAAGAGGCTTCCACGAATGGGGCCCCCAATTAATCCACTGCGAATTCCGGTTCAATGGGATTGCCGGGAACTGCCACTTAATAACCCTAACTTGGGTTCAGTTAGTTATTGGAGTGAAACAAGACTTAACAAACACGAGTATATTGAGTAACAACGATTACAAACGTCACTGATGGACCGATGGTTTTTTACAAAAGCTTCAACTGTTGTGACACGCTTGGATTGGCCACGCGAAAATAGCGAATTGCGCGTAACCGTAACACAAAACAACCTGGAAACGTCTTTCCCAGGGAGTTAGAACGACCGCAACCCAGCACAAAGCCTAGCTGAACTTGCTTACTCGAGGCTCTGAATCTAACTAACTCTGAATTTACAACGAGCCGAACTCGCCAATTCAAGGAGGGGCAAGCTCAAACACTATTGGCTGAGGCGATCCTGCGTAGCCAATCGGAGCGTCGCACGTTATTTAGGAAAAATGCTTATTCTAAGAAACCTTAATGCTAAGCTCTCTCAATGAGGCAATTGAACGAAATCCATAAACCCATGATTCCCAAATATGCTAAGTCGGCTTAAGTTCTATTAGAAAATGTATCCATCTGCTTAAAAGCCATTAAGGGAAGCTTACAAATTCCTTTCCAACATTAACAGAGGCAAACAAATACGGCAAGATGCAAATTTGACTTTACCACGACCTTTGAATGAGATAAAACAGTTATGAATTTAATTACATGATTAATTATAATCAAAAAGGTTTTGATGCACGCATCTGTGTGAATCAAACATGCCGCCCCCGAAGTGCCGACTATGGCACGACGTGATTAAATCCCAAAATTAAACTGAAATCTAACACTACCAAATAATTAAATGCATAACAAGAACTAAGGACAGATGATAATCCAAGAGCCTTACAGATAACTTACAACTAGCATGAGTACAAACAAAGAAACAACTAAACCTAGCAAAATGTTCAATCAGCGAAAACTACCAACTAAGAGCAAAGTCAATGTTTATTGCCCTTGATCGCAATGATCGTCTTGGGGTAGGATGTACACTTTACGCACCGAGCGTTTCAGGAGATTCCCTCGGGAATCGCGCACCTGCACCACACGCACAACACCATCCGCTCCTGGATATGTGGCCGAGATGATTGCCAGTGGCCAACGGTAGCTTGGAGATGCCTCGTCGTGGACGAGCACCACGTCGCCCACCTGGGGGGCTAGAGACGTGCTGGAGGACTTCCACTTAGGCCGGCGCTGCAGGAGGTGGAGGTAGTCCCGGGACCAGCGATCCCAAAACTGCTGGGACAGCCGCTGGACCAGCCCATAGCGGCTGAGACGATTTTCCGGTATGTCCTGGAGTTGGGCTTCCGGAAACGAAGTCAGCTTCCGACCGATCAAGAAGTGGGCAGGAGTAAGGACTTCGGGGAATGAGGCGTCGGTAGGGAGAACACAGAGTGGGCGGGAATTTAGTATCGCCTCCACTTGAGTCAGCATGGTGTAATACTCAACGAAAGTTAACTTTGCATTGCAAGATATTCGCCTTAAATAATATTTAAATGACTTTACCCCCGCTTCCCAGATGCCGCCAAAGTGCGGAGAGCGTGCCGGAATAAAATTCCACTTAATGTTATGTTTCGACAATTCTTCCCTTATGCATTGCTCACTAGAGCCTGACAGGATATTTTTTAATTCCGATAGCTGATTTCTGGCACCGGTGAAACAGGTAGCATTGTCAGAAAATATGTTGGAGGGTAAACCGCGTCTGGAGATGAATCTCCTCAACGATGCGATAAAAGCCTCCGTCGTGGGGTCTTCCACGAGTTCAAGATGAATAGCCTTCGTGGCCAAACACACAAATAGGGCTACGTAAGCCTTTACTTCTTTCGCGCCTCGCCCGGATTTGTTTTTTATAAACACGGGACCCGCGTAATCTATCCCGCAATTGCTGAAAGGGGGAGAGGGTGTGACACGAGCTTCGGGTAGTGATCCCATCAAGTGTTCATTCATCTTAGGCTTGGCCCGGAAGCATATCACGCAATTGTGTATTACTTTACGTATTAGGTCTTTGGCTCTCACGATCCAAAACTTATCCCGCAATGAGGCCAGTAACACCGAGTGTCCACAATGCAAGAGCCGCGAATGCTCTTGCTTCACGATTAGCAACGACAAAGGGTGACTAGCTGGTAACAAAAGGGGATGTTTTTGATCAAAGCTTAGATTGGAGTTTTCTAGACGGCCGCCCACGCGCAGTAGGCCCTGATCGTCCAGAAATGGGTTTAGAGAAAGCAGCGCACTATTTTTCGGCAATGGCGCCTTTGTAGACAAAACTGCTATTTCTCCGGAAAAGACTTCCGCCTGGGCAATTTTGATCAGGCGGCGAGTCGCGTCCTCCAATTCGTCAATGGCTGGAGGTCCCGACCAGCGCGTTTCGGTGTTTCTGTTTCTCGCGAGACGCAGGCAGTACGCGACTACGCGCTGTAATTTTGTAAAACTGGAATAGCGCCTGAAAAGTTCAAATTCTGGGACGCGATGGTGAAGAGTGGCCACTACTGGGCGCGACTCTTGGGCTGCTAGCTCACCCGAATCAATTTTAACGGGCTGGGGTTTTAAGTCCGCCTGTGACAAAAATTCTGGCCCGTGCCACCACAAGCGTGAGTTGAGTAACTCCTGGGGTAACATTCCCCTGCTAATTATATCGGACGGGTTGCAATTTGTACGCACGTGAAACCATTCTTCCCTATTGCTTAGTTCGTGAATCTCGGACACCCGGTTCGCGACGAACGTCTTCCAATTACTCGCATCCTTATTTATCCAGTGCAGAGTTATGGTGGAGTCCGACCAATAGTACACGCGGTCAAATTTAAATGCGGAGGAATCGAGTATAGTTTTAATCAAACGAGCCAACAGTAAGGCTGCGCAAAGCTCCAAACGAGGCAAGGATATTGTTTTTAATGGAGCGACCCTTGACTTAGCACAAAGCAAATTGGTGGTGACATTACCGCGCGCGTCAACGTAACGTATATACACGGCGCACCCATAGGCTACAGAACTCGCGTCCGCAAATCCGTGGAGATCTATCGAATTTATGTCATCGCAAATTACCCGTCTCGGAATTGCCAACGAGCCCAAAGAGCGTAATGAAGAATGGAGTTCGTCGTATCTGGAGAGCATCTCCATGGGCACCGTTTCGTCCCATGACAACTTCAACTGCCAAAGCCGTTGCACGAGAAGTTTCAGAGTTAGAACGCTTGGACCAAGTAGTCCCAAGGGATCGAATACTTGAGCCATACTAGAGAGTATAGCCCGCTTGGTAACTGATTTGCAACAGCTAGGGTTCACTCTGTAACTTAGCACGTCCCGCCGAGTATCCCAAAAAATGCCGAGAGTTTTCTCCGTGGCGTCTTCCGTCAAAGAAATGGGCTCCACGCTGCCGCGATCCACACCAATGGCGCTAGCTACTTCACTGTCGTTGGATGCCCACTTTCGCAATTCAAACCCGTACCCCGACAAAGCGCTACTAATTTCGAATTGCGTTTTTATGGCTTCCGCCCTATTTTCAAAACCAGTCAGTAGGTCATCTACATAAAAATCCCGGCTAATTCTTAATGAGGCCTCTGGAAGCGATGCTTCGATTTCCTGGGCGATTTGTATCAAGCACCTAGTTGCTAGGTACGAGGCTGATTTAGTACCGTAGGTGACCGTTAATAATTTGAAGCATTTTACCGCTGAGGTTTTGTCGTCACGCCATAAAATTAATTGGTATTGCGTCTGCGAGGGGTCCACGAGAATTTGCCTATACATTTTGGCGCAATCTGCTTTCAGCACGTACTTGAATTGCCTAAAGCGACAAAGAATTGCAAACAACGACTGCTGGACCACTGGGCCCTTATGTTGAAGGTCGTTAAGCGATACTCCGGAGGAGGACGCACAACTGCCGTCAAAAACAACGCGATGTTTGGTCGTTGAACTGTCCTCCTTTATGACTGGCAAATGTGGTAAATAAAACCGAGGATGAGGAAGGCTCGCTTCGTCGTCCACCTTGCTCAAGTGACCAAGCGACTCGTATTCTTTGAGAAATGCGGAATACGCGGTTTTCAACTCGGGATTTTTTGACAATTTGTTTTCTAATGAATAGAAACGCTTTAACGCTATACCGCGCGAGTCTCCCAGCGATGGAGCATCTTTCCTGAAAGGTATGCTCACGATGAACCTACGCGGCTCCGACGACGCCCGTTTCGTAGTCGATTGAAAATGGTCTTCGCAAAATTTGTCATCAGCAGAGAGTCGGCCTGATGAACCGTACGCCCCCTCGATTTCCCAAAAACTCTGAATGCCGTGCTCGATGCCGGTTACACTTAAATGAACTCTATTTGAACGAATGAGCGCTCGATTTTCGACATTCATGTTTCCGCCTAAAACCCAACCAAAAAGAGTTTTTGTTAAGAATGGCTTCTCTGGGCCCAATTTCACCTGTCCCTGACAGAGCACTTGCCAAAAGACATTCGCGCCTAATAAAAGATCAATCTTTCCCGG
Source organism: Agriotes lineatus (assembly GCA_940337035.1). NCBI lineage: Eukaryota > Metazoa > Arthropoda > Insecta > Coleoptera > Elateridae > Agriotes > Agriotes lineatus. Next base: position 17,593,592 of record OW679194.1, on the reverse strand, counting down.
TGTATTACAATCTGAATCGGCTAGCACAATGTTTGGTGGGATCTTCAAATCCCTCAACGAGAAAGCAAGGGCCGGCAGAGGGTCCGTAATTTTGTCTAACACAACACAGCTCAAAATGTCCTCGTATTTCCTGTTGCGGGAGCGGATTCGAACGTTTGCTCTGAATTCAGCGTTCAGAGCCCTGGCACCAACACCCGACAGTGAGGTGACATTACCTCGTTTCTCAATTTTCAAATTTTGACACAAGTCGGCGCTAACTAAGTTAAGTTGGGATCCGGGGTCCAAAAGAGCTTTTGCCCGGGAAAATGACCCGGAGGATCCTTCTACGAATACGCTAACCGTGGACAATAAAACTTGCGCTGGCGCCGCGATTGCAGGACGGCTACAGGCTGCTGAAACGGATGCGACGGGTGCCTCGCTCGGGGCGACGGCCCCGACCTCCCGCGTGTCGCTGCTGGTTTCTGGCGGTTCAGGACGCGGCGACGAAGTATTTTCGTGCGTGTCGCGCTTTGGACGCAAACACAGTAAAGTATGGTGCTTTTTTCTGCATACGCGGCATCTGGACGATGTGCATTTTACCACGAAATGTCCGGGCTTGAGACAATTGTTGCATAATTTCAAACGACGCGCCTCTTCGATACGAGCGTTTACTGACAATTTTGAAAATGATTCGCAAGCGCTAATCGAATGATTACTATTTTTGCAAAAATCACAAGTGTGATTACCTTGCTCTCTGGCTACATGAGCGCGTGCATGACTTTTTTGCTCGGATCCCTGATTTCCCAAACTCGAACCTATTTTCGCAGCTTCCAGCGAACCTAATAAGTGACTTTTGCTCTCTAAAAAATCTAACAACTCTCGCAAAGTAGGAAATTGTCCGGTATGTTTGTATAATTCCCAGTCAGTCTGCATTGCTGAGCTGAGCTTCGAAACTATGATATGTATTAGTATGGTGTCGACTGTGGGTTCCCCGTACGCCTTTAAAATTTCCAAAATTCTAACTACACTATCGAGCAGCCTTTGAACAGACGAACGTGAATCCTTTTTTACGCTCTCTAAACTGAATAACGCATTTATGTTTGATTTTACTATCAGTTTCTTATTTTCAAATCGCTTGACTAGGATATCCCAAGCAATGGTATAGTTATCGTTGGTAACTTTTAACGACGAGATTGAACTAGCAGCTTCTCCCTTAAGGGAAGAAATCAAATAGTAAAATTTCTGAACGTTGGTCAAATTAGCGTTGTTATGAATAAGCGACGTAAAGGAGTCATGAAATTGAACCCAATTCTCGAATTTCCCCGAAAATGAAGGCAAATCTAAGGGTGGTAATCTTAATCCAGCGAGCTCTCCTGAAGGACCACTTTGCAAAGAATTTTGACCTAGATTCGGTTTTATACCCGGACTGATCTTATTTTTTGATAAGAATTCCTCGACTGTGCTACTAATCTCGCTAAAATGAGTCATAAAAGAGTCGAATTCATTGAAAAGTTCATCAAAGTGTTCAGCGTCGGCCTCCATTAGGCCCTCCATTGACTTCTCATACTCATCCAACAAATTTTGGAAACAACTAAACTCTTTTGACAAGCTGCCGACCTCGTGAGCCTTCACGGGGCTGGACGAAGAAATTCTATGAAATAGAGTTTCGAAACGATCTACTTTGGCTTTTATGAATTTGCAACGAGTGGTTAAAGCACGAGTTTCCGACATGACCGCTGATGCCGAACGAGTTTCCACCATGACTGACACAAGCAAAAAACAACACTAAACGAAGGTGTAATGGAAAAGGACTTACTTTTGATTTGAGAACGCAGTAACTTCTTGACGAACAGAAAACCAACCCGCTGCCGATCGCTGCCGCTTGACGTGGGACCTGGACTCGGTGTAAGCTCTCGATGGTTGAATTTCCTGGTGTTGGCGAAGCTTCTTGACGCTCTCCGACGAAATGATGTTGGAGCGATTGCATCCACCAGCTACTGGAAACTTGTACACTCGCGTTTTTTAGCTTCTTCCACATCCGGCTCGAAGGACCAATGTTTTTTGTATGATTAACTTGATAAGAGGCTTCCACGAATGGGGCCCCCAATTAATCCACTGCGAATTCCGGTTCAATGGGATTGCCGGGAACTGCCACTTAATAACCCTAACTTGGGTTCAGTTAGTTATTGGAGTGAAACAAGACTTAACAAACACGAGTATATTGAGTAACAACGATTACAAACGTCACTGATGGACCGATGGTTTTTTACAAAAGCTTCAACTGTTGTGACACGCTTGGATTGGCCACGCGAAAATAGCGAATTGCGCGTAACCGTAACACAAAACAACCTGGAAACGTCTTTCCCAGGGAGTTAGAACGACCGCAACCCAGCACAAAGCCTAGCTGAACTTGCTTACTCGAGGCTCTGAATCTAACTAACTCTGAATTTACAACGAGCCGAACTCGCCAATTCAAGGAGGGGCAAGCTCAAACACTATTGGCTGAGGCGATCCTGCGTAGCCAATCGGAGCGTCGCACGTTATTTAGGAAAAATGCTTATTCTAAGAAACCTTAATGCTAAGCTCTCTCAATGAGGCAATTGAACGAAATCCATAAACCCATGATTCCCAAATATGCTAAGTCGGCTTAAGTTCTATTAGAAAATGTATCCATCTGCTTAAAAGCCATTAAGGGAAGCTTACAAATTCCTTTCCAACATTAACAGAGGCAAACAAATACGGCAAGATGCAAATTTGACTTTACCACGACCTTTGAATGAGATAAAACAGTTATGAATTGAATTACATGATTAATTATAATCAAAAAGGTTTTGATGCACGCATCTGTGTGAATCAAACAGGAGTAGTCTTAGTTTTTGCATCTGTCGTTTTATCGGTTTGTGATTTTGAATCGTTCCCTTGGTCTAATTGCAGGGCGTAATATCTATTTTGGGAAATTAGTGCATCTGTATTGAAGACATATTACTTACTAATATCCGAGTCTGGTGGTGAGGTCAAAGGTCGCTTGTTAGTGTTTGCGTCATTATTGAGTGTGTCCTGGAAATCCATTGTTGTTGTGCGTTGTAACATTTGTGCCCCAGAAAAGTTCTGTCTGTGGTTTTAATTTGAAGGTGTTTTATTCACTCATATTTTAGTTTAGTGTTTAGTTAGTTTTTGTACATATTTTTGCACAGGAATGTGAAATTGAGTTTGTTTAATCTGTAACATGCACTAATACTACACTTTTGTTTAGAATAGTTTTGAAAATTAGGTAACGTATAATTTAAAGTAAAATACAGTAATTATACACAGTTACTTTTAGAATAAACTTGATTCACATCCGATCGCAATTATATCGTACGGGAAACAATAAATATTTAAACCTTCCGGAAAACTAAAACAAAAAAATCCGTCTCTACGGTCTGAGCTTTGTCTGCTTTATTTTTCCATGTTATCTCCAATATTAACAGGGGGTGATGGCATGCAGCCTCGGTAGTCGAGCGGTCCTGCCGCTCGCAGTCTAGGTCACAGAGAGAACTCGAGCGGTCGGTAGAAAGTTCGTCTCCCGGTCGGGGCGCTCCGGTTCTGACTTAGGTAAGGCATGATAGTTAAGTGCTGCCCGCACCCCCTGATATAATGCGAAAAGCGGTTCCAGGGGGAACGGTAGAAGAGCTTAGGAAAAGAAGTGGTGATGTCATACCCTCTAACAGAACATTATATAAAAAAAGAAACCCATTTTGGGTGTATTCAGCTTGAAGATTACTTATCTCACATCAATATACATAAAAAATGTAATAAAAAAATTTAAAAATATGTTAGAGCCGCTTTTGAGAAAATCGAAAAAAAGCTGAAAAATCACAAGAGTAAACACCATACTTCCGGTTATGCGATTTTTCTCAAAAGCTTGCTGTCGCATCTAGATAGTACACAAAACTTATATATAATGTTTCAACGCCATATCTCTTTTCGTTTTTGAGACGTTCGGTTCACACACAGGCAGACAGACTGATAGACAGACCAATGAACAAAAACATGTTTTTTTGGGTTCATCGAACTCTAAAACGTGAAGATCTGTTGAAAACTCAATTTCGAATTTTTGGAGTGAATCCAATACTTCATTTATTATAAAAGGAAGTAAAAAGTAATATTTTAATAACCTCATTATTCATGATCTTTAATTAAAGACGTCTAACCATTTCAACTAAAGATTTTGTAGTAAATATTGATCACATTGAAATTTCGATCCTGTGTAAACCATTGCCGCTTGATTTAAACTGTAAAGGTTTGTGGAATAAGAAAATTGCAAATCACTTAACTGTCAAAACACCAAGTTGGTTCATTTATTCAACGATTAAAGGTATTGGGGGTATCTTGCAAAACATGTAAAACATGAAATTGTAAGAAGTGGTAATGTTTTTTTTTTTCATGAATGAGGAACTTCCGTCATACTTAAGTGTAAATAATTAGCCAAAAGTCGCTCATTCATCAGCTTCAGAAAGAGGTGCTATAAATCTTCACGTTAGTATTTATATTTGATTATCGAAGTGGTTCTTGCCAGTCCAATTTTGTGTGCAAATTGAACCCATGAGAAAATGTCTCGTAAGCCGAACCATTACCTTCCAGCACCTTAATTATACCTGTAACCACTAAATGGCATTTCCTACTCTGCAGACGGCGGCGTGCTCTAAACTGTCTCCTCGCTTTCACGGCGTGTCGCAGGATCCCAACCTGAGATGTTGACAAGACAACTAAATTACATACTTAGATTTACACATAGTAAACAAGGCATTACTATGTAAACAGGAACTGTATTTATGTGAGGCGGGAGATTGAATAACACATAATTTACTGATATTCAATATTCCGAAGCCTCCACATGGACACAATATGCATGTAAATGCTCCTAAGCTATTTTTAACAAGCAAAGCGAAACAATCTGTCTTCACCTAACGAGAATAGATTGCCGGGAATCGTGGAGTCATTCCCTTCTATTTAGTTCGAGATAAATTAAATTTGACTTGCATTCTAAGTCGACATTTTTGGCTTAAGCACAAGCACATGCCTGGCGCTTCACGCTAAGTGACGCTCCGACTGAAAGAAGCGGACGCGTTTGTTGCACTTGCAACTATTCAAAAGCAATAAAACCCACGCGGTCCTCCGTTGAGGCGTTTAGCTATCAATTTCCGAATATAAAAACCAGCTATTGTCTCTTCCATATTCCTCTTTATTTGCTTCTGTTACTGGGGGTTGGCTATAGTTTGCTTTGAACTTGCAGCTACTTTGAGTGGTAGTGGGGTGCTTTTTCCGTATCATTCTGGTACGTTTGCCTTCTTACTACCGCCCTTCTTCTTTCCCACCTATCTCAAATTATTAACTATAAAAATCGATACTTTGCTTGTCTGATATTTTTGTATCTTAATAATTTGTGGAATACTTATCTGTCCGACTACTATTTTGCAACTATACTTATCCAGGAATGTTTGATATTCTTTGTTGTAATATGTCTGCAAATATTATTTCCATATGCAATACAGTAGAGTAGAACACAGATGGAAAGATAGGTATACCTTAGGAAGCTCTGTGCCCGCGAAAAGTCAACATGAATGCAATCCAGAAAAAGCCATGGCCGGTTTATGGTCGAAGGGACATTACTAAAAACTAGCTCAAAAATAAATGGTTACCTAATTGTTCTCTGAATGTCATTTTTTGACAGTGGTCTATTATGATATGTTTTTTATGGGACTTTTTCCACTGTCTAGGGTGTTTATCACACGGCGTTTCGGAAGTTTTTGATCTACTCGCGTCTTCAGGTATTCCTGGTTAGTTCTGCGAAGGACTGATATTGTACTTTTTTATACCCCGAGGCACGAGTGTACAGTCGGCGCCTTGGAAATCGGGACACTTAAGATGTGTTGTTTTATTTGATTTATTGTAATTTTTTTGAATTGTTGGAATTTTACTATCAACTAAAAAACGGAACATTTGATAAATTACGTAACAATTAAAACCATAACACTAAAAAATACATGCAAAATGTATCATAGTATTGAGTACTGTCCCGATTTCTAAGGCGCCGGCCATACGTATAAAGACGTACAATATCAGTCCTTCTCAGTACTAATCAGGGACACCTGAAGACTGGAGTAGATGAAAAACTCCCGAAACGTCGTGTAATAAACACCCTAGACAGTGGAAAAAGTCCAATAAAAGACATCGGTCACCTAAGCTTTACAAACAAGGAAACGCCTGCAGCATTCGCTAAATATCGAGAGATCAAAAAAAAAACTGTTCCTCAGCGGGCTGTGGAAATTCAACGTATGAATAATATGTTGGTGACACTGTACGTCAATGTCAAATTCGAGGTTACCAGGTTAGGTTTTCCGTCAGTTATGACACAGGATGACGCAAAACCTAACCTGCTAACCTCGAATTTGACATTGACGTACACTCGTACAGTGTCACCAACATATTATTCATACGTTGAATTTCCACAGCCCGCTGAGGAACAGTTTTTTTTTATCTCTCGATACAAGAATATGAAAAAATAAACTCCAGAACAAGAGAAGTAAACGAAGAGTATTGATTCTGATTCACGGTGAAATACTGCGGTTTTCTAACCTCGTCAATTGGACACCAACGTTTCTATATATTATTGTGACGTCTTTCATTGCCAGATAGCTCAATAGCGATGAGACCTCGCTTATTCCAGTCGTGGTTATGGAAAGGCGCTGTCTAAATAAACCAGAAGTTAACCTAGACCGTGCTAATCTGAAAGAGTTAGCTTCAAGAATCTACTCAGCTAAAAAGCCAATTTGTATAAACAACCATGAACAACAAATACCCGTTAAAGGAATATTGTTAGATAATCATATTTTTATAACCCGCTCATAAAACGGATGCTTTTACCACGCATTTGAATGCTTATCAATATTAATTCAACAGGAATATTGTTAAATAATCATATTTTTATAACCCGCTCATAAAACGGATGCTTTTACCACGCATTTGAATGCTTATCAATATTAATTCAACAGCCAAATAACTATTTCTAATGCGCATTTATATTAACAGATCGTGATTTCATCTACATGCAAAAGGCTGTTTCTGCTACGCATTTACTTTACTATAAAGTCAATATAGGCGTGGAAAGCTACTGCTACTACGTATTCACATTAAACATGACCCTCCACCGTACTATAATATTACTCGCTCACGGCTACTTCAAATAGCTTCTTTGTGCCGACACTTTATTGTGCATGTTCCGGTTCAGTACATCCTAAACACAAGAAAACGCACCAAAACGTGCTTGGCGAGGTATAACTTACTCAAATCTGGCCTCTTCTGCCGCTAATTGCAGTATAAAATCACCTTCCTGCGGTGATGAATAAAGAAATCCAGCTCCCCATAGCGATGCTATCATCTCTGTAGCTCTCGCTTAGTTTGTCGGCTTCAATTGCGTTCTTTCGGTACAGCGCACAGGTCACTATTCCAACGTTATTCTACGTTGGCAGGTTCTTAGCACACTTAGGGATTCCGCCTTCACTTGGCATGATATCGCACCTCCACAGAAAACAACCCCGGCGGGACTTTGGACCCGCGAACCAAATTCATTTCACACGCCGAGTACCGGTCAGCTTCGCTCTAAAACGCTTCGTTTCCGTTACGTGCGCTTGTATTAGCGCGAAATTCGTCCATATGGGCATATATCGTCAGAGAAGTAACAATACCTCCTATCTGAGAAAATTTTCGAAATTACGATTTATAAAGCAATCGATTCCTAACTTTACTGCGCATAATTTCAATAGCTCGTATGTGCAGATAATCCTCCTATCTTCAAATTTGAATTTTAATACCTCCTACCTGTATAGCATGTATGTGTCAAACGACACATTGTGTTACAAGTTTGCCCGAAGTGACATTCAGTTTTTACCCTTTCCTGTAAAATTTAGGCAAAGAGAGATAGGAGATATTGTTACTTCACTGACGATATACTGTAATGATGTCCTCAACTAATAAAGGCTTTAGTTAAAATATAAATTATTAAGTAGGGAAAATCACCACACAATACTCTGGGTAGTTATATTAAATTTTAAAAGTGTAAAACTTTGCCTGTCAGTATCTTAGGCTAATCAAAATAAAATGTATTTATTACTCTAAAATATAGAAAGGGACAATTAATAAAATGGTTAATTGTCCCTTTCTATATTTTATCGAATTGCAATATTTCTTTGAGCTTGCTCCGGCAAAACACAAGACTAATATCTCAGGTTAGTTCTATTTTAAAATCATTCTTTGGAATATGTAACTCAGTGTAGCTCAAATACGCCAAATTTTACAATCGCGCTACTCGCTTCAATTACTCACAACCTCGCAAACTTGACTTATCCACAAAAGGTTCGCGGGTGTATACAGCGTTTTATTTTGATATTCAAAAGCGAAATTTGCAAGATACCACAGGTAAACTGAAGCAAATCTCCCGCCTAGCAACAACTAACTTGATTTTGTTTCAGATTGAGACTTAAAACGATGCTTGTTATCTTTTGTTTTACTTCCTGTGATAGCTCCAAATCCTAGCTAAAACCGCATTTTTTGGTGACGCCAGGCAATTTACTCGAACTGGGACGGATCTGGGTGCTCGGAAACACGATGAATCTCTTCAGCAAGGTGTATTCTCGAAGTACACTAGCTTTCCGGGCTCCTACAACATAAAAACATGCCAAATCGTACCTTTGAAATTCTCGCCGATCTCGCCTCGGAGCAGGTGCAGGGGACGCCGATTTCCTTATTCGCTGGAAGTCGCTTCCCTGGACCCAAACTCTTGTTCTGTGATGCTCTTACACCTCTTCGTGGACTGTAGGATCCCTGGCTTCTGAAGTTCAAATGGACCGGTGCCGCAGCTCGAAATATTCAGGTGCTCGGGGCCGAACCCAAGCCGAAGTTGGTTTGCACAGTTTTTAAACTTTTTAAAGAGAAACTTGGCAAATATCCTTTATTGTATTAAAACACTAGCAAGATGCTCGTTCTTCGCACGGACTACAAATGTTTTTTGCTTCTAAATCTCAAATGAATTCCAGGGTGCACCCCTACCCTTCACTCAATACGCTAAACTAACAAACGCCGCAAAACAGTATTCTAAGTAAAAAGGACACAGTATTCTTCCGAAAAAAGGCCTCCGCAACTCTTTTATGCCTCACGTAGCCCCTGGAAATGTGTACGTAATTGGCATTCCCCTTGTATATATTAATAAAACTGTAGTTTTAGTATAACAATGAGGTAAAATTAAAATATATATATACAAACTAAATGTTGTATTCATAAATTGGTGGAATTTCGGAAATCTTATTTATTGTAAGAGATATTGAGTAATTCGTAAAAACACAGTTTACTCCTTTTTCACCCCGTAGGGGTGGAATTTTGAAACATTCTTTCAGCCTATATTATCCTGAAATAAACCCACGGCAAAAAATAATTAATATTTAACACCCTACCCTTTTTCAGTTTTCCCTTTTTACCGCTTTAGGGGTAATTTTAAAATCCATTAAACCACTATCTAAATATTTTAAGAATACATTTATATGCCAAAAAACAATGGTCTAACTCAATAAACATAGGAGATAAGAAATGTTCCTTAATTCAACCCGAATCCAAATTTGCACCTTTAGGGGTTGATTAGGGGAAAATCCTGAAATGTGTTTTTAGACACTTATATTGGATACCTGTGCGAGCAAACACCAAGCCTATATCGTATCAGGTTTAAGAGATATTGAAGAATTCGTGAAAATACAGTTTAGCCCGTTTTACCCCCTCAGGGGTAAAATTTTAAGTTCCCTTAAACCGCTTTCTAAATATTTTAAGAATACATCTATATACCAAAAAAGAGCTCAATAAACATAGGAGATACGAAGGGTTTTTTAATTCCCCCCGAATCTAGATTTGCACTTTTAGGGGTTGATTAGGGCAAAATCCTGAAATGTATTCTAAACACTTATATTGGATACCTATGCAAGCAAACGCTAAGTCGATATCTTATAGGGTTTAAGAGATATTGACGAATTCGTGAAAACACAGTTTACTCCTTTCCACCCCCTTATGGGTAAAATTTTAAATTTCCTTAATCCGCTTTCTAAATATTTTAAGAATACATCTATATGCCAAAAAAGAATGCTCTAGCTCAATAAACATAGGAGATACGAAAGGGTCTTTTATTCACCCCGAATCTAGATTTGCACTTTTAGGGGTTGATTAGAGCAAAATCCTAAAATGTGTTTTTAAATACTTATATTGGATACGTATGCAAGTAAACACCAAGTCGATATCTCATCGGGTCTAAGAGATATTGCGGAATTCGTGAGAACACTGTTTACCTCTTTGCACCCCCTGAGTGGTATAATTTTAAAATTCCTTAAAAACTCTCTAAGTATTTTAAGAATACATCTATATGCCAAAAAGGAAATGTTCTAATTCAATAAACCTAGAAGATACAAAGAGTTCTTTAATTCACCCGAATCCAAATTTGCACCTTTAGGGGTTGATTAGGGAAAAATCCTGAAATGTGTTTTTAGACATTTTTATTGGATACCTGTGCAAGTAAACACCAAGTCAATATGTTATCGGGTCTAAGAGATATTGAGGAATTCGTGAAAACACAGTTTACCCCTTTTCACCTCCTTAGGAGTAAAATTTTAAAATATATTTAACCACTTTCTAATAATTTTAAGAATACATCTATATGCCAACAAATACCGTTCGAACTCAATAAACATAGGAGATACGAAGGGTTCTATAGTTCACCCCGAATGAATATTCGCACCTTTAGGGGTTGATTACGGCAAAATCCTGAAATAAGTTTCTAGGTATTTGCATTGACAATCTTTGCAACTAAACACCAAGTGGCTATCTCATTGGGTCTAAGAGATATTGAGGAACCCGTGAAAACACATTTTACCCCTTTTCACCCCCGTAGTGGTGGAATTTCAAAAAATTCCTTTTAACCCATTTTATTGTGAATTGGAACTCACAGCAAAAAAAATCTAATAATTTTAACCCCTTACCCCTTTTCAGTTTTTCCTCCTTTTACCTTTTTAGGGTTAAAATTTTCCAATTCCGTCACACCCATTTTTAAATATTTAAAAAATACATCTATATGCTAAAAAAGAATGTTCTAACTCAATAAACATAGCAGATACGAAGAGTTCTTTAATTCACCCCCAATCCAGATTTGCACCTTTAGGGGTTGATTAGGGCCAAATCCTAAAATACGTTTCTAGGTATTTGCATTGGTAATCTTTGCAAGCAAACGCCAAATCAATATCTTATCGGGTGTAAGAGATATTGAGGAATTCGTGAAAACACATTTTACCCCTTTTCACCCCCTTCCGGATCGAATTTCAAAAAATCCTTTCTTAGCACTACCTTACGTAACAAATTGAACCTTCCACCCAAATGTCAACTTCGTAGTACCAGCGGTTACGGCTCTGCGTTGATTAGTCAGGGTTGTGACTTTCCTTTATATATGTATAGATTAAAATTCAGGAGCATCATTTGCCCACAACTTGACAATTACAGGAATTTATTTCTTATTTTGTAACAAAAAAGCATCGCGTTACCTAGTAACCGCGATCTGATATTGTTTAAAGGAAACAAGTATTAGTTAAAATTTCACATACAGGAATAAATTTGATTCACATGTTTGTTGCTTAAAACTAGAAAATGTGTTTATTTCTTAAGCCTGTATGACACGACGTTAAATTTTATGCAAAATTTACTTATAAATTTGCATAAAAATATTAAGGACCGTTGCATAAAGAAAATTGCTGCAAAATTTTGCTCTGAATTTTCATATAAATTATTTAGAACTTCTGGTAAAGATGCGTGTAAAAATGCGCAGAAGTATCGTAATCAGACTAAACTGCAATGCATGACGTGGAATGTAAACATATACATAACCTGCATTTTATTAGCATTGTTTAACCACGTGTTGGCGCTCCTATCTAAGATAAATGCTCTAACCCAACCTCAGAAAATAGTTAACAAACGACAATTAACATGAAACCAAACGTATACTTCAACCAATACCCTCTAGAGGGTACTGTTTCCACTTACTTAAAAGGTTTGCTACTACGCATGTGCGCATGCCAAATTTAACATCAAATTTAGCACACGTTGCAAACGGGAAATTGTTTTTGAAAAAAAATTATCAATGAATTTATTTGATTATTCAACACTATAATGAACGAACCAATGAAAATTGTTCAATTTGTCAGAAACGGCCAATCAAAATTGACTGTCATTGCAAACACCTAATGTCACAGTGTTTTCACGCGAGCTCGATTGATTTTAATGATTTCAATTTAGTGAGTAGCCTTTGACTGACATTTCACCAAAATGTCAAATTCAAATTTTGCAAATCAGCGTCGTTCTAGGAACTCATAATAATCGTGTTGAAAGCTCCAGTATTGAATTAATAGTGGAAAACGTTAAAAATCTGTGCTGTCGAACACGATACAAGTCATCTACCCATATTGTTGAATAATCTTTCCAAATACCACTCAAGGCAAAATTTTTTAAGAGATTTTTTTTCGTCAACATGCAAATTATTGCAAATTTCTCTCAACAAAAACTGCTCAAATTCCAATCGACCTGCGGTCTCGCTGAATTTTTAACGCAGTTTTGGTTTCGATAAATTTAAACGCAATAATTTGCATGTGAACAAAAAAATTCTCAAAAAATTTTCACCTTTTGTTGTATTACCCTTGAAAATCGTATGACACTCATTAATGACCAATAGAAAAATTAGTTCACGAGCGGTAACCAAGACAACAACAAAATTTCTTGGAAATTTTTTGTAGGTAGACCAACCTAACTGTGAGGGCTTGCGTCGTTACGATTTTCTTACCGAATCTGCATTCGAGCATTAATTCATATCCGGAAATTATATTTCGTGCATTCCAACAACGTCTTAATTTGCCCTCGCGTCCCGCTCGTGCAAATTAATACGACGTTGTTGGAAAGCACTCAAAAAAATTTCCGGAAAGAATTAATGCTCTTATGAGATTATATGTGAAAATTTACAAGTAAATTTTGCATAAAATTTAGCGTCGTGTCATACAGGCTTTATACATAAAAAATGTTCTTTCTCGTCACATAAAACGTTATTTATCACTGCTCTGCTATGAATACCTAGTTTTAAAATGCACTGGCACTCGAGATCAATTTTAAACACGTTACTGATTCTTCTTCATTTCAGTTGCCCTCGTTCTGTATTGCTCTTTGCGAATTATATCTTATCTTGCTTTGATTTCGATCTTAACTTTCAGCTTTCTTGCTTTTCACTGGCCTGTACGTTTATTACTAACTCTACGTTCATATTCATTATGCACATAACCAACCTTTTGTATTATTTACTTTCATTTGGTCCGGCTTCAAATATGTCCAAACCTTTCATATTACTTATATTAGCCATCTTAAATCTTTCTTTTACTCAAACTTCAAATTCAATCCTTCTGAAATCTGCTTTTCTTATGCCTGCCTTTATCCTTCTAATTATGCTTCTCGCATCTCATTACCAATGCATTTAATAACTTCAACTACTGTTTAGATTGCAATTAAATAAAATATTTCAACTCTGTGCTTTAATTGACTTTGTTAAATATTTCTCTCTGCGTGCAGAATTAAATTGTGAGCTTTAAACTATCTCAATACATAGATGCCGAATGTTAACCACATGGACGATATTTTAAAAACTGACTTAATGTAATTATAAATAGATATTAGAACAAGCCGATTTTTAAATTATCTGCATATTAAAATTGTATTATTAATAAACTAAATATGGGAAAAAGCCATCAATCAAGACTCCGAGGAGCTGCTTGACAACCACTAAATACAACCTTAAGGGAGATGAAACTTTGACTCTTACCAACAAGCAGTCTCTCAACAACCTATGAAGTTACGAGAAGATATAGTATTCCACATAATATCATTAATCAAAGAACAGAACTCACCGACATAATCAAGAAAGCGCCTTAACTTAAATGGAGATGGACCGGGCATGTGGCCGGGCTCCATGATAATTGCTGGACAACAAGATTTCGAAAAGATGAAAGTAGTAGAACAAGACCACGAATCCGTAGAACTAATGATATTAAGAGGATGGTGGGAAACTTCAGACACAAATTCAAGGGAAAAGAGATGCAATGACCACGTAACAATGATGACGTAAGTGTAATCCAGACATGCAAGGTCATGATCATCAAGGTCATGATCATCAAGGCACCCAGAAATACCACTGAAAGAACAGTTGTATATTCGTTCTTATCACAAGAAGCATAGTTTGAACATAATAGGCCATAGAGTTAAAACAAGAGACTGAAGAAAACAGCGCAATACAAAAATATTGTTACCGTTTATTTTCTCAACGGGTACTTCTGTGATCTAGATGTGTTTTGTCTAAATTTAAGGATTTCAAAACTTAATATTTCTGAAGTTTCGTACTTTCATAAAGTTATAAATCTATCATCGTCTTTAAATAAATGTTCACCATAGTTAAGGCTCAAGATTTATCTTCTTATCCACCACTATATTTCACTAAAAAATATATAAGTAACTGGATGACGGATCAATTGCTTAAATTAATGGAGGAAATGAAAAAAACTAAAACGAACACAACAGAATTAAAAGAAAAACAGTAAAATGATTGGGAGTAAAAATGGCAAAAGAAGACTAGTTATCAGCAAAGTGTGCAGGAGTTGTAGAGTTGAAATAAAAGAACAACAATTTTAATCTGTACAATAGAATCTGTATGCGTCATTATAAATTTTTTTAACACCTCTGCGTTGACTTTTTGCCACATTAATAAATATTCCTTCATTTGAGGTTTGTTCGCATCAAGACAGCCCAGCAAGTGCGACGTGCACGATCTCCCCATATTAGGAAAATACGGTATGTGGGCAAAGCATTCGTGACATGATTTTATACCGATGTTATCTCAAAATAAAGTGTCTCTGTCGGCAGGACGTAGGATTTAAAGACACACTTATCTCCGACGCAGCTCTAAGGCAGAATATAAAAGCGCCGAGATAGGGTCTTTTATGCATTTTGCTCCTAGATTAATAGAAATCGACATCGAGAGGCGCGCAAACATAAAACGGGAGACAAAGGACAAAGTGAGGTGTGAACCCGACGTTTTTAAGTTCTCTTCCTCATAATATCTAAATTGGGTTACGCATCCTTCGAAAGCCGGGAAGTTGTAAAACCTTAATTGTGTTATTTGTGTTTACATCAGCTAGACACCGGTAGGCGTTAAATATGACGTGGGTATAGTTGTGGGCTACACGACTAATTTTAGAAGGTATTAATGAGCCCAAGTCAAGTAATTTACGACTTTAAATACTTTTTGGCGCATCTTTTGAACACCAATATTTATTTTACAGAACTGCTTTGCAAATTACGTTAATTCGTTGTACTATGCAAGACAAAAAAACTGGGACAGTTAATATGGTCTGTTATAAATGTGACTTAATATGTATAGTTGCTAGCTATTTGTAACTCAATCATCAACTTGTTTAGACGTTGCTATGAAACAAAATTGTTATAGTAAATGTAACTGTTGCAAGCCTCATTTAAGCTAATCAAATAATGCCAAAATCTCTATCAAGAGTTGTCCCAGTTTTTTTTTATCTTGCATAGTATATAAAATGCTTCAAGTCAAGTATCGTTTCTGTATTTAATTGGCAAGGTTTTAACAAAACCAGAAACATACACCAAACACAGAAGCAGCTATTGATACAAAAATTTTTATTAAAGATCGTAGGCATCTAAATATTTTTAGAAATAAGAAATAGCCCAGCAAAGTCTGAAATCTCATTCCAAGGATCAGAAGCCTAAATAGGGATTTTACTTATATTGATCTTTACGTTTTTAATTTTTTTTGTCAAAATTTGTTTTTAGTAAGAACTAAATACAGAAAGAAGCGATTATGGAACGATGGAGACAATATTTAAAGAATGATTAGAAGGTAAGAACACACCACGTGGTAAAAACGAAGAACACAAAATAACCAATATACACACTGTACAAGAAGAAGAACAAAGCGATAAGATCACAAACGAGAAAATAAAAGGAGCAATTAAAAATACAAAAGCAAGAAAACCACCGAAAGACTGAAGAATTAGAAAGGGCAATTCGAAAAAATGCCAGAACCACATGGGCAGCGCATACTACAAAGCCAGTACGAAAATGCAAAGAACTATTTACAAACACGGCAAGAAGAATAAAAACGGGGATGCATATCAAGTGCAGTTATGTTCTTCCCGGATGAAGTACTAACAGGACCAAAAAAAATCGGACACTAGAACAAAGACGAAAATTCATTATATGAAAATTTAGGAAGAGTAAGAAGAGAGTTAGAAAGCAAATCAATATGGAAATTAACCAAAGGAAGACAACAACAATGGTACTAGGTGGAAATGAGATGAAACACGCTATAGAACTAGAAAGGGTACGACTAGAATAAGTAAATAAGTATTAATATCACAGTATAGACGACTAGACCATGAGGTAAAAGAAAAACGTATACTGTGAAGAAACAAAATGAATTGCACAAGACAGGAGAAAATGGATCACATATAGAAAAGCGTTACACCCGAAAAGGTAGACTACAACAGGAGAATAAACAATAAGCCATTACATGCCAAAACGGTATTTACGACCAGAACAAGCTCGCACCGCACCAGGGAAGCCAGGGCGTCGCTTGACTAAAATGCAAAAGCTAAAATCCCCTCAAGGGTGTCAAATCGGATGTTTTCATTACTCGAAAAACTACACGCCCCCAGCGTTATATAACAAAGATTGCTTGGCTAGATTACAGTTGAGACAAAGGGGGTAAGAGTGGTACCCCAGGAGGTAGCGAATGAAATGCCTAGGGCGCTTGTTTATCCAATGGGACCGCCATAGAATAACTTTCTAACCTTATTTGGCTTTTCTGGTGCAAAATGGGACACTAAGCGTCCCCACAGCAAGCCCCACGGCGGACAGGGGCTCCTCTTTCTCTTTCTTTCTCTTGGCGTCTTGTAGCAAGCCAGATACTTCTTCCAACGTCGCTTGCAGCTTGCACCGCCCCAAAACTGCTTACAACTCCGTCTTTGCCCCAGTCCTAGGGCTCCGCACTGCTCAGCACGAATGTCGCTGCTTCCTTCCCGCTTCCATGGCTATGCTAACCTCGCAACAACTCGAAAAACTGCCACAGGAACACCAACTACCACTCGACGTACCATTAAACACTTTAAAACTCCTGTAGGGACGCAACGAATCAAATCAACCCTTCTACGGCCTACTCAAAAGATACTGCACTAGTTATAAAACACTGAACACACTAATGGGTATTTATTCGCTTTTAAATGTATTATTTGTGGGGAAGTCAAAACAACACACCTCACAGCTTGGCTTCGCTTCCCTCCTTCTTATTTGTTTTCATTCATCTCACATTGTTATTCATTATTTATAAGCCTGCTGTGATTACATTTGATGTTTCAATCAAGGCTAATACTATTTTTAATACCGTTTTTAGAAATTCTTAACTCAAAATCAATGCTATTCATACAATTTGCAAAAATTAAACTAGCACATTTAGAGAATATTTTGTAAAATAATATTTGAAATGCTTGAAATGTTATTAGTTGCTATCATAATTTTAGAGGCTTTAAAAGTATTCATACAGTATATATATACTTTTTCTTGTAGTAATCCAATTATACTTTAGAATTTCCTTAACCATATAGAAATAATAATAACTAATTAAACAAATAAAGTAACGAAAAAAGTTGTCAGGTCAGAAAAAACGTCTGAAATTGAATATGTAAAACTGTCTCAAGTCAAAAGTAGGAAAAGAGAAATGTTATAAAGTTCGTCAGTACAATCATAAAAGTGTGTTGATTTTGTTTGTTTTTCATTTATTGGTTTGGTATCGACAAACCGTCCTGGTCGGATTCACTGCTAAACACGTACTACATACTAACCATTTTCACTTATTAATTATACGTAATCTAGGGGAGGAATCTGTTTGCTCTTTGCAAAGGATTATTTCGTGTTTGAATACGAACTTGCAACTGACCGCGAAGTGCAAACTGGCAATTTCGATTGAACTACATTTGCTCGAAAACCCTTCGCGTAATAAATACGACAGTACCGGTTCCAGTAAACAGCATTATTATAACGCTTCACCTCGGATGCGCCCATTGTGCTCAAAATCTAATAAAACTAGCCCCAAATAGCCGATTCAACTATAAATACCAACAAATTGTTATTATTTAGGGACGGGTGAATTACAGATCGCAGCACATATTCCGAGCTGGAACTTTGGTAAACTTCACGTCGCATTCTGTGTCCATCGCATGCTCCGAGTTCAAACGACTTGACGCTGTCTAGTGGTTGCTACAAAATGCCTCGGTTACTTTCTCGGCGTTTTGCTTTGTAAGCGATCGTACTGCCTCGCAGTGGGATCTTTTGCTAGCGTATATATCCGTGATTACCAGACAGACCTTCATTTATGTCTCAATATACTACGTTGCAATTGAGGGATAGCTAGTATTTTTTAACTGGAAATTATGGTGTAGTTTCCAAAGTATCATTTCATTAAATTTTAGAAAGTGACTAGAGTAGTTCTAATTTACGGTTTTTTCAAAAGCGAATCTATAAATTTTCTTTTGTTTGCCTCTACTACTTTGCCTGATTTAAAACGATGCGCCGTACAAAACGATTCAAGAAGTAATTTAGAGAATAAAATTCTATGTGAAAATATTTTTGCAGAAGATATTGGTGGGAAAACTATGCAGTGTCCTAGTATCTTGGACGACTTGTCGAGAATTACGATTACAGATGCATGGTGTATAGCATTAGTTTGTCACTGTAACCAAATTTGATTAATGTAGGTTAAAATAGCAAAAATGCCCATTTTAGCCCCTTTTTAATGACCAATATGTTCCATCGGAATTATAAACACATAACTGTTATGTCCTCGTGGTTAATGCTAATTAAAGATGTTGTAGTGGAAATATATGTTTATTAAATAAATATAACTTAGACAGATCTCATACAAATACAAGTTACTGTTAACAAGAGCACAACTCGACTGTGTTAAAACTAACCTAAAACCTTCGTCCGGGTACCTGCCTTTGTCCCTTAGGATAATCCGCAGTTACACAGCGTTGCCAAACCTCTGCTACACCACAATAACGATGCTTGTTTTGCTTTTAGACAAAGATAATAATCTCGAAATTACAATAGATATGTCCGTAAAACCTTGTGCTATAAGTAATTTTGGGAATAGGATGTTTTAATTTAAAATTATGCCTATTGGGAGCGTCAGCTGGATAATTCCGTCACTATTATAAACAAAATGATAAAATTTTCAAGTCGCGACTTGACCAATTTTAAGCATTGCTCAGATAGATTAATAAGTCTAAGCACATCTGAAAGATTATTTAGGTTTTAGGTCAAATCGTTTGACCGTTTTATAAAATGCAAGCGTTATCTTTCCTTTTATATTTGCGGCTGATGAACATTTTTAATACCGCTCACATTTTCTATGTTAAGCGGGTTAACCTGAGGTGACTAACACTCGTACTACAGCTTCCCCTTCATTGGCCTCCGCCCGTTTAATCTGACTATAATTATGAATTTTATTTTAATTTTCATCTTTTTCGCTTCCCCTTTGAATGTTAATCAATTTTCTGCGACATTTTGCAATAAAGTAATGTGTTCTTCTTTTATCTTATTTTCATGTTTGTTTGATACTGTAACGGTACTAATATAATTTTCTCTAGTTTTATCTATTGTTACAGTATTTCCTTTACTTTTCAGAATTATTCCGTACCTTGGGTTGCCCATGCTTTTCTTTCAAATGATTTTGAATATTCTTGAGTATTTAGTTCTGGCAACTTTGGATTTATGTCTGGTTACGGCTCAAAATCGGTACTAAAAAACAATCCGTAATAATGATTGCTCCATCTAGCTTTTCGTCGAGACAAGGCTTGAGGTACCTACCTGAAATGGGTTTGTTTGCTACTTCAAAATAGGTATACGTCAAGAATTAATTAGGGCGGGGGCGCCACAAGGTTAAAAGCAAACTCCCAAGTCTTCGTGACGTCTCTACCCTTGAAGAAACATTAATGGAGTCGTAGGTAAAATGGTGAGCTGGATCTTGGTCACTTACCTTTGCTTGCAGCTAATAATTTTCGGTAAAAATACGATCTGAATGCCTACCTTAAAACAGAACAATAAAAATAGAGAGAAACTAATATTTAAATACTATAATGAACACACCAAGTAATACGAAATAATTTTAAGGTCAATTTCAAGTAATTACTTTCTTCTGTTGAATACAAACTAGGCATGGGAAAAATTACTTTACGCAAACGACAACCGAAAGGCATTAGAATTCTCAGGGGGTTACTAAATCGTAAATACAGTAATACACAAATTTAGACGATAGCACTTCCAACATAAACCAAAATCGAAGCAAACCGACTGTAAATTGCCGATACGAAACTCAAAATTTACACAGCATGCAGACGTTATTCAAATACATTTTAATATACTGTAAATGCAAACTACGTTATGATAATTTAAGCCATGCAGGAAAAAGGCAGTGTACATCAGTTTGCTCACCAGATGTGGACGATACATGTAGAAATATCAAGAAGGCGACTCAATGGATGGACTTTACAGACCTCTGATATTCTAATCTGATCAATAAAATAAAATCAATATATCAATATATATACTGACGATACACGTGCGTACATATGCGTAGCACAACTTAATGAATCCGCATTAAATCAACTTGCCGTGCGGCCGGTAATGTTATGCTTGCAAATACCACTGTCGCGAATCACAACAGCGTTATCATACAAGGCATAGGATAGCCCTTAAAAGATGGGAAGGGAACAAGCACTGTTCCAGGCTCAAAAGTGAGGGATGCTGCCTACAAGAATCTACGGTTAATAACACGTTCTTTAAAGGATACATGGTGGCAGGAGAGAGCTCGTGAATTACAAACATGCTGATACACATCAGATGGGGTTGTTTTATGAAAATCTTAGACGGATATACGGCCCAACAATGAGAAGAACAGTACCTATGATGTCTATAGATGGAGAACGATTAACAGACAAGGTGCAGATACTGCTACGATGGCTTGAGCACTTCAACACACTTCTGAACACAGAAGATACAGCTGATATGGACTTCATCAACAAGTTACCTGAGAACGAAACTGTTACCCCCGTAGATGAGATGCCAACGATCCAAGAAGTAATAGATGCTATATCTAGCCTAAAGAATGGGAAGGCTCCTGGCGCCCATGGTATACCCCCAGAAGTTTTTAAAGAAGCAGGCGACGCGCTACATAACAAACTTTATAACCTCATCTGCAGGATGTGGACAGTTGAGACTGTATCAGAAGAATTTAAAGCATCTACCATATGCACATTATAAAAGGGAAAAGGCAACGCCTCCAATTGTAACTCATATAGAGGTATATCACTGCTTGATATTGCCAGCAAAATCTTGGCAAAAGTCTTTTAAATAGATTGTAGCCCATTGCAAAGCAGCTTCTACCTGAATCCCATTATGGTTTTCGTGCCAATAGAGGCACTTGTGACGCAATATTTTCTATAAGACAGCTTCAAGAAAAAGCTTAGAGCAGTACCAGTCTTTATATATGTGCTTTGTCGACCTAGAAAAGGCGTTCGAAAGAATCCCACGAAACGCCGTATGGGTGGTGCTAAGAAAAGCTGGTTGTACGCCGAAATTTCTTCATATGATTCAACTGTTACATGAGGGAATGAAGTGCAGAGTACAGGTGGATGGTGTTTTAAGGGAGGAGTTTGACGTTACTGTTGGCGTTAAGCAGGGCTGTGTTTTGGCACCGACTTTATTTGAACTTTATTTTTGTGCGGTCATGAAACAAGTATTACAGAGAATGTTCGACGCAATGCACATAAAGTACAGATTCCAGGTTGGACTCTTCAACACTTCTAGACTGAGAGCTTTTTCAAAAGTCCAGTTGACAAGAGTACTAGAAATCTTGTATGCAGATGATGTATGTTTGGTGGCTAATTCTTTGGAGACCTTACAGGAAAGTGTCACGAGATTAAATCACGCTTGTCTAAGATTCGGGTTGAAGATTAGCTGGCAGAAGACCGAAGTTATGCATCAGACAGTACGCCGTAAGTTGGTTGAGGCTGACCATATGGCTGTCCAAATTGACGAGACTCCACTTCGTGAAGTTAACAACTTCAGATATTTGGGAAGCACAATCACGTCGGACACCAAAATTGACGCTGAAATAAATACACGTATAGGCCAGGCTGCAGCAGCTTTTGGCAGACTATACCAAAAATTATTCAAACCACATGACGTTTCAATTCCTACCAAAATTAAAGTATATAAAGCCGTTATTATACCAACGTTACTGTATGGCTCAGAAACGTGGTGTGTATACAGATATCAAATACAAAAACTGGACCAATTTCATCTAAAATGCGTACGTTCAATTATGCACATAAGGTGGTCTGATTATGTAAGGAATACGGACGTTCTTAGGCGAAGTGAAACGCCTGGAATTGAATCATTATTAATGTGTAATCAACTTCGATAGTGTAGCCACGTAATGAGACTGAGTAACGAAAGACTCCCAAAGCAAATTCTGTATTCGCAGCTCCTTTATGACAAGAGAAAGAGTGGAGGTCAAATACTGAGATATAGGGACACAATCAAGAGACATACGAGAAATATTGGATTATCTTGTGATGCTATGGACAACCTGGCTCCAAACCGCACTTTGTGGAAAAATGAAGTTCGCACAAAAGTAGAACAATTAGAGAAACAGCGTCTAAGGGAGAGTATCAGAAACAACAGGAACGAACGGTGGCCATTTACATATATAATGAAAATTATGAACTATTCTGTGATCTATGTGACAGAACATTTGCCAACAAATTAGGCTTCGCTAGTCATCAACGTGCACATGAACGATCGGTGGAGAGAATGGTTTAACAATGATCGCTGTAGTCGTATCGATAAGGATCTACACACACACACATCATGTGCGGCAATTGTTATCTCGACACAATTTCGCTAGTTTCTTGAAGACAGCGTAACTTTGTCATAACGCGGCCGAAGGCCTACGCTGGAACGTAAGCTATGCAGACGTTACACATATTTAGGGGGTGCTTTTCCAATGCCAACTTAGCGGCCCTTACGGCGCCACTGTCTAGGGTTGCATCGTGCATTGAAGCCTGCAAAACCGTATGGGCTGGGCTGCCTTAACCCGAAATGAACGATAACTAACTAATTTTCACAAGCGGCGGTTAAGATTAGAAATTAATCTAACTATTATTTCCAATAGATAACTTCAGAATAGATTTATTTATTGTTTCTATTTGGAAATATTTAGTCTTCAGTCTGATTCTGATGCTGTAGTACCTACTAATTTGTGGGGTTCCTTTGGTGCAGGCTTTGAAAGCGGATTTTCGTATTAAAATCGTTAGCAATCAGGTGCAGAATTGGTGTAATGGCTTTATGGCTTTAGAAAGCAACTATGTACTTACTTTTTGACTGTCTGGCATCTCAGTATATAGCCATTCATTCTCATACTTTCATGTGGACTGAATGTTGACTGGATTTTTGAGTAATATCCAAGTAATATGCAAATAATTCTTACTCCGTGTTCAGTAATCTCTAGCGATAATTGAGCTGTTATCGGCATCTTTCACCTGTTTGATTGCACATCGCACGCTGGGAAGGGGCCCCACCACTTTGGCTAGTACGTACGTAAAAGGGTTCTCCTGCTTTTTGACGCTCATGGTCAACGAGTGTATGCAGGTCAGATACATGTAACTGTATCTGGAGTCGTTTCACCATAAATAAACTTTCTGAATATATGGTGCGTTCACTATTTATTAAAATAGTAAATGGTTTGTTTCACTGTTGCGCTCAATAATCGGTGTACCATGACAACTTTAAAAGCATAGAGCTCAAAACTGTCGTTTACTTCTTCTGTACTACCTTGTGGTTAGTATTTACATTTTGGTACTTTACGGTGTAATTGTTTTTCTTGCCCTGTTTATCCTTCAAAACAACATTAGGACGACAGTGTGTTTCATAGATTCTTACGTCTTGAAGTTAAAGTAGTGTCAATGAAAAACTTCACACAATAGGGCTGATAAATTGAAGTCGATTTACGTGTCGGTGCGGGGGCGGAAACTAATTGCTCCAACTCTGCTAAATAAGTCAAGACATCTGTTTAACTGCAGACATGTTAATTATTGCCTGCGAAATTGCAATTGCACTACGTAAAATACATTAAATCAGATTTCCTGCAGCTGCGTTCGAATAGGCGTGGTAATATTATTTAGCGTCGCAAGATAATAGCGTTTCAACAGCTATTTCGCCGGAACACGATTTCAGAATAAAATTGCAGCTACTAATCCTGAAAAAGCTCAAAACTTGCAGCTTTTAGCGGCCGGTGCAGCGCATACAGACATGGCGATGTTAATCCCCAGCTTACAGCAATATTGTACGGTTGCCGTTATCGCGAAATAACTACATCCTGAAAGAGGAAACGTCTGTCTCGTTTCGGACCAGGTTTTCGACGGTGTCTCCGGCGGCCTTTGAATTCCTCTGGGTGCATTGTAATAGTCAGTGAAGTGTTTTCATTTATTGTTGACATGCGCTAATTAAAAACTAACACCAGATAAGCGATCTCCGGACGTTTAATTAGATCGGACGTATAAATAGCAGCCTAGGTTCCATTATCGGGGATATTATAATTATTAATTGCTCGCGATAGGATCATAAGCATGTTAATTGTATTTGTAGCCAGGCGGGGCTGCCTGTTGATTGCGTGTTGTGTATAGCATGATCTATCGGCAGATTGCATTGGTATGCCTGATTGCCTTACCGTGGTTAGGACAATTACATAGCCCACTGCATTACCGGTATCGGGTTCTGTAATGGGAAAATATCGACCTAGACGAGACCATAACTGTAATTAATCAATGGCGGATATTTATTGCCTTGTTTGATTTTGCTTATTGCTTGTTGGCATATTCTTCGGTGGATTATCAATGGCCATGACAAGTGTACTTCCGCAATATTATATCCATAACTCATTTGGCAGTGATTTAAATTAACCTCTTATTGTTTTCTTGTGAAAACCACTCTTGATTTTTCCATTTTCTGATCGTTTCAGAACTGAATAGAACCCAGCTTAGACACTCCCAGGCTTCAGAATTGCAGCTATTATAAATCTTGAGGAAATACTAGCTTACAACTAACTTCTGAGATGTTTTAGTTGTTGCATTTAGAGTAACAACCAAGATTAAACTTGAGTTTCAGCGATTATGGTCGATAGGAACGTTAACTACAACACGGCGGAACTTGAATAAATCGAAAGGTGATGAACTTTTAATCTTGAAGCCTTTGCAGGTTTAATTCTAGGATTTAATTTCCGTCTCCTCTATGCCCTTACAGTTGATTTGAAAACGCTAAAATCCGTTTACTGCTCTGTACTAAATCCAATATGTTAGACGAGTTTTATTGTTATTTTAAAAATCAAATTCAGATACTTTTATACTGTATCAAAAATGGAGGATGCAACTCAAGCATGACCACAAGGCAGCGGTGGGGTGCACACAGTGCAAGTGTAAGCCTTTCTCACAGGGGGTGGTCGCCCTCAGGCCTCTCCGCATTTTCGACAGCTCCGTTACAATACTTGGAACTGCATCAGTCGGCAACAATACTATCGCTGGTTAGGATAGTTTTCGACCTTTCCACCAGTGCTACCTAATATTAACCCCATAAGCTAACTATTCTTACAATTCATACTGGGCCAGTAAGTGCCCGGTGCCTACTGGTCTTCTCAGTAATGCACTTACCCTAAATGTCGCTCGGCTGCTACTCACTGCCGAACAGTATGCATTCTCGGGAACCACCATTCTGAATTGACGTATAATCACTCAACACGAGCAAGAATCTCTGACTTCTATCTTTTGCTGTAATTGCAAAAAACTACGAATATGATGCAAGTAGCTAGCACGCACATGTCGTGTTCATTAAAGTGTTGTACAGCATTTGTGATTTATGAACTATTTAATTTCACAACGTTCAAAAAAAGTGTTGTATATACAAATATTTTGAAAGTTTACGTTTATCTAGTAAATGATACAGTGTGAGCCTTTGTTGAGTACAAACAGAACCACCAATAAACTTACAACTATCTTTGTACAACACATTTTTGAACACGACTGTACATTCTACAATAGCTACCATCTAACGCACTGACCAAGGAAGGGGTACGCATAGCAGTGCCCGTAGGGTTGCCTCGCGTTGTTGTAACTTATCCCATTATAATTAATTATTGGTTCTCATAATCGCATACGTCAACAACTAAGCAAAACAGCGTACTTTCACAACATACGCCGCAACCCCGAACGTTCTGCCGATTCAGAATTCACTCTGTAACTAGCACACATTAATACTAATTAAATCTTAAAAATAATTCACCTTCAAACTATCAAATATTTTAACCCTAACACATGTGTCAGTAAAGCCTAATATGTTTTGGAGAGTTGTTTGATGTCTGGGTTGGCGTCTTGGAATGCTCGAAAGGGCGTGCAATTTAATCTCATTTAATCCGTTGATGTTCTTCTCTCTACATCGTTTACATTTATGTCCTGGCCGTGCTACTATTCAGTACTATTTTCACAGCTAAAAACTGAGTTGTCTTTCTAGGGTTGCGTTCCTTCGGTCACATTCTTTATCTGTTAGATAGGACTCTGGAATATTAACTCGCGATACGGAGATACAAAGCTGTGTACGAGGAAATTATACTTGTCGGAACTCAACCTAATCTCATGTGTAAAATATTATCCAAACTTTTTATCTCGTTAAGAACTTAAGGAATTTGAATAACTCGTTTAATTACATCCTTTAGTGAAAGATAGAAATTGCACTACGCCATAATAATACTGAAGAAAATCCAAAAAAATACTAGCTGACTTAAATAACAGCTTTAATGTTCTTCAAATATATTGAATTGATATTAGCTTTTATTATTAATTAGCCCCACTTAAAATACATTTATTTAAGTAATGATTTATGTGTGAGCTTTTATAATGAGAACTTTTTTTCGTGCCCGTAAATTATTTACGGTGCAATTATATTACGTTTTCTAACTAGCTCAGCTTATTTTGTTTTAGATAGAATCGATTCGTATCAGTTATGGCCATACATAAATTATAATTTTGTGATCTTATTTTCAAATTTAAATTTGACATTTAACTATGGCATGTCAGTAATACAAATCTTTATCTATTCTAAATTAGACGCATTTTCTTTTTTTAACATCACTTTGGCGAAACACCCCGCTGTATTCTAGCAATAATTCATAGGTAAACGATAGATTTGCGTAGCTTCCTATGAATACTAACTAGCATTGATTTTCCAACAAAGTTGATTATCTTCCTGTAGGTTCCTTTTCGCATTTATTGGTTTCCAGAGTGAGCCGCAGGTGCCCCCTAGCGATGCCTGCACAGCTGGAATGGGGCGCGATGGTTGTCCTCGTTGAAGCGGCACTTTCTTCAGGCTCAAGTCAGCCCGATAATCTCATAGTCTATGGACCTCCTTTACGTCGGCAAACTCACAACTTGAGGCGTAGAAACGGGTTCCCAGCTCGTTCTGTGTGGCATCCTACAGGTCCTACCTTTCAAGGTGCCTTGAAGATGCACATGTGCCGAGGGACTGCTTTTGAGTTACCACTGTGCGTTAAACGTTTTTCTTGTGTATCAGAAAGATTATATATTATGAATTTATTTAGATACTGTTTTTGACTGATATTTAGTTTTGCCGCGCATGTATTCACTCAATAAAACAATAAACTGCTCAACTACAGGTCTAAAGAGTAGCTTCAGCACTGCGAAAACATTAAGTATTATAGTGCACCCAGAATGTGTAGTTCAAAACGTGACCACCGAAGTTCTGTAGATGGCGCCAAGTGGACAAGCCGCCACTGTGCTACAATGCTTGGAAATTTTGCAAAGTGGAAAATCGCCACCTTTCGCCAAAAACAAATAGCGCATGAAGCTGCTCGGGACCTTAGCAACAACTTTGCCCCCTTTCAAAATTTCGATATCTGTAGCCGTTCGAAAGTTACAGGCGATCCAGACAGACAGACAGACAGACAGACAGACCAGACAGACAGACGGACGGACGGACGGACAAAACGTTCGCATAAGTACGCTGAAGCTACTAATAAATTAACACTTGCTAGAAAAATTGTACTTAATTCCCCCTAATTTGGGAAGTACAAACGTTTTTATTCCCTTCTGAGAAAACAACTATTTTTTTTTTTAAAATCTCCAAGGCAAACTTAATTGTTTCATATACAAACATGATAAATCACATTACCTAATTTAGATACTTGATCAATATTATACATACAACTCACTTTATTTTGAAGAGTTAAATGTTTGAATTATATCATTCACATTAAATGACAATCGGTATGTACTGAGTAGGTTATCATAAATTTCTAATTAATAAATTTTGTAGGTTATAATCTAGTATCATTACAATATATAAATTAAGCGCCATACATAGAACTTATGCAATCTATAGCAACACAGTAGAGGTGTTGCTTTTTCCACTATGTTGACCCTAATTGCAACAGTACATTTTGCATTATCTCAACATTTCTGTTATACAATGCGTCCTTTTAGCAAACCTTTATTTTTGGAGCAAGCAGGTGGATCACTTCTGTTAGTTTGTACTTTGTCTGTTTTAATTACCCACTATGCAACTGTTCTCATACTGTCAAGACGATTCGTTTAACAGTTCATTTTTACCTTGGAATGTTGTTGTCTCGGCCAAATTGTTCAGATGCTTCCCATCAACAGCAATTTAACGATATCGTAATAACACTTGGGTTAGTTTATTCAGCTTAGTCGGTAGAATTGCTATAAATAAGTGATTCGTCTGAATAACTGTCTGAAACAAATACTAGGCCCAGGAAATATATTTTTAACAAAGAATAAGTCCCATGGAAGAAACGCTTAATCGATAATACCTCAATCTGCTTATTATAATCTTGTCGATATGCCTCACGTCTAATACCCTATAAAAAGCAGTATGGCTTTCGTACATGCTTAATAAATTTTAAATCTCTTCAGCGACTTAAAGCTCACGGATAAGATTTTAAGTCGTACTCCTTTGACATATTCATCAAATTCAAGTATTCTACTGCTTAATATTTTTAACTTGTTTGTCACAGGTTATAATAAGAAGAAACATGGCTGTTTTCAAATTCTACTTGTTATAGGCACTTGGCTGTGGGAAGCGGGATATTTTCCCAGATTTCCGCATGCAAGAGGCAAAATTGAAAACATATTCAAAGGGCCGCGCAGCCATCACCGTTTGATCTCGTTGATATAGTACACGTGTATTTTTATATTTCCATTTGACTCG
Organism: Agriotes lineatus; assembly: GCA_940337035.1. Lineage (NCBI taxonomy): Eukaryota > Metazoa > Arthropoda > Insecta > Coleoptera > Elateridae > Agriotes > Agriotes lineatus. The sequence continues at coordinate 17,564,090 of OW679194.1, read as the reverse complement.
TATGCACGGGATTTAAAATATTTGTCCAAGGAATTGCTGTAACGGAAGTAAATATACTGTAATGATTCAATTCGACTGCGGTCTGTTATTTCCCTGGGGAACGGGCTAGTAATTGACCTGCACATCTATCGGCGACGTAAAAACAGGGCTGCCTCAATCGGATGCATAACTGCCAGCTGTAGTTCGATGTCCTCTGAAATTCATTTGCTGCAGTGCTGATTGTAATTAGGTGCGTGCCAGAGGTCGACCGCACAAATTGAAATCCTCGGGTCCAAGACGAATTGTCGCTGCTCGAGGGTACTAAGTCCCTTGCTTGCTGTTTTAACGAAAACTGTGATTTAAGTTTATTTGGCTTCGCTTTGATGTAACCAACGACGTGGGTTTACTGTGCGTCCGACTTTCACGTAGACGGGTTTCTTTTGGATTAGTTTTAACCCGTTTCGTAGTTGCCAAGGATTGCAAAATGTAAACGTGAATAATGGGCTTTCCTTTTTAAATTGGATTTATGACTTTAAAACAGCATTTTTTATGTAAAATGAAAAGTTCTAAGCAACTTCACGATGTAACAGTACGATTTCCCAGTTTTTAATAAAATTTTATCCACAATCACCTTATAATTGAAGTTTTATCCACACTTATGATCCGTCTAAAGTACCGCTTTATCCACTAGTGGAATAATGAAATTACTTTATTCCACTAGTGGGATAAAACCATATCACTTACTACTGCATTGTTGGTAGCACTGTCAAGCTCTGCCAAATTCGAAATTTGTAGGCAAAGTTTTGCGTTAATCTGTGTCAAATAACAAACTAAACTTAACCTATTAACCTCTCGAATTTGACATAGACTGACAATACACTTCAGTACTGCCAAACGTATAACATTTGATCTTTCGGTACTTTCCAAATTGTCACTATGACTTTTCATGGCTGTCAATACAAAACGTATGTTTTTTTAGATATTTATTGAGTTGTTGGATAAAACGTTGTGTTGCATTCGTGTTTTAGTTGCGTTTTATCCATTTAAGAAAATTAAACGCTCGAACTGCGTTCTCGCGTTTAAACATTCTTGCGTGGATAAAACACCATCTAAAACACTTATACAATAAATAACTATTATTTATTTCCACCAACTTTTACATTAACTTTATAAATTGCTTGAGATAAACTGATACAAAAGCAGAAGCAAAAAATTATTACCAGATGAATGGTTCTATGGTTTTGTATAAGTATAAGAATATTTTAGAAAACCCATATGTCACCGATTTGATTGAATGACGAATAGATTAAAATGTTTAATGCAGGTTTATTACCTGTTTTCATTAACTGGAAGAGAAATAATTTTTGAAAACCCCCATTTTACATTTGTTTCTTGGAAGAATTAAAAGTGTATTAAGGTACACAGAAGCACATTCATAAAATCTATTATTATTTGGATCCAATTTTTTACCACGCATAAAAGGCATAATCTTACAGCGCTTTTAATGCATGAAGACATTGTTGTTAAATAGGGATTAGCCACTGGAATAATCAGTATAAGTAGCTACTCAGTCCGGCCCTGGAAAACTATGTAGAGATCAAACCAAAACGATATATTGAGATGGTATTAAGCCCACAACTTGGCTCTGTTTGCAGTGCAGGATAATTGACCGATTCAATAAACACAGAGTTGGGATGTTTTATGCAATTGTAATGTTAAACTAAAGTAAAATATTAAATACATTGACAATGAGATGCGAGAGACAGTAAAGTAGTCGAGAAAGTAAGGCAAAGGCAAAGCTTATTTTCACAGGGTTCTAAATTGAAAATAAATTAAAATAATAAAAGAATAGGTTTGTGCATAATGTAAAGCCAGAGCGAAAGAATTTATTAGACACAAAAGGTTTGCATCGTGAAAATTGTGAGGAATCTGAAAGGTGAATTAAGCAAGATGCAAGATAACAGAACATTGCAAAGAGCAATTCGAAAAACAGGCAACAGGAAAGGAAGTAAACGAAGGAAAATGGTGGAACTCTAATATGCCAATGCGTTAATAACTAATAAAAATAGTGCAAAACAGTGCAGTAACCAAATAATAAAAAAATGTTTGTGTGTGACGCAATAGAACAATTTTATTTATAAAAAAAGAAAAAATGTTAATTCTAATTTATGTACTCAAATTTATTTCCTTTTGTGTCCATTAATTATCAAACTTAATTTCCATAACACCGTATCCTAGCAACTTGATGCTATATTGTAGGAAACAAAGAGAACAAATGAATGAAAAATTATTACATGTTTTGTCAGTTTTATGCTCCACTTTAAAATACATTTTTGACCATTAAACGAGTTATTTACAATCTAAAAAGTGTTGCATTTTATTACCCAAGTGCCCAAGTGCCTGTACAAGTGTTGACAGCAGTTTCCGCAGCACAATAATATAAAAACCTCCAACCCATCTGCGACGAGGGAACGGCAGCCGAGCAGTTCAAAATTACGAAGTAGCTCTACGAGCAAATAAGGCAGTGGAAACCAGAGGACAGCAGCCGAGGACATAGTACGAGTTTGCAAGAACGTCCCAACCACCTTATGCAGCTAGACGAGCATCTCCAGCCTAGGAAAATCAACGGGCGTTCCAGAGCAGCTCCGTTCCAGCTCGGCCAAATTTTCTGAGATAGGAAATTAGCCTAAAAGTTAAGTGTCAAAGTTTGGGGAAAAGCAGCTAAATACGAGACCAAACATAGCCGAGAAAGATTAGCTCGTTTCCAAGGCTCCAGCTACGCCGTAATTTGCGTAATAAGCAAGGCGTCATCAAATTTTGCAAGTTTAGCGAGAATCCCAAGCCACCAGAAACAAGTGCACATTTTGGCGTCTCTTCTACGTCACGAAATAAGCGAGGCCGGGTTTTTTCTACGTCATCACTGAAACAAAACAGTAATAATTGTTTGCCAAGCGCAAAAATTTGAATAATTACGTGATGTTTTCTCATATTTTCACGAGTTTAAACGTTCAAAGAATGGCTGTTGCACTGGGCGGACATTTTGTGGTTTAACAGATTGTGAATATTTGACCAGCGTTGCGTATTTAAACTACTGATTTAGAATTGCTGGCTATGGTAAAATTCAAATCAAAAATATAGTCAACTTCAGAACCTAACTTGAGAAGGAGCTTATGTTTTCCCATTGAGCTAGCGTAATAGATAATTGCAATTAAATAAAATAGAAAGAGGGGCATGCAACCATTTATTTGAGTAATTGAGTGTTACATTTCGATTTTAACCAGCCTAAATATACTCACAGAGAAAACTTTGAGCAGAGCACAAAAATATTAACTTATTAAACATCATTCAAAATAACAATCCAGGTAATCCATCGTAATGTGGGGGATGTTAATTTGACTTCAAAGCATGCGAAACTGCGCGGCGCTTTACAAAATGAAACCGGACAGTAAATTTAAAGCCTTGTAGCTGTGACCGCAACAAAGATCGTCAGAACATTATCTAAAGAATTCTACCTGCTTAAGGATTAAGGAACAATCAACATAGGAAAGCAATATTGATACACTGGCGCAAAACTTATTTCAGAACCCGCAATTCATTTGCTAAAAGGCATATAAAATTGACAGTAAAGTACGTTTTTTTTTCTATAATAACTGTCAAAGTGTTACAATGTTGGTAGATATGTGAGTAAAACGCTAGAAAATTTTTGTACCTCGTGTTGGTAGAACTTTTTCAAAATTATGGTTATGTGTCAATTTTGAATGTCAAAGTTACTAAATTTGAACTCTTGATAAATTTCATTTTTTTTTGCACAGACTCAAACGTTCATTATGTTTATTTTCAAATATTGTAAGTTTAATAATTAATAAATTTTGCAATATTTTACTATGCTGTTTGTTTTACCCACTATTATGACATATCTGTCAAAATGACAAATCATTTTTTAGTGGAAAAAAAGAACTAAAAATATATGTATCAACATTATTAAAACTAGGGGCCCTGCAGGAATGCAACTTATTCCCTAGAAAGTTGACCTTGCAAACTATTATAGAAAAAAAATGTACTTTACATATAAAAACTTAGCAGGTAAAATTTGACGACGAAACATACATGCAATATTAAATAGTAAACATATAATACAACTTAGTTGACAAGCAGTTCAATCGACGGCAATATGCGAAAATTGAGGAGTTACAAACGAGATCGCTGAAAGTTGCGCACAATCTCAGATTTGCAGATGTAATGGGGTGCTTGGCTCGAAAACGG
>OW679194.1:17120926-17559748 GCA_940337035.1 Agriotes lineatus | reverse complement strand
CCTGCAGCACGATAATTCATCGGATCTCGCGCGCTCAGATTTCATTCTGTTCTGGATTTTGAAAGCTCACCCTCGTGGAACGCATTTAAGGAACCATAACAGCTTAAAAACCGAGGTGAATTCATGGTTAGAGAATTAAAGGATTTGCTTCTATAAGGAGGGCATTATGAAGCTGAAACATCGATGGGCCAAGTTCGATGATTCGGCAGAAGTCTGCATAGAGAAGATGTGCTTAGAATATCAGAATTAAAGCATTGGTAATTCTCGAAAACATTTTCCCTTTCTTCTACCGTATGTTACCTCGATTTTTTATGTATTTGAAAATTGATGAACAAACGCAGCAATGCCTATTTTGTTAGTCTTTAGATACCTGGTGCCATTGCGTGGGGAATCAAATAATTAAGCAACGAATTCGGCATTAAAACGTTGATTTTACTGGGGACATAAAACATGCAAATCGTTTAAGAACATTAATTGATCAGAACAGAAAATAGGGAATTTGTGCGCCACTCCTTTCTGGCCGTGACGTTCAAGAAATTCATGCCCGTGACTTCGTGTAAACACATTTCCATACAAATATTTAAACAGAAATTGTACAGGGTGATTCACCAAGGAGGCGTCCCGTATAATTCACAAATCGCTCTTTTCTGCAACCCACTGTTTTTAAATTATCTAATATAATCAGCGTAGCCCACTGATTCCACGGCCCACTCGAGTGCGATTGCCCGAGATCAGATACACAAACACGGAGCGCTGAATGTAAATGAGGTGGTTATCGAGCTGTCGATATCGGAATGTTTAAAGCCTACCCTAAGTAAATATTTGATATGCCGGATATGTAGCTTTTTTGTGTTAATTTGGGCTCGTGCTCCAAGCGCACACTTCTCCATCAGCCAGGAATTTATGACGTTGTTTAAACATTTAGCAGGTCGAACTAATGGACGTCCAAATTACTGCGTCATAAATACGTGCATGTCAGTAATTCGGCCGCAGTAAAGGGCTTCCTTATTTCCGTTGGCCATGAGCACAGTAATTTTTATCTTCGGTGCACCGAATCTCGCTGGATATTTATGGCGGGGCCGCTGATGTATCTAGCAAATTTTAGCAAAACTTTATGATTGTGGTCGCCGGCCCGGTTCCATAAATTATGGGGGATTTCAGTTAAGCCTTTGTTTGAAGTAACTTATTTCGGAAGACGTATTTATGGTAGCGCTTATGCTTTATACTTTCGTCGTTTAAACTTCAACTATTAAATTTACTAACAATTCCTTGGTCCAATTGACAGGGTACATAATTCGATATTTGCAACTGGTAAAAATATTCTGATTTTTGTTAGCTCACTTATACGAGGTACATTCAAGTTCTCCTAAACTTTTCCCGAGAATGGAAGCAGATAGAAACATGATGCATTTTAAAAGACGCGGGCTTTATTTGCAGATAAACGAGGCAGATGACAACAGCGGCGGCTTGTAGATACTTAAAAGGGCGACGTCCTAGTTCAAAGAATAACGTGTAATCATCCGTTTTCTCTACTAGCTTAGAGTGATACCCATGGAAATTCACTGTTCGTAAATGCGACAGTTCCAACACCGACAAATGTCGTGTGACAACGAACTAAAGCAGCTGCGGCCGCGTACGTGGCGGTACGACCACATGATTGTGTGAGTAGAACAACCGCAAGTGGTTACGGAGGACCTCCGATTGTGGAAGAAATTGTCTCCTTTAGCCAGCAGTTCCATGGGATCTGTGCACACTGCACACCATTAATCCTTCATGAAGAGTTCAAAGAAGAGACAGTTTACCCGAGACACGGTTTCGCTAATGCTGACCTGCGAACACAAGGCTGCGCGCGTGGCAATATGTGAGGCGGCCTTGCCGACAGCAATTTCGATATGGGCCAAGTCGAGAGCAGTACATGCTCGCCGAAAGGGTAAAACCCGACTGGAGATCGAAAAGCCAAAGTTGAAATTAGTTGAAATTCTTAAATCTTAACTATCGGTGTTAATATTCACTTAAATCTAAAAATATTAGTGAGATTCAATTGCATTTATAATTCTTGACATTTCGATCCGTGTATCCCAAATTCAACTTTTCATTTCCATTTGAAATTAACACAATTTCTAACTAACTTATTATTTTACACTTTTGCGTATTCTTACAGGCAGAGCAGACTTGACAAGGGCTTATTTTTGCCTTCCTGCATCATTTACAATCTTTTACTTACTTAAAATTCCTTTTTAAATTTTGACATGTCACTTTCTTTAAATTTACATTTTCTCATTTTAATGTTTACATTTGCCTTGTTCTGATTATCGAATCATATTCTACTTCTTAAACTGGAGATGGGGATCGCCGATTCGCGTTGCCGGTTCGCCGTAGGTCAAATTCGTCGTCTGTCCGATTCGTCGTCGCAAAAGCTATATTTTTGGAAAGCTTTAACAGGACCCGCTACACTATTCGCACTTGAAGGTGTGGCGGTGGTTAAGCCATGGCGACTAATGTTTTTTTACCCCCACCTAGCTCAGCGGATTGGGTGTGGCGACCAAGGATGGAGAGCTGAGGAACCAATACACAGAGACTGTTGTTGCCGCAAGTGGGCTTTAACGTTTATTCTATTACGGCCCTGTATGAGGGCGACAGAACACGACGGCGACCCGGGGCGGTCCTGCTCCCAGGACGACTCGCTAGTGTCGACACCGACGAGCCTCCTGGGCTAATAGGGACTCGGGGGAGCTGGGAGGTGATGGCCCGAACAATCGTTGTACCAAAGCTTGAGTGCTAGAAAATACAAAGAGACCTCGGTTAGGATGCGCCGTATCTTTGGGGGCGGCTGAAGGCTTTGTGACGTGTCTTCCTGGAGGCAGTGCGGCTAGTAACTGAGCGGATGGCTTACTTTGGCAACATGGTATCGATCTCAGGATCACGGAACGTCGGGGATCGTGTGTTGGAGGCGGCGACCTTTCTGGGATCGTTAGTGACGAAGGCGAGGGCCGGGAGACTTCGGAGCGGCTGGAGAAGCTTGCGTGAGCTCGTCAGCGAATCCGATGATCCGGGAGAATTCCTGGAGAATTCGGAGCGGCTGGAGGAGCTTGCGTGAGCTCGGCAGCGAAGGCGAGGAGCCTGGAGAATTCAGAGCGGCTGGAGGAGCTTGCTTTTCTCTTCCTTGGTGGATCTGCTGCGACCAGGGGAGGGGGGGTCGAGCAGAGGAGGAGAGTTGTTGCTTCGAGATTAGAAATCTATCGAATATCGAAATATGCGGCGCTCTCTTCTTTTAAAGGCATTTCACCTCTCTGCGATTCTTTCGGATTGCAATTTTGTCTCAAGTGGGAGATAATTTGTTATTTTAATTATTTTATTCCGTAGCGTTGTTAATTAATCGCTGCGGCTTTTTTAAGGTTGTCCATCGTCTTCCTTATAAAAATACGCGTCTAGGGACACCACACACGCCTATATGTGTATCAATATTAACTGAGATTTATTTGATTCGCGATATACGTTTGTAATTAAAGCGCGGCTTGCTGGTGTTGGATTATTCATGTTGATCTTTTCCGGCACTAGGGCAGCTTCTCGAGTTGACACGTTTGCTTTCTTATTTACATGGTCAATTCTTTGCATCAACGGCTTAAGTTGATTTCCTTTGTGTGTTTACAAACGCGCATTTGTTAGCCGTCTTTCAGTCTATTTTAAACGTGAGCCTGCGGCATTGGATTTTCGCCCGTTATTTGTGGGCATTCGGGAATATTTTGTTCGACGGCCGGGCTTTTAAAATTGTCCCGTGTCGCTGGGCTATGAATGCTTTTGTTCGGATGGTAGCGGTACTTTTTTATTGGAGGCTTGGAGTTGTTGGGCTGGATTCATTTATGACGCTGTTTACTTGAGTTTGCGGAGATTGTCGCGTTGCAGATTTCAGCTATGCTTTTGTCAAACCAAGTGGCCGGCGAGGCGTTTTTAATTTGGCGCTTGAATTTACACGTATGGCGATTAGGCCCTGACTCAAGTGTAATTAGCGCACGAGTTCATCTGAGCTTAAATAATAAAAAAACTATCTGTAATTATATCTCTCAGTAATGTGAATGACCACATTTTACTCTATGTTGAGTATTAATCGTTTTTAAACTCCTAATTATCAGTAAACCATGCAATTGTTTTTAGAAGAATTTCTGGAACTTATTGTGGTGGTAAAAAATGAATAATCATGTGTCGATAAATATTGCATTTCGACATATTTTTCTGAGCAACATTTAAAATTTCCTATAAAACTAGTCCTACTATGATTGTCCAATTTTTCGCATTTATTTTTGATCGAAGTAGGCTAGTATAATCGACAAATATTTGAAATCGATCAGAAAATTGACAAAAATTTGAAATCTATCAGAAAATAAATTTCGTTCAAAACTTGATCCACCTACCTACGGCGAATCGGCGACGACGAATAAGCGACGGTGAATCAGTGACGGCCAATCAGCGACGGCGACTCGTCCTAGACCCCCTTAGACTACATATTTCCTAAACTTTACACTACTTAACTTAATGTTATATAAAAAAACCAGTATTAACATATTTCAGGTATCGGAACTAATAACTCATCGAAAATCACTCGAAAAAATAACTTTAAAGCTAAAGCACAGATGGGCTGCCTATAATCAAAATTTTAGCTGATTATGAACCCCATGGACCCTTCCACTGTAAAAACGTAAAAACTAGTAAATCGGACTAACGCCTAAGACAAGAAAAGAGTCATTGATTGAATCACATTTTTGCATTGAGCCATAAGCGAAAAATAAAATATTTTTCTATGCTAAATGCATCTTTAATTTGTGTTACATATTATTTAGTAAGCTTGTGTGGGTCAGGGACCAAGGCCTAGAAATTACTTCGCTAGATATGAAGAGGAAATACAACTTCAAACTAACTGATAGTGTAGTGTACTTAGGTGCCGAAATATCCAGTGATGGTAACCATAACAAAAACATTCTAAGAAGAATTGCTGCGGGATCCAGATGTGCTGGTGCGCTGAATAGTATTTTAAGGAAAAAAGACCTTTCGAGAAATTTAAAGTTGAAACTAGATAAAACAGTGATAAGACCGATAGTTTTGTTCGGGAGTGAAGCGTGGGTTTTGACAATGGAGAACATCAAGCGTTTGGAAATATGGGAGAGAAGAGTGCTAAGAAGGATCTTTGGAGGAATCAAGGAAAGAATTATTTCAAGACACAAGTATAAAAGTGAAAGTGCAACAAAGCAGATTACGTTGGTTAGGACACATTGGTAGAATTAACCAGGAAAATATTCAAAAGTGAACCGGAGGGAAGAAACAGAAAGGGAAGACCGAAGAAAACTTGGTGGGACTGCCTCAAAGAGGACATAAAGGAATACAAATTAGAGAACTGGCAGATCCTAGTACAGATCAGGGAACTATGGAGAAAGAAGATCCAAGCCATAAGCCTTTAGGCCTGCAGTGCTGTCATATATATTGTGTGGGTGCCTATCCATAGCAATGTGTATATTGTGTTCGTGCGTTCGTCGTTCTTTCCTGATAGCTGCCTGCTTGTCTTCTAGTTTATTGTTTACTATTTTCCGCAGTCGCCCTTCTATTATTTTTACATATATCTATAGCATTATTGCGGATAGACACACCGATCTACAGTTGCTGGGACTTCCACTGGAGTACTTATTGCCTTTTCTTTTCATGCCTGTGTATATAGCTTATGTAGCCAAAATCTTAATTTGCCACTTTCGCACTGCACTAGTTCTGATGCTATATTATGTTTCCCTGCTGCTTTTTCGCGTTTACTTTTCTTTATTAACGTCTTAGTTTTGCATATCCGTATTCAGTGTAGTTCTTTTCGTTCGCCATTGTCCAGGACATAATCATCTAGTCCTTCGTATGTCTTTTTTCTTAAATTATTTTTTATAGAATTCTGACCATGTATATAGAATTTCGTATGTTCTTGTTTTTACCGTATTACTTTTATCTTTTTTGTTTGAGTTAGGCTTGCCAGATACCTCTTAAGCGTTCACACAGTTTCGTGGGCCAAGTTGCCTCTAAGAGAAAAGCAGGATAAGTAAGTTACTTGCTGCCAACTGAGGATATCTCAACAACCACTCCCCAGGAGATAGAAAAATTCATTAAACAACTTCCAAATAGAAAACTCCTAAAGCCTTGACGTTTTTAACAACGATCTTCAATATATGCTTGGCAGTCGGTTATTTTCCTACTGCATGGAAACATGCTGAGATTTTAGTATTTCCAAAGCCAGGGAAAAATCATAGTGATCATGCTAACTATAGAGCTTGCTATGCACCCTATCTAAAATCCTCGAAAAAATTATCTATGCTCGACTTCAATCATATCTTGACTCACATCCTATTATTCCTATATTCCAATTTGGCTTCCGCCCTAAACATTCTACGACACAACTTCTAAGACTCAATGAAATAATAGTCAAAGGCTACGAGAGTAAGCTGCATACTACGATTGCTTTCCTCGATGTAGCACAAGCTTTTGACAAGGTGTGGTAAAGGGGTCTTATCTACAAAATGGTTAATTTAAACTTTCCAGAATATTTAACAAATATTATCACGCCATTTATGGATAGTATAACCTTTGTTGTGAAAATTAACAACTCTAGATTAGAAAAAAGAAAATAAGTGCAGGTGTTCCTCAGGGATCCGTTTTGGGACCTTTATTATTCAATATTTTTGTTTACGATATACCCACTCCCAATAACTCATGTGTGATTATGTACGATGACGACACCTCGGTTATAACCCAGCACAACGATATCAATATTGCTTCCCAAACCCTCCAAGATGCAGTTGGTACACTATCCAAATGGTTCGCTAAGTGGAACATCAAGCTAAATGCTTCTAAATGTGAAACCAAAATATTCACCCTAAGAAGACCTATTAATCCAGCACTGATAATTATAAATGGTAGGCAGATAACATGGAACCCAAACGACTCGGCAGTTAAGTATCTTGGGCTGTACCTAGATCGTCAATTAAGATGGGGGTATCACATAAATAAAAAGCTGAATGACACATATGCAAAACTAATGACACTCTATCCAATCTTGAATAAAAAGTCCCTCCTTCGAATTGAATGTGCTATGACGATATACAAATCAATATTAAGACCAACTCTCACATACGCGTGCGCTGTATGGGGAACAGCAAGCGACACAAACATAAGGAAAATTCAAACTTTCAAAAATAAAGTTTTGCGGATTACCACCAATGCTGCATGGTTTGTACGCATGAACAACTGCATCAAGAACTGAGCATAACCTCAATCAAAAACTATATTCGCGAAACGTCCAAAAAAGTACTGGAAACTATAAATGAATGTCCAGGGTCACAACACTACGGGATTGGTCAACGCTCTCTTCAAACTCGTCTTAAACCTAGACTTCCTCAAGACATCTTTCTCTCCAGTGATTCAGACGATTAATATGTAGTGATGTTCTTTAATTCACAGTGATAATATGTAAAACTCTTAACTTTAGGAATGAATATTCTAGTGTTAAAAGATCATAATAACGGTACTGTGAATAGCCTAGTGTGCTTAACTGGTAGTACTTAAATTAAAAAAAAAAGAAGTTACTTGCGCCATAGTCGAAGGGATGCTAGAACGAACTGGGCGAACCTTTACCCAGTGTTCCCTTCTGCATCCGCAAAAAAGCGCCATGCGCAAAGCATTAAGTAATAATAATCGCATCCAACGTCTGGTAGAGGCGGTTGCAGTTGGATATTCTTGCCATGTTTTACTTTTGACTTCCCTTGCACATCCTGTTGCTTTATCTCTTCTTCTCCTGTATTCTATTTTATTCTCTTCTGTACCTGTTCGCATATATTCTGACCAAACTTCCCAGTTTTCCCTTTTCTTTTAACTTCTTCATTCAATCATCTTATTTTATTTTGTCGCTTTATAGTGTTAACTGTTTTTTTCGGCATACTTCCTGTGCTGTTTTCAGGATTTCTTTTAAATTTTCCGCTATTTGGTTTACACCCCATTCTGGTTGTTCATTTAACTCTTTCTTAAGAGTTTGTCTGTAACAGCATCTTCCCATCTTTACTTCAGGGTCTTTTAACTCTTCTAATTTTAGTTTTTCATGCATCTTCCCATTTTCTCTATTGGATAGTTTCCAACCCCATTCTGGTATTTTAAATCCAGGGAGCAAAGTCAGTCTTGTGATCTCGAGCGTGTAGTTTGCTGCCCGAGATCAAGATGATAACAATTCCACGGTCCATTTCTTTGTTTCTTATGCGACTTTGCTACCTTTTTGATAGTAATATATATGACTACATTTTTTTATCGAAACCTTTCCATTATAGGAGACACATAGGAGTGTATTTCACATAGTCGTTTTTATTATTATCTCGCGCATAGCTGTACCTCCTTTTAGTTTTTTACAATTCTTTAATGCCTTTCGTTGGGCTCCATTTTTAAAATATATTTTAATTTCGTTAAATTCTCTGTCATTATGTTAGCTAATTTTTACTTCTTGGGCAATCTTAAAAAAAGATACTATGCACACTCGGGAACAAAGATTTAAGTGCCCAGCGCCAGAAAAATTTTCAGATAACGGCGAGTGCACCCCGGTGTTCCAGCGAGAATTTGTAAACTCAATAACTTATGCACAAACACAATTCCTGAAAGAGAGCTCCAAACAAAATAAGTAACCGTAACTAAATTCAACCCTTCATAGCTGGCATAATGATAATGTAATTTCAGAAAAAATATTACAGTACAAGAGTATACATAGCTGTCATAATAGTTCCAAGAAATCAGAATCGTAGGTTATTACAAATAGCAAATTACACAAATATAATACTCACAGTTCAACATACAATTTCGCAATAATAAAATTGCATACATTAAAACGGATGAAAAGCAGGCCGCTCTGCCAGCAGATGTTTCGTGCTTGGTTTTGGAGGAAACGCAAAGCGCGATTCTTGAGCGTTTGTTCCCAAATTCGTGCGGCCGAAGGCTGGTAGCTCAAAGCGATTCGCACCACGACGGCAAGGGCAAAAATTCAACCAGGACAATAGCCTCCGTATTGGGTCTTTTCCTGCGCTCTAATTTAACGCTTGCAGCAAGAGAAAAAGCGGCTCCGAAGGTCCAACACACGCCGGCTCGAAATCGCATGAAGCGGTAGCCGTGGAAGCAATAAATGAACAGCTGCAGCACTGCCTCAGATCGAATTTTTAGCACTAATTGCTTGGCTCTCCAGCACTAGTTGTCTGGCACTAGTTGCTGGAAAGGGAAAAAAAAGTCCAACGATAACATACCAGAAGTAAAAGGAGTCTAGGGCGACCAGAATACTCACCCTGGAAAATTCCAGGCCATGTGTAACGCCACGTGGGCGCATACAAAATCCGCCGAATGCGTAGGAATTAATATTCCTCAACGTGAGCTCGGGGACATCGGAACCACTCAGAAGTGTGGGCTTACATTTCAAAATCAAAAGAAACTAATAGCACCCTCATAAATCCCACCCAAGCTCTTCAAAATGCTAAACCACTATGTCGATTTGACGGACGAGAGCGGAAAGAAGCTCGAAAACAAAAGCGCGCGTCCAGGAACATTTCCAGAACAAGGTTGCCGAAGTAGGCGCGCTCACAGATCGCGCGAACGGATGCGCCACAGCGCGGACTAAATACCATAGAATGCTAAATTGAAAGGCGGCGCAAATGAAACGTAACAATTATTAGGTTTTTTGTTTATATTATTCTTGTGCAAGCACTATTTATTGAATTATAAAAAACATTTCTTGTTGCAACCTAAACAGCCCTTTTTAGGTATCATTGTGGCTTTAGCATCTGCACAAAATTCAATTTACGAGTAAATAAGATGCTTGGAATTTGTACACCGCTAATACGCCACAATATGCGGTTGAATCTCCCGTGCCCACGAATTGAAGATAAGCGAAACGGCTCAACGATGCGCAACTACGCGTGCAAGAAGGTCTTACACAACCCTTCTTAAAGTCCTTCAGAAAATAATCTTGACATAAAACCACGAGGCTCGACCTGCAGAAGGCACTTGAATTCAGCGACCCATCCAGCCAGCTCTAACCGGAAGAGCCTCGTTGGGACCGGCACCTACAAATGTTTTCTTGACACCGCTCTCTATAACATATTCGTCATTTTTTGGGTCCAGCACCTGAATACAATTCCCGAAACCGCCGTCAAATTGAACCTTATAGCTTGTTGAAACCAGCACCTGACGTTCATTTACCTTTCCTTGCAACTTTATGCGTCAGGGCTCCAACACGGGGCAACAGAAATGACGTAGTTACGTTTCCGAAGCGCCCACAACACAATCCGAAAAATGTGGCGTCATATTTACCGCCAGAATTGTTAACTCACAAGTTACGAGGGCCTTTTCTCAGCCATCAGCGATGCCCTGCGGCGTTGCCAGGCGAAAGCAGAATCTTGGATGTAGCCCCAAACTCGCTGCGAGCGCGTTGCAAGCGGCTTGCAGTAAGTAACCCAAAACCAGCCGGGATTCCTCCAGACAAAATTAACTGACATTACTATGCTCCAGGTGCCGTCAACGTGCGTCCAGGGCACGTTTAACTCTTGCATGACTACAATTTAAACGTAGGGAGAGCTCGAAACAATCGAAATTTAGCAATATCAGTTCGACATCGTACGCGCAGCCATATTTTTTTAACCTTTTAGTTCCAGAACTCTCGTTCTGACGAAATAAAGACGAATCTTCTGCGGCGCTCTTACCAAGGTATATCAAGAATATGCCAAGCATTGTGGGGTTCAGCCTTGTCCAGTTTGAGTTCTGCAGCGTCTCCTGAAATGCATTTTATTTTCTTGTTTAACATTGCACATACATTTTATAAGTAATTCTAATTTAAGGGAACCTGACTTGTAATTTACAGAGCAATATATACTGTATATTTAATGTGTACTTCGTCTACATACTTGAGTAGGAGTTGACTCCTGGCGTATTGAATTACCCTAAGAACTAAATTGAATAAATGAGTAAAATTATCCAGTCTAGAATGTTCATTACATTATGAATTCCGAGTGTGCACTTGACAATGACGTAAGAATTGATCTGTATACCTTTATAACACTTCAACTTACAATGTCATCTAAATAAATTACTAAAGTTTCATGTAATTAACTACCCCTTCTTCGATAATTCGAGTTTCTGTTGTGCAAAAGTCAAGACTATTGCTTTTGCTTCAGCCCCAATAAATACTTTTGCAATTGCAATTAACTCTCGAAACGACCGCAGATCACGCAAACCAACACTCGTATAAAAAGTTTAGCAATTAAGAGCTACAACTTTAAGTCAAAATGAAGAATGCGAGTCATTCCGCCACGTTAATGGAGTGAGCCTTTCACTTATCTTAAGCAAAATTATTTATGTTTTGTGCAATAAGCGGTTCGTGATGGGCTGCTCGTAAACAACGTCCATTCAGTGGGAGTTTTTAGGTGTGAACACATTAAACGAAACTTTAGCTAATTATTGTGCTTCGATTAATTAATTGCTTTGGAAAGCAATATAAGTCTTTTTTTATAAAAAAAATGGATATTTGTTTGTTTAATCTTAAAAATAAACCGACCTAAAGTCTTGGTACCTGTTTTTTTTTTCGAGAACGCAACAGGACAAATATGCCAGGTCTATTTACTCGTCCATATTTGTCTTGTTCGGTTATTTGTCTGGTGCAACTTTTTGTTCCTAAATAACGGTGAATTTACTTTTTGTATTTTCAGAACGAGAACAGCAATTCAGCGTAAAGTCGTTTTCATAATTTAAATTATTTAAAAAATTGTCTACATCACTTTAGCTTTGGTTTCGTCATAGAAATTTTAATATATATTTCGGTTTCCCTTTGTATGCATTTTGAAATAAAATTACGGAATCAAAACCACTCTAAAAGAGAATGTCAAAGGCTATCTGGCCGAAATCGGGACTAAAGAGGAGGCATTTCTGTGCTTCAATAATTTTCTTAAAAATTTAATCCAGCTTCTTACGAGCACTGCCGTAACAGCTTAGCACTAACCATAGGTAAATAACTTCCTTATTACTAAGGCAAGGAGTATTTCTGGAAATTTATTTTGTGCGAACAGGCATCCCTGATGTTCCCCAAACTAGAGGGATTTCAGAATTTACTTTTAATTTATGAGTGCGGGAACTATAAACCCGGAAATTTACACAGACGCGTTGGTTCTTTATGTTCTGTTGTAGCCGCTTATTATGACTTACTTCCAGAAATGGCATTCTAGGCATTAATTAAAATTTTGTAGTCGGCAGTTCTCTGTGCACAGGTGCGGCACGTGTGAAATGCGTTGTTAGGAATACGAATTAATTTTATGGTTTCAAAAAATGTCGGCGGCGTTATTCTCTTACTAGCAAACTAGATAGTTGCTGCCAAGCAATTACATGAGGCTATGAGATAGTCAATTAGTAGGGGTGTAAATTTGTACCCTCAAACTAGGATTAAGGGATTCGCTAAATATGACTATTACACACAACTGTCACATGACTGATATCAGCCAATGAAAACCATGCATTTTTTTTTGAAAATCGACCAATCCCGAACTGATAAGCGCCCATGGGCTGCTTACCAAGCGATAAGCGCCCTAGGGATGATTATCGACTCCGTGGATGGTGTCATAATTAAAAATAGAAATGCAAGAAACAAGCAATTTGAGTTTTTTTGGCATTGTTAGATCAATTTTAAATCATAATTCGTATACGGGTTTCGCGTAATAATCTCCAAAATATAAACGCGGGCAACACACTTACATATAATTTTGCCCGTGCCAAGAGTCATCGTGCTGGTTGCACTTAGTAAACTGCACTCGGGCAACCATCGGGACAGTTTTCATTGCAACCAGCACTCCATCCTTGGCGTGTGCAAAATTATCGGTAAGTATCTGTCGCCCTTGTTATATTACTATTGATAATTTAGCTGACAACACGTACAACGTCAATTTCAACATAATATACTAATTCGTGGTTTAAGGATAAGAAACAGAATGACGTTAAAGATTCCAAATATCTAGAGAATGGCACAAAACGAGATAACTTTGCAAACGAAGCAACCAAAACGGAAATTCCTTCTTATTTATGCAATCTACAGAAGAATATGTAATTTTTTAAAGATAAACCAACCATCTGCTGCAGTAGAATTTTAGCTTGCTGCACTACTCACGTATAAATAAATAAAATACGAAGTAAATTCTAAACATACAAGCACAAGTTGGTAGAAACAGCCATCTCGTGAGAGAAAACCCAACTTTGCAAGTCCTTCTATACAGTACTGCCCATTGTCTTTTCCATCGGAATTTGGTAAGATTTTAACTGCTTGATTTCTCAGGATTCCAGACAATGAGGAGCCACCGATGTCAACATACTTTAAAGGATTGAACTGTTTTGAAAAGTTCTAGAGTCTCGGATGTCGGTATTATTATGAATTCCGTGAGTTGTTCGTAGAATCTGCAAGTTACAGAAAAAATCACGAAATAAACGAAATAATGAGCATCTGTCAAGTCAAGATATTCTAAATGAATTCTTAGTAATACTATCATGAATATTTGAAATAGTTGTTACGATATAGCAAGCAATTTATCTGAATGTTTGACTTTGACAGATTGATTAGCTTTAAACGTTAATTAATTTGGAATTGTTTATTATTATTAAAAATGTGAACAGCTTTTTTTTTATAGGTAACTGAAATATTATATAAAATGTGTAAAAATAAACCTAATATTTACAAATTATTTCCGAACTTTAAAGACTGCAATTCCTCCCGTGTCGTTAAGTAACGTTGATGGTTCTGTATTAAACTTTTCCGTCAGACAAATAATCCACTTTTACAACGACATTTTTACCGTACCCTTGTGCCCAAACGCTAATACTGAACCTCCAAATAAACATGTTGGCCGAACGACCCTACCATAAAAATTCAAGCGCCTCATTTAAAAATCCTGTCCGCGGGCAATGCGCTCACCTGTGCTCTTTTTGCGAACACAAAGCCATGTTGATCACTGTTTTCAGATTAATGTTTGCACGTTAAGCTCAGAGCGGCGGCTGTGTTGCAAACAGTGCATTTATTTTTCAGGTGCCCAAATGGTTCGTGCCATAAACGGTTCTTAAGTACTTACGTGGACACGCCCTTCGCATTCGTTAGCACATTTGAAAGGTAGCCGAATGCTTCAGCTGATAACTAGCTAGATTTAATTAAAACTAAATAGAAGGAGGGATAGTATATTGGGAATATATCCAGTCCCTGCTGTAATGTTTTCATTTTCATTGGAATTTATTATCTATAGTCTATGTAACAGTACGTGAGGTTTAGGCACTCACGCGGTTTTTTGAATCTAAATAAGACGTCTTGTACGCCTTAATATTTGAATAATTGTTCACCCTGTTTGTCCGGATATCTATCTCAGTGTTTACATGAAATCGTTTTAATACCGTAGTCGTGGTTACGAAGTTTCAATATTTACCAAAACTGGAAGCTGGTTTCTTTTGTATAGTGTCTTCGCGCTGAAAGTGACTTAAAAATGCAAAAGAATAGCGAATTTGTTTACGCAATCTATAGATTTCAAAATACATATAAAGCACATAAGTAAAATAAAAGAAAATCAAAGGAAACCAGGATTAGCTCTTAGAAAAACCTACATGCGAGATAGTTGGAGCTATTCACATGTACGTACACAACATACACGAAACATACATAAAAATGTAATCAAATAACATTTAAATAATAAGTCGCAAATATCAAAATGTCGTAGCACGGTCCTGGCTTAGCGCTTGCATATATAGTCAAATCGGGCGCGAATTACACACCTAAGCACATTCTTGCATACTTGCAAAAGCTTGTGGAAGTGGCTGCTGTATCCCGTTGAATAAAAGAAAATCAAAGTCAACTAGGATTAGCTCTTAGAAAAACCTACATGCGATTTAGTTGGAGCTATTCGCGTGTACGTACACAAATTCACATTTACGTACACAATATATATGAAACACATAAAAATCTAATCAAATAACGTTGAAATAATAAATTTTTAAAAACGCAAATATCAATTTGTCTTAACACGGTCCTGGCTTAGCGCTTGCATATACAGTCAAATCGGGTGCGAATTACACACTTAAGCACATTCTTGCACACTCGTAAAAGCTTGTGAAAGTGGCTGCTGTGTACCCTTGAATTGAGCACGTCTTAAATTGCGTCATTAATTCTCGACGATAAAATGCGTGGAAATTTCCCGATGGCGAGTTAGTTCTTGATAATTGCTGTATTGGCGCCTTCCAAAATGGACGCTTCTAGCAGCTTCTGTTTAAATTAGCTCGCTTTGGAGAAAATGCGCGCAATACACTTTTGGAGAGGCACATACACATCGCTAGCTTGGACAAATGCCCGAGCTATAATGCCGTGTTTTTCGTGAAATGAGCTTAAGTTGAAGCTCCCCTAATCCCGCTGCAGGCTTGTACGTTGCATTTATCGCGGCACACACAAATGTAAGTATTGCATGCACAAGCGCCCTACGCACTTTTATTATTTGTGAATACACTGCTTAAATCTAATACACAAGAAAAAATACATATAAAATACAACCTGATTTATATCTTTAGAAGTGAAAACACACATTGTAGACGAGGATCCAAGTCTCGTTTCAGTTTAAGGCAAATGGAACGGGAAGGCGATATGCAAATATTAACTGGGATTTTTAAGATTACCAGTTATCGAATTAGTTTATTAGCAAAATTACTTCACCCATTACTTTGCCCTATTTATCTCTTAGATACCGTTTTCTTATAGTATACAATGTTTCTAAGGCTAAAGTTTTAAACGAAAAATTAAAAGCGATATATGTTCCCACTACGGTTCCCGTTAAAACAGTTTTAGCTTGTTGATTGACGTAAATAAAAACAACGCTAACATGACTGCCGATGTAAGGAGAGAGAGAGAGTCCTATGGTTTATATAGTGCTGCCCAGTGTCTGTTCTATTGAAATTTGGTTCTCAGACCTGCCAGACATGAACAGTTACGGATGTCGACATTCTTCGAAAAAAAGACTGAGAGTTGTTTCCAAAGCCTACTAGAAAGTAGAACATCCTTTATTAAGAATACTTTTTGTTTCAAAAGATATTTATGCTTGAAATTTGTGTTATTTAGTAAATATTGTAAATAACTTGGAAATTTTTGTTTATTTATTTATTATTCATCTCAGCATGAAATTGTAATTGTTATTCAGCCCCTGTAATTTATTCTAATAAACAATATATTGTATTTTAAAACTGTGTCGAAATATCCTCCTGTATACTTATGCATAGGAATCTTTCATGTGGTAAAGCACTTACCATTTTATTAGAATCAATATGCTAGTTTGTTACAAGGTTTGTGATATTTTGCTATCGGCTAAGTGGTTCTAATAACTAATTACACGTTTTTGTTGCAGGTAAGAAGTCGCCCCTATAAGAAATCACGTCACTATCATGGCTAAGGGTAAGGTAGCTATGAATTATTAATTCCAACCGGACTTGATAACGGGAAACCCTCATAAATACCGGGCTGTCTGCGAAGCCGCAGCGCCGTTTTTGTATCAAATACCGAGCGTTCTACATTTTTACGAGTTGACAAGAAATTGTAAAAGTTTTCCCATCAGCGCAAACTCTGAATCTCCATTAACGAAGTATTTACTGCTCCCCATCCGTCCATGCTATAAAACTTGTATGTGCTTCATATTTTACGTCATGTTAGCGCCTTTAGGGTCGTGTTTCTCGTTTTCGGATTAATCACCCTTTCAGGTGAAAATCGCGTTAACGGATCGATCACCGGGTCCGGCTGAAATTTTGAGTTTTGTATTTTGGCCTTAATTGGTCAATTACGGTGTGCCACTCAACGGAAATCTTATTACCGCGATACAAGGAATCCTTCTTTGTGGCCACGCAAATTAATTCCCTTTGTGAAAAATAAACCGAGTTTAATTAACATCAAAAGCGAAAGCGGAATCGGGTTCGATCTGAAGACGGCCACTGTTTCTGAGAGGCGAACTCTAATTCAGTAGATCTGAAGACCTATATTTATTTCGAAATAATCTAGTTGATAACTATACAGAACGAATGTGGGGATTTTGAAAACGTGTAGGTAGACAACTTATTTAACAGTGATCGCTTAAAGCAAAATTTATATTACTACTACTACAATTTTAAACAGCTGTATATGCATTATTTGTGGTCATAGAGAACACAAATCAACACACTATGTTTTTTCCAAGTGGTGGATAATGATAAATTAATTGCAGTCCTTAAATAAATAAATAAACACCTAGGTAGGGTACAATAATATAATAACAGTAACTAGGTAATAACAGATGTATAAAACGCTATGTAATTACTGGTAATCCACCTACAATCATAAAACTTTCAAGTGTATAAGGACTAAAACTTTCCACTTAAATACGTAAATATGACAGACCACACTTAGTAAGTAATATACCATATCTATACACTTTATCGATGCGAAGAAAACGAAGTTGGAACTTCTAATTCTGTTTTACGTATACGATTTCAGTGCATATTCTTTTTTATTTCAAAAAATTCTAATCCTTTTTAATTCGGCCAAAATAGACAGTGTGAAAAATCAAAACCGGTAGGATCACGTGGAGTTTACCTCAGAAGACGTCTTCTCCGAAGCAAAATTTCGGAATAATTTCAACAATTTGGAAAAAACAAAATGTTCTGAAAGGCCACACATAACTACGAAGAAAATTTTCCAATGTCAAAAATATCTCGTTTAAAAAAGATGTGACATGTGTGAAGGACGCGCATCAGCGAGGACCAACCTGTATTAGACCGACTTTCTTACCCTTATCGCCGTTCAACTTTTTTTCAGCCCGGATATTAACCCAGCAATCTCCGAATTTGAAATGATTTAAAAGGAGAAGAATATTGTTCAATCCATTGTCACCCCTGAACGCTCTGATATGCAATAGCACTTAAATAAACTAACGATAACCTTACAATACTTCAGTATAAGCCTGATAGCGAGCTTTGAATGCCCAAAACAGTCCCGTAACCAATGGGCCGGAGAGTCGGTTAACACTAAAATGATCAAAACTAAATGTGGGCGCTACTAATTTGTTGTACACAACTCGCGAATCTAAGTTGGAATATTCCCTAGTGGACTGGTAATCGCAACTTACATTGAAGGGGGAAATCTCAAAAATACATTGATAACCTGTTATATAAAAGAAAAAGATATAAATGCGGCGCAACTAAATAAAACAATAAATTTAGACAAATAATATAATTCATTTGGTACCAAAGTAAAATATTGACTATGATATCCAATGACAAAGTAATTGGGGCGAAACCAACAACAAACCCACGACGGGTACACGTTACACGTAGAGTTCACAGCCTAACGTATGTGATTTATAATTTCAAATGTAAGTTGAACGTATAAACAAAAAAGCGCAAGGTACGTAGGAAATACGCATATACTTCACTACTGTATTAATACATAAATGGTAAAACCGGTATGAAATAGATTATACCACTCCCTCTAACATCAACCAATGAAAAACGACAAAATGCATAGTTACGCATGTACTAACTTTTGATAATGTACATAGCAACTGATAATCACATACCTTCTTGATTAACAGGTGATAATCACACGCCTTCACAAACATCACGTTACCTGCTGTTAGTACAATTGTCATAACAACCACATTAACTGTACTTTTAATATTTAAAATACACTATTCAAACGTTGTTTATTGACTCGTGATATAATCTAGCCGAATGCAACTCGTGTCTTCTTGATTATCAAATCATTTCTGTTTCCACTCGATATATTGTTTTAGGCAATCTCGCTCGTCCTTTTGCCAAACAATATATCTGATGTAAACAGAAATGATTATTTGATAATCAAGAACCCACTAGTTGCATTATACATGAAAATATAAATATCAGGATCTCATAAACTTATTCACAATACATTTTGAACTGCCCTTAAATGTTTAATTACAGTAATGTAAGGTTGTGGCTTATCTATTAAATCCAGCGTTTTACGAATACGAAGTTGAGAGATCAACACTTCAACTAGAAACCCGAATCTATTCAATTCACAAACCCAACTCTCTCATATCTATCAAACCAAATTTAGAAACTCAAGCCTTGCAGCTCGAAAATGAAATCCATACATACAAACGAAAAAGAAACTGAAATCAATAATAAAAAAGCTCTGAAACAATAGAGCGCCACTAGCGCACAGTAGCTGAGCGTCTTTAAAAACTTCTGGTGTAAATCAGCTCAACGTCTTTCCCCAGTCTTAGCAACATAATCAGGAGGTGCAGACTTATCAAAAGACATTTAAAAATCAGATGAAAATTCAATAAGGACATTTGACCTACAGTTGTTGAACGGCTGGATACCCTAAAAACCTGCTATCTCTGATATATCCACTCGCTAGAGTATTTTCCCAAACTTCATGATACCATATGGAAAAGGAAAAATGACGGAGAAGCATCATTCACTAAATGACTAAATCACAAATCCGGGTCAGACGCAAAGTCTTTGATGATTTCGATGACTTGTTTTTAGCTAGTCCCGAACTTTACATTAGTAAACGACCTTGCCAACAGTCACGGCAACCAATCGCACAACTTTGTAAACCATATTATGCAATACACCAAAACCTACAGAAAAGTCTGAATACCAATTCGATATGAGATATGAAGCGCAGATGCGCTCAAATAAGCCAAACAAGGTAATATCGGTAATGAACACACAAGTGGTACAAGAGACACTGCCTACTGCACCCGAAGGCCAGCTGTCAATCTTCATCATGAAAATATATTTAAACACTTAATTTGTCAGGTAAACATCGAGCTTCCCGAGGTAATTAACCTACGTAAGCTTTTAAGAGGGCGCTTCACAAAATTAGAAAATATCACATAACACGAGAAGAGCAAACGCAAGAGTCCCACTCAAACATACAACATACACCTGCAACTCTCAACATATCCTCGTTACAAAAAAAAAATCACCTATATCCTTCAAATTTGTATAGCCAATAATTAGCTTTTGGTAGAAACTACGGTGAGTTAGATCGCTTGGACTAACGTTAGTAAATAAGACAAAAATAGAGGTTACTGTTAAAATGACCGTAACAGCACCAACTACCCCACAAATGTGTAATTGTTTTCTAGTACAGTACAAGACTAGCTTGTTTAAAATATATTGAGCGTGGCTTTGACACAGTTTAGATTTACTAGAATTCTGCCGAGTACTGCATTTAAATAAGATATTTTTTAAGTTCAGCCTTTACAAGAGTTTAATAACTAAATACAAGCCTTATGGTAGGTCACGTTCTCCGTAATGCATCTATTTAATAATCGTACAATGATATTAGAAGTTTGTGAGTAATCAGTAGAAATTACCAAGCATTGTTAAAAAATAATTGCTGGCGATAAGCTGCAGCTAAAAACTTGGGCGATCTTGAAAGTTGGAAATCATATAATCGGGCACTTGAGTTTACTGCTACAAGTTAGGGCATCAAAATGGCAGTTTTACTCGAGTGGCAAGAAAAAGTAGGTAATCTGCTAATAAAACAAAAACTTGGAATTGCCCCCGAAAGTGGCTCGCGAATCCTGGTGTAATATGTTTATAACCGAGCGTTAGGACTGTTAGGAGTTCATAAAGGCAGAGTTTAGGATTTATTTATCCCGAGCCAAGCAGCAACAAATCGGTAATAATTCGAATAAAATCGTTCCCCAGGGAGCAAATTCAATTCAAAGTGCTGATTGTATATTTTGTTGCTGGCGTTACCTTCGAAGTTCGCTGCTAATTGTTTGTCGATGTAGCTTTCGGCCGGCATCGATTATAGGTAACTTACCTATTATGCGAACTCGTATGTTTTGTTCAGTTATTGCAACTTCATGGCATACATCCATAATTGCGATCTAGAAACTGCAAACGGTCCCACCATACATTTTTTATAAATTTGTGCACTCGTAATATGTGAACATGTGGCGTAGATCTGGCTAAATCTCATTATTGCCCACATACCGGGCGGCCATAAATATCTGATATCACATCACCTTTGGAATCAACACCGCTTTATTAAAGTGATGAATCCAACTAAACTAAGTGTCATGAATGTCATCACAACTAAAATTCCTATCTGTCAAAAATTATTTCAGATTGCAATAAGTAATGGAGTTAGAACAGGAGATTTTTATAATCGAGTCGTATGCTAAACTTCAGAATCCAGGGCACATTCCCTTCCTCTTATTGCATTTTATTACACTACATAGGATACTTATCGTAATTGAAATATAATGCTAACCAACATTTATAAGTAGCTAATTCCATGGCTACCGGGATCTCAGATATTTATGGCCACCCGGTATTACAAGTTTAGTGGACAAATGTCATGCTTTTTAAGTTGGTCGAAGTTTCTATTTGTATCATAACCTCAAAATTATTTAATGTCTGTTGAAATTAGGTTCGCAGTCTCTGATTCTTTTAATTATTATTAAAATACTGATCCAGTCAGCTTTGTAATATACCATTTGTGTTCCATAAACCCTTCTATTTGTTCCCTGCGCCATTTATAGTTTAATTTTTAAAGCTGGCAAGCTCTAGTGCGCAAGTCAAGTACCACTACAACTTTTTTATTAGTTTAGGTCCAGCAAATTGTATACCACCAAGAAAATGTTCCTAAATGTAACTCAACTACCAGTATAATAGAGACAGCTTTCCCTCACCTATTTTTATTGATCGCGATTTATTCGCTACCTAATTTAATTAAAATCCGCGACCCAATTAAATTAATCCGCATGGGGGAAAGCTGTCCCTAGTCTACTACTACCCTCCCGTCCTTAGTTTGATTTTAGTCGTGCTCCATCACAATCGTACGACCTTTCGCATAAACTGTTGACGCTCGCGTCACCATGCTGCCTGCTTCACGAAGTTCTCAAGATCTCCCGGCTACCTCAGTCCGCTGCCACCAAGCGCCTCTAGGTGAGACGTTTGTGCTATGCCTCCAGCAAGCATTCACACAACACGTGTTCTGCGGTGTGCGAGTCCTCGCTACAGTCGCATGCGTGGTCGTCGGTCTCCTCGATCCGTACCAGATAGAAGCGACATCCCTCGTGGCCAGTCAAGAGCTGAAAGGTGTGCTAGTCCAACCGCTCGGCAATTTTGCTTTTGACTTTAAGATTTGGGATGAATTTCTCGGGTGCAGTCATGTTGTCCGCGCATCTCTCCATCAGGGCGTTCTTGGGTACGAGATCGAACGTCATGTATTCACCCATTGGAATCAAGCTCGTCCACGAACCGCCATGGCCGCCTGCCATATGTCCGCCTGCAGCTCCTTGGGTGTGCGCATATCACGTAATGCCATAAGCGTGGATGATCTGTTGTTTCGACAGCATCACGACTCTTGCGAGCTTGGACTTTGCTTATAGAATATACTGCTAGTTATGCGAATGGCTAGCAGCTCACATTGGAAAATGGAGTTTCAGTTGACCAGCGTGAAGACTTTGCTTTGTATGCTTTGTTACTGGTTGAAGGCGACAAACGCCACTCCGTCCATGCCGTCCTCTTTACGCGAACGTCTGTGTACGTTTCATACGCGCCTTCTTCGAAAAAAGTAACTTTGAACGTCTGCCGAGTGCGCATACTTTTGAAATATGTTGATCTTCATCCTGCAGCAGTTAAAACTTGACGCTTTGCAATAGATTGTGATCATTGTATGTTCTACATTTATATCATTATCAAAATGGCTAAATTAACTCCGCAGGTGTTCTATGTAGCAGTAGTTGCTTAGGTATATTGCAAATATTTACTAAGAATCTAGGTCTTGAGCTTCTAGGTGAGATCTTACTAGAATATAATTATATTAAGTAATATAAAATTTCATTCTATAAGTAAGCTATAAAATTCCTTCCTCGAATTTACAAGAAATGGCGAGAATTAATATTTTTGGGACATAACGAGACAGGCGGAATTACTGCAACCGGCGAATTCTTTGTGGGCAAAACAATTTTCTTGGGTAAATATTTCTCGACTTGCAGCATTTGTTACAAGAGCTCCGAGTGGTAGCTGAGCAAACAGCGTTTCATTAGTAATGTGATTTTATGTTAGTTTTACGATGGCATCCTCAAGTGTGCTTATGTTAATTGCCGTGTTCGCTGAAGGACTGTTGAGATTTTACCGCTCTCATTTACATTCCTCAAAACGACTGCATTCTTCAGAGCACCGAATTCGCGCAACACAAAATCCGGCGCTTCATAAATTTAAGATGTTCCCTATCTCCAGGTTGCAAATATTGTCAACAGCTTGAGGCGTAATAAAATATAATGCAGCGTGTTTTCTTTTGATGTAGTGCTCAGGCTGAGTTTTATTGTGTTAGACTGCTGAATAATGTATCCTGCGGGATGGAGGCTCGCTTAATTCGAAATTGTTCATTAGTATTTGATGCTGCCGGTTAATCTCTGAAACCGCGAGTGTCTAAATGAATAATTAGCCGTTCAGTTGTGTTAGCACGTTTGGAAAACTACCTAATAAGAAGAGCAAATCTGCTTTGTCCCGGATTCATTACGTGCAGAACACGATTCTAATGCTCATCTCCTGAAGCACAACCTTTGTGCAGATATATCGCCCTTCCACGGTGCAGAAGAGCTCGGCGTTGCAAGCAGTATCGCGGCATCGAACGCATAAAAACAATCCTATTATAGCTACTAACCGTGTAATTAGCATGTTACCTTGTTATCGCAATGCCTGCTGCGAAGCATTAAAAAATGTACACCAAGACAATTAAAGCCGGTTGCCGAGTCCGTGCTCTATAAATTCCACACCTGCGTAAAATGTGTTCGAGCGGGGGAAAAACCATTTTAATTGTTAATGCTGACGATTTGCAGAAGTTAGTTTGGAATGTTCGAGTTGGTTAGATGCACGCGGCACGTTCTGCTCTGATGAGTGGTGGAAATGAAAATAAGGCATTAGAAACTTCAGCAAAATTCGACTAGGGAAGTTCAGGCAATCCAATAAATTCCATATTTAATGGGCACGGGAAGTGACAGTCGGTTTAGTAAACTACAGTTTTCGTGATATCCTACTCCCTTAAATGTCTTGAAGTCGCTTATATAATTAATATTCTCAATTGCAGTAAGTAATTTATCGCAGCTCTTTCTCTCTAAAGGTCAACATGCTTTATTTTCTTCAAAGCAATTTTTCCCAAAAGATTCTAAATTCTAAACTTATTTTGCGCTGATAAAGTTTAACAGTAGTTTTTCGGAAAAGCTCTCTCAAATTTTAGTTGGTGTACCCAGTCGTTTGACGTGATGTACCAAAGATACACTCTGTTACGGTCTTAAACCTATTTAAAGCACCGCAATAGCGTAAAGGGGACTTGATAGCGCAGCTCGGCCAGTTCAGAAATTCGTTGGTGTGAGTGTGAAAGATAGGGAACCGTCATGACCAGCGTTGGTGGGAGGAAGATAAAAACCGATTGATGATCCAAACGACGCAAGGCACAGGCGCAACCCCACATCCGATGAAAGCCTGAGAAGAAATGCCTCAGATTTCCTCACCGATGCGGTATGTCAATACACTTCGAAGATGTTCTTCTTCTTCTTCTTCGTATTTCTGATAATATTGGTTGTGAGCTTATTGCTAGTAGATTAAGAGCGTTTCTATAAGCCATCTTTGGCCGTGACCTGGGTTGCTGGATAGAATATCCCGTTAATTAAAGGAAGAATATTTTTTCATAGACGTTACGATCACCAAAAGTGTTGAGCAAACTGTTACTTTTATTATTTATTTAAAGCAATGCCCTTCGACTACATGGTCATCAGCGCTTACAATGAGGTAATTACATTAATATTGATTAACAGAGCGAGTTACAGTATTTACATATAAAGAGTCTATGAAAGAGAGTCGGTATGTTGTATACATAACATACAAACTGTTATCACTTTACGAGACTTAACTTTAGTAAACAAAATCCTTTTCATATATTATTAATTTGTCATTCGTGATGGATAGTCAGACTTTTCGAGTTGTATTTTTTTTTAACTTGCATTCTCCACTTTTGCATTTACCAAGTCGCAGTATTGCTTTTGCACAAGTTGCTTTTTATCTACGAACGTATATTATTAATCATTTATTCGTTTTATTTGATAATTTACGAATTACAAAATTTATAAATCTTAAATTAGTTTATTAGGGAAATGTGTGCAGCCAATTGTACATGTTAAAATGCAATTTTAAAGCACTTTACAAAACATTTTACTTTAAACATATTTAAAACGAAATTGTCATGGTTGAAACTTATTAAAAGATTTTAACCAATTTTAATTAATTGGGAAATAAAAATTCAGCCGTTAAATAAGACTTCAAGACAAATAAATCTCAAATGCATCTAAGGAACGATTGTGTAGTAAAAAATCAATAGCATTTAAATCCGTTAAAAGAAATAATAGCTTATTACTAGTCGTCGTTGCGTCCCGGTCATTAGGTATTAATTAATTGCTTCTTGGAAGAAACTTGCAACATAGAAAGGAATATCAATTGTTAGATACGTACGTATTTATGAGCGTTACGCCGTTAGGTTTCAAAATAGGAATTTACAGCTGAAATCTACCTCGCACAGGTCACAGGTCGCCACAAATTATTAATACGCAATCATCTGTCCAGTCCTCTTCAAAATTCAAGAATGTGGCCCTCCGGTGTTGTATCGGAAAGGAAGTACAAGAATAGGTGATATGTGTAGCTGTGGGCTGTTAATTGACTGCTGATTCGCTATCCTCAGTGGCGTATTATGGCACATTTTTCATAAAATATTAATTCCCAGGCATGAAGCTGCTGGAAATTGCAACCTAAAATAATCGCAGCAAATCATTTTTCTAACACTAAATAAAATATGGGCACTAAATTTGAAGGGGCTTCTGGCGACAACCATGGTTAATACCACTGGCTATCCTCGCTATTTATTACCAGCATGGTTGTTTTTCTAAGGATTTCAAAAACGACTGCGTTAGTTGTCCCATCGCCTGGCATGTTTATGAATTCCGCCGCAGTCGGTGCGCCAGTTTTTGCAATATCCTGCCCAGCCGCTAAAGAGATCCAACTCGTTAGGGATTGTAAACGCAGAATGTGTCACAGTTATTACCATTATATTTTATCCCCCGTCAATTTATTCCTTGTTGCTCGTTCTAGCGGGTCACGACGTACACGGACGTGATTATTAAGTAAATTTATGTATCGAAACTCGTTAGCGCACTATCGATGGTCTTACGAAAGAATCGGCACTAAAACCGCCAAGCTGTCTGAAGCTACGCCACAAAGCAATGACGTAACTATTCATTTGGAAGCTCTTCAAAACACGACACCCCAAATTCTAATTATAAAGATCCAAGAAGTGTTATCGAGTGAAGGTTGTTTCAAAGTTCTATGTATGCATGTATGTACGTATTGTCGGTAACCTCATTTTACCTTACGGTGTAGATGCTGGTGTTTTATACGCTTACGTCTGGCGGTACAATGCTCAACTTGCCCCGGATTCGGGTTACAAAGTTGGAGCAGCGCGCCTTTTGTGCTTGCGCAGTAACCACTGTGTGAGGTGTGGGTCTTGGTGATGATAATGTGTTGACCTGGTTACTCTATATCTTAGGTCTGTGGTTCTGAGTAGAGTACAGTTAATTTGGTGTCCAACTGTGAATGGTCTCACCAAGCCCTATTCCAATCGTCAAAGCTGCGGAAAAATTTCGGCCCTCGCGAAGTTCGAACCGAGGACTTTTACACACCTCCAACTAGCTCAACGGGGCGGTGGTAAAAATGGCGGCAGTCGAAGGAGGAAAGGGGGCGTTACCCTCTGCTAAACAGTTGATTAATCGGAGAACAATTTATTATAGTTATTATTTTGTACAGATTAACTTAAAACTAGAGAATATATACATATAACCTCGAAAAAGAAGATGGCGGATTGGTGTCCGTGGTCGGATGCTGGTGGAATCCTTCGGAGGCGGCGGCTGAAGGGCGCAGCGTCCTAGAAGCGGCTAGGGCTGCAGGAGCGGGCGCTTGTCGTCCTCTTGGGGGCGGCGGCTGAAGGAGCTCGTCGTCCGGGGAACGCGTAGGCGGCAGGTGCGGGCGACGATCTTCCTCTCGGGGGCGGCGACTGAAGGAGCTCGACGTCCTGGGAACGCGTAGGCGGCAGGTGCGGGCGATGTTCTTCCTCTCGGGGGCGGCGGCTGAAGGAGCTCGACGTCCTGGGAACGCGTAGGCGGCAGGTGCGGGCGATGGTCTTTCTCTCGGGGGCGGCGGCTGAAGGGGCTCGACCTCCTGGAAACGGCGTAAGCGGCAGGCGCTGGCGTTGATCGTCCTCTCGGGGGGCGGCTGCGGAAGTGGCTCAGCGTCCGGCTGGTGGGATCCTTCGGAGGCGGCGGCTGAAGGCCGCAGCGTCCTAGAAGCGGCTGGGGCTGCAGGAGCGGGCGCTTGTCTTCCTCTCGGGGGCGGCGGCTGAAGTGGCTCGACGTCCGGCTGGTGGGATCCTTCGGAGGCGGCGGCTGAAGGGCGCAGCGTCCTAGAAGCGGCTGGGGCTGCAGGAGCGGGCGCTTGTCTTCCACTCGGGGGCGGCGGCTGAAGGGGCTCGACGTCCGAGAAAGGCGTAGGCGGCGGGTGCAAACGATGACTGTCCTCTCGGGGGTGGCGGCTGAAGTGGCTCGACGTCCAAGTTCCTCGAAGACGGCAGGCGGCTGAGTCCAGCGGAGACGGCGGTGCTAAGTCCAACGGAGGTGATATGCTCTAAGTACAGCGTGGGCGAGAGCTCCGTGAACAGCAGAGTCCAGAAGGGGCAG
The DNA here is from genome assembly GCA_940337035.1 of Agriotes lineatus. Taxonomy (NCBI): domain Eukaryota; kingdom Metazoa; phylum Arthropoda; class Insecta; order Coleoptera; family Elateridae; genus Agriotes; species Agriotes lineatus. Next base: position 17,531,894 of record OW679194.1, on the reverse strand, counting down.
CTTTCCTGAATCGCCAGAGTCCAAATGGGCAGCTAGTCTGGAAGCAGCAGAGTCCAAGCTAGGCAGCTTCCTTCGAGGTTGGCTGGAACTCCTGGAGGTGGCTGCTGGTCCTTGGATGGCTGCTTGTTCGACCCGCCGAGGCAGAGTGATTTCCTAAGGCCAGGGTTTCTCTATTTAAAGGGCCTGAACCCCGGGGTAGCGGTCTCCCTCGATGCTTATTGGCCCGTGGCGTGAAGACAGATTTCTGGGGGCATTCATTTAGGCAATTGTGCAAGGCGTCATGCTAATTTCCCGGCGCGTCTAATTAGCGGTTTGATTTTAGCTGCATCGTCTTGCCGGACAAAAAAACTTAAATTTTGATACCCAACACGGCCTGATTGGGATAAATATAACTCGCCGCTTAATTACTCCGCGGCGACTGTGTAATTTCCAAACGTATTTCCCTCCGCGGCCTGCTCATTCGCCAGGTTCTGGGCTGGGCTGCCGTCCGTCGGCTTCCTTGTAAATATTGCGCAACCTTCGATTCCCAACACTTAGAGTTCAATTATTTGTACAGCCTTAATTAAAATAGATATTACTATTTCTGAATATTCACTATTTTACCCTTGGCGCTTTTAAGGCTGATTTTGGCGATTGAAAAGCGTGCGGCCGTTAGGGCGATTGGGCTCCGGCCTTTTCAAGCCTTTATTATGCCGGCCAGTTAATTTATGGCCCCTGGTGATCGGTGTTTTGTACCTCCGTCGTCGTGGACCTGTTGACCATGCTTGCCTTCCCGAGTTCCGTGAATTGTGTAGCTTAAGCTTTTGTTTCCCTGCTCTATGGGATTTGTTGAGTAGTTTGTTCTGACGTTTTTGAAGGAGTCAACTGCTTGAGTTTTTAATGGACTTGTTTTATTACTTCCGTCCGCGCGCAAAGAGGAAACCCGGCTTTGTCCGGTTAAGGGCATCTTCAGCTTTGTTACACTGGATACGGCGACTGCGGGGGCTCGAGAAATTTGTCATCTGTGCTTGTTATTTTAGAAATTATCAGCTCGCGTCAAACGGACTTCCGAACTCCCGTTTAACGGCGGTTGCTTGTCATAGAAAGGCGAGGCCCGAGAACGTTCGTTTCTTTAAGCTTTAGGGGCAATTTATGGCCCCCTCATAATTTTAACATCGATGCGAGTGTTTATGTGCCGGCTTAATTTTTAAATTCCGGCTGACGATCGTATCAACTTGCTTAATGTAAGCCTAACGCTTCCCAACTGCGTCAACCAGCTTCATTGTTTCAAAGTTAACTTGTCAAAAAGATAATTTATAACAAAGCTTGCGTGTTCAGAGCGAGTAAGTCACATCATTATTCGCATAAGTGGAGATAACTAAATATGCGAGTTACTCTGAAGGAAAGTTTCACTCGGGTAGCGTTTGCTAAAATTAAGGGCATTTTAAGACAGTCATTTTAATATGATTAAAGAGGAAAGTCTAAAATCAGTGTATACTTCCGTTGTTGACGTATGGTGCAGAGACACTCACACTTATTTTATTTATTTTATTTTGGTACTCAGCCAACAGCCGTTAGGCCAATTATAGGCGTCGTTGTACATTTTATGGGGACTTCCAACCCCACTAACGACTATCATGATGTTATTATGACATCCGGGACCAACTATTTCCGTGACAGCCGTATCACTAGGCGACAAGAGAAGCAGCTATGGAACTCCCATCCAAGTTCTGACCAGAAAGAGCGTTGCTTAACTCTGCTGATCGAACGTGGACGCTTGTTCAAGCTACACCACCCGGGACCTTATCAGAAACTCTGCTTCAAAAGACAAAGTGCCAAACGAGATCATGCTCCGAAAAACAGTTTGGCGTTGAAGTCACCTATGATTAGTGTAATATGGTGGCTCTTTGGTAATTTTCAAAACTTCTTTAATTTGTTGGTAAAAAGGTTCGGCAATATGGTCTTCTGCATCCGCCGTGGACAGTTATTGCAATCGATTCTTTAATAATCACAGCAATTCCGTTTATATGTGTATAACCCGGTGTGGCAGAAGAATATACTAAGTACCCAGGCAAATTAGCAGCTTCAGACCATTTGCTGCCACATACCCATCATTCCGAATTCGATCCTCTGCATTTGCTTTCTCAGGTTATCAATAGTTTTGATGTTGCAAGTACCAATTCTTAAAATATTTCTCATTTTCCACCCGAGGATTCGCCGCACTCTTGTATCATGTAAAAGAAGCCGAGAGCGTTTCCGTAGAATGTATCGTTAGGAAAGATTAGTGTGGTTTCTCACTTGCCTTGGACACCGCAGTTGTTTCGCTGTTTCGACAATATATGGCCCACGCCTACAGAGACTGATAGGTTGGTCTTACGGTGGTATTTCATTTCTCAGTTACCACCCATATCTGGGAGGTATTCTCCGATCCGTCACCTGGGGATCCATTATCTAGGGGTTATCAGCTACCACGAGAGCAACAGACTTACCCCTAATGAACTGTTTATTAATATGTTTGCTAAAATATTTAACTTATCAAGATGAAAGTTTTCTCCGAAAATCCAAATCTTTATTAATTATTTTATTCGCAACCATATATGTAATAAGATCATTAGTGACTTTTAAAAAGTTGGAAAATGAGCTATTCCCAACTTGTAACTTTCCAACCGGTCGGAAAAGTGATTGCCGTTGCAGCGGTTGGAAATGAATCCATTCCCGACTGCTGTGTAGGTAGGGACACTGGGAATCTCGTTCATCCATTCATGCGCGTCACAACCTGTCGTGTCATAGTATAATAATTTTTCCAATTATTGTTTAGAATAAAGTGGTTGCGAATAAAATAGTATACATACCACGGTGAAAAGTTTCATTCCTGTCTCGAGATAAAGTTGACCTCGACGCTACGCGTCTCGGTTAACTACTTAATCTCTCGATAGGAATGAAACACTTTCCACCCACCGGTGGTTATTTTTGCATCATTTCTTTTGACAGATTCAACGACTGCTAAAACTCATCACTTCTTGAGTTTCAATAAAATTCTTGTACGATGTTTCACGATAACCACTAATTCATTCAAAAGGTGTTATAGCTAATGCAAGAATTCAACGAGTCACTATTGTGACCTCTAGCTTTGATGCATCGTATTATAAGATGTTTTGCCCTTGAAAATACGTGGTAAATGAAACCTGGGGAGTTCGATGTTTTCTCAAAAGTGATACGACGTGAACAGCGCTAGAAAATTTACTAGCATTCGGAACTTGATTAGGCGGTGGAAGAATGTTATTTTTACAATGTGAAAGAATACCAGCGTACATGAATCAACAAGTAAAGGAGCGCACTGTAAGAAGTGACATTATGAATGACTTTAAACGGTTTCCTAGGGGACGCTTTGCGATGCTACAGATAGCGCCACTGCTCTCTACATAAACGTTTAATTAACAAGTACGAAAAGAAAGAACAACATAACCTATTGATGCCTTGATCTTCATACAATTTTTTTTATGTATATACGCTGGAAATACGTTGAAGGGTGGGCAATAGCTATATAGTCGTTACGAAATTCGTTTGTTTTTAAATTTATGTGCTTGTGTGCAAGAGTTCTTAAATTATACTGCTCCACAAAAGGGCAGTCATGGCATTTTTGGTAACCTTTCATGATTGTGTCAAGCGAAAAAGCATTTCTTTTAATAATTCAATAAAACGTAAAAAGTCCATTGATAAAATATGTATTATCATTTGTATGCCAAATTGTTTCTAAACATTTCTAAACGTTCCGAAGAGACTCAAAGAACTATTAATTTATTTTTTTGAAATTTCTCTTATTTTTGTGAAATATAGTTTTTTTAAATTTTATTATTTTTTGATTTTATGAATATGATTTTGTTAATTCTTCAGTTGATATTTAAGGATAGTGCAATTAAATATGCTTAATATGAGTATACTATAAAACAAAAGCTTTTATATGTATATTTCATGACGTAATGTAACAAATACAATTTTTATGGGTGGTCTAGTTCATTTGTGGAGCAGTGTAATTAAATTAATGTATTCGTATGTTTCTGAACCCAACTTTAGTATGGTAGCCATACAGTAGTTCTAATATTGCAGTTTTCTAGTCTAGGATAGAAAACTGGTTTTGTAAAATGTAGCTTAAAGCCGTAGAAAGGCTATACTGCCAGTGCAATATAAAGAGATGGTGTGTTGCTATTTCCCGTTAGGTTAGTTCCAGGTTTTGAGATTATAAAAATCTGCAATGACATGAAGGCAGACTATGCTGTGTAACCGTAGCAAATGAAACAAACATGCGTAAGGTATTCTGGTTTCAGCTATTTAGTTTGCTTGCCTGTCCGGGCAATGAACGGTCTGACGCTTTATCCGCGAGCTCCATGTTTTTCCGTCCGCATATGGCGAGATAATAATAATAATAATAATAGTTTATTTCCAATTTTATCATACATTGCTATGAGTAGCAACCAGCTGCGAAAAATGTTTTTACTACAATGTTACGTGTAAAACTACTAACAAACGTAATTTAGTTAAATAGTTTGGTTAATTTATTACAAATCGCTTTAAAATAAATAAATAAATGTTTCACTCTAAGTTAACCTACTGATAGTTTCATTAATTCATCACGCTAATATAACTGTTTAGCTGTTACATACTTTCACGATTTTACGTCGTCAGTAAGCGCTTACACCCACGTAGCTCAAAGATTTAATATTAGAGACCTAACTGCTTATTCCGTTAAAGTTTTACTTATATTTTTTAATCTAGTCATTTTTGTATAATTTACATACAAATTTAGTCATTTACATGAAATATAATTATTCAATCGTCTTACTTGCAACTAGAACTTAAATGTAGATGCATGATATTACTTCTGAATTGTATTATTATTTACATGCTTTTAGTCTTTGTATTAGTGGGAACTTTGGAACTCTTTACCATTTAGGGAATATTTCTTTTTGTTGAACCTGACGTCCTTAGAAAATTTGTGGTCTTAACCCACGACCGACGCAAGAGCTAATAGGTATACATCCGCCACTCGCGGACTAAAATCTGTATCTACAAAAGTGTGAAATAATATCTATTGATGCAGTCCTATTTCCAAAACAAAATTTTTAAAAGGTCCATTGGAAGACCCAAAGATTATAGTCACACCGCTGTTGCGAAGTCGCAGACAAGCCGTGAGCCAAATTAATATAACGGCATAAACTGTATTATCTTCACTCGAGTTACACGGATCATTAACAATTCAAACTAAGGAGCAATGGGACAGAACGGTGAAACGAACATATGGCTTAGTCTGGGAGGGAAACATCAGATCTGAATCGACGATAAATTGCAGCCTCGTGCAAGAGTAAGCTAAAGCGGATCGTCTTACATCCCTAATTCTTGATTTCCACTTTAAAGTTGCACGATTCTAACTTACGGTCCCGGCTAATAGTATTTACCGAACTTCCGAGTTTAAACTCTTAGGGCATGCTTTAGAGCACTTGAGTTCGAGTGGGTACATCCCGACAAACTGTTAAAGTTGGAAGCGGCATCGGACCGCGAAGAGTCCTGAAGAAATAAATGCCCCATCCGACTATTAACAATTTGCTAATTAAATCTATCTATTTCGATTTGTTGCGCGCCTGGCACTTAGCGTTTAATTTCGTTAATTCCCAGCTTATTGCGTTTAGTCACGTCGTCCCATTGTTCTTAACTCGCGATTAATTCACTTAAGTTTTGTTGCGCTGTAAATGGGACTCGTGCTCGAATTTACGGGAATATTTGCTGAATATTTTATACGCGGAAGTCATTCTGTGCCGCTGAGGTTGTTTGGCGTTAATATTCCAGCAGCAACGCAATCAGCGTCATGTCAGTGGTACATTTTGAAGGGGTCGTGGTGAAGCCGAAGGTCAATGGCCAAATGTCAGGGTGGATGGATGTATCGGTGACATTCAATTAATCGAAAACTCGAATTCTCCCAGGAACAACTTTAATAACGTTTACGGGGTTTAAATTACATTACTGTCGTTAACAGTTACTGTTTCAGTAGTAGTCTCTCTGTGGAGTGTTTTTCAGTGTACAGTGTGTTCAGTAGTTTGTTAGTTGTTAAAATAGATAGCAGAAATTGTAAAATCAAGTTATTTAGCTTTTAACGCTAGATAATATAGCATACAGTAAAAATTGGTTCTAACCAACCTCAATGGGCCTAAACAACCAATTCGTTATAAAACGAGTTGGTAAAAATTTAAAGTTGTGAAAATATAGTATTGTTAGAAATTGATAGTAACATGCCCGTCGCAGCCTAGAGATATCGACGTTAAACTATTTACTTACTTACTTACTCCTTGGCACTTGTCAGCCCGTTAAGGGCCATGGCCTCTCAGATGAGCTTCCAGATTATGTTTATTTCCTCTCAGGATAGGTTAGTCACTCCTATGCCTGGTCTTTGGTTTCCCTTACTTGTTCTCCTACTTTTCTCCATATTTTTCTATCGCCTGATATTGTTTTCCAGTTTCTCACACCCGCCACTTTTAAGTCGTTTTCAACATTATTTATCCACCGTGATCGCGGACGCCCCCTTGACCTTGTCCCTTCAAAATTCCCTTCACAGGTAGTCTTACACCCTCTTGTTGCACTCATCCTACTCACATGCCCCAACCACCCCACTCTCTTACTTTTTATTTCGTTCACAATCGTTGGTTGGTCATGGAGATTCCTTAGTTCGAAATTATACCTAGCTCTCCATTCCCCGTTTTCCAATATGGCACCATAGATTCTACGCAGGTTTTTCCTTTCCCAAATATTAAGCGCGTTCTGGTCTTTTTTATTCAATGTCCGTGTTTCCGATCCGTACATAACTACCGGTCTTACTATTGTTTTATATACCGTAATTTTTGATTTAATTGATATATCTTTGGATTTAAAGACCTGTTGTAGTGCATAATAACATTTATTCCCCGCCGTTAACCTTGCTTTTATGTCCTTATCTGTTTGATTCTGTTCGGTTATCGTTGCACCTAAGTACTTGAATGTTTTCACTTTCTCGAATACTTGCTGATTTACTGTAAGGTTTTGTTCCTTAGATTGCCCCCTCGACGTTATCATAAATTTCGACTTTTTATGGTTTATCTTTAGACCTGCCGTTTTTATCACTTCCTCCAGTTGACTGTACGTTGTTTGCAGATCTGTCTTTTTTCTAGCTATGATCACCAGATCGTCGACATAAGCGAGAATTTGTATTGACCTGTTTAAGATAGAGCGCGTTGTATTCAACGTTAATTGCCTGATTGCCCATTCCAAAACCATATTGAACAGGGTTGTTGATAGCGGGTCTCCTTGCCGCAGTCCTTCTTTAATTTTAAACCCCTGTGAGGCAATACCTTGTATCCTCACCTTTGCCATCGTATCTTTTAAGCACACTTTTATAAGCCTTATCAGTTTTGGTGGGACGTTTAGTACCTTTAGTATTCTGTACAGTTGCGCACGATTTACGGTGTCGTAGGCTTGACTAAAGTCGATAAAGAGGTAAAACAGAGTGACGTTTTTTTCATAACTTTTCTCCAGTATCTGTCTTAATGTGAAAATATGATCTGTCGTTGATCTACCCTTTCTGAAGCCACACTGCTCATCTCCCACCTCTCTTTCCATTATTGGTGTCAGCCTGTTGATTATTGTTGCGCTTAGAATCTTATAACCTATACTAAGTAGGGTTATTCCCCTGTAATTTTCACACACCGTTTTATCTCCTGACTTATGGAGGGGACAGATTATAGCCACATTCCACTTATCTGGCAATTCTTCCTTTTCCCATATACTCTTGATTAACTGGTGCATTGCTCTGCAGATATCATCGCCCCATTTCCGAAACAAGTTGGTCCTCCCCCGGCGTTTCTTATAATATCCACAACTTCTTCTTCTGTCGGTGGTTCTATGTCTCTCTCCTCTTGGTATGACATTTCTTGTTCTTGCCCTTCTTCTGCTCTACCCTCTTCTCCTGTATTTAATAGTTTTTCAAAGTGTTCTTTCCATCTGTTCACACTTTCTTGCCTTCTGGCATTTATAAGACTGGCTGTTAGGGTTTCAGAAACACAGGACGCCCGCGAAAAACGTGGAGGAGAACTGTAAAACAAGAGACGGGAAAGACTATAGCATAACTGAGCCAAATAGCAAAGGAAAATGACAACTGGAGAGAATATACGAATACCCTATGTCCCAATAGGGAATAATGGGATTATTATTATTATTATTATGTTATATTTAATAAAAGATTGAAACATCTAAATGTGTTTTATTTTGCAGTAAGTAACCTTTCATGTTAAGAAAAGAGCTTATTAATTTTCTTTTAAATGTAAAGTGTTGCATGACCAAAAATTACCCTCCCCCCTCTTTTTTCTGAAACTTCTTGTCTACAGCGGCTATCATTTATTCTTGCACACCGGCGCCAAACCGGCTTGTTACGCCACTGTTGCAAGGCATTTGCAACTCCCTATAATTATATACATATATTAGCAGATTCATTACATATATGGTTTTATTTTTAAAGTTGATACAAAAGTAATCCTTTTCGACGAATTATTTGTAAAAACTAAATCGTATTATTATTTATTTGGGGTTAGTGTTGAATGGACCCTGCAAAAGTGTATTGATGACGTGCATAAACTGGCTTGGTGTCTCTACAGTCATATAGTTGTTTTTAAGGTACTGTATTTATACGAGCAAGCTTGTCCGCCATTCTGAGTTACTGAAAGTGGCGGCAAATTCAAATTATAGTTACTTTCCAATTAGCATACGGTAAATCGGAAAAACAACGATCACGTCATTTAATTTTATCCATCTTAAAAAAGACTGGGTATTAAACACATGAAAAGAAAGTAGAAAAATCGGAACGAAAATACTGTTAACTAACACGCACGTGGTTCAAACTAGAAAACTTTAATAGTACCTTAGTTCAAACAATAGTGACGAGTGACAGAACTCAACAAAACTGACAGATACAGTTGACAGCACAGAACAATACCTGCACACTGTATATACCTAGATTTCAATAACCACATTTGGATGAATACTGTAATTATAATTAGCATCGTAATGGAATGCACCAAGATATAAATCAGCATGCAGTGTTCGTCTGGATCGAGCAGTGCGTACTCGAACGGTTTCCAGTCTTATTTGGTTGACAGAAGACAGAACGAACGGTTACCGGTAAGCGCAGCCAACGGCTTGGCACTAAAGTCCCTGTGACCCAAAATTTAGTGGGATAAGCTTGCCTGGTCTATAAAGTACTCTAAAGTACGTTTTTTTCCTGTACAAATTTTGAAGGTCAAAGAATTTTGGGTTTATGTTGGCATTACTTGGATTCCTTTAAAAATTATATGTAGTAACTTTTTAGAACTAAAATTGGTGGGAAGTTTAAATCCTACAGTTTCTCTGCACACTTCAGAATTGTTTTTTTTTGCATTTAATTTTAAAAGATTCCGTTTTTACGCCTATTTATTATCAAAAAAACAAAAGCTGACAATTTAATTTTAAATGTCAAAATGCCACAAGTCGTTTACAGAAAAACCTGACAAAAATAAATTTTTTAATAATTAAAAAAAAGCAGTTTTGCCAATTTTATCGTGACTTTTTTATAGGAAAAAAACGTACTTTAGTTGTTTGTATGACGTCACGAGATACTTTTCCCCCGTCCCGCACATTTAAATTTTTCGAATGTTGAGGCAACTTCCTAAACACACTTTCAGTTTTACCCACCTTGGTTTTTTAAAAAAAATTTGACGAATTTTTAAATTTTCTTCAAGGATCTCTCACATATCAGAACATATAACCCCAAAATTTCACCCTCTCGCCACCCCGCAATATTTTTTAAAATTTAAAAAAAATCGAAAATTTGAATATCCAAAAAACGTTTGCTGAACCCTCTAATAGCAGGCAAACCAACGTTCGGGCAGGAAACGTCTGTCGGGTCCGCTAGTATTTTTATAAACCTTTAAAGTAGCTTTCAGCATAGAGTATTTCTTCCACATTGAGGACGCTGCAGATTTCTTATGAATATTCAGAAAATAAGCTAGCAACACGTCTTCGCCAATAATACCTCCGCTATTTGACCGCTCTCGATTTCTTCGGAGTAAGTCTTCTAAGCGTCTTTCACCTTTTCTTTCACTTCAGCTGGTAGAAATACTTCTTTTTCCATTATATTAACAATCAGGATATTTTTGTGAAAATTGAGTTTTATCAATAAATGAACAATAGACAACCTCCCATAACAATCATTCCATGGCAAACACATTATATGTACTGGCAAATGCAAGAATTAATTTGTCAAATAAATTTTCAAAATAATTACCTACATGAACAATATATATGGAGGTGTTGGATAAAATTTTGTATCAAAGACAGTGAAATCTCCCATAAGCGGACACGCACGGTGCCAAAGTTTTTGTCTGGTTATTAGAGGCGTCCGCTTAAGGGAAAATTCATTTTTATGTTTAAAAAAGTCGTATTATGCAAAGGCATACGCGCTAACAATTAATAAGAATAATAAAATAATTGAAACAAAGTTATGGAATAGTTGTTACAAAATCTAAAATACTCGTGTGACGTAAGGGTTTCTTCTGACTGCTTATTATACTTTCCGCATGTATTTCTAAATATTTTGACAGTTTGAATACTTTAGTAATTACTTTCTTTAGCAAAGCATTTAAAATTATTCACTGTTAATGCTTCCGTGTAGGTCTTGATTACATTCTCACAAATTTCTAAGTCGCCATCGTTTTCTAAGTCTGCCAACTGCATATCAACGGCAGCTGATTCACCTGAAATTTCGGTTACATCATCTTCCAGGATTATTTCTTTGTCAGTGTTTATAAATTCGTCAGGGTCGACGTCTTCGATTTCTGGGATATTCCTATACAGTTCAGCCATTACTGATACGGGTAAATCGTCCTCTGGTTCGAATTGATTACAGTGGCGTAACTTGATACCCGCAGGCTCCGTGGTCGCGGGACGGCCCTGGACCTAGTTTTCTTGTTCTGTCTTTCCATAAAAGCAAGCAGGAAAAATTTTTCTTATTTTTATTTTTATCACCCAGGCAAAAGGCAAAGTAGTTTTGAATTGCAGGCCTTTAAAATTGGGCGACATGGACTGTTTTGTAATATCGTGCATAGGGTAATGAAAGTGTCGAATTTTCTGCGGTCATAATTCTGATTTGAGTTGACTTAATACCACGCGTATTGCAAAAGAATTCAATAATTTAATAACATGATCATTAAATGTTGGATTTATGGATTGTTTTCATGCCATTAGCTGGGCCTGCATTTTGAAGTGTCCGTACAAGAGAGATTCACAGTCTAAACATTGTCGAAAAATGATGTCCGTGTCCGTTTATTAGAGAAAATTTTATTAGTAAAGTTAATGCAAGCAAGTTGGTTCTCAACAAAATGTTCGTGTAAGAGAGGTGTCCGCTTATTAGAGGTGTCCGGTAGGGATATTTCACTGTATTTAATACCTATTAATAATATGGTGTTTTACTAGTTCATTTTAAACAAGTAAACTGAGCTATCACTAGCTTGTTTACATCATAACCCACGTTACCCTTGACACTGTGGGGGTTGCTGCGCAAGCACAAAAGGAGCGCTCCAGCTAGTGGCGTAACTTCAGATTTCGCCCCCCCCCCCGAAAAATTTTTACGAGTACCTCATAGGTCCTTAATAAAATAAAGTGACAAAAACATCAATTAATATTAATAATAATACATATAATAAATGATACCAATAAGATTAGGCACTACAAAACAATGATTTAACTAAGATGGTTAGAAATGAGATTTTGAGCAACATGCTTATGCTTGGCCTTAATGTTTGCAAAATCTGTAATAACTTCTTGCAGTTTCATTTTATCAGCTATCTCCGATTCAAAGGACAATAAAGAAAGGTTCTCCAATAGTTCCTGGTGCATACTGTTTTTGACATAATTTTGAAGTCGTGTTCATTTTCTTCAAAATTTTATTCACAAAAACACAGAATCATAGAATCTAAATTATCGACGCTGGTTAAGATTCTTCTCTTCGCATCGCATTCTTCCTTTTTTTTTAATAAAATTATTTTATTAAGAACAGCAGTATGTATGTATGTATAATCTGTAGGTAACCTCATTTACAGCAGTAATATATTTAAAACGTAATTTAATTGCGGTGGGAGTTTGTGTTTTGGACGACCATTTAGGGTTAAGTTTCTTTAATGTTGGCCCGTAAAGCAACTTAAAAGATCCCTCCTATTTATGCTTAATCCAAAGAAATGTACCTATATGTTTTGAACAGTAGCAAAAAAATCTGGTGTGATACACTCACACAATTTTCTTTTACAGTGATCTTATAATTAGCCAAATATTTAATTTTTCAGCATTTGTTAAAAATTTTCAAAAATTGCAAATTCTACAAAAATGGTACAAAATACAGCGTTAGTTCAAGAGAAAAATTTTCTCTAAAATTTTAAGTTGAATTCGAAAATATAATAATATAGTACCGGCTATTTAAAATAGGAGTTCATAATAAACAATAGAAGAAAAAAATACAAAAGAAACCCATTTTAGAAGGATTCAACTGGAAAATCACCTATCTCACATCAATACACATTAAAAATGTAAAGTTTTAAAAAAATCGTTAGAGCCGTCTTTGAAAAGATCGAAAAAAAACTGAAAAATCGCAAGAGTAAACACCTACTTCCGGTTATCACAGACAGATAGACACACAGACCAATGAACAAAAATATGTTGTTTGGGTTCAGGGGCCTCTAAAACGTGAAGATCTGTTGAAAACTCAATTTCGAATTTTTGGGGTGAATCCAATACTTCCTTTATTGTAAAAGGAAGTATAAAGATTCAATTTCCCTTACACTTTTAACTATATTATTAATCACCAAGTTGAGGTTGTGCTCAGCGCAATGACTGTAACACTTTGTGATTGGTTAAGTAATGACTGGTTCGACGCATGCGCCAATATTTAAATGTAAATTACCTTACGGATTACGGATGAGGTAATTACGATACAGTTGGCAACTCTGCTGCTAACAGAATGTCGTTCAATTATAGAATTCTTACAATACGGCGGTATTAAGACAACTCAAAACCGCCTTAGGACTACAGGAAATTTGCCACTTTCATTACCATATGCCCTATATTACAAAACAATCTATGTGAGCTTGAATTTAAAGAAAGGCAATTCAAAACTACTTTTACCTTTTGTGTAGACATCCCATTATGATAAAAATAAAAATAGAAAGATTTTTTCCTGCTTGCGTTTATTGAATGAAATAAAGAGAAAATTAAGGGGCCCTTTTGGTCCCCTCAGGCGCCGAACCCCCCCGCAGTCGCGGAGTCTGCGAGGGACCAAGTTACGCCACTGGCTCCAACTATGTATCCCGAATCGGGGGTAAGTTGAACATTGTACTGCCAGATGCTAGTGTACGAAGCACCATCCTCCCCGCAATGTAAATGAGGTTACAAATAATACATAGGTACATAATAACTCACGTTACCCCTAACACCGTGGGTTATAATAAGTCTCGTAATAAGTATTTAACTCATTCCAGTGATTTTTGCATTGTGAAGACTAAAACCAATGGAGTTGCTAGTATCAAGTTACAATTTTTTATTTCGACTTATTCCTTCATTAAAACAACTTTTCCTTCTAAAATTTTCCTTGAAAATTTAAATTAAAAATTCATCTCTCTTTACCCATTTTCATATTTTTGATATTTCTAAACACCCCATATCAGGTTTAGTAAATTCATCTATACTAAAAAATAAATATATGGCATTTCATTGTATTTAAAGAGTTTTAAATATTCTCATTGAACTTATGGGATTTGGGCTTGCTGTTGAATATTAAGTATTGTATGTGTAGGTATGCAACAGTAATTAGTTTAACCAAATAGATATTTTTATGTTATTGATGTTTATTTAGGTTCACAGGGAAGAACATACGAGGTATTTATCGTATCTGGTTTGGTACCTTTTGATCTTGATAAATAAAAGCATTATTATTATTATTATTATTATTATTATTATTATATCAAATTTCTCCATGGCACTGTGCTTGTTACTGTATTGGATTCACCCCAAAAATTCGAAATTGAGTTTTCAACAGATCTTCACGTTTTCGAGTCCACTGAACCTAAAAAACATATTTTTGTTCATTGGCCTCTCTGTTTGTGTGTGTGTCTGCCTGTGTGTGTGTCTACCTGTGAACAGAATATCTCAAAAACGAAACGAGGTATGAAACTTCATATATCAGTTTTGTGTACTATCTAGATGCAACAGCAAGCTTTTGAAGAAAATCGCATAAACGGAAGTATGGTGTTTACTCTTGTAATTTTTCAGTTTTTTCGATTTTTTCAAAAACGGCTCTAACGATTTTTTCAAACTTTACTTTTTTATTACATTTTTAATGTGTATTGATGTGCGATAGGTGATTTTTCAGTTGAATACCTCTAAACTGGGTTTCTTTTGTTGGTTTTCCTATTTTTTATTAACTCCTATTTTAAATAGAACACCAGGGTATATTACATTTTTGAATTCAGCTTAAAATTATTCATTTCACTCCCTTCAAGTTAACTATTCACCAATCATAATTTAGTATTTATGTCATTTGCCTTCAATCAGCGTAAAATTGTGCAACAATTCCCCCAGCGGAATTTTAATGACAATCTTTTTCTCTTCCTGTGACATTTATTTAACTTCCTGTAAAATTCATCAAATATGGTATTAGCAATGTCAAATTTGACAAACAATTTATTTCACGTCAACAAATTTTTATTTTCAAAGAGGACTTGATAAAATTGATTAATTACTGAGAAATCTCAATTTTGTTCGTTAAATAGTCCTTCAAATGCCGCTTGCAGCCGACGAATTGCATAAATTTTTGTCAAATTATTGATTCGTGTTTATTGCTTTAAAATTGGTAGAGTGCGACCGAAGCAATAAACACTCATACACTTTGACAAAAATTTTCGGCAATTCGTCGACCGCTCGCGGTATTGTATATGAAAATTTGTCTCTTGCACTAACGCTCTATTTAATTTGTACGGTTTCTGTAGAATTTGTAATTTTTGCAAAAATTTTGACAAATGCTTAAAAATTTAAAATACATTTTTTAGCTAATTATAAGATCTCTTTAAAAGGAAGTCGTGTGAGTGTATCGCACTAGATTTTTATAATAGCAAAACCTTCTATGAAGAACGCCTTTTCTACGAAAAATTAAAAATAAAAAAGTATTTCCTCTTGTAAACTCAATTCGGGGACATACTGTTTATTACGTAGAATTGGTAATTGCCATTTAAACAACAATGGCAAACCAAAACGTAAGCAAGGAAAACGAGTAAATTAGTCAAAAAATTAAACCTTGAACGTGAATAGCAAAAGAAACGAAAAAATATAAGGAAAAACTAATCAAAAAACATAGAAACCATACGTACGAAGCAGACGGAAGTTATATTAAAATTGACAAATTTTTACAAAACTCGGAGAGTAATTATATGCCATATGGTGGCACTGTGAGTCTATGTCAAATTCGAGGTTATCGGATTAGGATTTCCGTCAGTTTTGACACAGACTGATGCAAAACCTAACCTGCTAACCTATAATTTGACATAGACTCTAAGTTCCACCAACATATTATTCATACTATAGCCCCTCTATTTACAAATAGTAGCGACAACGTTTGATGTTGCCGCTGGGGCAAAATCACGTTGGTATCCCTTAAAGTCCCTATCATGTTTAAGAATTGACCAAGGAAGTTACATAACCTGTGACAATGGCATTTGTCGTGTTTTTCTCTTCGGCGGCTAATTTGAAGTCAAGGACGTGGAAATGCCAGGGTGTTGTGTCGACAAATGTAAAAATAGTGGCAGAAAAGGATTTCAGCTATTCAGAATACCGCACAATGAAATTAGGAAAAACTCGTGGTTGAATATTATTCAACGTGTTCACGTACAAAACACGATCGATTTGAGAGTTTGTGAAGTAAGTGGTAATTTGACTTACTTCCGGACTTGCGGACTTACTTGCGGACTTCCTTGCGAACTTGCGGACTACACACATACTTTAAAACATAAATTGCAGGTACATTTCTCAGAGTCGCAGTTTCATATTGTTAACTTTTTAAAACTAGTGTTTCTGCAATAAATAAAATAAATTACACTCATATGCAAGCACTAGAAAACCAGATTCTACAGTTGAATCTGGATGTTAACTTTGGTAATTGTAGTGGAATTTAAAAAAAATGCAAATTCTTATAGTCGCACACAAATGTATTTTGTTGTTAAAAATGGACTCAAAGATTCTACCAAAAAATGTATATAGTAGTTTTTCTGAGTAAAAAGTTGTAAAGATTAATCTGTTATTTTTTCACTGCTTACACTGAAAATTTAAATATCCCGCGGTTGCTCGTACCGTTTAGTAACTTTTTGTATTTTCATGTTTGCATCAGGTTTGCCCCACGATGTCGCTACTATTTGTAAATAGAGGGACTATAATTCATACGTTTAAATTTCCACGGCCGCTGGGGATCAGTTTTTTCGGATCTCTCGATACGTTGGCGCAGTTTTTCTTAATCAACGCAGGCGAGTCCAAGCCGTATAAAGTGACGTTTATCTCAGAATTTAGCAGCCCTTGATGCATTCAGTAAATTGAAATTTTCCGCCGAACTAACTGCCATTTTTGACGTCAGTTTTATTTTTGCAGTTATAAATCTTATCGTATTAGTTAATTTGCTTCCTTTCGAATGAATAATAGACGCTGCATTCTGGGGCCACATACTTCTGATAAATTTGATACCTTCCGTATGTGACTGCTTATAATTATAAATACAAGTGATATCTCGGGCAGGTAAAATATCATAATTACAAACACAACGCTGTGAGGCATTGTTAACGATAAGCCCCGAGGCCAGTTCTGTACAGCATTCTGCAGACGTGCTGCGATAATCCCTGTAGTGTCGTGGCTGCGCTCGCCCGTGTTTCTTCAACACTTCCAAAATGGCAAACTGGTCCCTGACTACCGAAGGAATCAGCTCTACCAGAGACCTGTTAGCTTCGCTTCTCCATATGCGCAGAGTAGCAAACAGGCCACGTTTGTTGACTTCGGGATTGCTCGCTTTACCCGCCTTCGACGGTACTCCCCAGAATTTCACCAATATCATCGACCACCGGACGGGACGTGTACGACGTCGCCCCCGTTCCCGATCGCACGAATCTGCCCTCGACGCTGCTCCCATCCGAAGCCAGTATAGAGTGGATACTCTTGGAAGGCTTCGACGGTGCCACCGACCACAACACCCACCTCCCCCAAGTCCAGTGGTGGACATCCAGCCAGCCGCTCCACCGAAGCACGCGTTTTTATTTATGTTGCTGTGGTATGTCCTGTATTTAGATAGTCACCGTGTAACGCAGTAGAGCAAATAATGTAAATTGGCAGATTGTATGTAACATATTCATGTAAGTAAAACCGATTGGTAACCAACTGTGTTTTAGTAGCTTAACAGCGACAAGAAAATTTCACGTTTGTGGATTAAACCAGAACCGCATTAGGCATAAAGCCATACTAGGGCATAGTATGCGATGGTAAAATCTAAAAAGTATTGGTAAGAAAAATGAATAGTTTGTTGCAAGTTGGTTGAAAAAGCGATGAAATAGGAAACAGAAATGAGTTGTCAGCTATTCATGTAGGGACATTTGGTGTATAGCCCCTCTATTTACAAATAGTAGCGACATCGTGGGGCAAACCTGAGGCAAACATAAAAATACAAAAAGTTACTAAACGGTAAATTTCAGTGTAAACAGTAAAAATATAACAGATCTGAGTACCTGAAATACTTTTCTGCCACTATTTTTACACTTATCGACACAACACCCTGGCATTTTCACGTCCACGACTTCGAATTAGCCCCCGAAGAGAAAAATGAATAAAAACACGACAACTGTCAATGTCACATTTTAATTAATTATGCAACTTCCTAGGCGATTTTTAAATATGCTAGGGACTTAAGGGATACCAACGTGATTTTGCCCCAGCGGCAACATCAAAGTGTGTCGCTACTATTTGTAAATAAAGGGGCTATAATTTGGTGTTAAACTGATCCATTAAGTGATGTAGAGTACCGAATGACATTTCTAACGTACCGGGTGCTGACTTGCGCGACGCACCATAGGAATGTGCATAGTACATTTTTTTTTTGCATTTCCGGGACTAAAGTTGA
The DNA here is from genome assembly GCA_940337035.1 of Agriotes lineatus. Lineage (NCBI taxonomy): Eukaryota > Metazoa > Arthropoda > Insecta > Coleoptera > Elateridae > Agriotes > Agriotes lineatus. The sequence continues at coordinate 17,513,674 of OW679194.1, read as the reverse complement.
TACTTTAGTCCCCGTAAACAGGGACTAAAGCCGCTCATTTAATCCCTAGGGACTAAAGTAAAAATGATACCGTATCTATGGTAAATTTATGTACACACGAGGTTAGTAGGTTAGGTTTTGTTTGTCATTTGACACACACGGACGCAAAACTTAACCTGCAAATCTCGAACTTGACATATACTGACAGCACACTTCAGTACTGCCAACTGATTCATGCTATGCAGGACCTGCTGCAATTCAGTTTTTAATAAATTGTAATTGTCAGTTTCCAAATTGACAGATTCCAAATTTTAGAAATGTTTGATGATAATGTTCCCAAAAGTGCAAAAAATAGCGTATATACCTTGGGACTAAAGTGCCTAAATCTCTTGAGCGGTTGTTGCCCTCGGGCTGCGGCCTCGAAGCAACAAACTCCACTCGCGTAATTAAATGGTGCACTTTAGTCCCTTATGATATAATATACTATATGTTCAATTATTTGCTCCCCTAATTATTTTAGAGCTAAAGTGTAAATACATTTCTTGTAGAGAAAAAAATACTGCATCCATTCATAATGTTGCTAACAATTTTTCATTTTCCGGAACCCAAGGAATGCAAAAAATCAAACTAGCATTTTTACAAAAATCAGTGATGCCATGGAATTATTTAAACAAGCCAATGCCAACGCAAGTGCGTGCGGGGCGATCATCCAGTCACTGCTGTCAAAAGATTGAACGTATTGTCGTTTTTCTCGTTTTGGTGCAAGTTCTGTACTTTATTATTGCACCTACAATTATTTAATAACGTGCCTGTAGTTTTAAACTTAATGTATCAGTGTATTAATGGTTGTACTGTTTGGAATTTGCCCATACGGATATTCAACTATAAACAAGCAGCTTACTTAACGAACGTCCACCATAAAACCATTTTTGTGATGGACAAGGTCCAGGTACCTTAGGGACATTAAGTAGAACATAATTAATAATGAATTATTATAAACGTTAAACATCAATGACAAACAAACGAACAACATATATTATCGCTCCGCACGCACTGGCTTGGGCATTGGCTTGTTTCAATAATTCCATGGCAGAACTGATTTTTGTAAAAATGCTAGTTTAATTTTTTGCATTTCTTCGGTTCCGGAAAATGAAAAATTGTTAGCAACAGTATGAATGGATGCAGTATATTTTCCCCTACAAAAATATCCTTACAATTTAGTTCTAAAATAATTAGGTGAGCAAATAATTGAATATAAAGAATTTACTGTGCAAATCCCTATGGTGCGTTGCGCAAGTCAGCACCCGGTATAGTGCTTGCAATGAAATTGCAGAATCAGGTGATTAAATTGTTATGAAGCAGTGTTGTCAATTATTTTCAATATTATGACACAATGTTTTTGTAGATTCTAGGTAATGTTACCTTTATGTATATTTAAAACTTAATATAATTTTAGTGCAACGTATTTAAAGGAGTAGACAACATACTTCGACATTAAATACCAGTATATTTATTACAAAATTACTTGAAAATTGATATGCTTCACACTTAAAAAAGTCAAACAAACGTCAATGTCAAAATCAAATGTCATTAAGGAACAGGAACCTTAACTTTGGCAAATCAGGGCAGAAAGGCAACCGAACACTTGAAAAATACCTATATTTAACTAGGCATTGTTATTATAGTCAGCGTACATAAATCAAACAGGTAAAGACACTCACTGTGGGTTCCTTTGATGTTAAAAAAACCCGATTTGAACGACCTTGAACAGCTCTTGGGGGGGTACTTTCCGATAGTACTAACAGATGGCGCCACTACTTTACCACATCCAAGGACAACTATATCTTTAGAGACGAAGTCCCTATGAGGCCGTCGCCTTCAGGGTTTTCTCTGTCTAACTCAAATACGATTAGTAGCGTGCTCTAGTTTTGAAATTATTAACCTTCAAAATGTCAGAAATATCAAGACATGTTTTGACATTCCAAAACTGTAGAATGATAGCGGTTCAGTGACAATATTGAAAGTAAACTATTAGGATTGGTGTGCAAACGTTACAGATCTGTTACTTTCATCTAATTGGGCATATTTTAATTCAGGTTGTAGATTTAGATTTAATGATAAATATCGTCAAGTTTTAATGGTTTCATTTTCTATGTAGATAATCTGTACCCTCGGTTCATGACTACGTACTATGAAATTATTTGCTCTCCTTATTAATATTTTTTATATTCTTGCAGCGGAACTACCATCCATGTTACTTAAGTATGAAGGAATTATTAAAGAACGCATATATGTATAATAAAATAAAATTTAAGAAAAGGTGTAATATAATATTTGAGTTAGTTAAGCTAATTTAAGATAATACGATGTAATAGCTGTAAAGGTAATATTATAAAAAAAAACTTGTGATGGATCTTTGTGGATCTAAGTGGATATATATGCAGCACAAAAAGTAGAATACAAAATAAACATGGACTGGAAATAAAATGTTTGTTTTCAGTTCTTGAATGTCAGCATGAAGCTTTTATAGAACCAGCATCTCTTCTGCAGTATCTTCACTAGAGCTGATATTGTTAAATATTACTGCAGAAGTTCTGTAACCGACAGTATCACAAGTATTTGCTGAGTGAAAAGATTTAACTCTTCTAAAACGTCAAATTTATGTCAATACGTATTCTGCAATAATATCAGAAGTATCGTTAGAACGATAGCCTAACCTATTTCGCATATTTTTGACACTAGCAAATTTTGAGTGACATACCGTTGTACTACACAGCTATAAAGGCTGATTTTAATTTTAATTTTGACATTAACAATTGAAATCTAAAATGAATGATCTACAACAAATTTGAAATAAGTCACTTACTCGCCAAAGAAATTAAATAATTTTCCTACAGATGCCCCCACTAATCGTATGACTGTTCCGATAGTTAGAGAGTGAGAAGATGAATGAGACAGCCTGACAGGGACTTTGTTTCTATAGATTTAGTTGGCCTTGCTACTAATGAGAGCCAGTTACTTCCTCTGCTACCAATCATGATGTGATCAAGGCCAATTAAATCTATAGGAACCAAGTCCCTACCAGGCTGTCGCATTCAGGGTTTTCTCTGTCTATTCCTAGCCAGCTTCATCTGCTTCCGCTAACGAGCCAGCTTCAACTGCTTCCGCTAACGCGTTACATAGCCGTTCCAATACACCTAAACCAGGTTCTGAGAAAGTAGGCCATGGGTGCTCCCCGTTGCGCCATCTATTAGACACTTTAACAAGTTAATGACAGTCGACGTTTTCAGAATTTTGATTGTTTAAATAGTAATTTATTATACAAGACGATAAAGTTAAATTTTATCCACGAGTGAATCGTTTAACGTCGAGACGAAGTCGAGACGTTAATGATTCAAGAGTGGATAGAAATAACTTTATCGTCGTGTATAATACAATATTTTTTTCTATAGCAAGAACTTTAACAATTTCAAAAGAAAATAAAGACAGTCCATGACATTTTAAAATGTCAGTAGCTAGACTGGGTTGCCACGATAATGCGAAGCTGTCATATTTAATTTAAACAAAAGTTAGAAAATTAAATTACTTTATCTATCCTTGATGTTAAAGTGCTACTTTATCTACCCTTGCTGTTAAAGTAAAACTTGACCTTTTGTTTTGAGTTGATAAAAGCACACTTTAACATGTGCTATAGAAAAAAGGTTATTTTTTTCCATTTGTAATTCAAATACGTGTTAAAAATGGAAAAAAGTTGTGTAATTTGTAAAAATAAAAATTATCTCTTCTTCCAAATCCCAGCAAATCCTTTGATTAGACCTGCGTGGATCAACTGCTTAGAAAATTGCGGTAATTATTTCCTGAATTTGATGAAAACAATTTCTAGATTTTTCGGCAACTTTAATGGTCAAAGTCAATTAATTAAAGACCGCCTTCACACTGAGATTTCTCATTTAAAACATCCTGCAGAAAGACTGTGCTCGTTAATCATAGATGACATGTCCATCAAACCAAAAATGTATTACGGCAGATTTGAAGACTGTATTTATGTCCTGGATACTTGTACTTCTAGTTCCATTGAAGAAAGACCTAAAATTGCTAACAAATTGTTATGCTTCGTTGTACATGAACTTTCTGTAACATTCACCATACTACCTGCTGGATACTTTTTCTATGCATCATTAACAGTAGCAGATTTCTCTTCCTTGACCTTGGAAATACTAAAATTAGCGACAGATTTTGGGTTGATTGTACTGAGGATTGTAACAGACAATATTTCAGCCAACATAGCTCTTATTTAAAAAGTTATGTGGAGGGTCAATACAAAATTTTATTGAACATCCAGTGCGCAGGGACGAACGAAAGAAACTGCACATGCTCTAAAGTTTACTGCACAAAGCACTAGTTTACATGTGAAATTTATTTTGCAACAAGCTGGATTCTAGTATGTTTTAACTCGCTGTTTTAGCTCTGACGAAATGGAAGCCACACTTTCACACATTCGTTTGAAAGGTGGATCAAATGATAAGTACGGTAAATTTTAAGCTGTGGTATAGTGAAAGGCTCCGAATCTGGGAATATAGCAAACAGCATTAGTTTTGTAAGTTCTCGACTTACTAGTTCTCTTCCTAGTACTTCTACAGATGATAACATTGCCAGAAGAATTGAAGCTTAAGATTGAGTGTGTAGAAATGAATGATGCAAGTGACAACAGCATTTATTCTGCATCTGTGGCTTTCCTTGCTGGGTACATCATTATGAAATTGCAACAGAAAATTAAGTGTGCAACTTGTATCACGCCTCTTCTTTCTTACACTATCCCAGGACCTTTATTACCATTAATAACTCTTCAAAATCTTGGAAATTTAACATATCCAAATGTTGGCCTTATTCAGAAAATATCAAATATAACACAAGAAGCCATGCAATTCTTAACTATTAAAAATACCTTCCAGAAATTCAGACATTCTGCGGCCTTGTTTGTTTAAGAATTGTTTAATCGCATGTCCTGCACATAAGAACGAAGTATGCGATTTAATTATTTCGATAGCTGTGAAACCAGTATTAGATAATATTTGTTTGGAGAAAACTGATTCTGTTAAAAGAAAAGTAGTTACTACTAACAACCCCTTAGCAGAAAAGTTTTGGAATTATAAAAACGTTGCTACTAACTTATTTATTCTCTTATTTTACTCACCTGTTTAATAAAAAAACCGTTACCAGTTATTTACGTGAAAAGTATTGGACGGAAGAGTAAGCCTATGGCCTACAGCCCGTCTTGGAAGTCTTTGAATCCAGTACACTTTTAGTACCAGCTCTGTACAATATTTCTTGTTACATCGTTAAATTATCAGAATATTTTCAAGCTGATACAATAATAGAGTAGTTTAACCTTCAAGTAGTGGCGCCCAGTGTCACATGTCAGGTGTTTTTAATTTTGCCGATAACTCTGAAATTTGTCGAAAGGTAGAGTTGCACGGTTTAGTAGCTGAGACATATGCTAGAAAACTTCTATGTATCTGATTACTACTGTTTTACAGTATTAGTACCATAAAGCAATTCTCATGGAATTACGCACTCGCAGCTACAGAGCTTGTTTGATACTTTTTCCATTTGCTTCTTACAATTCTAGTGTTGTTATTTACTACTACCGTTTTAGTACATCTAAATCAGCTAAAATTTCGTGGGGACTAGAATAAAACGCCTTAAGGACCATATATAAAGGAGCGATTCTGCCGATCATAACATATGGAGCAGCGGTGTGGGAAACAGCTTTAACAAAGTCGTCAAATAAGAGAAAAATCAGAAGGATTCAGAGGTTAATGAATATAAAAATATTGAAAGCATATCGAACCATATCTTATGAAGCATCCTGTATACTTGCTGGCACTACACCGATAGTGCTCAAAGTTCAAGAAAATGCAGAAATATATCGAAGAAGAAATACAATTAGTACAAGACAAGACAATAGAAATCAAGAAAGGAACACTGATGGAAACGGAATACAATCGATCAACCACAGGCTTCAGAAAAAACAAATGGTGCGTGAAGTGGAAAAAGGTAGTGAGACAAAGTGGGAAAATGAATGGCAACACAGTGAAAAGGGATTATTAACGAAATCGTTTTTTTCTACCGTATCTGCTAGACTAGGGCTAAAAATCTATTCTTCACCAAAAGTGACCGCGATGCTTAGTGGTCATGGATTACTAAAATCTTATTTTCACAGATTTAAAATAAGTGACGACTCAATGTGTACGTGCAATATAAACGAACAAACAGTGGACCATTTAATATATGAGTGCCCTATTGTAGAACCGAAGAGAGTAGTGCTGAAATATGCAATAACAAGAAATGGGGACAACTGGCCTGTAACAAAAGAGACTTTAATACAAACATATCTTCAGAATTTCATTCATTTTATCGAAGGTTTAGATTTTGAATTATTATAATGTGGATATTACCATTAATAGAAACTATTAGCAGAGAACATATTTAAGTTACACTAGTATAAGATAATAACAGAGTTAGTATAAGTTATATTCATAATTCATATTCTTATATGGGTATTTCGCCACTCTGCAAATTAAAATATTAAATAACGAAAATATTAACAACGAACGTTTCGAGGGACAATCTGCCCTCGTTATCAACGAATAACAATTAAAACTAACAAGAAACTTGTCTTTTTTTTTCACTGGTAGGAAAAACGACCAACCTCCAATGAATTTTTTGACATTGACGTCAATTCTTATTTATAATGCGCCTAAGTGAAGTTCTAGATAAACCTAGTTCAGCACTACGGCGTCTAGAATTTGTACTGGGTTTTCCAATAGAGATTGGCATACTATTTCATCATTTTTTTCAGTACAAGCAGTAGTGAGGGGTCCACCACCCTTGGCGCGAAGCAAACTATTCGTTTTCCTGAATTTTTCTACAATCCTCATTACAGAAAGTAATGTTGGTGGTACCTCTTCCGGGAACATCTCAGGCCAATGGGCTACTACCCAGCGCATGCTTCCATATTTATAATTATTGTTTAGGCTTTGTTTATAGACGGTGCTATTGTTGTAAATGTTATAAATGGTTATCCATAGCAATGTACAGTAGTTGTTGTTAAATAAATATATTTATATGTGAACGAGTTCATTTTCACTCCTGCTTCATATAATCACTAGAACACTGCAATAACTAAAAGGTTACGGGCCCAGATCACAGAGAATAGTGATTTGGAGGCTAAAGCAGGAAGATAGATAAAAAACTATGTTTTTGGTAAAGGGAATGTTTGACATTCAAAAGTGCCACAATGTCACATGAGGTTTCACTTACTTGATCTGCTTGTGGAAAGTACAGTGAGGATATTCAATAATAAGATGGACAAGATTAGATCCCTAAACATTCAGAAATTTGATGGAAAAAATTTTCAACTTTGGAAGTATCAGATGGAGATTATTTTCAAGGCTGAAGGTATCGCAGATTTGGTTTATGGAAGAATAGAACGTCCAGCAGAAACGTCCGGCGCCAAATTAAAGAGGGAATAGGAAGACCTTAATGCAAAAGCAATGCTTTTAATATCAACTTCGATGGAATTTGGTCAGTTACAAACAGTTATGACCTGTGAAACCGCTCCTGAAATTTGGACAAGATTAAAAATAATTCATGAACAGAAATCAGCAGTTAACAAGGTGATGTTAAAACAACAGTTTTTCAATTACCGTATGTCCGAGACAGGCAGCATTGCACAAAATATTAGGAAGATCGAGTCGATGGCACAAGCCTTAGCAGATGTTGGAGAAAGAGTAGCAGATCTTGATAAAATAGCTAAAGTTCTAGGAAGTTTACCTTCCAAATATTTCCCATTTACAACAGCATGGGGTTCTTATGACGAGAGTAAACAAACGTTTGACAATTTGACTGCCAGACTTCTCAAGGAAGAACTCCGACTAAGTGAAGCAGATGATGTATCGACTGCTTTTGCTGCAGTTAAAACTCAGAAGACAACTCATTCGCAAGCTAACAAAAATAATTTTAGAAGTAAGAAAAATGTAGTGTGCAAAAAGAGGTCACTTCAAGTCCGAATGCAGATCACGACTAAGAAACCAAGGTCAAGGAAGTAGTAGTAACCATTATGATAAAAATCAAGCTTTGACTGCAGAAATTAAAAATATTAGTGCTAATGGTTGTGAAGATATTTGGTTAGCTGATAGTGCAGCGTCAAAGCATATGACTTCGCACAAGGAATGGTTTACTGATGTTGAACCTCTACTATCTTCAATAGTAATTCAGATAGGTGACAATTCTTTTATACAAGCAGAAGGAATCGGAAAGGTTCAAATTATTGCATCAGTAAATGGCAGAAGAGTACCACGTAATCTGGTAAATACGTTGTATGTTCCTAAGTTAATGAAAAATCTATTTTCAGTGGGAGCAGTGACAAACAGGAATTGCGAAGTTATGTTTCGCAAAAATACAATAGAGGTTAGAAACTCTCATGGCTTAGTAGTTTCAGGTATAAAACTAGCAAACCAATGTTATAAAATGCACTTTGAAATGCCTCATATTCAGCAAGAAAATGCAGCAGAGGTAAATCAAGTTTTATTATGGCACGAGAGGTTAGGTCACGTTCATTTTCAAACTTTGAAACAAATGTCAGATAAAGGATATCTACCTGGAGTAAATATTAAAGTGACAGACAGTTTCTTCTGTCAAAGTTGTCAGTTTGGCAAGCAGCACAGAAAACCCTTTAATACAAACCGTCAATTACGTGCTCAAAAACCAGGCGAATATACAGTGTGTCCCAGATCGAGTGGGATTGCATGGGTAACTTTCTTATTATTGAAGTTGGAGATTTGGTTAAATGGGCAATGTTTTGCAGTTTTATATGCTGATTTAGAATCTCTTTGAAAAAGTTCAAAATGTCGAACCAGTCAAAAGTTATTTAAAAAAAACTAAAAACTGTCATTTTCTTGTATGTCAAATATCTTTGTAAATATAAGAGATAGGAAAAAAAGTTTTATATAAAAGTCGGTATTTTCGATAAGACAAATTTAAAATTGGTGTCGAACAAAAATTCAAGATGGCTGCTTTTGAGGTACTCGTATCAACTTCCTTAAGTTAAATATGCGCCATATTGGATTTTTAGGTTACTGAATAGAGTTTCCAATTCTCTTTTCAACGATGTAAGATAACGTATGATTGAATAAAAAATACCAGTAAAATTAATTGTTTTTACATTTTAATCAAGTAGGCTTGAACCACAAAACATCGTGACATTACTTTTTAAATGTATAATCAAGTAGGTAAGTAGTTATGATGAAAAGCAATAACAAAGTTTATCACAATCTGTCAAAAAGCAGGTGCTTAAGCTAAAGTATTATCTAAAGTTATACGTATTACAAACTTTACAAATTATGGCGAATATTCCAATTACTGAAAGCTACGATATGTTTTGCACATTTATCAAGTGTTATAAAAATTCCCATCTTGCTGTCCAAACTTATTTAACTAATTTTCCGGAAAGAAGACAACCAAATATCAAAACGTTTAAAAGACTGGACAAGAATATGCAGCGGTATGGAAGTTTGAAAAAGCCCGTTAAAACTAGGGAAAACCATTTATTAGTAGAAGATCATAATTACAACAGTGAGTTAATAACAATGGCTTGTGTCGCGGCTAATCCAGGCATTTCAACTCGAGAAATAGAAGCACAGGTTGGTGTATCTAAATCAAACGTTCTTCGGTAGGAAGCTACAATACTCCGGGAGAAAAACCTAACCTAATCCAACTTAAACCAAACTGATCTAAATTGATAGACTAGACAAGTTTGGTTGAAATTTATGAATGACATTTTTTATTGAAGTAATTTACTAAAGTCGAGTGCAAAAGTAGAAAATCGAAATTACAAGTGAAATAGTAGTTATCTAAGTGTACACATAAAAATGTTCATGTTCAAAATAATTAAGATTATTTTATCTTGGATATCTATTGTCTGTTTCGTGACGTATTCTGAGGGCGCAAACTATTTAGACACAAGAATTGCTGCTGTAGGATAAAACGTCGTATATCACATGTGAGCGAAATGCCATTATAAGCTCGTGAGAAATTGTATCGCTCGTGCTGGGGCACTCGCGATTCAAAATTCTCACTCGCAAATAATGATGCATTTCTCTCACCTATAATATAATCATCAAGATAACTATCAAACTCAATATCCGCTGTTTCCCTCAAAAGGACGATGCCATGAATGTAGCAGAATTTGTAGAACCTGCAATGAGCAAACTAGCCTGAAAAATTCTTCATACGACGATTATAATTTGTCAAGAAGTGATGCCACATGCTTTTAATTATGACATAATTCTTGCGCCAGGCTTAATATATTTTTTAATAACAGGTGGAAGGGTGTCACGGTTACGTTCAACGGGAACTAAAAACATTTTAGGATATCCACATTTCACTGCTCCATCAACACCCATTGTCTTTCAACTCGGTATCCACAATGATATTTTCTTTTGCCAAATTTACTTTAAGTAATTTCGACAATTGTCCGTGGTCCACTAATTGATTCATCTTTTGAAACTGTTCAATCAGTATAACCTTGACTCAACAACCTCCCAAATCAATTACAAGCAGTACTCTTAAGTCTTTTCTAATTGGAACTGTTGCAGAACTGAAGTCTAAATCTCGGATGAGATAAATTGGAAGGAACTTGATGGAACGATTACATGGGTCACAAGCACAATTTTATGCATAGGGATTTTACTGCCACCAGACCAAGTTTCTTTGAGTACTGATATTTCTGTTATTCATTTTTATCATATTTTAGAATACATATAACTAATGTCGTTACCCTTCCTTACCTCTAAGAATTTCTATGTTGTTCAAACACCTTTCCATTCTTGCATTTGAGGCATTTTGTACTACCACAGAAAACACCAAACACGCCAAGCCAATTTTGAACCTTCTCCCGATCACGAACTTTGTCATTAATATTGTAACAAGTTCTTTTCGCCCACATGCCGATGCCGTTTGGATGATAAATTGCTTCACCAAAGTTTGTCGATGGTGAATAGTGATGTAAAAAAACGCGTTTTTTTTAAATCGAATAAAAAACCTAGAAAAAAAAACAGAAAAAAACGGTTTTTTTGTTTTTTTTCATTTTTGTAATTGGCGGCACGTTTTGGTAGGTACCCACCCCTATTGGAAGTTGCTTTAAGCTGGACCCAGCTCTGAAACTGTCGACCTGATCGACGAATCAAGTTACGTTAGCGATTCATCAGACAGTGACATGGGCGACGTAAACTGCATGAATACTGACTCCGAGTCAGTTGAGGAGTCAGCCATGTCTGTTAGAGAGTAATTTCTGCATTATTATAATTTCTACAGGGCGTTAGGGAAGTCGACGGAAAATTTTCTAGGGGTGAATCCTTGTCCCAAAATATAATGATTTAACTCAACTTACCTATATACAAAGTTGCTTAGTTTAGCCGCTAGAGGGCTTTAAAAATGATTAATAATAATAATGGTGAGGCACTAACACCCCATGAAGGAGCTTGGCCTGCAAGGCGGAAGGTCAGAGCTTCCATATTCTCGCTCTCACACCCGGCTCTCGGGTGTCAAATTCATGACACGTGGTGATATGGTGAGCATCACGCATTAGACAACCGCATTATTACCCATTACTCCTTCAAACGCAGGTCCGCAATTATTTAAAGCGACTAGCTTTTTTAAATGTTTTAACCCCCTGTATAATCACTACCAATTTTTTTTCTGGGCAGTTACTTTGATTTATAAGCTATTTCCTCTCTTAAAAAAATTTTAGTTGGGTAAACGGTTTAGCCACAAAAAATATTTTCTAAATCTCTACAAAAGCCTAGTGCTAATTTAAAATTACTGATTCAACCTTGTAGGGATTTAGAAAATATTTTTTGTGGCTAAACCGTTTACCCAACTAAATTTTTTTAAGAGAGGAAATAGCTTATAAATCAAAGTAGCTATCCATAAAAAACATTAGATGGATAATTAATTGTGACAAAAGTTTTTAAACACCCTGTAATTTTTGAAATTAGGGTTTATGCCACAAAATGCTTAAGTTTACTGGTAAAAACGCATGGCCAAAAAATGAATAAAATTCATCAACGATTTTTCGACTTATTTGAAAAAATTTAAAAAAACTAATCTTTAGAGCCCTCTAGCGGCTAAACTAAGCAACTTTGTATATAGGTAAGTTGAGTTAAATCATCATATTTTGGGCCAAGGATTCACCCCTAGAAATTTTTCAGTCGACTTCCCTAACACCCTGTATATCCACTTTGGCTGTTTCTATTTTTTTGGTTATTATAAATTCTATAATTCACTTTACCTACGAAATGTATTATTTTTATTTAAAAATATCTGTTTTTTGTTTTTCCAAACAAATTACTTGTTGTTATTCACTACACTTTAATTCTGAAAAAAAAACCAATTTAAATAAAAAACCAGACCGCTTGGTTTTTTTTTACAAAAAAAAAACAGGTTTTTTTTAAAAAAAACGAACGGTTTTTTTTAGGTTGCATCACTAATGGTGAATAGAAGTAGTAGGAACTTTGTAATCAGGATCGTCACTTGCCCCACGTCTAGCCATTCCATTAATTTATTTTATTTACTTGAGACAGGATTTCTTTTTCGCAAAAGTTCTTTGTTTAACTCAAATCTTCTACCGTTTAGGGAATAACGTGCTACTTCAATATTGTGTGGTTTTGAAAAAAACGTTCGGAAAACTACATTCCACTAATCTACTACACTTCATTCCTCGTGGATAAATGGATAGGGACGTTCAACTAGTTCAATTTGTTTTATGTTGGAAATCAATTTATTACTGATTAAGTATATAACACATATGGAAGCAAATAGAATATTCAATCCAGAATAGGCAGCTTTTCTGAAATATAGCTGCTACTTCTAATTACTTGCCCACGTACAACTTGAACTGCGACAGCTGCAAAGCGTCAAGAACAACCCTTAATAAGAAGCATCAATTCAAGTAAGCAATTCAATTAAAGCAAACGTGGAGTTGCCAAGCCCTAAGAATCCTTTAAGAAAACCAAGAAGTGTTTGTAATCCCGAAACATAATACTCCTGCTTATGTGTGAAGGCAGCGCACTGGTTTTTGAGAACACAAAATTTCAGCTCTTTTTGGACAATTCTCGAACAACTTGATTGTACTGAACTCAGTGTATAGAAACAATTGACTGAAACAAACATGGCCATCCTACAACATCTAACGAAACTTAATTAATTTGTTTTTCATAAAACTGGAAGGCATATAAAAGTAGCATAATTTTTATCATACGGGAAACAAAGGAAAACGTCACATAATAATAATAATAATAATAAATGTGTTTATTACTATACTCGAAATACATTAAATAAGAATTGAGATTTATAGTTAGGGCGAGATTCGGTACTAGTTGTGCTAGTTGTATTCTACATATAATGATTAAATCAAACGTAATTAGCATACGTCTGCTCTTCCATCTAACCACAGCACATGGAAGGAATATTTCAGAGGGGTTACTATTTGTATTCATAACAGAGCTCCCACAAACTTCTTCAAGAAGGAATTTTTTGGCAGAAATTTATCATACACGACGCTAAATGAAGTTTAAGTTGTACTTATTACAACCCTTAGGTTGTACAGACTCACTAAACTTTATTTTTCACAGAAATAAAGTGTAAAAGGGAACAGACATTTGCATTTAATCGTACATTAGACAACCTTGAAATAAACTGTACATTATATCTTATATTTCTTAGACCTTAAATCGTATCTACACTTTATACAGTTTTAATTGAAGTGGCGTTATATTACGTTGTGATTAGTTTGTAATATTACCATCTGCAATGTGTAGGTGCAGTATTATTTATCTTTCTACAAGGGCATTATCGGTTCTAAATATTTAATTTAAAAGACAAGACACCTGTTCATAATAAACCTTTGCATAGCAACAAAATATATGTAAATATTTTTCAGTTGTTTGATTTCATTAATTAACATATTTTTATTGGAGTCAGATTTTTAAACAGTAACAGTGAAAGAGTATTGTTCTCATAAAACATTGAACGTTATTCTTACTTCATAATAAATAAACTGCGTATAAGTAAACTCGTTATTACTACCACAATGATTTTACACATTGAAATTGACGTAGAACTACCTCACTTCTGGCCTATTGTATACAGCATAATGGCGTGATTAAATCTAGCGTAATAACAGTAACTATTTTCAAAATGGAAAATCAATTTCGCACTTCTTTATTAAGCTCCAACTATGCAATGATGTTTAACCCATTATTGAATCCATGCAATTAGTTTTTTTAAATACAGTATTTCGAAGTACCTTGATCAACATTGTCATAATTTGTAATGCATGTTACAGCTTTATTATCTTATCATAGACATTTTTTGTTCCATATCAGTCCAGTAATAGGAGGAACCCATTTTCTCCATACTTAGAATTTTATCGAGACTAGTGATGGGCTTATTCGAATGAAAAATAACCGGTTATCCGGTTATTGAAATAACCTGGGTAACTCGGTTTTCGTTCCAAGTATTCGAATGAAAAATATCCTCATCCTGATACGTACTACGTGCCGTATCTCAGCGACCTGCGAGTGATCGAAATTTTGTAAATAATACGTCATTCATAACTCATAACCATAAGCAAGGCAGATTGTACTGAAAACACCATTTGGGCCTCTCGCTCTACAGTTTTTCCCTTGCTTCCTTGCCGGCTGAGGCTCGCGTTCGATCCGTCATAATATGATATGAACATAAATAAATTTTTTGCCGCCTTTAACCCGGCCGATCGATAAACATAAACTGTTTTTTATTGCGATTAACAAGCAGTCCCGCATATTTCTTTCTTTCTACACTTCTTAATAAATACCTCTTAATTTCCAATACATAACACATAATGTACATATTATGTTATAGATCGGAAGAATGTATCAGTAATCGAGCTAATGCAGAATAGCGAGTCGTAAAACTCATACAAATACAACAATATATTATTAATTATTATTATATTATTATAAATCGCCAGCAATCGAAAACAATAAAGGTGTATCCAGATATATTTCATTCATATCTACAATTACTTATTGCACAAGCTCCTTAGAAATCAAATAAAAATAATTTATTCAATTATTATAGTTAACGGTTAACCGAGTTCCTCTGCTATCTGCAAGTTACGATGCCGATGCAGATGACGCTGAACCGCGTAACCGGCAAACCGGCGAAATCGAAACGAATCGAGAGCCAAAGTTTACTCGAATGATTATTTAAATAGTCATTCGGTTATTAATATCATTCGAATGCAAATAATTCGGTTATGAAAATTGTCCGTTTATGCCCATAATCGAGACTAAGGAGTTCCAGCCCTAGCAAGGGATCTTTTATATGTTGCAGATCGTAGCAGTGGCGTAACTATCATATGTGCAGGGGGTGCAAAGAACCTCCGCGCCGAATATATATAGGCGCCGCGGTAGCGGAGATTTTTGTGAAAATAAAAGTTTTCCTAGAATAGGTTCAAAGCGACAACAGACTATGAAACGTGAGCGCCACTGGGCTCTTTTGAGTGCGCAGTCTTTTCTCCTTTTGAGTAGATTATAAATTCCAGCTCTAGTGTGTGTTTGCGATTCTTAGATTGCATAGTGCATAGTGCATAGTATCATACTATAAATTCAAAGTTTTAAACCGAAAATTTCTGACGATTGCCTCAGATGCAGAGGTCATAGAGAGTGCCAAATTACTTCAAACTACGCATGAAACTGATCTCGATGACGGCTTACTAAAGCAAATTGTACAATTTCGATCTTCGTACACAACTAGTATTAAATATTGCTTATCAGTGAAGAAAGTGGGAGAAAAATGTCTGTCTAATCACACATCATTGGCTAGCTTTCCGTATTTGTATACAGCTTATATCCTCCTTTTTACATCCCGTCACTACAGCCTCCACTGAGAGATCTTTTTCAAAAACTAAAAATTATTAAACACTTTTTGCTAAGTAAGATGGGCCAAATACGCCTAAAGAGTTTTGTATTACTGAGTATCTGGAAAGTAAGAGCCAGTACTCTTGGTTTTAATTCACTGATAGATATGTTAGCTTTAGCAAAGTGTTCCAAAAGAAAGTTTAATTAAAGTGCTATACCTACCTACATATTTATATATGCACTAGCTGGCCCGGCAACCGGCCCCCCAAAAATAATTTGTCTCTGAAACCCCGTTTCACCACTATAGAATTTTTTATTTTATGTCATGTCCATCGTCTTGGACTTAAAAATAAATGCCATTTTCGCAATCAATGTCGCAAAAAAACGCAATAACGACACTCATATCGATTTTTAGGCTTATTTGCTCCATTTCACCCCCTAAGGGGTAGCGGACCCGACAGAAGTTGTCCTGCCCGAACGTTGGTTTGCCTGCTATTGGCGGGTTTAGCAAACGTTTTTTTGATATTCGAATTTTCGATCTTTTTTATTTTAAAAAATATTGGAGAGTGGTGAAATTTTGGAGTTATATGTTCTGATATGAGAGAAATCTTAAGAAAAATAAAAAAAGAAATTCGTCAAAAATTTTTTTTTTAATTCCTAGTACCCGATTGCACCGCCACCTACCGGATCCAATTGTGAATCTAAACCATCCAGGGACCCTCTCAAACACACACAAAGAATTTCATCAAAATCGGTCCAGCCGTTTAGGAGGCGTTCAGTCACGTACACAAGTACAGAAGAATTATATATATAAAGATATACGGATGGGGCCTTAATTATATATAACAGCAATAAGATAACATGAACTACAAAATAGAATGCTTGAGTAAGAAAATTACTTTAGTAGGCACAATTAGTTGACATATGTCATAATTAAAGTGAGCGTCAAGCCTACTCGTATATTTGCTACTATGTTTATCTCTTTCTTACTCAAGCAATATGTGTTATTTTCTTGTCCATGTTATCTCATTGCTGTTATACCGGGTGACTATAAATGATTGAAATTGTTTTTCTTAGGTTGGCACTGTTTATGTTGGTGGCACTGTAAGTCTATGTCAAATTCAATGTTCGCAGGTTAGGTTTTGCGTCATTCTATGTCAAAACTGACGCAAAACCTAACCTGCTAACCTCGCATTTGACATAGACTTACAGTTCCACCAACATAAACAGTGCCAACCTAATAAAAAAAAATTCAATCATTTATAGTCACTCGGTATGTAATTGTAGCCCCATCGGTATTTTATTTTTCTTGTGAATTATTTAAATTTGTACTCCTTTTACTTGGTTTTGTATTTGTATTTTTATGTTTCATGTTATATTTTGCGAGTGTTTGATGTAATGGTAAAATCTGTTCTACTTTATGGGTCGGAATCCTAGACGGTTACAGAACTAGTAAAGCAGAAATTGCAGGTGTTTGTAAATAGGTGTTAGGTGGCCAGTCATTATTTCGAACAAACATTTTTGGGACCGAACAAATCAGGTGGACATTAATATAGAAATTAGGAGAAGAAAATATGGATGGTTAGGGTATACGTTGCGAAAAAATAAAACTGAAATTTGCAGAAAAGTTTTGATTGAAAACTTCAGAGTTTCAGAAACAGAGGACGCCCGCGAAAAACGTGGAGGAGAACTGTAAAACAAGAGACAGGAAAGACTAGCACAACTGAGCCAAAGAGCAAAAGAAAATGACAACTGGAGAGAATACCCTATGTCCCAATAGGGAATAATGGGATTATTATTATTATTATTATTATTATGTTATATTTAATAAAAGATTGAAACATCTAAATGTGTTTTATTTTGCAGGAAGTAACCTTTCAGGTTAAGAAAAGAGCTTATTAATTTTCTTTTAAATCTAAAGTGTTGCATGACCAACAATTACCCCCCCCCCCTCTTTTTTCTGAAACTTCTTGTCTACAGCGGCTATCATTTATTCTTGCACACCGGCGCCAAACCGTCTTGTTACGCCACTGGATCGTAGTAACACGGCACCCACGGCTGTACATCGTACATCACGTCCGGATGATGGCATTCTGTAAAGGTTTTCATCCGAATTTTAAAATTTTTAAAAACCTCACCGGGACCGGGGATCGAACTTGCGACCCTCAGATCAGCAGTCGTCAGAATGCTTAATCACTGAGCTACCGAGCTCGGCAAATTTGCTTTAGGCTGCAAACACACGAAGCGGTTCACGCCGAGTCGGCGGCCGAGTCGGCAGCCGACTCTGCCCATGATTCTATGCGGACAAAACGCCGCGCGTACGCCGACCGTACGCTCATCCAGAACAAGTGCCGAGCGCAGTTTTCTTATCGCTTCAAGCGTACCCTCAAGTCTGTGCTATCTTATGACTGTACACACGACAAGCGGTTTCAAAGCGGTGAGTATCGGGAGCGGTTGTCAAATATCTTTGTCATATATGAAAATATTTTACTTAGATGAGTACTATCTGACTGATCATTTGTTTTGAAGGTTATATATGTACTAATTTAATTTTAGTGGTAAATATGTGTTCCAATATCGAAACCGAAAAATTAATAATAGAAATCCACGCAAGACCAGCCATATGGGACAGCTGGATTATGCAAAAAAAATAAAACGAAAACAAATCCATTGTCTTCAATAGGAATACTGGCAACATGTCATCGTTACGTTTATCGCGGCGACTTTTTAGCCGACTCGTGTGTTTTATTGTAGGCGGCCGCCGAATCGGCTGCCGACTGGGCGTTTTATATCGCAGGCGGCCGCCAAGTCATGTGTTTTACCGCAGGCGGCTGCCGACTCGGCGTGAACCGCTTCGTGTGTTTTCAGCCTTACGCCCTTCATCACCGAAGCACTTCGTCTCGACCAGTATCATGGCATCACCATCTTCAGGTGGTTCAGTAAAAATATTGATATTGAACTTCCACAAAGAAAAATAGTAACATGTATTAAAAGTATGCACTGAAACCTTTATCAAAGCAATTACTCATCATTTATGTTTGAATAAATAGATTAATTAAAGCAAAAAGAAGTTTGTTTGAATACTATAAAAAATATTACCCACTGTTAGACGTTCGATAAAATGAAGGGCCCGCCCGTCAGGGAAAGTTACGATAAACCAAATCACTTTTTCAAATTATTTTTCAGTAAATCTACTAGCAAGCCACGCAATTTCCATAGTAACAAAATGTATTTTTTTAATAAAAACTGTATTTGCTTAAAAAATTCGTTTGAATACCCTCTAGGTAGATATCCGCTTCTATTTTTTTCTTTTTTTGTTCAAGAAACATCCAATTCTGTATTTTTATTGGTCAATTTTTGATACATAACAGTTGAATTCAATAGTCATTTATATATTTAGCTGTTCAAAAAAAAAATAATAATAAAATAAATAAATAAACGGAGGTAATGCATATTGATTTGCTTTAGTAACGGAGATTCGGATATAAATATAATCATTTTTAGTATTGATAGGGGAAGTCGCACGATCTAAGTTATTAAATTACGGATTTGTTAAAACCATGAAAATTTCCCAGGAATGAATTTATAGCTCCAGTCATACTTAATTTAACAATCAATTGAACTGTTTGGTTTCATATGAAGCAAACTAAGTGTTTAATTAATATTCTAAAAAGTTCATTAATATTCAATGTTTGACAAGAATCTCGGAATTATATGAAAAACGCTTCGTTTTCGAGATATTTAGCATTGAAAAAAAATTTGGTAATAGTCTTGTCGCTCAGGGTCCTCCCTTGTACACTGTCTGCGTGCATGTAATTTGACCATGTAGCTTTGTTTTTTGACCCGAAGAAGCGATTGCCGATGGTCCCAAGTTCCAAAAATGGCCCCTTAACAAACTATTGCAAAATTATTGGTTGTTCGCGTACTGTCTATGACATTTCGGAAAAATAACAATGTTAAGGTATTTTCCAATGTTTTTGACAAGCGGAATCGATTGCCGTAGGTCCCAGTTTGCCTGAGTCAATTGTTATAAACAAATTAGTGGTTTTTTTGCAAATAATGCAAAATCATTAATAGATATAAAAAAGTTTTTCTAATAAAAAAGAGCTAGGAAAATTATGCACATTTTAGTTTTTTATTTTTATTTCTGTATGATAAAAATTGACCAAGATATGAATTTCTAAAGAGTTAACCTTTTTTAAAAATCGCGAAAAAAAATATTTTTCGACCTTATCTTGGCTAATTTTTTAATGCTTTTACTTAAATAATCATTATAGCAAATATTGTGCAAATTTTTTTTCTGCTGGAATACAAATGTATTAAACCAGGGCATTAATATTATTCAAAATTGTTTAAATCTTTCTAGCGAGAGCGCTAAGAATTGCTTCCAAGCTGTATGTGTGAAAAATGTTTGATTAATAGATCCAGATGTTTAGACCATTACCTAAATTGCTGTAAATTTTGCAACTGTTAAATAAATGGCACATGTAAAAATCGATACAATCTCTCCACCGGTATCATCAGACACTATTACAGGAATCTTTCCGGTGGGTTCAAAAGAACATTTTACTATACAAAAATCGGCATCATTAGCTGATTGTCGTACGTCTATGCCTACTTTTTCCAATTCAATCTTCAGAAGTCCGATCAAGCGAGTTTTATTCTTGATATTGGACAATAATGTTTCCTGAGGTACTGTAGCAGTCATACTTTTATAAAAATCTCCGTTTCACGAGTGCGCACCCTACTGCGCAAGGCGTTATTCACGAATACGACTCTCGGGGCCTGTTATTGAAAATGTGTAAAAAAGTCACGACTTTAATTTGGATCTCAAAATGACCTGAGACATTTAGGTAAAAAATAAATACCACAGGGTGAAAGAGCAGATTCTCAACTACAGTTTCCTACACTAACAGCAGTTGATTCGCCTGTGGAAACTCATGTGACTGATTAAAAGATTTTTAATGCCCTTTCCGAATTTTTCGTAAAATATAGAAAATGATGAATAAAAACATTAACGAATAAGGTTTTTAGACACATATTCTGAAAGTACAGGTTCTTGGGAACAAATTCATCTATATGTCATTTACAAAAATAATAACTTCGATAGATTTATGTCGGCTGGAAACACAAGTACCGCGAAAAACGCGAGAGCCTAAAAAAAGGACATATGAAAAAGTTGGTTCAATTTGGCCCAAGATAGTTTGAAGAGAAGTGATATACGTAGTTTGGTCTTGTTTGGCCTACTTAATCTTCAGCCCATTTCAGTGACTTGATTAAATAAAGTGTAAATATTTTTAAAATCTATAAAATTCCACTTTTTATTTAGCTATATTAATGATGGTTACACCTCAATAACAAATAGAAAAAAAATCACCATTTCAGACTTTTCCTTCAAAATGAACTTTGGTTTTTGAAATTTCATTGACAAAGGAGGCACAGCAATTTTAGTCGAACGCCGCTTGAAATTCTACTATTTTTGGGGCAGTTCGCGCGCAAATTTTGAGACGACAAAAATTGCTAAATATCTCGAAAATGAAGCGTTTTTAGAAAAAACTTGAAAAGACCTTTTTTGCAGAGAAGGTCGCACTCTACAATTTTGGTTATACATACTATACAGGGT
Source organism: Agriotes lineatus (assembly GCA_940337035.1). Taxonomy (NCBI): domain Eukaryota; kingdom Metazoa; phylum Arthropoda; class Insecta; order Coleoptera; family Elateridae; genus Agriotes; species Agriotes lineatus. The sequence continues at coordinate 17,492,107 of OW679194.1, read as the reverse complement.
GCCCGTTTTTGGAGCTCCACCATGGGGATCTCGGTAACCATAAGAGATACGAGGTCGGTTAAATTGGGGCAAAGTTGCGCAATTTGGAGCTCAATAATATGCCGGTTTAAAATTTCAAAAATTCCGATTACCTCCGGAGATATCCGAAAAAAACCGGAATTTTGGAAATACGTTTTTATTTTTTCCTCGGCTTATTTGGTGACCTAATTCAAAATGAGTGACACTTCGTCATTGCAACTTTTCCTCCTCTACAACCTGCCGATGTCATATTTGAAATCAGACGTTTCGATTTTCGACAATCATCATCAACTTTGGTTTTTCTTATGGGCACTATCTTGGATTTTCACATTTTTGAATTCAGCTTTGTTTTCTGATTACGGTGATGTATCACATGTTAAGGTTCAGTGTTGCAGTTTGGGTGAAATATCAAAAATTCTGTTTTGCAAAGACTGCCTTGGATATAACATCCATACTTTTGTTTAACAAAGGCATTGTTGACAGTTCGATTTAAGTTGGCTTAACGTCACCTACAGTTACAAAATTAGTATAAATTTATTAACAAAATGCCCTTTTCAAATGAAGAAAAACGAGATATGCTAGAAATTTATTACGCTTCGCATCGAAATGCGCAAGTTACTTCGGAAAGATATTTACAGCGGTATCCAGAAAGACAACAACCAGCTCAAAATTATTTGTTATTCCTTCATAGAAATTTAGCCGAGTTTGGTGCATTTTCTAAGCCTCGAAGACGTGTTCATAGACCAAATGCGAATGAAGTGGAAATTTTACAGGCGGTGAGTAAATTGTTAAAACTTTCTCAAAAATAATAAACGGCAATGAATTGAATTCTTCATTAGATTCAAGATAATCCTTCAACTTCAACAAGGGCTATAGCAGACGAAATTAACGTATCACATCAAGCAGTGTGGAGAGTCTTGAAAAAACATAAATATCGCCCGTTTAAAATTCATATCACCCAAGTCTTGCATCCAGGAGATACTGAACGGAGGGCAGCGTTTTGTAGGAATATCATGGCACGGTTGGAACAAAATCCCCATTTTCTTTCCAACGTGATATTCACGGACGAGTGCAAATTTACCAACTCAGGCATGTTCAATCGTCACAATGAACATGTCTGGTCCACTGAAAATCCACACGAACACCAAGGACGTCGACCACAAGCACGTTTCGGGCTAAATGTATGGGTTGGTTTATTTGGCGGTACGATCATTGGCCCATACATTTACGAAGACAATTTGACCGCAGATGGGTATTTGCACTTTTTAAGGACCTACCTTACGGATTACATCGATGACAACATTTGCCTCAACCGCTTGAATAACCTTTGGTTCCAGCAAGATGGTGCTCCGCCACATAATGCTAGGAGAGTGGCTGATTATTTGTCTGAAATATTTCCGGGTAGAGTCATTTCAAACAGTGGAGACATACGTTGGCCGGCACGTTCACCAGATCTTTCCCCATTAGACTACTATTTATGGGGAACTATGAAAGATCTCATTTATAAATCTGTACCCGCCGATATTAATGAGCTGCGAAGGAAGATCATCACAACTTTAAGGACCAAAATAAGAAGAAGGGACGTTTTAAGATCAATGCAGAATTTAAGAAGACGCATAGAGCTGTGCTTGGAAGTGGAGGGTGAACCCTTCGAGCACCTCTTATAATTTTCTTTATTTACTTGTTTCTCAAAATTTAGTTTTATCCTATGTTGTAAATTTAAAACATAATTTTCTCCTTTTTTATATCCTACTGTCAAATAAATAAATTTCTAGCATATCTCGTTTTTCTTCAGTTGAAAAGAGCATTTTGTTAATAAATTTATACTAATTTTGTAACTGTAGGTGACGTTAAGCCAACTTAAATCGAACTGTCAACAATGCCTTTGTTAAACAAAAGTATGGATGTTATATCCAAGGCAGTCTTTGCAAAACAGAATTTTTGATATTTCACCCAAACTGCAACACTGAACCTTAACATGTGATACATCACCGTAATCAGAAAACAAAGCTGAATTCAAAAATGTGAAAATCCAAGATAGTGCCCATAAGAAAAACCAAAGTTGATGATGATTGTCGAAAATCGAAACGTCTGATTTCAAATATGACATCGGCAGGTTGTAGAGGAGGAAAAGTTGCAATGACGAAGTGTCACTCATTTTGAATTAGGTCACCAAATAAGCCGAGGAAAAAATAAAAACGTATTTCCAAAATTCCGGTTTTTTTCGGATATCTCCGGAGGTAATCGGAATTTTTGAAATTTTAAACCGGCATATTATTGAGCTCCAAATTGCGCAACTTTGCCCCAATTTAACCGACCTCGTATCTCTTATGGTTACCGAGATCCCCATGGTGGAGCTCCAAAAACGGGCACCCTGTATAGACATTTTCACTCTGTTCCAAGATATTCGCAAAATTTCAATTTTCCGATTTTCCCCGTGCAATTTCCACATTTTCCATATGCGCTCGAATGCAGAACATTTTATTTTCTTAAAGGACATCCAAAAAACTACTTATGCGCAAAATTTCATCAACTTGGGTTTTTTTGTCATACCAAAATCCCTGGCGCCTGAACTAATAATACAGGCGGTTACAGCAATTTATGTCAGCGACCTCATAACATGGGTCGAAATTTACAAGCGCGGTGCACACTATTGTACCCACTAATTACAGGAGTTTCAATTTTAAATAGGTAACAGATCTCTGGGCAGATTAAATTAGCGGGCAATTACAAAGTTACGATGATGCCGGTGATTCCAATGTTTCAGTATGCTTAGTATGCAGATTTTTTTTACCTTCACAACATACGATCGTATTTTAATACTCCCAGCAAAGATGCGAAGCGGCACCAGAAAGCAAATACCAACAATCAGCCACCAGGAAAAATAATCAAAAATAAGGGGGGACAAACAAGCGCCTAGACAAATACCTGCGAATCTGCGAAACTTCCTACTAACAACGGGACTCAGCAATGGTTCCATAAACTCGGCTGCCAAATTAGTAGCACAAACTAGCTGGTCGTATATATAAGCGCACACATACCTTCAGCATAGAGCTCCCAAGACAAAGCGACGCCAGAAAAATCCGCAATCAAATACGATGGTGAATTAAAGCCCAAATATTTTCTATAAATCAACCATACAAATCCGTGGTCGCGCGAGTAAGCTAGGACACTATTCATGCTCTCGTAAATCACTATAAACTAACCCTAAACTAAGGCAAAGGTTAATAAGAAGTAAATGTGTGCGATTAAGTTGAAGGCGCTTGCGGAAGATAATTAGGAACAAAAAACATCACCGCAGGTTCGCTGAGACAACGGATCGATAATCCATCTCGCGCGACTGAAGGCCGTTCAAAACTAGTTCGACGACTTCGATAACTGTTTAACGCCAAGCGATCGGTCATGGAAAGCCAATATGCATAAAACTGCCTGTACAATTAATGGGCAATTAAAATGTGACTTTCTTTACCCTTTAATAAAGTAGTATACATAATTCCTTTTATCTTAAGAGTTCATCACCCTACGATTTCATAGCGAATGTTCATTTTAGGCAAACTCTTATCGAATTTTTCTGTTTTAAAAACAGTCATTGTTGAATTAAGAATAATGTGCCCATTGACCATATACGCCTCCATTTCATGGTTTTAGATAACGTGAAAATTAATTATATTAAATTGCATTTAAAAGTAATATTTGTTAAAATGGAAATGATATTAAAATTAGATGAACTGAATTTGAATAAAATGAGCTACGTTTATTGCAGCATCGGCGTGCTATGTTAATTCAACCAATTAAAATTTTAATAGCTACACTATTTTCAATTATGTGTAATTAAATACGAGTACAACTTATTAAATCACTATTGCATATCACGTTGATACATTAATTGGACAAGCTATGAAAACTAATCAGCACTTACCACGATGCTTCTAACATTTTCATAATATTTCAATATAAATAAATTAACTAAAACCCTACTTTTTTATGCATTATACACAATAAGTCATTGCAATGATTAAATAACGGATGCAAAATAAAATGCAAAATAGCCCTTCAATAAATGCTTTCATAGCTGATATTTGAAATGACGCTATTAGCAGTTACAACAAGCGAAATATTTAAATAATATTTTTGAGAATCAGTAGGACAGCGGAACTGCAGTATTTAAATTTATCTTGATATACAACATTGTGTTGACGAAGCAGCCGATACACTTTCAGAAAAGGGCCATTTGATTTTTTAAATGCGTTTAATATATAAATTAAATTGTAAATTAAATAATAGTTTGTCGTGTATTAAGGGCATAATCAATAAATTATACCACGAGGGAACGTTTAAAGCGAAACGGAGTGCTTTAAATTTCCGTAGGGCTATAATCTTGAATATGTACGTGATGCGTACGATTTATTTTATTTTGGTTCTCGCCATGAACAAAATTCAAGGATTTAGTATTTTCGACACACACTGTTATGTTATGTTATCACTATGATGGCGATGTGAATTTTTGGTGTGCTTTATTAGATTGTTGGTGTTTCTTATACTATTACTAACTGTATAATGTGTTGAGCCATAAAAGCCATATTACGCCTTCTATCTAGGGCCAATAAACAACCTTATGGTTCCAAATAAATTTTTTTAAAAGGCTAATATTGTAATGGCTCGATCTTCAGTCGTAATAGGCCCAACAAATTATTTGCATCTAGAATTTTAATTTCTCAGGTTATAGAAAAGTCAACTTGGCATTTGTAGTGACCCGGGGCGCCTGAATTAACGATTGAATACTGCGAACATAAAACCAAACAATCGAACATCGTAATCGTGTTTACAAAAGGTTCAGCGAATTAAAACTCAATAAATTGCCTAATGTATTGCGCATTGGGAAGTGATCTGGAAAATTAAAAATTACGTTCGACAAACATAAATCCGTGGCGTTTTGTTACGAAATAATGAAATGAACGAAATAAAGTTTGGCGGTAGCTGCGCTGGAGCTTTATCGGAATCAATATTAAAATTCTAAACATTTCATACCCCTTTAATTTTCAAAAATTCCGCTCGTGCTACAACCTCCCAGCTTATTGACTTTCAACGATATATTGAAGGACGACATGAGCAAGTACACTGATTGCTTGGTTCATCTTAAAACATCAGTAAAGACATACACACGGAAAAGTAGCAAACATGTTTCAAAACCTCCTGATAATGAACTGAATTATTCAACAGGGAGGGGTCGTGTTTAAACGTTACACGCGATTTGTGGTAATCCCATCAATAATTGAAATGCAAAATGAATTTTTAAACTGTCGTTACGGAAAATTATATCACACTTTCGCATGCATACGACTCAAATAAATCGCCTCTGGAATTCCAAATTGGGGCGGGCTTAATAAATTGCGGTGGAGTTTATTCACCTCCAAAACACAACTCGAAAATTCAAAATTAGCTCGCAACGGAGGAAAGTTCGATTGATATGTGGAAACAATGTTATGTCTAATTACCGAATAACCTTAACAGGCTGCGGGTTCTGATTTAATGAAGCTTATAGAATGAGGAATTGTTCATTATTATTTAATTTAGTTATTCTTCCCATTCGCTTGCTCGAACAACACGGAGCATCCCAGAATTACTGATCAAGATATAGCTCACGATGTTGTAACTTCGCTTAAGTGTCGAGATTTCCAGATAGCACTGGAATGGAGAGTTTCGTAACGGAACAACTAGATGCTGGGTGAGAACACGATTTCTTGAATTAACAATCTGCTGTTAAACTTTACTTTCCCATTGCCAGCTAGACTTTCACTCACTGACACTGACAGAAGGTTAAATTCAAAAAAAAAATTCTGACGAAGGAACACATTAATATAATATTATTCTAGTTTACACAATCCACCAGTTTGTAGATTCAATATCGGAAGTGTTGAATGAGCTATGATAACTCTTGAACCAGCGAGCCGAGCAAGTTTGGGAGTGGAGATTTTAATTTATCATTTTATCAATGGTTAATTAAGATCCAACCTAAAGCCTGCAAGCAATGAGTAATTTCAGGAGAAGCACTGCGAATTTAACTAATGAAGACGTAAAGTTAGAGATTTGACGAGATGATAAATTACGGGATTAGAGGGCTTGATGGAGCATCATCGGTACTACACGTTAAGTCTGCGGTTTTTATCAGCATTTTTTTTTACTTTTAAGATTGCAAAAATTGTTTCCGAACGATTTTAGAATTCATATATAGCGAAATTACTGGGTAAAATTAAGGTGCCACTATCCTCAGTCAGTACAGTTTGATTTAGATCGAATAAATGTACTAAAACACCCCTAACACTGCATCGAACAGCAGTTTAAACTCTCGCCTCCTTTGATATCAAAATAAATAAGCCTTCAAATAAGAGAGCTAAATTCATCACAAGTTTGATGTTAAAAATAAATATTTTATAGTAAGTATACATTTTCGTGGTGGTAACGTTATTCTTAGATAGGTTATCGCTCTAAAAATATGTGGAATTTAAGATGATGTCGGAGGCTTTCACGGCTATTGTCATTAAGTAACAAACGACTTCTGGGATTGGATCGTGTCATAATTGGGGTCGGAGGACTCAGCGTTTCGCCAACTTTGGTAAGGGGCTTCATCAGGAGGAAAAGCAAAAGAGCACTGTAACTCAACGTGTAAACAAACGCTAGAGGCGAAACTCTTTTGCAGGAAAAAGGATGGACGAGCACGGTAACTTAACTAGTGATGGGCTTATTCGAATGAAAAATAACCGGTTCTCCGGTTATTGAAATAACCTCTGTAACTCGGTTTTCGTTCCAAGTATTCGAATTGAAAAATAACCTCAGCGACCTGCGAGTGATCGAAATTTTGTAAATAATACGTCATTCAAAACCATAAGCAAGGCAGATTGTACCGATTGACCCAAGTGAGGCTCGCGGCTGCTTGTTGATGTTATTAACACATTTGAGACTCCCAGTCGACCTGTTAAATTTATGGGGCCGTTCCTATTAAAGATAACGCTCTGCTGAGTATGAGATTTGCCGAAGCTGTGTTGGTATTAATTTATAACGGCCTAAATTTTTGTTCGAAACGAGGTTGATTATGCCTAATAAGAGATAAACAGAAAGCGAAATAAGATTTTCCAATATCGTAACAGATTTATATTTAATTTTTAATAACGGAGCAGTCGATGCCCATCCGTCGTCATATGACATGAACGTGGGACAAGAAGTGTATTTCGATGTTTAAAATTTTAAGTGTACGTCCTTAGAACCGCGGAAAGCTGAACGTAGATAAATTATGGATTCTAAAATATACCCGTATGATGTGCAAGCGAAAAGGGAAGGGTGGCTACTAGAGAATTTTAGGAACTAAAAATAGATTCAATAGATACTTTGTATTCGCATATTTATAATTTCTTTATGATTATTATTGATATAGCTATTCTCAATGGTTTAAACTCCTTAGAAATCAAATAAAAATCATTTATATATATTAACTGAGTTCCTCTGCTATCTGCATGTTACGATGCCGATGCAGATGACGGTAAACCGCCAACCGGCAAACCGGCGAAATCGAAACGAATCGAGAGCCAAAATTTATTCCAATGTTTATTCCAATAACGATTCGGTTATTAATATCATTCGAATGCAAATAATTCGGTTATGAAAATTGTCCGGTTATGCCCACCACTAAACTTAACGTATAAACCACTCCAGAGGCAAAAATCTTCTAAAGATCGGGCGATCACAATCGCTTCGCGACAGAACTTGCCTATAAGTGTTCTCCTTTCTCTTTCCTATTATTAGAAGATTTTTGCCTCAGGTGTGGTTTACACGTTGAGTTACCGTGCTTTTTACTTTCCCATACCCATAGGTATAGGGAAGTCTTGGAATCATGAAAATTTTGGAAATCGAGATTTTCACAGAAATGTCCGTTTTGGGCCTCTAGGAACCCAAAAAAGTGGTTTTTAAAAAATGTCTGTCTGTGTGTGGGTGTGTGGGTGGGTGACGCTCCTACAGCCGAAAGTATTGCTCCGATTTTGATGCGCTTTGGAATGCGGGGGTGTATCAAAAATTCATCGACAAAATAAGCTTTTCAAAAAAATCCGAAACCGGAAGCGGAAGTTACGCATGTTTTTTTGGTATCACTGTTTTCGTGATTAAAATTTTGAAAATTTTATCGCGGGTAACGATAGAAGGTCATAAGACAAATCTGTTAGTTTTTTGCCGAACTCGCTAGGTTTAAAATGAAGGGCGCTATGATTTTTTGAAAATTTTGAGTTTAACGCCCTATTACTCAAAAACGGATGAATCGATTCAATTGATTTTTTTTCTGAATAGTATATGAAGGCTAACATGAGGTGATATAAAAAGTGTTTTGAAAAATATTAAGGGGCCTAAATTACAAATTTTCAAAATTTTGGAAATTTTCTAAAAATCATTTCTCAAAAACTGCCGACAGGAATTTGTTTAAACTTCATACACTGATAGACCCCGAAAAGGGCTATCGATCTGTTTTTTAAAGTATCTCATGAATTATCTGTGGCGCCCTCTACGAAGCTTTGAAGTTTGAAAATTTAAACCCCTTTAATTAATAAACAAAACAAGATAGGTAGCTGGGGTTTTCACTGAATTTCTCAGTGCATAATGGAGCATATGAATATGCAAAAAAATATTACACTCGTGGATATATGTAAGCGCACCGGCCCCCTCCCCCCTCTATTTTTGAAAAATATTTTTTTTATTCTAACGGTTGTTATATTTTTGCCGTTTTGAGGAAAATAATACATAAACTAGCACAGTGGCGGCTTGTCCACTTGGCGCCATCTACAGAAGCTCGGTGGTCACGTTTTGAACTACACATTCTTTTATATTTACCCGCAATTTACGTGAAAGTGTAAACGCTTATCAGGGTGAAGACGTGAGTCATCGAGTTGAAATTTTGATATGTTGTAAAGACTGTTGAATAAAGACGATATGAACAGTTTCCAGTATGGGAAAGTCCAGGGAGGTAGTCACGTCCACTTTTTTATCCCTTTCCTGGCAAAAGAGTTTCGCCTCGGGCGTTGTTTAACGTAGAGTTACCGTGCCCCTTTGCTTTGCCTCCTAATGAAGACCCCTTACGAAAGTGGGTGAAATGTTGAGTTCTTCGACCTCAATAATGACGCGGTCCAATCCCGGAAGACGTTTGTTACTTTATGTAGAATTTAAGTTTCGTTTAAATGAATTTTATCTGTTTGAAGGTTTTTGAGGTTTGGTGGACATAGTAATTAGATTGGTGAATTACTAGTTCAGCTCCGTTCTTGCAGCATTTTATCGCTTTATCAATATCGTTTTGAGATACGAGATTCGCTGAGCATATTACTGGTTATTCATTGTTGTTCGAAAAAGTTCCCAGTTAATACGGCCGTTTATTAACCTAGGTAGTTTGGTATAATAGTAGTTTGGAGAACTTTTAAGGGTGAAAACTACTGACAGGTGATCATAATCAAGTTCTGTTAGACTGACTTATTGGTTCTTAAGTGGGACTAGTGAATCACCCGAGCTACGCTTCGATGGGAAATGGTGGTACATGTCACAATCAAAAACACATACAACCTTACCAATTATACATACAAAAATGTTGATCGATGAACACTGAAATTACAAGATTTAATTGTTCTTTTAAATTTGACTTCGAAACGGCGTTGAAGAGTTCATCGTGAACGTACCACATCAGCTGTTTCAACCGATCGTAATTTAAGTTTACTTTACTTTTTCGTACTTTATTGAAAATAAAAACCGTCGAAAAATTTGCAAAATACAATTTAATCGGTCCAGTATCTTTGGAGGAGATTCATATGAAGAAAGAGATCACCGATTTTATGGTACAGATAATATCCAGCATATCGGGCCGTTGATTGCTTCTGTATGGATAATGTATGTATTCAGCGAGAGCAGAAATATCCACTGCCAATTGAGAGGTAAAATTATTTAGTTTCAGTCCATTGAGATTAGTTACTCTGGAGCCCAGTTCTTATTTTTGCAGTTGAGATTGCCTTCTAACAGCTTGGGCTGTGGACCTTCAAATATGTTATTTCAGTTCTTCTAGATCAAGTTGGTTACTTGGAGGTTTATATGCAGAAATGATTGTGATTGAGTGGTGGTTCGTTATTGTTAATTTAATTGATACGGCTTCGAGATTATGAATGTTTGATAATTACACTGGTGTGGCAGGTATTTTACGTTTAATAAGCCTGTTCATCCTATTGCAGAGTAGCTGTCTTTTCGGTGGTGTATAGCAAATTTTTCATGTTTAATTAAATGTGTTTCGGTAATACACGTTAGTCTATGCCATGCCATGCCAGGAGGGTTGGTTAACTTTGGTTTAGGAATGTGATTATTTGCTCCCATTTTGGAACTACATTGGAATTATGAAGATTATAAGATTTTGATCTGGATGTAAGGCAATGAGTTCAGTAATGATTTGGAAAAGTTTTGTTGAGAGAGAATCAGAACTAGGTACACTTTGATTATTGTTATTTGTTTTGTTGGGATTTGAGGACTTGCGATTGTGTGTTCACCTCCACAGTTCACACACTGAGGTTTAATTTTCTCGATAAGTTTTGTATATACATGAGGAGTAATGGTGACGTTCAGTACATTTAACGCACCTTGGAGGTAAATTGCAGTAATTTTGGCTATATCCTACCAGTTGGCAATTGGTGCACTCAGGGTATCTTTATTTCTTCGTCGTGGTTCTACCGCTACAATACATATCTAGTCAAGTTAAATATATTTTGCCTTGATATGTGTTACTTAATTCTACTGCAGTTAATGGCATTGGCATTTTGTATTATTGGCCCATCGAGTGACTTTAAATACTGGATATTTTAGGTTAATTAATGCGGTTTTGGTTTCATCCTCTGTAATAGATAAGGAATAGTGCGAATTATTGCTGCACTGTTAAGAGTTTTTTGGATTTTTATAAGTAAAGAAGCTTACCCTTTGGTCATCATAACATTTAGTAAGGTTTCCGTAGTCATCAATATTATTTAGATTAATTCTAAGCTGATTACTCTTATACCTGGTTGAGAAATCTTCTTTTGACAATTCCCTTAATATCTTTGATTATGTTCTGGTAATGCGTAGCGTTTGGAGTAATCTTAGTTTTTGCATCTGTCGTTTTATCTGTTTGTGATTTTGAATCGTTCCCTTGGTCTAATTGCAGGGCGTAATATCTATTTTGGGAAATTAGTGCATCTGTATTGAACACATATTACTTACTAATATCCGAGTCTGGTGGTGAAGTCAAAGGTCGTTTGTTAGTGTTTGCGTCATTATTGAGTGTGTCCTGGAAATCCATTGTTGTTGTGCGGGGTAACATTTGTGCCCCAGAAAAGTTCTGTCTGTGGTTTTAATTTGAAGGTGTTTTATTCACTCATATTTTAGTTTAGTTAGTTTTTGTACATATTTTTGCACAGGAATGTGAAATTTAGTTTGTTTAATCTGTAAGGTGCACTAATACTACACGTTTGTTTAGAATAGAAAATTAGCTAACGTACAATTTAAAGTAAAATACAGTAATTATACACAGTTACTTGTAGAATAAACTTGATTCACATCCGATCGCAATTATATCGTACGGGAAACAATAAATATTTAAACCTTCCGGAAAACTAAAACAAAAAAATCCGTCACTACGGTCTGAGCTTTGTCTGCTTTATTTTTCCATGTTATCTCCAATATTAACAGGGGGTGACGGCATGCAGCCTCGGTAGTCGAGCGGTCCTGGCGCTCGCAGTCTAGGTCACAGAGAGAACTCGAGCGGTCAGTAGAGAGTTCGACTCCCGGTCGGGGCGCTCCGATTCTGACTTAGGTAAGGCATGATAGTTAAATGATGCCCGCACCCCCTGATATAATGCGAAAAGCGGTTCCAGGGGGAACGGTAGAAGAGCTTAGGAAAAGAAGTGGTGATGTCATACCCTCTAACACAACATTATATAAAAAAAGAAACCCATTTTGGGTGTATTCAACTGGAAGATTACTTATCTCACATCAATATACATAAAAAATGTAGTAATAAAAATTTAAAAAAAATTGAGTCGCTTTTGAGAAAATCGAAAAAAACCTGAAAAATCACAAGAGTAAACACCATACTTCCGGTTATGCGATTTTCTTCAAAAGCTTGCTGTCGCATCTAGATAGTACACAAAACTTATATATAAAGTTTCAACGCCATATCTCTTTTCGTTTTTGAGACGTTCGGTTGACACACAGGCAGACAGACTGATAGACAGACCAAGGAACAAAAACATGTTTTTTTTGGGTTCAGAGGACTCTAAAACAGTGAAGATCTGTTGAATACTCAATTTCGAATTTTTGGGGTGAATCCAATACTTCGTTTATTATAAAAGGAAGTAAAAAGTAATATTTTAACAATCTCGTTATTCATAATCTTTAATTAAAGACGTCTAACCATTTCAACTAAAGATTTTGTAGTAAATATTGATCACATTGAAATTTCGATCATGTGTAAACCATTGCGGCTTGTTTTAAACTCTAAAGGTTTGTGGAATAAGAAAATTGCAAATCACTTAACTGTCAAAACACCAAGTTAGTTCATTTATTCAACGATTAAAGGTATTGGGGGTATCTTGCAAAACATGTAAAACATGAAATTGTAAGAAGTGGTAATGTTTTTTTTTTCATGAATAAGGAACTTCCGTCATACTTAAGTGTAAATAATTAGCCAAAAGTCGCTCATTCATCAGCTTCAGAAAGAGGTGCTATAAATCTTCACGTTAGTATTTATATTTGATTATCGAAGTGGTTCTTGCCAGTCCAATTTTGTGTGCAAATTGAACCCATGAGAAAATGTCTCGTAAGCCGAACCATTACCTTCTAGCACCTTAATTATACCTGTAACCATTAAATGGCATTTCCTACTCTGCAGACGGCGGCGTGCTCTGAGCTGTCTCCTCGCTTTCACGGCGTGTCGCAGGATCCCAACCTGAGATGTTGACAAGACAACTAAATTACATACTTAGATTTACACATAGTAAACAAGGCATTACTATGTAAACAGGAACTGTATTTATGTGAGGCGGGAGATTGAATAACACATAATTTACTGATATTCAATATTCCGAAGCCTCCACATGGACACAATATGCATGTAAATGCTCCTAAGCTATTTTTAACAAGCAAAGCGAAACAATCTGTCTTCACCTAACGAGAATAGATTGCCGGGAATCGTGGAGTCATTCCCTTCTATTTAGCTCGAGATAAATTAAATTTGACTTGCATTCTAAGTCGACATTTTTGGCTTAAGCACAAGCACATGCCTGGCGCTTCACGCTAAGTGACGCTCCGACTGAAAGAAGCGGACGCGTTTGTTGCACTTGCAACTATTCAAAAGCAATAAAACCCACGCGGTCCTCCGTTGAGGCGTTTAGCTATCAATTTCCGAATATAAAAACCAGCTATTGTCTCTTCCATATTCTTCTTTATTTGCTTCTGTTACTGGGGGTTGGCTATAGTTTGCTTTGAACTTGCAGCTACTTTGAGTGGTAGTGGGGTGCTTTTTCCGTATCATTCTGGTACGTTTGCCTTCTTACTACCGCCCTTTTTCTTTCCCACCTATCTCAAATTATTAACTATAAAAATCGATACCTTGCTTGTCTGATATTTTTGTATCTTAATAATTTGTGGAATACTTATCTGTCCGACTGCTATTTTGCAACTATACTTATCCAGGAATGTTTGATATTCCTTGTTGTAATATGTCTGCAAATATTATTTCCATATGCAATACAGTAGAGTAGAACACAGATGGAAAGATATACCTTAGGAAGCTCTGTGCCCGCGAAAAGTCAACATGAATGCAATCCAGAAAAAGCCATGGCCGGTTTATGGCCGAAGGGAAATTACTAAAAACTAGCTCAAAAATAAATGGTTACCTAATTGTTCTCTGAATGTCATTTTTTGACAGTGGTCTATTATGATATGTTTTTTATAGGACTTTTTCCACTGTCTAGGGTGTTTATCACACGGCGTTTCGGGAGTTTTTGATCTACTCGCGTCTTCAGGTATTCCTGGTTAGTCCTGCGAAGGACCGATATTGTACTTTTTTATACCCCGAGGCACGAGTGTACAGTCGGCGCCTTAGAAATCGGGACACTTAAGATGTGTTGTTTTATTTGATTTATTGTAATTTTTTTGAATTGTTGGAATTTTACTATCAACTAAAAAACGGAACATTTGATAAATTACGTAACAATTAAAACCATAACACTAAAAAATACATGCAAAATGTATCATAGTATTGAGTACTGTCCCGATTTCTAAGACGCCGGCCATACGTATAAAGACGTACAATATCAGTCCTTCTCAGGACTAATAAGGGCACCTGAAGACTGGAGTAGATGAAAAACTCCCGAAACGTTGTGTGATAAACACCCTAGACAGTGGAAAAAGTCCAATAAAAAACATCGGTCACCTAAGCTTTACAAACAAGGAAACGCCTGCAGCATTCGCTAAATATCGAGAGATAAAAAAAAACTGTTCCTCAGCGGGCTGTGGAAATTCAACGTATGAATAATATGTTGGTGACACTGTACGTCAATGTCAAATTCGAGGTTATCAGGTTAGGTTTTCCGTCAGTTATGACACCGAATGACGCAAAACCTAACCTGCTAACCTCGAATTTGACATTGACGTACAGTGTCAGCAACATATTATTCATACGTTGAATTTCTTCCACAGCCCGCTGAGGAACAGTTTTTTTCTTGGATCTCTCGATACAAGAATATGAAACAAAATAAACTCCAGAACAAGAGAAGTAAACGAAGAGTATTGATTCTGATTCACGGTGAAATACTTCGGTTTTCTAACCTCGTCAATTGGACACCAACGTTTCTATATATTATTGTGACGTCTTTCATTGCCAGCTAGCTCAATAGCGATGAGACCTCGCTTATTCCAGTCGTGGTTATGGAAAGGCGCTGTCTAAATCAACCAGAAGTTAACCTAGACCAGTGCTAATCTGAAAGAGTTAGCTTCAAGAATCTACTCAGATAAAAAGCCAATTTGTGTCAACAACCATGAACAACAAATACCTGTTAAAGAAACATTGTTAAATAATCATATTTTTATAACTCGCTCATAAAACGGATGCTTTTACCATGCATTTGAATGCTTATCAATATGAATTCAACAGCCAAATAACTATTTCTAATGCGCATTTATATTAAAAGTTCGTGATTTCATCTACATGCAAAGGGCTGTTTCTGCTACGCATTTACTTTACTATAAAGTCAATATAGGCGTGGAAAGCTACTTCTACTACGTATTCACATTAAACATGACCCTCCACCGTACTATAATATTACTCGCTCACGGCTACTTCAAATAGCGTCTTTGTGCCGACACTTTATTGTGCATATGTCCCGGTTCAGTACATCCCAAACACAAGAAAACGCACCAAAACGCGCTTGGCGAGGTATAACTCACTCAAATCTGGCCTCTTCTGACGCTAATTGCAGTATAAAATCACCTTCCTGCGGTGATGAATAAAGAAATCCAGCTCCTCATGGCGATGCTATCATTCTCTGTAGCTCTCGCTTAGTTTGTCGGCTTCAATTGCGCTCTTTCGGTACAGCGCACAGGTCACTATTCCAACGTTATTCTACGTTGGCAGGTTCCTAGTACACGTAGGGATTCCGCCTTCACTTGGCATGATATCGCACCTCCACAGAAAACAACCCCGGCGGGACTTTGGACCCGCGAACCAAATTCATTTCACACGCCGAGTACCGGTCAGCTTCGCTCTAAAACGCTTCGTTTCCGTTACGTGCGCTTGTATTAGCGCGAAATTCGTCCATATGGGCATATATCGTCAGAGAAGTAACAATACCTCCTATCTGACAAAATTTTCGAAATTACGATTTATACAGCAATTGATTCCTAACTTTACTGCGCATAATTTCAATAGCTCGTATGTGCAGATAATCGTCCTATCTTCAAATTTGAACTTTAATACCTCCTACCTGTATAGCATGTATGTGTCAAACGACACATTGTGTTACAAGTTTGCCCGAAGTGACATTCAGTTTTTACCCTTTCCTGTAAAATTTAGGTAAAGAGAGATAGGAGATATTGTTACTTCACTGACGATATACTGTAATGATGCCCTCAATTAATAAAGGCTTTAGTTAAAATATAAATTATTAAGTAGGGCAAATCACCACACAATACTCTGGGTAGTTATATTAAATTTTAAAAGTGTAAAACTTTGCCTGTCAGTATCTTAGGCTAATCAAAATAAAATGTATTTATTACTCTAAAATATAGAAAGGGACAATTAATAATTTTCCCTTTCTATATTTTATCGAATTGCAATATTTCTTTGGGCTTGCTCCGACAAGACACAAGACTAATATCTCAGGTTAGGTTCAAATTTGAGTTCTATTTTAAAATGATTCTTTAGAATATTTAACTCAGCGTAGCTCAAATACGCCAAATTTTACAATCGCGCTACTCGCTTCAATTACTCACAACCTCGCAAACTTGACTTATCCACAAAAGGTTCGCGGGTGTATACAGCGTTTTATTTTGATATTCAAAAGCGAAATTTGCAAGATACCACAGGTAAACTGAAGCAAATCTCCCGCCTAGCAACAACTAACTTGATTTTGTTTCAGATTGAGACGTAAAACGATGCTTGTTATCTTACTTCCTGTGATAGCTCCAAATCCTAGCCAAAATCATATTTTCTGGTGACGCTAGGCAATTTACTCGAACTGGGACGGATCTCGGTGCTCGGAAAGACGATGAATCTCTTCAGCAAGGTGTATTCTCGAAGTACACTAGCTCCAACGGGCTCCAACCACATAAAAACATGCCAAATCGTACCGATCTCGCCGATCTCGCCTCGGAGCGGGTGCAGGGGACGCCGATTTTCTTATTCGCTGGAAGTCGCTTCCCTGGACCCAAACTCTTGTTCTGTGATGCTCTTACACCTCTTCCTGGCCTGTAGGACTTGCGATCCCTGGCTTCTGAAGTTCAAATGGACCGGTGTCGGAGCTCGAAATATCCAGGTGCTCGGGGCCGAACCCAAGCCGAAGTTGGTTTGCACAGTTTTTAAACTTTTTAAAGGGAAACTTGGCAAATAACCTTTATTGTATTGAAACATATAAATTCAGGAGCATCATTTGCCCACAACTTGACAATTACAGGAATTAATTTCTTATTTTGTAACAAAAAAGCATCGCGTTACCTAGTAACCGCGATCTGATATTGTTTAAAGGAAACAAGTATTAGTTAAAATTTCACATACAGGAATAAAATTTGATTCACATGTTTGTTGCTTAAAACTAGAAATTGTGTTTATTTCTTAAGCCTGTATGACACGACGTTAAATTTTATGCAAAATTTACTTATAAATTTGCATAAAAATATTAAGCACCGTTGCGTTGCATACAGAAAATTGCTGCTAAATTTTGCTCTGAATTTTCATATAAATTATTTAGAATTTGTTCTAAATTTTTTGGTAAATATGCTTGTAAAAATGCGCAGAAGTATCGTAATCAGACTAAACTGCAATGCATGACGTGGAATGTAAACGTAAACATAACCTGCATTTTATTAGCATTGTTTAACCACGTGTTTAATGTTGGCGCTCCTATCTAAGATAAATGCTCTAACCCAACCTCAGAAAATAGTTAACAAACGACAAATAACATGAAATCAAACGTATACTTCAACCAATACCCTCTAGAGGGTACTGTTTCCACTTACTTAAAAGGTTTGCTACTACGCATGTGCGCATGCCAAATTTAACATCAAATTTAGCACACGTTGCAAACGGGAAATTGTGTTTTTGAAAAAAAAATTATCAATGAATTTATTTGATTATTCAACACTATAATGAACGAACCAATGAAAATTGTTCAATTTGTCAGAAACGGCCAATCAAAATTGACTGTCATTGAAAACACCTAATATCACAGTGTTTTCACGCGAGCCCAATTGATTTTAATGATTTCAATTTAGTGAGTAGCCTTTGACTGACATTTCACCAAAATGTCAAATTCAAATTTTGCAAATCAACGTCTTTCTAAGAACTCATAATAATCAGGTTGGAAGCTCCAGTATTGAATTAATAGTAGAAAACGTTAAAAATCTGCGCTGTCGAACACGATAAAAGTCATCTACCCATATTGTTGAATAATCTTTCCAAATACCACTTTAAGTGATTTTTTTTTCGTCAACATGCAAATTATTGCAAATTTCTCTCAACAAAAACTGCTCAAATTCCAATCGACCTGCGGTCTCGCGGAATTTTTAACGCAGTTTTGGTTTCGATAAATTTAAACGCAATAATTTGCATGTGAACAAAAAAATTCTCAAAAAATTTTCACCTTTTGTTGTATTACCCTTGAAAATCGTATGACACTCATTAATGACCAATAGAAAAATTAGTTCACGAGCGGTAACCAAGACAACAACAAATATTCTTGGAAATTTTTTGTAGGTAGACCAACCTAACTGTGAGGGCTTGTGTCGTTACGATTTTCTTACCGAATCTGCATTCGAGCATTAATTCATATCCGGAAATTATATTTCGTGCATTCCAACAACGTCCCAATTTGCCCTCGCGTCCCGCTCGTGCAAATTAATACGACGTTGTTGGAAAGCACTCAAAAAATTTTCCGGAAAGAATTAATGCTCTTATGAGATTATATGTGAAAATTTACAAGTAAATTTAGCGTCGTGTCATACAGGCTTTATACCTAAAAAATGTTCTTTCTCGTCACATAAAACGTTATTTATCACTGCTCTGCTATGAACACCTAGTTTTAAAATGCACTGGCACTCGAGATCAATTTTAAACACGTTACTGATTCTTCTTCATTTCAGTTGCCCTCCTTCTGTATTGCTCTTTGCAAATTATATCTTATCTTGCTTTGATTTCGATCTTAACTTTCAGCTTTCTTGCTTTTCACTGGCCTGTACGTTTATTACTAACTCTACGTTCATATTCATTATGCACATAACCAACCTTTTGTATTATTTACTTTCATTTGGTCCGGCTTCAAATATGTCCAAACCTTTCATATTACTTATATTATATTAGCCATCTTAAATCTTTCTTTTACTCAAACTTCAAATTCAATCCTTCTGAAATCTGCTTTTCTTATGCCTGCCTTTATCCTTCTAATTATGCTTCTCGCATCTCATTACCAATGCATTTAATAACTTTGTTAAATATTTCTCTCTGCATGCAGAATTAAATTGTGAGCTCTAAACTATCTCAATACATAGATGCCGAATGTTAACCACATGGACGATATTTTAAAAACTGACTTAATGTAATTAGAAATAGATATTAGAACAAGCCGATTTTTAAATTATCTGCATATTAAAATTGTATTATTAATAAACTAAATATGGGGAAAAGCCATCAATCAAGACTCGGAGGAGCTGCTTGACAACCACTAAATACAACCTTAAGGGAGATGAAACTTTGACTCTTACCAACAAGCAGTCTCTCAACAACCTATGAAGTTACGAGAAGATATATAGTATTCCACATAATATCATTAATCAAAGAACAGAACTCACCGATATAATCAAGAAAGCGCCTTAACTTAAATGGAGATGGACCGGGCATGTGACCGGGCTCCATGATAATTGCTGGACAACAAGATTTCGAAAAGATGAAAGTAGTAGAACAAGACCACGAATCCGTATAACTAATGATATTAAGAGGATGGTGGGACACAAATTCTAGGGAAAAGAGATGAAATGACCACGTAACAATGATGACGTAAGTGTAATCCAGACATGCAAGGTCATGATCATCAAGGCACCCAGAAATACCACTGAAAGAACAGTTGTATATTCGTTCTTATCGCAAGAAGCATAGTTTGAACATGATAGGCCATAGAGTTAAAACAAGAGACTGAAGAAAACAGCGCAATACAAAAATATTGTTACCGTTTATTTTCTCAACGGGTACTTCTGTGATCTAGATGTGTTTTGTCTAAATTTAAGGATTTCAAAACTTAATATTTCTGAAGTTTCGTACTTTCATAAAGTTATAAATCTATCATCGTCTTTAAATAAATGTTCACCATAGTTAAGGCTCAAGATTTATCTTCTTATCCACCACTATATTTCACTAAAAAATATATAAGTAACTGGATGACGGATCAATTGCTTAAATTAATGGAGGAAATGAAAAAAACTAAAACGAACACAACAGAATTAAAAGAAAAACAGTAAAATGATTGGGAGTAAAAATTGCAAAAGAAGACTAGTTATCAGCAAAGTGTGCAGGAGTTGTAGAGTTGAAATAAAAGAACAACAATTTTAATCTGTACAAGAGAATCTGTATGCGTCATTATAATTTTTTTTAACACCTCTGCGTTGACTTTTTGCCACATTAATAAATATTCCTTCATTTGAGGTTTGTTCGCATCAAGACAGCCCAGCAAGTGCGACGTGCACGATCTCCCCATATTGGGAATATACGGTATGTGGGCAAAGCATTCGTGACATGATTTTATACCGATGTTATCTCAAAATAAAGTGTCTCTGTCGGCAGGACGTAGGATTTAAAGACACACTTATCTCCGACGCAGCTCTAAGGCAGAATATAAAAGCGCCGAGATAGGGTCTTTTATGCATTTTGCTCCAAGATTAATAGAAATCGACATCGAGAGGCGCGCAAACATAAAACGGGAGACAAAGGACAAAGTGAGGTGTGAACCCGACGTTTTTAAGTTCTCTTCCTCATAATATCTAAATTGGGTTACGCATCCTTCGAAAGCCGGGAAGTTGTAAAACCTTAATTGTGTTATTTGTGTTTACATACGCTAGACACCGGTAGGCGTTAAATATGACGTGGGTCTAGTTGTGGGCTACACGACTATTTAGAAGGTATTAATGAGTCCAAGTCAAGTAATTTACGACTTTAAATACTTTTTGGCGCATCTTTAGAACACCAATATTTATTTTACAGAACTGCTTTGCAAATTATGTTAATTCGTTGTACTATGCAAGACAAAAAAACTGGCACAGTTAATATGGTCTGTTATAAATGTGACTTAATATGTATAGTTGCTAGCTATTTGTAACTCAATCATCAACTTGTTTAGACGTTGCTATGAAACAAAATTGTTATAGTAAATGTAACTGTTGCAAGCCTCATTTAAGCTAATCAAATAATGCCAAAATCTCTATCAAGAGTTGTCCCAGTTTTTTTTTATCTTGCATAGTATATAAAATGCTTCAAGTCAAGTATCGTTTCTGTATTTAATTGGAAAGGTTTTAACATAACCAGAAACATACACCAAACACAGAAGCAGCTATTGATACAAACATTTTTATTAAAGATCGTAGGCATCTAAATATTTTTAAAAATAAGAAATAGCCCAACAAAGTCTGAAATCTCATTCCAAGGATCAGAAGCCTAAATAGGGATTTTATTTATATTGATCTTTACGTTTTTAATTTTTTTTTGTCAAAATTTGTTTTTAGTAAGAACTAAATACAGAAAGAAGCGATTATGGAACGATGGAGACAATATTTAAAGAATGATTAGAAGGTAAGAACACACCACATGGTAAAAACGAAGAACACAAAATAGCCAATATACACACTGTACAAGAAGAAGAACAAAGCGATAAGATCACAAACGAGAAAATAAACGGAGCAATTAAAAATACAAAAGCAAGAAAACCACCGAAAGACTGAAGAATTAGAAAGGGCAATTCGAAAAATGCCAGAACCACATGGGCAGCGCATACTACAAAGCCAGTACGAAAATGCAAAGAACTATTTAGAAACACGGCAAGAAGAATAAAAACGGGGATGCATATCAAGTGCAGTTATGTTCTTCCCGGATGAAGTACTAACAGGACCAAAAAAAGAAACGAAACAGTATAAAATCGGACACTAGAACAAAGACGAAAATTCATTATATGAAAATTTAGGAAGAGTAAGAAGAGAGTTAGAAAGCAAATCAATATGAAAATTAACCAACAATGGTACTAGGTGGAAATGAGATGAAACACGCTATAGAACTAGAAAGGGTACCACTAGAATAAGTAAATAAGTATTAATATCACAGTATAGACGACTAGACCATGAGGTAAAAGAAAAACGTATACTGTGAAGAAATAAAATGAATTGCACAAGACAGGAGAAAATGGATGAAATATAGAAAAGCGTTACACCCGAAAAGGTAGACTACAACAGGAGAATAAACAATAAGCCATTACATGCCAAAACGGTATTTACGACCAGAACAAGCTCGCACCGCACCAGGGAAGCCAGGGCGTCGCTTGACTAAAATGCAAAAGCTAAAATCCCCTCAAGAGTGTCAAATCGGATGTTTTCATTACTCGAAAAACTACACGCCCCCAGCGTTATATAACAAAGATTGCTTGGCTAGATTACAGTTGAGACAAAGGGGGTGAGAGTGGTACCCCAGGAGGTAGCGAATGAAATGCCTAGGGCGCTTGTTTATCCAATGGGACCGCCATAGAATAACTTTCTAACCTTATTTGGCTTTTCTGATGCAAAATGGGACACTAAGCGTCCCCACAGCAAGCCCCACGGCGGACAGGGGCTCCTCTTTCTCTTTCTTTCTCTTGGCGTCTTGTAGCCAGCCAGATACTTCTTCCAACGTCGCTTGCAGCTTGCACCGCCCCAAAACTGCTTACAACTCCGTCTTTGCCCCAGTCCTAGGGCTCCGCACTGCTCAGCACGAATGTCGCTGCTTCCTTCCCGCTTCCATGGCTATGCTAACCTCGCAACAACTCGAAAAACTGCCACAGGAACACCAACTACCACTCGACGTACTATTAAACACTTTTTAAAACTCCTGTAGGGACGCAACGAATCAAATTAACCCTTCTACGGCCTACTCAAAAGATACTGCACTAGTTATAAAACACTGAACACACTAATGGGTATTTATTCGCTTTTAAATGTATTATTTGTGGGGAAGTCAAAACAACACACCTCACAGCTTGGCTTCGCTTCCCTCCTTCTTATTTGTTTTCATTCATCTCACATTGTTATTCATTATTTAGAAGCCTGCTGTGATTACATTTCATGTTTCAATCAAGGCTAATACAATTTTTAATACCGTTTTTAGAAATTATTAACTCAAAATCAATGCTATTCATACAGTTTGCAAAAATTAAACTAGCACATTTAGAGAATATTTTGTAAAATAATATTTGAAATGTTATTAATTGCTATCATAATTTTAGAGGCTTTAAAAGTATTCATTACAGTATATATATATACTTTTTCTTCTTGTAGTAATCCATTTATACTTTAGAATTTCCTTAACCATATAGAAATAATAATAACTAATTAAACAAATAAAGTAACGAAAAAAGTTGTCAGGTCAGAAAAAACGTCTGAAATTGAATATGTAAAACTGTCTCAAGTCAAAAGTAGGAAAAGAGAAATGTTATAAAGTTAGTCAATACAATCATAAAAGTGTGTTGATTTGCTATCATTTAGCTTTGTTGATTTTGTTTGTTTTTCATTTATTGCTTTGGTATCGACAGACCGTCCTGGTCGGATTCACTGCTAAACACGCTACATACTAACCATTTTCACTTATTAATTATACGTAATCTAGGGGAGGAATCTGTTTGCTCTTTGCAAAGGATTATTTCGTGTTTGAATACGAACTTGCAACTGACCGCGAAGTGCAAACTGGCAATTTCGATTGAACTACATTTGTTCGAACACCCTTCGCGTAATAAATACGACAGTACCGGTTCCAGTAAACAGCATTATTATAACGCTTCACCTCGGATGCGCCCATTGTGCTAAAAATCTAATAAAACTAGCCCCAAATAGCCGATTCAACTATAAATACCAACAAATTGTCATTATTTAGGGACGGGTGAATCACAGATCGTAGCACATATTCCGAGCTGGAACTTTGGTAAACTTCACGTCGCATTCTGTGTCCATCGCATGCTCCGAGTTCAAACGACTTGACGCTGTCTAGTGGTTGCTACAAAATGCCTCGGTTACTTTCTCGGCGTTTTGCTTTGTAAGCGATCGTACTGCCTCGCAGTGGGATCTTTTGCTAGCGTATATATCCGTGATTATCAGACAGACCTTCATTTATGTCTCAATATACTACGTTGCAATTGAGGGATAGCTAGTATTTTTAACTGGAAATTATGGTGTAGTTTCCAAAGAATAATTTCATTAAATTTTAGAAAGTGACTAGAGTAGTTCTAATTTACGGTTTTTTCAAAAGCGAATCTATAAATTTTCTTTCGTTTGCCTCTAGTACTTTGATGTTGAAATATAAACTTCTGCGTGATTGAAAACGATGCGCCGTACAAAACAATGCAAGAAGTAATTTAGAGAATAAAATTCTATGGGAAAATATTTTTGCAGAAGATATTGGTGGGAAAACTATGCAGTGTCCTAGTATCTTGGGCGACTTGTCGAGAATTACGATTACAGATGCATGGTGTGTAGCATTAGTTTGTCACTGTAACCAAATTTGATTAATGTAGGTTAAAATAGCAAAAATGCCCATTTTAGACCCTTTTTAATGCCCAATATGTTCCATCGGAATTATAAACACATAACTGTTATGTCCTCGTGGTTAATGCTAATTAAAGATGTTGTAGTGGAAATATATGTTTATTAAATAAATATAACTTAGACAGATCTCATACAAATACAAGTTACTGTTAACAAGAGCACAACTCGAATGTGTTAAAACTAACCCAAAACCTTCGTCCGGGTACCTGCCTTTGTCCCTTAGGATAATCCGCAGTTACACAGTTTTGCCAAACCTGTGCTACACCACACACCTCCCCTTTAAGTTCGCCCCAAGTTACCTTATCGTAACCTAGCTTATTTAAACTTAAATTAATTTGTGAAACCTACATTTTCACCAAACCGGTCAGGTGCCGTTCGTGTCCTTGTGCTTCTTCGAACCTCCTGCACCTTTTCCTCTTTATTTCGCAAGTTTCATTATTTACAATATTTTCGTTAACAGCGACCTCCTGTCCGCTGGTCTCGATGCCGGTTTGAGGTATTACCAAATCGTTTTTAGAATCTGACCTCCCTATTTTTCGGCGCGTAAAGCTAAACTTTTCTGTAGTTTCCGATTGCTGTAAACCAAGATCTTTGTTCGTGTTGTACCTAATTATTTGATTAATGTGCCTTTTCCACATCTGCCCGTTTTCTGTTATTTTGCAGATATATGTTACCTTTATTAACCGTTTTTTAACTATAGCCGGTGTCCACTGCTTATGGTTTACCGACCGATAATCCCTTACCATAACGCTATCTCCCAATTCAAATTCTTCCTTTCTTCCCTTCCCACGGGCGGGCGTTTTGCCACTATACTGTGCGTTTGGTTTTATGCTATCTAACCGAATCCTCAACTCTCTCCCCTGATATAATTTCGAAGGTGTCTGCTGAGTTGTTGTATGCGGTGTGTTGAGAAATGTTTGTACCACCCTGTACATTGTTTATGCCCCCTCCTTGTTATGTATTGGCGTCACCCCGTCTAACTCAGATTTGCGACAGCTGTGAACCGTGCAACACGTTTGCAGTAAGGGGTCCAAATTTCATGTTTATATTACACTGAATAAAACGGCCTTTTTGCGTCAAATTAGTGTATTATTCCATACAGTCCATTGAAGTTACATTTGGTCCATGCGAGCCCAATTTCGAACAGAATAGTGCAAAGTTATAAATCGTTTCGATATTCAATTCCATTCCCTGTGGGTGCGACAAGGAGGGCAACACGCATCACAGCGCTACATCTTCAAGTGCAAGTGCACCGAGACACCGCGAGACCGGTTCTCGGGTGAATCAAGCAAGCTGCAACAAGCGAGCCACGTGCGCCGTAGATGGCCACCTGCATATTTTAATGTGAGTTCCATTTTTACAATTTCCTTTGTTGTTCACCGCTTAACTGTATTTAGCATTTGTGCAAAGCTTTATTCGCACAATATATGCTTGTAATTATTCTCAATAATTAACAAATTGCCAGTCGATTTTCTCACCGCAAATATTAGCAAAATTAAACAGAGGTTCTACGAATATATTTCGCTCGTAATTAAATACAATATTTTATTGCTATACGATATTTGGTACAATGGAGGCATTAATTCATTCCCGAGGGATTTTAAAGGGTAAATTAACGCGATTTCGTACTTTTGTTAGCAAGCTATTAGATATTGACGAGAATATTACTGCAATGCAAGTTGAAGAATTAGAAGCAAGGCTAAACGTAGCCAACGGTCTGTTGCCGGAATTCGAAGAAATTCAAAACAAAATAGAGCAAGCTAGCAATGCACCAGATGGGGAGGCTACCCCAGACGCTGATGAATACCGTCAAGCGTTTGAGGATTCCTACTTTGGTGCAATTGCTGATGCAAACGTTTTAATAAACAAATATCGAAGTAATTCATTTCCGCGCGAGGGTAGTTTGCATTCTAACGGTTCTAGCGTAGCTTCTGCAAATTCTAGCACCCCATTTATAAAACTCCCTACTATAAATCTGCCAAAGTATAATGGCGATATTTCAGATTGGCTTGAATTCAGAGAAATCTTTAAAAATCTTATACACGATAATAAGTCGATTACTGATATTCAAAGGTTGCACTACTTAAAGGCCAGCCTTAGTGGTCAAGCGTCAGAAATAATCAAATCTTTAGAATTTACTGCTGCCAACTACCAAGTAGCTTGGGGTAGTATTTGTGCTAGGTATAATAACCCTAGAATGCTAGTTTACAATCATTTAAAAACTATTTTCGATCTCGAGCCATTAACCAAGGAATCGGCTCAAAAGTTAAGAAAGGTAAATGACACACTTTTCAAGCATATCACTGCGCTAAAATCCTTAGCCTCAGACCAAGCTCTGTTAGAAACATTTATAATTTTCATAATTTCAAAGAAACTTGATTCCAAAACAGCCCGCGAGTGGGAGTCCTTGAAAAGAAGTTCCAATACAGAGCTGCCTACTCTTGAGGAGTTCAAAGATTTTCTCAAAGACACTGCGGATGTTTTAGAAACCCTAGAAGCCAAGCAGGAAAAATCTGTTCCTGAAAAATCCAAGGCACATTCAAAGTCCTTTGTTTCGAGTAATCCCACATGTTTATTTTGTAACAAATTCCATTCTCTAGCAAAATGTGATGATTTTCATAAACTTACTGCACGTAATAGAATGCATAAGGCAAAAGAGCTCAAGGTATGCCTGAATTGCCTATCCAAGGGTCACTTTTCATATAAATGTACTTCCCAATACACATGTAGGAAATGTAAGGGAAGGCATCATACTCTCTTGCATGAGGACCCGCTTACAGTAGCTTCGGTACAACCAGGACCTGCAAAGGACGCAGAAATTCCTGTTGAACCAAGCAAGATCACTTCAGCATTTTGTTCCAACGAAGTTCAAACGCTGCTACCCATTGCTTCTGCGCAGATCCTTGATTTTGCCGGAACTCCACACTCTGTTCGAATCCTGTTGGATTCAGGGTCTCAGTCTAACTTCATTACTTCAGGTCTTTCTAAAAGGCTAAATCTGCGAGTCAATGATGCAAATGTTATTGTTTCAGGGTTAAGTAAAGTCACTTCCCACGTTCATTTGAGATGTGATGTCGAGCTGTTAGCACATCACACACAATTCACTATAGGAGTCTCATGTCTTGTTATAGACCAGATTAGCGGCGTCATGCCCGGTTTTCGCGTTGATCGCACCAAGTACAGGATCCCAGACAACATCAAATTGTCTGACCCTTCTTTTAATGTGCCTGGCGAAATTGACATTTTGTTAGGTGCTCCAGTCTTCTGGAAGCTCTTGTGTATAGGGCAAATCTCTTTAGGCCCAAATCTTCCAATCCTCCAAAAGACACGTTTTGGATGGGTAATTTCTGGTCCAACCAGCACCAGCTTGGTAAGCCAAAGCCAAAGCCATTGCAATATTAGTTGCCTCGAAGACACCCCAGATTCACTTACGAGATTTTGGGAGCTCGAGCACTACCCAATCGAGAAAGTTTTCTCAATGGAGGAAAACGCCTGCGAGGCTCATTTCGTTCAAAATACCCGTCGGGACGCCGAGGGTAGATTTATAGTTTCAATCCCCTACAAGAGCCCTGCGACTGTATTGGGTGATTCATTTCAAACAGCTCGTAAACGATTTCAATCACTTGAGAAGAAACTACAGTCAAACCTAGTTCTCTCAGAAAGATACATCGCCTTCATGAAGGACTACGAGGACCTTGGCCACATGTCCGTAGCCAATCCCACTTCTTCAGAAATTTCATATTATCTCCCCCACCACGGAGTACTCAAAGAGGAGAGCCTTACTACTAAGCTCAGAGTAGTCTTCAATGGTTCTGCGGTTACTTCTACAGGGCATTCATTGAATAGTATACAGATGGTTGGCCCGACCATACAACAAGATCTATTTTCGATCCTTGTTAGATTTCGCAAGCATTTCTATGCAATATCCGCAGACATCGAGAAAATGTACAGGCAGGTGCAAGTAGAACCTAGCCAGCGCATTCTCCAGCGCATCCTGTGGCGATCTAGTCCCACAGAATCACTCCAAACTTACAATTTGAATAGTGTCACATATGGAACTGCCTCAGCCAGTTTCCTTTCAATTCGTTGTTTAACCCAACTAGGCATTGAATGTGAAGATTCATTACCCGAAATCGCCAAAATAATAAAGGAAGATTTCTACGTTGACGACCTGCTCACAGGCGCTGACACCCTAGATCAAGCACGTCACATTTGTTCAAGTCTTCTCAATGTCCTTAGGTCAGGTTGTTTTAAATTGCGCAAGTGGATCTCTAACGACCCAGCAGTCCTCAGTGATATTCACCAAGCTGATATTCACCCAGGTGTTCTTGAGTTTGGCTCCCATGAGCACACAAACACGTTAGGTCTAGTCTGGCATTTTCACACTGACCAGTTATTGTATTCAATACCAAATTCCTCTTGTGGAAGGATGACCAAACGTATCATTCTCTCAGAAATATCACAAATATTTGATCCTTTAGGTCTTCTCACGCCATGCATTATTAATGTAAAAATTCTTTTGCAACAGTTATGGATGGAAAAGCTGTCTTGGGATGATCAAGTTCCTAACAGTATCCAAGATAAATGGAGTTCATATCGCAACGAGCTCAAACTCCTCAATGATCTAAAAATTCCTCGTCACGTTCTTTGCAAAGAATTCACAGAGGTAGAACTACATGGTTTCTGCGATGCCTCTAATCATGCATATGGCGCATGCATTTACTTGCGTTCAAAGGACCATATCAATCAAATTCACGTATCACTTCTCTGTGCGAAATCCAAAGTTGCACCACTGAAACCCATCACAATTCCGAAACTTGAGCTCTGCGGAGCCGTTCTTCTTGCCAAACTTTCAGACCTAGTTCTGAAAGCATTAAATTTAACCATAAGTCGTTGTATTCTGTGGACAGATTCTACTATTGTCATAGGGTGGTTGAAGACAAGCCCCAACCTCCTGAAACCCTTTGTTTGCAACAGAGTTGCCGATGTTCAACAACTCACATCTCATGCTACGTGGAGGCACGTTCCCACCAAGTCTAACCCAGCTGATCTGCTTTCCAGGGGTGTTTTCCCACGACAGTTAAAGGAGTCTAGCATTTGGTGGAATGGCCCCACCTTTCTTCTCAGAGATGAGAATTCATGGCCAATTTCAAACGCCTCAAATCCAAACCTACCAGACCTAAAACAGAAACCACAGTGCCTGTCATCGGCGGTTTCTACACTTGAATTTCCATTTAATACATTTTCTAATCTCACTAGATTACAAAGAATAGTAGCGTATTGCCTACGATTTCGAAGCAACTGCTTCATCCCCAAGGTCGAACGTGCCATTGGGTCCCTTAGTCCAAAGGAGCTGCAAGAAGCACTCTTATCTTTAGTCAAAATTTCTCAAACCGAGTCCTTTCCTGAAGAGCTCAAGCAGCTTAGTAGGTCCGAATCTGTGAAGAATTGCAGTTCATTAAAAAGGCTAAACCCATTTTTGGACTCGAACGGAATCATTCGAGTCGGAGGTAGACTCAGAAATTCCCAGTTTTCATTTAATAAAAAATTCCCGATGGTAGTTTCAGGAAAGCACCATCTTGCTAAACTCATTGTTTCTCGGGAGCACATTCGGTTGCTCCACGCTGGACCCCAGCTATTGCTCTCGACCCTAAGAGAGAGCTTCTGGATTGTTTCAGCCAGGAATCTCGTTAAACAAGTTGTACACCAATGCTTAAGGTGTTACCGATTTTCACCTAAACTCACTGAGCCGATTATGGGCAACCTTCCTGGGTCACGAACTGAACCGTCACCCCCTTTCTATGTAACCGGAGTCGACTATGCCGGCCCCATAACGGTCAAAGACCGAAAAGGTCGCGGTTGTAAAACCAACAAGGCGTATTTATGCCTTTTCATATGTTTTTCCACAAAGGCAGTGCACCTCGAACTGGTCACTGACCTCACAACAGCGTGTTTCATACTTGCTCTTAGGCGATTTATAGGCCGAAGAGGCAAACCTGCCCATATTTACTCGGACAATGGGACAAATTTTGTAGGAGCTAATTCCGAGCTTCTCGAATTAGGCATGCTTCTTAAAGAACAGAATGTTGCTATTGCTCAGTACGCGATTAGTGAGGGAATCAGCTGGCATTTTATTCCCGCGCACAGCCCACACTTTGGTGGACTGTGGGAGGCAGGCATAAAGTCCTCTAAACACCATTTAAAACGTGTAACAGGTAATGCGCTTCTTACTTATGAAGAGCTTTGCACCTTGCTAATACAAATTGAAGCAATCCTCAATTCCCGTCCGTTATCCCCTCTATCGTCAGACCCCAACGACCTAGAGCCGCTAACGCCTGCTCACTTCTTGGTTGGTCGACCTCTGGTATCAGCTCCAGATCCCGATGTACAAGAGATCCCCGATTCACGATTGTCAACGTACCAGAGAATTCAAACGCTCCAGCAGCATATGTGGTCACGTTGGAGTAAGGAGTATTTGTCAGAACTCCAGCAACGTTCAAAATGGAATTCGCACCATTCCGATCCAGTTGAGGGGTCCCTGGTATTGGTTAAAGAGGACAACGCACCTCCCCTTCAATGGAGATTAGGACGCATCGTTCAACTCTACCCTGGAAAAGATGGAGTCAACAGAGTAGCCTCCGTCCGTACGTCCAACGGCATCATACGTCGTTCTTCGCTAAGCTTTGCCCCCTTCCCATGGGGAACACCGAGGTGTAAGTGAGAGTGAAGTGAAGGGCCTTTCTTGTGTATTTGTGCGTTTGTACGGCTAGAGACTGTTAGCGTTAAATTAGATTTCTTGTTTATGTCATACAAATATGTAAATATTGTTTCTTATTGAAAGTTATACTTTCAAGGCCGGCGGCATGTTGAGAAATGTTTGTACCACCCTGTACATTGTATATGCCCCCTCCTTGCTATGTATTGGCGTCACCCCGTCTAACTCAGATTTGCGACAGCTGTGAACCGTGCAACACGTTTGCAGTAAGGGGTCCAAATTTCATGTTTATATTACACTGAATAAACGGCCTTTTTGCGTCAAATTAGTGTATTATTCCATACAGTCCATTGAAGTTACACGGTGTACTTCGATAATTTATTAGGAACCGACAAATCAACGTTTCCGTTTGGACTTCCCTATTAATCGAATCAAAGAAAGCTGCTTTTACGGCGTTCTTAAACGTTTTTACCGCGTCAACTGAGTTCCATTGTCGGATACCAACAACTCAGGAATTCCCATGCTTGCAAACGTAATTCGCAGATTGTTTATCGTGTTGCCCGTGTTGGCATTGTTATGCATGTCATGCACTTCTACCCACTTACTAAAGCTATCCAAAATTATTAAGTAAATTTTGCCTTTTAAATCTAAAAAGTCAATATGTACACGTTCTCCTACCCTGGATGAAAGTTGCCACGGGGTTAAAGCTACCCTTGACGAATCAGACCTTGTTCTTAAACATGGGGCGCAAGACTTCGTTCTTCTTCTTCTTTTTTTATATAGGCTTTAGCCTGTTTTTCTTCACGCATCGTTTGATTATCTATGGAGTTTCTATCGACGTGGAAATCCAACTTTCGGCCCATCTCTTTTGTGGTCTGCCTTGACTCCTCTTTCCTAGTGGTTTCTGGTCTCTTACTATTTTGATAATTCTGCTATCATCAGCTCTGCGCATGTGATCATTCCATTCTCTTTTCCGTTACCTTACAAATTGAGCTATATCACTGATGTTGCATTGATCCCTTTGTCACTGTTTCTGATTCTGTCTTGTCTTGTTTTCCCTGTAATTGCTCTTAATGTGTTCACCTCTGTGGTGCGTAACATCTGTTTTGTCTTAGTAGTGTCAGCTCGGGTTTCTGCTCCATATGTCATAATTGGCCTAACCATGGTTTTATAAATCTTTACCTTGCTTTCAATATTCAAAAATTTATTCTTCCAGACTACGTCTCTTAAATAACCTGAGACTCTTGCACCTTTCATAGTTTGTCGCTTTACTTCATTATACGTGTTGCTAGATTCTTCTACTCCCAGGTATTGGAAATTCATGATTTGTTTTATCATTTTTGGTTCTATTTCAAGTTTGCACCGAATCGGTTCTTTGGATATTACTACCGATTTGGATTTGTCTGTAGAGACTTCCATATTATACTTTTTCGCCGTTGTTACGAACTTGTGTAGAAGACGCTGCAGTTCATCCTCGGATTCCGCGAGCAAGACAGCGTCGTCGGCATAGCACACTATTGGAATGTTGTTTTGCCCCATTTT
This sequence comes from Agriotes lineatus, assembly GCA_940337035.1. NCBI lineage: Eukaryota > Metazoa > Arthropoda > Insecta > Coleoptera > Elateridae > Agriotes > Agriotes lineatus. Next base: position 17,459,262 of record OW679194.1, on the reverse strand, counting down.
GTATCCAGATAGCTTCCTTACTTCGTTGATAATTTTATCCATGACAAGGTTAAAGAGAACAGGACTTAATGAGTCCCCTTGTCTAATTCCTGTACCACATTTTACGTTTTCTGTTAGTTGATTGTCTACTTGAATTCTAGTTAGAGTGTTTTCACTTAGTTCTTTTATAACGTTTATAAGCATTGAAGGAATATTATATTCTAAAATTGATAATACATCTTGTAGTTTAACGCGATCGAATGCTTTTCGTAGATCGACAAAGCACATAAACGCAGGCACATTAAATTCGATCGCCTTTTCGACTACTTGACGAGTTATAAATATAACGTCGGTGGTCGAACTGTTATTGCGGAAGCCCTGTTCTTCACTTATATGTTGGTTTAGCTGCATCTTGTCCAGCAGTACTTTCGTCAGCAGCTTTTGAGCCGTGTTTAAAAGCGTTATTCCACGGTAGTTTTCCGGATTATTCTTTTCTCCCTTTTTATATATTGGAATAGTTGTGCGCACTTTCCATTCGCTAGGCAGTTTTGCTTGCTTAATTATCATGTTGAAAAATGTTGCAAGCTGTTCGTTTAATGCTTGGTCTCCATACTTTAGCATTTCGTTCCTTATTCCATCCTGCCCTGGTGCTTTCCTATTTTTAAGTGTTTTCTTTGCCTTTTCGATCTCTTCTACTGTTACGATAATGGACTCGTCTTCATCTTCTTTATTTTGTATTGTAATTATCTCTGTTTCTTCATCCTTAAATACATTTGTGAAGTATTGTACCCAATTTCCGGCATCGATGACATTTATTTTTACGATCTTACTCACTTCCGCTTTTCTATTTCTCAACATGCGCCATATTTTCTTTTGTGGTCCATACAGATCCCTCTCCATGTCCTTTGTGAAACGCTCCCAATATTCTTCTTTTATCTGTCTTATTCTTAGGTTTGCTACGTTTCTGTCTTCTACATATAGTTGGCGGTCATCTGGATGTCCAGTTCTTTTATATCTTATAAAGGCTTCTTTCTTTTTCTTCGTTATTTTCTTAACTTCGTTGATATTATATATTTCTGTACAGTGCCTGTGTTCTGACTTTTCTCTTGCCCATTGATTCCTCAGCTGCTCTCATGATGTTATTTTTCAGTTTTATCCATGCGTCTTCAACATTGTCTTCATCAATTATTGGAGCATCTCTTATTTTGATATTTAGGCGGTTAGCATATAGTTGTTTGGTGCTTTCATTTTCAAGTGATTCTATATTGAATTTTTCTGTGTAATCTCGGTTAGGTTGTTGATTTATGAGATGTTTCATTCTTATTTTACCTAGAACGAGTGCATGGTCACTGCCTATGTGCGCCGAGTTTAATGTTCTCACGTCCAGGATTTCAGTGGGTAGGAAGTGTCTGCTAGTTATTATATAATCGATTACAGACTGGAATCTTTGGTCACCTGTATAGGTATATTTATATATCATATCATGTTCGAAAAAAGTGTTATTAATAAGCAGGTTGTTTTGAGCACAGAAATCTGTTAGTAAATCCCCGTTATCATTGTTCACGGGTTCGTTAAATCTTTGCTTCACACCTTGTAGAGGTGTATTTCCTATCCGTGCGTTAAGATCACCAATTATGATAATTCGATGATTATAGGGTATCGTATCCATGGTGTTTTGAAGTTCTTCATAAAACATTCTTCTTTCCTCTCTCGGTTTACCCATGTCCGGTGCATACACGCTAATCACATGTATATGTTTGTTATTGATATTCAATCTTAGTTTCAGTAGTCTTTGGTCAATATAAGTTATATCTTCAATACATCTTTGGAATTTTATATGCAGGAGCATCCCAACTCCAGCACTCGCTCGCTGATTTTTTGGTTCGTACTTCGTTATGTTTTCAATATCTTTATCTAATTTGGGCCACCACATGTAAGATCTCGCGACCGATTTCGTCCTAACCGTGCCCTGATGATTTACATGAAGCTCTTTTAGTAACTCTATTCTAAGTGTTTTTGGAATGATCACTCTAAATCCCCACATTAGACAACCTTGAATTTCGCATAATTCAGTTCTCTTATTAAAATACGGTTTTAATTCTAGATCACTCATTTTACTTGGCTATCCCCTATTTACAAAATCTATTACCTTCGTCCGGGTACCTGCCTTTGTCCCTTAGGATAATCCGCAGTTACACAGCGTTGCCAAACCTCTGCTACACCACAATAACGATGCTTGTTTTGCTTTTAGCCAAAGATAATAATCTCGAAATTAAAATAGATATGTCCGTAAAACCGTGTGCTATAAGTAATTTTGGGAATAGGATGTTTTAATTTAAAATTATGCCTATTGGGAGCGTCAGCTGGATAATTCCGCCACTATTATAAACAAAATGATAAAATTTTCAAGTCGCCACTTGACCAATTACAAGCATTGCTCAGATAGATTAATAAGTCTAAGCACATCTGAAAGATTATTTCGGTTTTATGTCAAATCATTTGACCGTTTTATAAAATGCAAGAGTTATCTTTCCTTTTATATTTGCGGCTGATGAACATTTTTAATACCGCTCACATTTTCTATGTTAAGCAGGTTAACGTGAGGTGACTAACACTCGTACTTCAGCTTCCCCTTCATTGGCCTCCCCCCTTTAAGCTGACTATAATTATGAATTTTATTTTAATTTTCATCTTTTTCGCTTCCCCTTTGAATGTTAATCAATTTTCTGCGACATTTTGCAATAAAGTAATGTGTTCTTCTTTTATCTTATTTTCATGTTTGTTTGATACTGTAACGGTATTAATATAATTTTCTCTACTTTTATCTATTGTTACAGTATTTCCTTTACTTTTCAGAATTATTCCGTATCTTGGGTTGCCCATGCTTCTCTTTCAAATGATTTTGAATATTCTTGAGCATTTAGTTCTGGCAACTTTGGATTTATGTCGGTTACGGCTCAAAATCGGTACTAAAAAACAATCCGTAATAATCATTGCTCCAGCTAGCTTTTCGTCGAGACAAGGCTCGAGGTACCTACCTAAAATGGGTTTGTTTGCTACTTCAAAATAGGTATACGTCAAGAATTAATTAGGGCGGGGGCGCCACAAGGTTAAAATCAAACTCCCAAGTCTTCGTGACGTCTCTACCCTTGAAGAAACATTAATGGAGTCGTAGGAAAAATGGTGAGCTGGATCTTGGTCACTTAGCTTTGCTTGCAGCTAATAATTTTCGGTAAAAATACGATCTGAATGCCTACCTTAAAACAGAACAATAAAAATAGAGATAAACTAATATTTAAATACTATAATGAACACACCAAGTAATACGAAATAATTTTAAGGCCAATTTCAAGTAATTACTTTCTTCTGTTGAATACAAACTAGGCATGGGAAAAATTACTTTACGCAAACGACAACCGAAAGGCATTATAATTCTCAGGGGGTTACTAAATCGTAAATACAGTAATACACAAATTTAGACGATAGCACTTCCAAGATAAACCAAAATCGAAGCGAAAGGGACTGTAAATTGCCAATACGAAACTCAAAATTTACACAGCATGCAGACGTTATTCAAATACATTTTAATATACTGTAAATGCAAACTACGTTATGATAATTCAAGCCATGCAGGAAAAAGGCAGTGTACATCAGTTTGCTCACCAGATGTGGACGATACATGTAGAAATATCAAGAAGGCGACTCAATGGATGGACTTTACAGACGTCTGATATTCTAATCTGATCAATAAAATAAAATCAATATATCAATATATATACTGACGATACACGTGTCGGTATAATACGGAAATCTCCAATTGTCGCGAATCACAACAGCGTTATCATGTGCGGGCCATACAAGGCATATGATAGCCCTTAAAAGATGGGAAGGGAACAAGCACTGTCCCAGGCTCAAAAGTGAAAGGGATGCTGCCTACAAGAATCTACGGTCAATAACACGTTCTTTAAAGGATACATGGTGGCAGGAGAGAGCTCGTGAATTACAAACATGCTGATACACATCAGATGGGGTTGTTTTATGAAAATCTTAGACGGATATACGGCCCAACAATGAGAAGAACAGTACCTATGATGTCTATAGATGGAGAACGATTAACAGACAAGGTGCAGATACTGCTACGATGGCTTGAGCACTTCAACACACTTCTGAACACAGAAGGTACAGCTGATATGGACTTCATCAACAAGTCACCTGAGAACGAAACTGTTACCTCCGTAGATGAGATGCCAACGATCCAAGAAGTAATAGATGCTATATCTAGCCTAAAAAATGGGAAGGCCCCTGGCGCCCACGGTATACCCCCAGAAGTTTTTAAAGAAGGAGGCGACGCGCTACATAACAAACATTATAACCTCATCTGCAGGATGTGGACAGTTGAGACTGTACCAGAAGAATTTAAAGCATCTACCATATGCACATTATAAAAGGTAAAAGGCAACGCCTCCAATTGTAACTCATATAGAGGTATATCACTGCTTGATATTGCCAGCAAAATCTTGGCAAAAGTCTTTTAAATAGATTGCAGCCCATTGCAGAGCAGCTTCTACCTGAATCCCAGTATGGTTTTCGTGCCAATAGAGGCACTTGTGACGCAATATTTTCTATAAGACAGCTTCAAGAAAAAGCTTAGAGCAGTACCAGCCTTTATATATGTGCTTTGTCGACCTAGAGAAGGCGTTCGAATGAATCCCAAGAAACGCCGTATGGGTAGTGCTAAGAAAAGCTGCTTGTACGCCGAAATTTCTTCATATGATTCAACTGTTACATGAGGGAATGAAGTGCAGAGTATAGGTGGATGGTGTTTAAGGGAGGAGTTTGACGTTATTGTTGGCGTTAAGCAGGGCTGTGTTTTGGCACCGACTTTATTTGCACTTTATTTTTGTGCGGTCATGAAACAAGTATTACAGAGAATGTTCGACGCAATTCACATAAAGTACAGATTCCAGGTTGGACTCTTCAACACTTCTAGACTGAGAGCTTTTTCAAAAGTCCAGTTTATTTATTTATTTAATTTGCACTCAGCCAACAGCCGTTAGGCCAATTACAGGCGTCGCTGTGCAGTTGACAAGAGTACTAGAAATCTTGTATGCAGATGATGTATGTTTGGTGGCTAATTCTTTGGAGACCTTACAGGAAAGTGTCACGAGATTAAATCACGCTTGTCTGAGATTCGGGTTGAAGATTAGCTGGCAGAAGACCGAAGTTATGCATCAGACAGTACGCCGTAAGTTGGTTGAGGCTGACCATATGGCTATCCAAATTGACGAGACTCCACTTCGTGAAGTTAACAACTTCAGATATTTGGGAAGCACAATCACGTCGGACACCAAAATTGACGCTGAAATAAATGCACGTATAGGCCAGGCTGCAGCAGCTTTTGGCAGACTATACCAAAAATTATTCAAACCACATGACGTTTCAATTCCTACCAAAATTAAAGTATATAAAGCCGTTATTATACCAACGTTACTGTATGGCTCAGAAACGTGGTGTGTATACAGATATCAAATACAAAAACTAGACCAATTTCATCTAAAATGCTTACGTTCAATTATGCACATAAGGTGGTCTGATTATGTAAGGAATACGGACGTTCTTAGGCGAAGTGAAACGCCTGGAATTGAATCATTATTAATGTGTAATCAACTTCGATAGTGTAGCCACGTAATGAGACTGAGTAACGAAAGACTCCCAAAGCAAATTCTGTATTCTCAGCTCCTTTATGGCAAGAGAAAGAGTGGAGGTCAAATACTGAGATATAGGGACACAATCAAGAGACATACGAGAAATATTGGATTATCTTGTGATGCTATGGACAACCTGGCTCCAAACCGCACTCTGTGGAAAAATGAAGTTCGCACAAAAGTAGAACAATTAGAGGAACAGCGTCTAAGGGAGAGTATCAGAAACAACAGGAACGAACGGTGGCCATTTACATATATAATGAAAATGATGAACTATTCTGTGATCTATGTGACAGAACATTTGCCAACAAACTAGGCTTCGCCAGTCATCAACGTGCACATGAACGATCGGTGGAGAGAATGGTGCAACAATGATCGCTGTAGTCGTATCGATAAGGATCTACACACACACACACACACATCATGTGCGGCAATTGTTATCTCGACACAATTTCGCTAGTTTCTTGAAGACAGCGTAACCTTGTCATAACGCGGCCGAAGGCCTACGCTGGAACGTAAGCTATGCAGACGTTACACATATTTAGGGGGTGCTTTTCCAATGCCAACTTAGCGGCCCTTACGGCGCCGCTGTCTAGGGTTGCATCGTGCATTGAAGCCTGCAAAACCGTATGGGCTGGGCTGCCTTAACCCGAAATGAACGATAACTAACTAATTTTCACAAGCGGCGGTTAAGATTAGAAATTCATCTAACTATTATTTCCAATAGATAACTTCAGAATAGATTTATTTATTGTTTCTATTTGGAAATATTTAGTCTTCAGTCTGATTCTGATGCTGTAGTACCTACTAATTTGTGGGGTTCTTTTGGTGCAGGCTTTGAAAGCGGATTTTCGTATTAAAATCGTTAGCAATCAGGTGCAGAATTGGTGTAATGGCTTTATGGCTTTAGAAAGCAACTATGTACTTACTTTCTGACTGTCTGGCATCTCAGTATATAGCCATTCATTCTCATACTTTCATGTGGACTGAATGTTGACTGGATTTTTGAGTAATATCCAAGTAATATGCAAATAATTCTTACTCAGTGTTCAGTAATCTCTAGCGATAATTGAGCTGTTATCGGCATCTTTCACCTATTTGATTCCACATCGCACGCTGGGAAGGGGCCCCACCACTTTGGCTAGTACGTACGTAAAAGGGTTCTCCTGCTTTTTGACGCTCATGGTCAACGAGTGTATGCAGGTCAGATACATGTAACTGTATCTGGAGTCGATACACCATAAATAAACTTTCTGAATATATGCTGCGTTCACTATTTATTAAAATAGTAAACGGGTTTGTTTCACTGTTGCGCTCAATAATCGGTGTACCATGGCAACTTTATAAGCATAGAGCTTAAAACTGTCGTTTACTTCTTCTGTACTACCTTGTGGTTAGTATTTACATTTTGGTACTTTACGGTGTAATTGTTTTTCTTGCCCTATTTATCTTTCAAAACAACATTAGGACGACAGTGTGTTTCATAGATTCTTACGTCTTGAAGTTAAAGTAGTGTTAATGAAAAACTTCACACAATAGGGCTGATAAACTGAAGTCGATTTACGTGTCGGTGCGGGGGCGGAAACTAATTGCTCCAACTGTGCTAAATAAGTCAAGACATCTGTTTAACTGCAGACATGTTAATTATTGCCTGCGAAATTGCAATTGCACTACGTAAAATACATTAAATCAGATTTCCTGCAGCTGCGTTGGAATAGGCGTGGTAATATTATTTAGCGTCGCAAGATAATAGCGTTTCAACAGCTATTTCGCCGGAACACGATTTCAGAATAAAATTGCAGCTACTAATCCTGAAAAAGCTCAAAACTTGCAGCTTTTAGCGGGCGGTGCAGCGCATACAGACATGGCGATGTTAATCCCCAGCTTACAGCAATATTGTACGGTTGCCGTTATCGCGAAATAACTACATCCTGGAAGAGGAAACGTCTGTATCGTTTCGGACCAGGTTTTCGACGGTGTCTCCGGCGGCCTTTGAATTCCTCCGGGTGCATTGTAATAGTCAGTGAAGTGTTTTTATTTATTGTTGACATGCGCTAATTAAAAACTAACACCAGATAAGCGATCGCCGGACGTTTAATTAGATCGGACGTATAAATAGCAGCCTAGGTTCCATTATCGGGGATATTATAATTATTAATTGCTCGCGATAGGATCATAAGCATGTTAATTGTATTTGTAGCCAGGCGGGGCTGCCTGTTGATTGCGTGTTGTGTATAGCATGATCTATCGGCAGATTGCATTGGTATGCCTGATTGCCTTACCGTGGTTAGGACAATTACATAGCCCACTGCATTACCGGTATCGGGTTCTGTAATGGGAAAATATCGACCTAGACGAGACCATAACTGTAATTAATCAATGGCGGATATTTATTGCCTTGTTTGATTTTGCTTATTGCTTGTTGGCATATTCTTCGGTGGATTATCAATGGCCATGACAAGTGTACTTCCGCAATATTATATCCATAACTCATTTGGCAGTGATTTAAATTAACCTCTTATTGTTTTCTTGTGAAAACCACTCTTGATTTTTCCATTTTCTGATCGTTTCAGAACTGAATAGAACCCAGCTTAGACACTCCCAGGCTTCAGAATTGCAGCTATTATAAATCTTGAGGAAATACTAGCTTACAACTAACTTCTGAGATGTTTTAGTTGTTGCATTTAGAGTAACAACCAAGATTAATCTTGAGTTCCAGCGATTATGGTCGATAGGAACGTTAACTACAACACGGCGGAACTTGAATAAATCGAAAGGTGATGAACTTTTAATCTTGAAGCCTTTGCAGGTTTAATTCTAGGATTTAATTTCCGTCTCCTCTATGCCATTACAGTTGATTTGAAAACGCTAAAATCCGTTTACTACTCTGTACTAAATCCAATATGTTCGACGAGTTTTATTGTTATTTTAAAATTCAAATTCAGATACTTTTATACTGTATCAAAAGTTGAGGATGCAACTCAAGCATGACCACAACGCAGCGGTAGGGTGCACACAGTGCAAGTGTAAGCCTTTCTCACAGGGGGTGGTCGCCCTCAGGCCTCTCCGCATTTCCGACAGCTCCGTTACAATACTTGGAACTGCATCAGTCGGCAACAATACTATCACTGGTTAGGATAGTTTTCGACCTTTCCACCAGTGCTACCTAATATTAACCCCATAAGCTAACTATTCTTACAACCCATACAGAGCCAGTAAGTGCCCGGTGCCTACTGGTCTTCTCAGTAATGCACTTACCCTAAATGTCGCTCGGCTGCTACTCACTGCCGAACAGTATGCATTCTCGGGAACCACCATTCTGAATTGACGTATAATCACTCAACACGAGCAAGAATCTCTGACTTCTATCTTTTGCTGTAATTGCAAAAAACTACGAATATGATGCAAGTAGCTAGCACGCACATGTCGTGTTCATTAAAGTGTTGTACAGCATTTGTGATTTATGAACGATTTAATTTCACAACGTTCAAAAAAAGTGTTGTATATACAAATATTTTGAAAGTTTACGTTTATCTAGTTAATGATACAGTGTGAGCCTTTGTTGAGTACAAACAGAACCACCAATAAACTTACAACTATCTTTGTACAACACATTTTTGAACACGACTGTACATCCTACAATAGCTACCATCTAACGCACTGACCAAGGAAGGGGTACGCATAGCAGTGTCCGCAGGGTCGCCTCGCCTTGTTGCAACTTATCCCATTATAATTAATTATTGGTTCTCATAATCGCATACGTCAACAACTAAGCAAAACAGCGTGCTTTCACAACATACGCCGCAACCCCGAACGTTCTGCCGATTCAGAATTCACTCTGTAACTAGCACACATTAATACTAATTAAATCTTAAAAATAATTCACCTTCAAATTATCAAATATTTTAACCCTAACACATATGTGACAGTAAAGCCTAATATGTTTTGGAGAGTTGTTTGATGTCTGTGTTGGCGTCTTGGAATGCTCGAAAGGGCGTGCAATTTAATCTCATTTAATCCGTTGATGTTCTTCTCTCTACATCGTTTACATTTATGTCCTGGCCGTGCTACTATTCAGTACTATTTTCACAGCTAAAAATTGAGTTGTCTTTCTAGGGTTGCGTTCCTTCGGTCACATTCTTTATCTGTTAGATAGGACTCTGGAATATTAACTCGCGATACGGAGATACAAAGCTGTGTACGAGGAAATTATACTTCTCGGAACTCAACCTATTCTCATGTGTAAAATATTATCCAAACTTTTTATCTCGTTAAGAACTTAAGGAATTTGAATAACTCGTTTAATTACATCCTTTAGTGAAAGATAGAAATTGCACTTCGCCATAATAATACTGAAGAAAATCCAAAAAAATACTAGCTGACTTAAATAACAGCTTTAATGTTCTTCAAATATATTGAATTGATATTAGCTTTTATTATTAATTAGCCCCACTTAAAATACATTTATTTAAGTAATGAGTTATGTTTGAGCTTTTATAATGACAACTTTTTTTCGTGCCCGTAAATTATTTACGGTACAATTATATTACGTTTTCTAACTAGCTCAGCTTATTTTGTTTTAGATCGACTCGTATCAGTTATGACCATACATAAATTATAATTTTGTGATCTTATTTTCAAATTTAAATTTGATATTTAACTATGGCATGTCAGTAATACAAATCTTTATCTATTCTAAATTAGACGCATTTTCTTTTTTTAACATCACTTTGGCGAAACACCCCACTGTATTCTAGCAATAATTCATAGGTAAACGATAGATTTGCGTAGCTTTCTATGAATACTAACTAGCATTGATTTTCCAACAAAGTTGATCATCTTCCTGTAGGTGCCCTTTCGCATTCATTGGTTTCCAGAGTGAGCCGCAGGTGCCCCCTAGCGATGCTTGCACAGCTGGAATGGGGCGCGATGGTTGTCCTCGTTGAAGCGGCACTTTCTTCAGGCTCAAGTCAGCCCGATAATCTCATAGTCTACGGACCTCCTTTACGTCGGCAAACTCACAACTTTAGGCGTAGAAACGGGTTCCCAGCTCGTTCTGTGTGGCATCCTCCAGGTCCTACCTTTCAAGGTGTCTTGAAGATGCACATGTGCCGAGGGACTGCTTTTGAGTTACCACTGTGCGTTGAACGTTTTTCTTGTGTATCAGAAAGATTATATATTATGAATTTATTTAGGTACTGTTTTTGACTGATATTTAGTTTTGTCGCGCATGTATTCACTCAATAAAACAATAAATTAACACTTGCTAGAAAAATTGTACTTAATTCGCCCTAATTTGGGAAGTCAAACGTTTTTATTCCCTTCTGGGAAAACAACTATTTTTATTTTTAAAAATCTCCAAGGCAAACTTAATTGTTTCATATACAAACATGATAAATCACATTACCTAATTTAGATACTTGATCAATATTATACATACAACTCACTTTATTTTGAAGAGTTAAATGTTTGAATTATTTCATTCACATTAAATGACAATCGGTATGTACTGAGTAGTTTATCATGAATTTCTAATTAATAAATTTTGTAGGTTATAATCTAGTATCATTACAATATATAAATTAAGCGCCATACATAGAACTTATGCAATCTATAGCAACACAGTAGAGGTGTTGCTTTTTCCACTATGTTGACCCTAATTGCAACAGTACATTTTGCATTATCTCAACATTTCTGTTATACAATGCGTCCTTTTAGCAAACCTTTATTTTTGGAGCAAGCAGGTGGATCACTTCTGTTAGTTTGTACTTTGTCTGTTTTAATTACCCATTATGCAACTGTCCTCATACTGTCAAGACGATTCGTTTAACAGTTCATTTTTACCTTGGAATGTTGTTGTCTCGGCCAAATTGTTCAGATGCTTCCCATCAACAGCAATTTAACGATATCGTAGTAACACTTGGGTTAGTTTATTCAGCTTAGTCGGTAGAATTGCTATAAATAAGTGATTCGTCTGACTAACTGTCTGAAACAAATACTAGGCCCAGGAAATATATTTTTAACAAAGAATAAGTCCCATGGAAGAAACGCTTAATCGATAATACCGCAATCTGCTTATTATAATCTTGTCGATATGCCTCACGTCTAATACCCTATAAAAAGCAGTATGGCTTTCGTACATGCTTAATAAATTTTAAATCTCTTCAGCGACTTAAAGCTTACGGATAAGATTTTAAGTCGTACTCCTTTGACATATTCATCAAATTCAAGTATTCTACTGCTTTATATTTTTAACTTGTTTGTCACAGGTTATAATAAGAAGAAACATGGCTGTTTTCAAATTCTACTTGTTATAGGCACTTGGCTGTGGGAAGCGGGATATTTTCCCAGATTTCCGCATGCAAGAGGCAAAATTGAAAACATATTCAAAGGGTCGCGCAGCCATCACCGTTTGATCTCGTTGATATAGTACACGTGTATTTTTATATTTCCATTTGACTCGTATGCACGGGATTTAAAATATTTGTCCAAGGAATTGCTGTAACGGAAGTAAATATACTGTAATGATTCAATTCGACTGCGGTCTGTTATTTCCCTGGGGAACGGGCTAGTAATTGACTTGCACATCTATCGGCGACGTAAAAACAGGGCTGCTTCAATCGGATGCAGAACTGCCAGCTGTAGTTCGATGTCCTCTGAAATTCATTTGCTGCAGTGCTGATTGTAATTAGGTGCGTGCCAGAGGTCGACCGCACAAATTGAAATCCTCGGGTCCAAGACGAATTGTCGCTGCTCGAGGGTACTAAGTCCCTTGCTTGATGTTTTAACGAAAACTGTGATTTAAGTTTATTTGGCTTCGCTTTGATGTAACCAACGACGTGGGTTTACTGTGCGTCCGACTTTCACGTAGACGGGTTTCTTTTGGATTAGTTTTAACCCGTTTCGTAGTTGCCAAGGATTACAAAATGTAAACGTAAATAATGGGCTTTCCTTTTTAAATTGGATTTATGACTTTAAAACAGCATTTTTTATGTAAAATGAAAAGTTCTAAGCAACTTCACGATGTAACAGTACGATTTCCCAGTTTTTAATAAAATTTTATCCACAATCACCTTATAAAGTAGGGACAAGAAATCAGACGACGTGCGCCACCAAGCAAATTTTAGTTTAGCTTAAATTGTTAATTTTCCATTGATAATTGATTAAGCTTAAACCAAATGCATGATTTCAAATGAGCTGTAAAGAAGAAAATAAATATCGGTTTTGTAAATCTATTGGTGGTATTTATGTTGGCACTAAAATTTGTTTGGTGGCGCACGTCGTCTGATTTCTTGTCCCTACTTTAATTGAAGTTTTATCCACACTTATGATCCGTCTAAAGTACCGCTTTATCCACTAGTGGAATAATGAAATTACTTTATTCCACTAGTGGGATAAAACCATGTCACTTACTACTGCATTGTTGGTAGCACTGTCAAGCTCCCAAATTCGAAATTTGTAGGCAAAGTTTTGCGTTAATCTGTGTCAAATAACAAAAAAAACTTAACCTATTAACCTCTCGAATTTGGCATAGACGGACAATACACTTCAGTACTGCCAAACGTATAACATTTGATCTTTCGGTACTTTCCAAATTGTCACTATGACTTTTCATGGCTGTCAATACAAAACGTATGTTTTTTTAGATATTTATTGAGTTGTTGGATAAAACGTATTGCATTCGTGTTTTAGTTGCGTTTTATCCATTTAAGAAAATTAAACGCTCGAACTGCGTTCTCGCGTTTAAACATTCTTGCGTGGATAAAACACCATCTAAAACACTTATACAATAAATAACTATTATTTATTTCCACCAACTTTTACATTAACTTTATAAATTGCTTGAGATAAACTGATACAAAAGCAGAAGCAAAAAATTATTACCAGATGAATGGTTCTATGGTTTTGTATAAGTATAAGAATATTTTGGAAAACCCATATGTCACCGATTTGGTTGAATGACGAATAGATTAAAATGTTTAATGCAGGTTTATTACCTGTTTTCATTAACTGGAAGAGAAATAATTTTTGAAAACCCTCATTTTACATTTGTTTCTTGGAAGAATTAAAAGTGTATTAAGGTACACAGAAGCACATTCATAAAATCTATTATTCTTTGGATCCAATTTTTACCACGCATAAAAGGCATAATCTTACAGCGCTTTTAATGCATGAAGACATTGTTGTTAAGTAGGGATTAGCCACTGGAATAATCAGTATAAGTAGCTACTCAGTCCGGCCCTGGAAAACTATGTAGTGATCAAACCAAAACGATATATTGAGATGGTATTAGGCCCACAACTTGGCTCTGTTTGTAGTGCAGGATAATTGACCGATTCAATAAACACAGAGTTGGGATGTTTTATGCAATTGTAATGTTAAACTAAAGTAAAATATTAAATACATTGACAATGAGATGCGAGAGACAGCAAAGTAGTCGAGAAAGGAACGCAAAGGCAAAGCTTATTTTCACAGGGTTCTAAATTGAATTTTAAATAAATTAAAATAATAAAAGAATAGGTTTGTGCATAATGTAAAGCCAGACCGAAAGAATTTATTAGACACAAAAGGTTTGCATCGTGAAAATTCTGAGGAATCTGAAAGGTGAATTAAGCAAGATGTAAGATAACAGAACATTGCAAAGAGCAATTCGAACAACAGGCAACAGGAAATGAAATAAACGAAGGAAAATGGTGGAACTCTAATATGCCAGTGCGTTAATAATTAATAAAAATAGTGCAAAACAGTGCAGTAACCAAATAATAAAAAAAACGTTTGTGTGTGACGTAATAGAACAATTTTATTTATAAGAAAAAGAAAAAATGTTAATTCTAATTTATGTACTCAAATTTATTTCCTTTTGTGTCCATTAATTATCAAACCTAATTTCCATAACACCGTATCCTAGCAACTTGATGCTATATTGTAGAAAACAAAGAGAACAAATGAATGAAAAATGATTACATGTTTGCCAGTTTTATGCTCCATTTTAAAATACATTTTTGACCATTAAACGAGTTATTTACAATCTAAAAAGTGTTGCATTTTATTACCCAAGTGCCCAAGTGCCTGTACAAGTGTTGACAGCAGTTTCTGCAGCACAATAATATAAAAACCTCCAACCCATCTGCGACGAGGGAACGGCAGCCGAGCAGTTCAAAATTACGAAGTAGCTCTACGAGCAAATAAGGCAGTGGAAACCAGAGGACAGCAGCCGAGGACATAGTACGAGTTTGCAAGAACGTCCCAACCACCTTCTGCAGCCAGACGAGCATCTCCAGCCGAGGAAAATCAACGGGCGTTCCAGAGCAGCTCCGTTCCAGCTCGGCCAGATTTTCTGACATAGGAAATTAGCCTAAAAGTTAAGTGTCAAAGTTTGGGGAAAAGCAGCTAAATACGAGACCAAACATTGCCAAGGAAGATTAGCTCGTTTCCAAGGCTCCAGCTACGCCGTAATTTGCGTAATAAGCAAGGCGTCATCAAATTTTGCAAGTTTAGCGAGAATCCCAAGCCACCAGAAACAAGTGCACATTTTGGCGTCTCTTCTACGTCACGAAATAAGCGAGGCCGGGTTTTTTCTGCGTCATCACTGAAACAAAACAGTAATAATTGTTTGCCAAGCGCGAAAATTTGAATAATTACGTGATTTTTTCTCATATTTTCACGAGTTTAAACGTTCAAAGAATGGCTGTTGCACTGGGCGGACATTTTGTGGTTTAACAGATTGTGAATATTTGACCAGCGTTGCGTATTTAAACTACTGATTTAGAATTGCTGGCTATGGTAAAATTCAGATCAAAAATATAGTCAACTTCGGAACCTAACTTGAGAAGGAGCTTATGTTTTCCCATTGAGCTAGCGTAATAGATAATTGCAATTGAATAAAATAGAAAGAGGGGCATGCAACCATTATTTGAGTAATTGAGTGTTACATTTCGATTTTAACCAGCCTAAATGTACTCACAGAGAAAACTTTGAGCAGAGCACAAAAATATTAACTTATTAAATATCATTCAAAATAACAATCCAGGATACGTAGTACGTTCCGTACTCTAAACATGCTAATTTGACTTCAAAGCATGCGAAACTGCGCGGCGCTTTACAAAATGAAACCGGACAGTAAATTTAAAGCCTTGTAGCTGTGACCGCAACAAAGATCGTCAGAACATTATCTAAAGAATTCTACCTGCTTAAGGATTAAGGAACAATCCACATAGGAAAGCAATATTGATACACTGGTGCAAAACTTATTTCAGAACCCGCAATTCATTTGCTAAAAGGCATGCAAAATTGACAGTAAAGTACGTTTTTTTTTCTATAATAACTGTCAAAGTGTTACAATGTTGGTAGATATGTGAGTAAAACGCTAGAAAATTTTTGTACCTCGTGTGGGTAGAACTTTTTCAAAATTATGGTTATGTGTCAATTTTGAATGTCAAAGTTACTTAATTTGAACTCTTGGCATATTTCATTTTTTTTGCATAGACTCAAACGTTCATTATGTTTATTTTCAAATATTGTAAGTTTAATAATTAATAATTTTGCAATATTTTACTATGCTGTTTGTTTTACCCACTATTATGACATATCTGTCAAAATGACAAATCATTTTTTTAGTGGAAAAAAAGAACTAAAAACATATGTATCAACATTATTAAAACTAGGAACCCTGTAGGAATGCAACTTATTCCCTAGAAAGTTGACCTTGCAAATTATTATAGAAAAAAAATGTACTTTACATATAAAAACTTAGCAGGTAAAATTTGACGACGAAACATACATGCAATATTAAATAGTAAACATATAATCAACTTAGTTGACAAGCAGTTCAAGCGACGGCAATATGCGAAAATTGAGGAGTTACAAACGAGATCGCTGAAAGTTGCGCATAATCTCAGATTTGCAGATGTAATGGGGTGCTTGGCTCGAAAACGGAGGCAAAATGGACAGCTCCGAGGATGCTGACAGGCGAAATTTGGGTGGTTCTACACGCGATGTGACCTTTCGGAGCTGCGTCGGGGAGGCGATGAAGATTTTCTACGAGCAATTACTGTGAATCCACGCAATGAACGAAACTTTTTTCCAGGGCGGTGTCAAAAATGAATATATGCAAGCAATTTTTGTTACCGATAATAATTCACTCATCAGAATGCTGGCAGATTTCTAACGAAACGGCCAAACTCGCAGCCGTCGAAGAATCGGTACATGTTAAAAATGGGGCGATAAATAGCAGAACAAATATCACCGAGACCATAAGTGACAAAATCGAACAACGGTCACAAGAATAAGGATGAAAAATGAAAGTTTGCCAAGTCGAAGGAAAAGGAGGAGCTCAGGAAGAACTTGGAGAATATATGTGGAGGACGTTGGGGAAAACAGGCTTGCAAAATTAGGATATTGGACATGGAAACATATGTGGAATAAGATTGTAAGGTATGAATACTAAAGACTGGATAAGGAATTAAGCTATAATATATTGCTAAAGTAAAGCAAAGTGGCAGTGGGCCGGGCATCTAATGAAGTTACAAGATGACAGGTGGCGCGAGAAAGTAGCTGAGTGAAGTCAAGAATAGAAAAATACTATGACGAAAACGTCGAAGTTATTGGAAGGACGACATAGATAAAATTGCAGTGGTCGGAAGAAACATTCTACCGTGCAGCATGGATGATGAAGTTAATGAAAATAACTGCGATTGTGCCTTTATAATTATTATAAAGTCATTACACAGACAGGTTTGGAGAACAGATTCAAATGACTGATATAATTACAGACATCATTGTCGTTGTTTTTTAAGCTACTAAAAACGTTGATTATTGAAGCACTTTTATTCGTAACGATTTTAAGTAGTTGTTGAACAATGGCAGTTTCTTATAAGGAGCCAAGAAGCCATAGCATTATCATAACAAACTAGTCATTCAAGAACCTTTTTATACTTGAAAAACATTTTTTGTATTTCTTATCATTTTTCTCATTTTAAAACACGAGTAATTCCTATTTCAATGGTATAAACATTATAAACTTTACGATAAGCACTTGCTTGCTTGTACGGACGCCTTGGGGCCAGATCGAAGTGGTCCAGCTTTTCGACAGTTGGTGGGCTGCTGCGGGTGGATAGCGGCGAAGGAGGTAGGTGCAAAGATATGCTGTTAAGCATTGAATTGGTCCCACGTTTAGCTCAAGTAGTTTGAGTACGGCTGTGATAGTGCGCATCTAGAGTTACTTTTGGTTAAATTTTGGCTCTTAGGGTGACTTCATCGAGCACGGGATGAAGCAACTCGGCGTCCGGGAGTTACAGTCGTACACAAGACTTGCAAGCTCGGGCCTGTTATTTAAACACATCAATTTATATTAATTAATAGCTCTCATTATATTATTGTGTTAATTATTACTTGGTTTAATTATACCTTCGATTTATCAGCAATTGTTGGGAGTGCGTTACGCGTACAGAGCATCCAGCAACTGCCAGGAATAAAATTCACAGTTTTATAAATATGTAAACCAATTTCGTCGTTTTTCCTCGAAAACCGCTTGAAATAAAACAGTTACCTAGCTATACCTAGCAATAAATTCCTATTATTATATTTTGGGCATTATTTACTCATTTCATGTGAAGATAAATTTAATTCTCAAACAATTTTCTTGGCTGAGTTATACGTTTAAACAAATCATTAAAGAGGGATATTTGATTCAGTTCATCATCTTTTATTAGTCTGTAAAGTTCGGTAATTTTTTGCACTGTTGCTATCTTTTGCCATTCCATGTGTCTTGTTTGTGAGAGGTGGAGGCTGTATTTTACACTCGGTTGCCTTTACCATCAAAATGCGGCTCCATGACCCGCCGCTGATGTTGACGAGATCTCTGAAAAATGCTTGCCTGGTTAAGCGGCATTAAACTAAGACTCACCTTTAAATCTTGCACAATAACGACGGCAATCTGTACCAGGAAAATGCAGTGTTGCTACTCACTGCAGGGAGGTATTTTATTTTTTTCGTAGAAACGTGCCCTTTAGGGGTTACTGTGAATGCCTTGAAGAACTCGGTAGGAACCATAAGTACCGTCTACTGCAACTCATTCCACAAGGAAGAGTACACAGAAGCCGCAAATTTTTGCAGTCAATAATAGGAAAGGTGAATTTATGAAAAGTCAGTACCCTGACCCATGCACTATGAAAGTTTTATTTCTTCATAGTGACTTTCAGTTTCGATCGGAGATTCTAGTGTCATTACATCACATTGTGTTGGTATTAGTCTATTTTTGTTTTGGTTGCTTAGGGATAGGAAAACAATTTGGATCAGAATGGTAGCAACCAATATGTCGAGGTTTTTGGGGAATTTCGTTTCTAACACCAATTAGGGGATACCTGGTTTCGATGAAAAAACTGTGTGGTTATTATGGTTCCCCATTCATGTCTGCGTAGATCGTGTCGGAACATCAACTAGATGGTGGAATTAAATGACCTTAGGAATGTTTGGTAAACCATATGATTGTTCCTATTTGGAAGTTTTGTGATCGAATTTCATTCTATTCTTTAGGTCAACAATTCCAGGTTATTCGTAGGACCAGCATACTTTCGCCAACGTCCCTCATTTGCTCTGCGCACATGCTTTAGAGACACTCAACAAACATCTACGTAGTATTTCAATGCCTCTGTACTCTTTTGGGGATTTTCTTACAACTTTCACTAAACCGCCATGTATTGTGTCTATACATATAGTATAATAGCAATTACAAAATGAATTAATAAAGGAAGATGAAAGAGAGAGAGAGAGATAGAACGAGAGATGACTACATTAAGAAGTGATTGCCCATAGTATAGCAAGAATTTAGCTAATGTACTTTATTAAAGTCAGTGTTAACATCTAATTCATTGTATGATTCATTGAGTAGTGCTAATTGTGCTTCTTGTTTCAGGTAAAATAATTTGGCTTAATCATGGACACTGAGTGAAGGGTGAGTCAATAGTATATTAATTACAAGTTGATACGGTTATCTAAAACTTGCTGTTAAATCCTATAAAAGTCGAATGGGTGTTCTTAGGGACATAATAAATAATTCCCAGCGGCCAATCAGAAATTGAATAAAGGCGATTTTCAGCCGGCGTGCAATATTCGATTCGTAAGAACCTCACATAATAACCGTCTAGCCCCCAATTTGGCCGAGCCATAAATAGAAAGAGGGAAACTCTTAGGCTTGTCATTTTATCAATATTACTTCATCGTGAGCACAGAGGATTCCCCGCCCAAACGCATACCTTGCAGGCAGAAGGTTAAAGGTTAGCACTCCTAACGTGCCTTGATGCGAATTGATCCCAAGTGGCAATAAAAATCTTAAGCCCACTGTGGCGGCACCACCGGCATAAATAATTCAATTAACGTCGGAGAAGATGATACCTTTCGGTGGCAAATATTGACAAGTTGGCTAAAAGCTCGGCCGTGTAGTCTCGAGCAATCGAATAAGGTGTGTGCTTAGACATGGGTACATTTCGAAAGAGTGATTCGCCGGCAAATATTTGCCGTGGATCGGCCGAGAGTGTGTTTTATCCGCGCAGCTTCATCAACATCGATCAGCGATGCTAATCAATCACCAGCGACGTTCTTACAAGCCATTGTTCAAGATGCCTGCTGGGGTCATCCTGTGTCGAGTCCACAATGGAGTGCAGTCCCCACAGGGCAGATCGCGTTTCAGCTCTATCCGAAGATTAAACGTCCATCCCTTCATTGGATTTCGATTTTTACGACGTATGACCGTCTAGCCAAACAAGGCGCAATTACAGAATATATCTTTACAATAAAACACAGAGCAGGATTGGCTGCGCCGGAACCCCTCGGATTGGAAGGAAGACATCTGCCCAAATTTAATTTCGGTTATGTCCAGGAGCAATGGAACCCTTCTGTGACCTTGGAAACCACAGCCGAGTTATTGCAAATTATTTTCAATCTTCAGATGATGTGATCGCGTACTATCTGCAATAAGATTAATTTTGAGCATTGATGAAAAACAGTAATCAAATATTGCTAGCAGCTACTAGTTATCAATTTTCATTAAACCCGCAGTTGTGATCATTTGTATCTTTTTTACATTCTCGAATCGTTGCATCTCGTAGTTAATATTGTAACTTGTCCGTAATCTCTTGTAGGTAATATTATTGTGACGAATGACTGGCAATTTATTTGATGTCCAACTCTTATTAAAAATGATATTGCGGGTAACCTTTGCAAAATATTTAATACATCAATAAGTTACATACTGTAAGCTTTTGAGAACTTTAAATATTACAATTGAAGATGGATTTCATGCGAATGTGAAATTAGTGATTCTTAGAGAGTTCGTGTTAAGAATGATTTGCACTAGAATTTTAGTAGTTTATTTTTAAATTTCCTCTTGAAAGGGCATTTTCGTGATTGCCGATTTAACTTCATAGCGGCAAAAAGGGGAATAAGAAAATTGATTAAAAAATCTATTTAATTTTGAATACAATTTGTAATGCGGCGTTTGTTCAGCCCTTTTGTTGGGCATCAAACTGAAATGGTACCCCTGTTTACCACTTCTTGAATGCATTAACTTTGAACAAATTTTTCCGTATGCCTTAATATTTAAATACTTACTTACCAATTTTATCCGATTAGCTAGATCAGTGAACATGACACTCTCTTAATATCTGAAGTAGTGGTTTATGAAAGATCACTATATGCCAAAATAGGAACCTACTTCCCTCTTTAAAACAATGCACAGGAAAAACCAATTTGTTTACATCAATCTTTTGACTTCAAAACACAAATAAACACATATAAAAGCATACATACAACATAGAAAAATACAGAGAAACATATCTAAACACAAACCAGCCTCAAAAAATCTACGTGCGGTAGTTGAACCTACTCGGATATACATTTAAACATATCAAACACACATAAAACATTAACAAAAAGTAAAACCACATTAAAATGACATCGAAATAATAATTTCTTTTTTGAAAGTAAAAGTCAAAATTTCTAACAAAAACGCAATGCCAAAATTGCCTAAAGCCAATACCTATTTGCGACCGGCTCTGTTTAAATTCACGTGCAAGCTACACACATTATTCGATGATGAAACATTTCTTTGCGATTCCAGAAACTTGCAGTTGCACGCAATCTTATTGCGTTGACCCGAAGACACTTTATCTGGAACACTGCGGTATGCCCTAGGATTCAGCACGTCTTCGATTGCATCATCCACTCCTCGCTAGTGTGATGCTGGGTAACTTCCGATTGCTAGCTTTGTGCTCCACTATTCTAAATGACGTCACAACTCGTGATAGAAGCACCTTTATATGCGGTGCAAATTAGCGTAGTCAGAGAGACACTCTGAATGGACCTGTGCAATATTGTACAAATTATACCGTGTGTCCACAGGAGGACGCACCATAGGGATAACCTAATAGAATAGGAAGATCGGCTAATGCTGTGATCGCCGGCACGCTAAAACGTTGTTTCTGGCTTCTGACTCGCCCCTGTATGAAACAAATAATGTCACTTGTGACAGTTTATATGTGTGACTTAATGAGATTTGATATTGTTATAAATGGTACAAGATCTGACAAGTTCGAGAAGTTCTTTTGACTAGTTGGAGATCCACAATCCATGCTATTATATGGAAAATCATATCTGATGGCTGTACATGTCTGTACAAGTCTCATGGTAATGTTATTATTGTATAGTATGATTAAAAATATTTCATCCAGTAGATATGGTTATGGAATGCTTCCTAATTTATGAATGCAACTAAATATAATTTACTTAAAAATCAAATGTCAAGTTTAACATTTGGATAGAAACATAGTTCCATTCATAAATTAGGAACTATTCCATAACCCTACTAGATGAAAATAATTTTTGATCATATAGTTCAAAACACTACTACTATTATTTAATTATTTGTTTTGGTTATTGAAACTGATTCACTCGAATACTGATAGGGGCTGTTGAATATTCTCAATAACACAAGAAGTTGTGAAAAAGCGAAAAGTTTTTTTATTTTGTCGATATGGTAGTCCCAAGATCTTAAATAGTAAGCTATTGTTGTAATATTTACTTTTGTGTCCTTTGAGTTGTTTGTAGTTGTTCTATCATTTATTAATATTCGTATGATTATGAGTCTTTTAACTAAATCAACCGCTGAAATATAATACTTTCTAAATATTTTTAAAATTGGACCGAGCCCGAAGTTATTGCAAGGAACCGGGGGTAGTTTTAAAATCTCGATAGGCCTGACGGTCGGTTAGCTGAGAGCGTATATGTGTGAATGTTGTGAAATCTGATATACCTACTACAGAGGGTAGCATTCCAACGCAAGAGCGCTTATGTGCTTTTGCAGTGTTGCTTGTGGTAATTATGAGGATTACTAAGAGTAAAATAATACGGTCTTTAATGGATATTATTGCTTCATTAGCATCGTGTGTCCAGTTCGATGGTGTACCTGAGTTGGACGCCATTTCATTATTGGTATTGATTGTAGAGAGTTTTGTTGTTTGAGTCGTTGCTCATTATTTATTGTCGGGTTGGTGCCCAACCAGGTACCGCTGATAGTACTATCGTACGTGGGTTACGATCATGCGGGGAGATGATCCCTGATAAGCACCTAGTTTATCAGTGATTCCGACGCATCTGGATAGCATCGGATGCTCATTTCTCACAAATGCCTTGTGATTTCGGTATTTTGCGGGGGCGGCAACTGCAGATACATATCACACTGACATGAGTTGTAGCTTATTGGTCTAGTTAACATTCGCTTAATAGGCACTAAATGCGATAAGCATCCATATAGTAAACAAATCGTCGGCGGTGCACCTAAAGATTCTTCCTGAACGAAATACTCTACTAGACGCTACGTGGGGACGCCATGGGAACTCAAAAACCCCTTGTAAGTACTATCATGTAGAACATGTACTGCGAAATGTGGTAATGTTTGTTTATTGCTACTTGCATACCCGATTGTGGAATTTGGCTGTTTTGTATTTCGAACGAGTGTGTGTGACCACGCCACAGAAAAGGGCCCGCCGATCGCCTCGCTTTCTTCTGGTATCGTGTTCCTTATCCACAACCGTTTGACCAAAGGGGCGTTACGCAATTGCTGGTAAGTCGCCAGCCTGCAAATTTATGCATGAGAACCGATCTAAATCCAAGAAAAAATAAATTAGTTCGTAACCCCAAATCTATGTGCCCACACTATGAATATGATTTTTTTAGTAAAACGTATTAGTTAAAAAGAAGACTAAACCATACTGATCGTTTGTAGGACAAACATTTTCAATGCCCGTTAATGGGATCGTTTGTAGGACAAACATTTTCAATGTCCGTTAATAGATAAGTGAAGTGAATCAAATTTTATGCAGATGCATATGCAAATGTAAGAAACGTTTAACCTCATCAATTTAAATTCAGGGCATTACAAGCAGCTTAGCCGGAAATTCAAAAATTAGTGTTTAGACCTGTCCCGGGGCTCAGAAATAATCCAACGACGGCTGCGCGGCAATAAATATCTTAATTCCAAAGCACACATGCATATTTGAGCAGCATCTGCATATGCAAACTAAGTACAAGCCATATTTACATACGGCAGATTCGCTGGAAGAACCGTCGTAGAATCTTCGACCCACGTCTGTAATTACGTGGACTCGCGGCAGCGCGGCGACTTCAAAAGGCTGATTTATTACGCCTCATGAATCAATTAAGATTAAATTCGAGGCGATTCGGCATGTAAAATACACAGAAATTTCAATTCACACGGTGCAGGGGATGTAATCGCGGCAGAAAGATAAATACCGTGATTTCGGCACGCCGGCGAATTATTTGTTTCCAGAAGTTTCCGGCTCCTTTCAGCGCGGGCTTCGAGCAGTCCATTGGAAACAGAATATGCCTCGATACTTTATAATTTAATTGGCGTCGATTCGCATGCAAATTAAGTACGAACTTCTTGGATTTGTCAACAGGCGCGATTTTCCGCCCGTTTTGCCGCTAAAGTCAAACTCTCGAGCTCGGTTAAAAATTCAACTGAGCAGAAATGCTCGGCCTCCCTCTTTGTTTTGGCTGCTGGCAACAGCCCCTAGTTCGGGCCAGCCGCAAGTACAGGTATTATGTATTAAGCGATATTAAAAATAGATTGTCAAGAAGCACTTAGAAAGAAACATCTTTAAATACATAAATAGGCTGAAACTCCTCCATTGAAGTGAAGATTTCTAAAAGCAATACGAAGTTGGAAGGAAATAAATTTAAGAAGTGCAATTATGCACTCAAATCGTATTTCAATTACGTAATAAGAAGATAGATTTATAAATAAACAATCTCATGTGAGAGATGAGACTTAACAGCAACATAGAACTATCCGCAAAGCTATAAAAAGAAACTAAGTAAAATGTATAAAACCGAAAGAATAGAAAAAACTGCAAGTAAAACTTAATAAAAATGTGGGTATTGAAGAAGAAAATATCTATAGGTAAATTTCAGATGAAATATAGAATAAACATAGCCACGCACTGATAACTCATAGGTGTTGACGATTGTCACAAACAGCCAATAATACCGATGAAGAACATCGAAAGATATTTTGGAAATTTCAGTTAAAGGTATTCTAGCAGTACTCACGAAAATGAGAAGTCGGGCTTCTTTGAATGAAGATTTAATTGTGTAGGTATCTAATATTGTCTTATTAATCTTCTTCAAATGAAGATGAAACGACAGCGTGAATTACTACAAGAACCAATATAGGTCTTCGAAAATAGAAGGATACATACAATAACAAGAAGCCAATCAAGTAGAAACGAAACCTGCAGTCAATTACATAACAATGCAAAGTAAAAAATAGAAATAAAAAAGGGAGATGTAGAAGAGAGTATGAGATAGGCATCGATCACCATTTGGTAATGATGGAGATACGTTGGAAAAATAAATTTGACAAAGCGCAGACAGTGACATAACGAAAATTTCCCTTGTAGTAAAGCAAATGTCTTGGAGAAAGGAAATAAAAGAAGTGAGGCTGACAAATTACATTTTGGAAGAAATATTTGAGTACTAAAGAAAACGAAGACGATAAGGTATATTGAAATCAAACAATCATAAGTTAAAATGACTTTTAAAGAAAACCAGAAATTACGTTAAAGGGTTTTAAGGAGTCTGAAAAAAGCAAAATAGCACAATTTAATTTATAAAAGACAAACATGGAAAACTCTTAAAGAAGGAGAAATACATAGTTACTAGATAGAAGGACTACTTTATGGAACTGCGGGAAGGTAATCAGAGACAGGCCAAGGAATTAACACCAAAAGTGAACGACAGAAAAAATGAAGCAGGACGTAAAATTACTGGAAGAACTAAAAAAATATTTAATTAACACCAACTTGGGAAAACAAATAGATATGGTAATATCGCACCAGAAATGTTGAGATACATGGGAATAGAAGAAAAAAAGTTACTGTTGCAGGACCTACATAAGCCTGGCGAAGTAAGAAATTCCGAAAGATGGGGAACTAGCTGTGATTTTTCCATATACAAGAGTGGTGACGGTAAAAATATCAAAATTATGAAGGGATCTTATTATGAAGTACGACATCTAAAGTATACGAGATAATCCTCAAGAAAATATTGAAAGACTAGCTGTTAGCCGTGACTTCGTACGCGCGAGGTTCGTTATTTGTGTATTAAATAATGACTAATTATATTCTGTCCTCCCATCCCATCCCCGTCTCCGGCCTCGTCCCCGTCTCCGGCCTCGTCCCCGCCCCTTTCCCCGTCCCCGTCCCTTTCCCCGACCCCGTCCCGTCCCATCCCGTCCCATCCCGTCCCTTCCCGTACCCTCCCCTCCCGTCCCGCCCCGTTCCCTTCCCTCCCCTCCCATCCCATTCCATCCCTTTCCGTCCCGTCCCTTCCCTTCCCGTCCCGTTCCGTCCAGTCCTGTCCCGCCCCGTTCCCTTTCCTCCCCTCCCCACGCAACCCTTCCCTTTCCTTCCCGTCCAGTCCCGTCCCGTCCCTTCTCGTCCCGTCCCATCCCATCCCGTCCAGTTCAGTCCAGCCCCGTCGCATGCCGTCCCGTCCGTGCCGTCATCTTCTATTTTCACCTTCAGGGGACAAATTTAAAAAAAACTTTGAATGACTTAGATCAAAATTTGATCTTACAAAATGCCAACCCCTTTTTACCCCTTTAGGGGTTGCATTTTCACAAATTTTTTCTTAGCGGATGCCTACTCCTTATGAGGAATCTACCTGCCAAATTTCAAATGCCATTTTCGCAATCAACGTCCCAAAAAACCTCAATAACGTCACTCATATCGATTTTTAGGCTTATTTACCCCATTTCACCCCCTAAGGGGTTCATTTTCGGAAAATCACGAGATATGTGTTTGCTTATTTGTTTTTAGGGGTACTCCTACGAAGTTTCAAGTCGAAATGTCTATTTAATATTATTTTTCCATACAAAATTGGAACCCCCATTTTACCTCTTTGGGGGTTGAATTTCGAATTATCCTTCCTTATTCCTTGTATACATCATAAAGGGAACCTCTGTGCAAAATTTCAGCTTTCTAGGCCCAAGGGTTTTGGCTGGGCATTGATGAGTGAGTGAGTCAGGACTTTCAGTTTTATATATTGTATAGAAGAGGCCGAGGAACAATTAGAACAGTGCTATATTTTCATTAAAACAACTAACTGAATAATCCCTAACCCATGACCAGAAGCTATCTTCTTCTTCAACCTCTTTGAATCCACTGCTGGATGTAGGTCTCCCCTTGAGTCTTCCACTCTTGTCTGTTTTGCGCTAGTTGGTGCCAGTTTCGTCCTGTTATTGCTTTAATATAATCTAGCCAACGTTTTGGTGGTATTCCCACATTTCTTTTGTATTAGTCCATCTTTCACTCTCTTGTCGGGCCACATGTCCCGCCCAACTCCACTTCAATTTTGCGATCTTAGCGATTACGTCCTCCACCTTCGTTTTTCTTCTTATCTCTTCGTTCCGAATATGTTCTCTCAGAGAGACTCCCAACATTGCTCTTTCGATAGCCTTTTGTGTCGTTCTTAATCGGTTGGCTGATTATATTGTAAGTGTTATTGTCTCAATGCCGTACGGCATGACGGGGAGAATACAACTATCGAACACTTTTCTCTATGGGATAATGGGGGTTTATGTATTTCTTAAATCCATGTTAAGTTTACTCATCGCAGCCCAAGTCTTACGTATTCTTCTCGTAATTTCCGCCGTTTGGTTTTGCTTGCTAAGTTTGGTTTAATACAGATTCATCTTCAGGCCGATTTTCTCTTATTCCGCTTTCAGTTCTCTCAGCATTTCCTGTAGTTCTTCCATGTCATTGCTTATAATCACGATGTCATCGGCATATCTAAGATGACTCAAGTGTCGACAGTCAATCTTCACTCCGCGTTCTTCCCAGTTTAATTTCATGAACACATCTTCTAACGCGAGGGTGAATAATTTTGGGGAGATCGTATCTCCCTGCCTGACTGCTCGACTTTTATCAGCCGTGTTGTTATTTCTTCTGCTATGTTTATTTGTATGGTTGCTTTGTTGTATATTTGTTTCAGGAGTGTTTTATACCTTGAGTTTATCCTTGCGTTATTCAGTCCTTGGTAGATTGCCCATAGTTCTATGGAATCGAACGTTTTATTGTAGTCCACAAAGGCTAGCTGAAGGGGTACTTTGTATTCATTACATTTCTCTATGAGTATACGTAATTATTGTAAGTGCTCTATAGTGTTGCAACCTTTGCGGAACCCTGCCTGTTCGACTGATTGATAGTCGTGTAATTTGATTGATAATCTGTTAGTGATTATTTTTGTCATGAGTTTATAAGGATGTGGTAGGGGATTTATTGGGCGGTAGTTATCTAGGTTACATTTGTCTCCCTTTTTATGTATTAATATAACCCTCGCTTTTCTCCATGAATATGGGATGGTTCCATTCTGTAGGCATATGTTCATGAGGATTTGAATTGCTTCTAGAGTAGCCGATCCCCCCTTTGCTATAATTTCTTTGTTAATGCCGTGTTCTCCAGGAGCTCTGCCGTTCTTCATCTGAGATAGAGCCCCTTCAATTTTTCCCTTGGTAATTTCAGGTAATTCCTCCGATCCCACATTCAGTATTTTCTCACTTTTGTTGGTGACAGGTCGGTACAGAATTATACTCATCCATAATACCAGAACCAGAAGCTGTAGCTCTGTTTAATAGATTTGTGTAAAGCATTTGATAGGGTACTCAGGGCATCAATGAGGATTTAATAAGGGCCATCGGATGTACGCGAACTGCCGCAACTGTGTTAGAACTTATTATGAGATCTCATATGAATTTCAAGCTGGACTCGTTTGGGGTCACTAAGTCCATATATGTTTTTGATACTACAAGATGAAGTTATAAAACAACGTAACATTCAAATTGGTAACAACAGATGGGAATATAGGGAGGTACCACCGGTTGACACTAAATGACTAGCATTTGCGTACATGGTCAAATGGTCATCATACCCAGAACAGTCAGATCTTCAATGAAACCTTGGAAGATGGAGCATGGTACTAAACGAAAACAATATGGAAATAAACACTGCAGAACTGTATATACAATTGAACAACAAATAAATAGAAAAAGTAACAAATTTCGAGTATTTGGGAGTTGTAACAAATGAAAAGGGTTAAATGGATGAAGAACTAGATAACAGAATCAGAAATTGCAACAACCTATACCAGGGATGCGCAAGTGTTTCATGCCGCGCCCCAATTTTTGTTCAATATACAAACTTGGACACGCTACCATGGCTGGCATGATATTTATAAATATTTGGAATTTGGAGGAATTTTATGTTTATGATAATTATGAGAAATAGTAAGTCGCAAAAATTCGAATATTTTATTGGAACTGAAACTAATTCAAGCTAAAAACACAAAATGAACAAATAGAAATAAAATCAATCATCAGTAAATTAAGGAAATTATACAATATGAAAACAAACGTAAATATCACATTTTAAAATGACAATAAGAAAAGCACAAACAATATTTCACTTTTGTATGCATACGTAAAATGTAACAGACACCTGGCCACAGGCAGTGCCCATAAAATTACCAAGCAAAAGGGCCCAGAAAAGCTGCGCATGAAATCATAAAAGTGAAAACTTCAGAACGACAAGCTGCCCAGCTTAAATCTGTAGAGGCTTCACTGGTAAACTGCAGGTGGGACAATAGCGGCGGCTGCTCAAATGCCATTGACCGCCGGCGGAAAAAGAGACGAATAATAAATCCTCTGGCTGACGCAGGGCACTCGGACAATAGCGACGTAACACTTTCGCCCAGAAAATGTCGGGCTTCAGCAAGGGGGTAATAAAACAATTCCAACTCTCCGGCATGGGTACGGGGCACAATGGCTAATTGCATTTTGGAAAAAGCGAGAGTCCACACTACTTCTGAGAAGCAATAAACTCTCCAATGACGCAACTGATGAGCAGCTATATAAGCACCGACAGGGAAGCAGCGACGCCATTCGGTATTCAGTCAGATTTCTTCAGTGACATTCACTCAGACAATGTCAGTTAGTCCGTTTACAACATTCGGCTTATTACATTTCACTCCGAGATTCCGTATGTATGAGCCGTCTAGCGCCTTTAGCTTATAATAGAAGAATATGGTTGTGGAATAACAAAAGTAGAAAACAACATTAAAAAGAAAGCGGATGGTGAACAGAAAAGTAAAGAAGAGATCGAAATAGAAGAAAATGGGAACTAGGAGCACAATGCAAAGACAGCAAAACCATTAGAGAAAAATAACTGCTGCAATATGAATCAACTTCAGAAACAAAATTAACTAAGCAATTAAAAGCAACCGTTAATGATGATCTTTTTCGTCCTATGAATTGTAATTAGTTTTAACCTTAATATTAATTACGTTAATAAATCTAACACTTTTCAGTCACTCCAGCTGAATGTTAGAGTTTTTCTTCAACACCGCAGTTTACGTGACTTCTTTTCATGCATTTACTTGTAGCCTGTTCTGGCTATTTTAATTTATTCTATAAGATTAAAATATTTGCTACAATTGCCAGGCTGATACTGGCTCCAAGCAGCTCAGAATGCCAAGGTATCATTAATACACTCAAATTTAGTAACCCAGAGAAATTACACAGAATATATTTATAAGCGTATAATTTGTTTAGCTAGTAATACATAAAATTAAATTGTATTCATGATGGTAAAATAAAATGTAACAATGTTTATAAACAAATTAAATCAGGAACTCTGGTCTACGTCTCGGTCGGCGGACTTCAGGTGGTGTCAGCGACTTTCGGGACAGCCTCAGTTAAAGTAGTTCTTGTGTCTCTTCTTGTGCTCATTTGATCTACTAACAAAGATAGGAGACGTTTAGCGGTGATCGCCGATATGGCGGTAGTGCATAAACGAACTTTGATTTATTATCCTTCAAGCTGGCAAAATGCAGGCAGAATTACTATTAATAGAGTTCATACCTGGTGCTGTTTACGCTATCGGGTCTCCCACGTGTGCAGAACGTGCAGGATCTTCGAGCGGTCATGTCGGAGTTATCTTGTTTACATTTTGCCGTTAACTGCAGGAAACCTTGGAAGTCCAGGTAAGCGATTTGTGATTGAACCAAAGCCGGTCCTCGCAGGCGGCGGTCCCCGTAGAATGACCCCGAAATTAAAACGTGCGGAATTGCGAACGGCGGTCTTTTGCGATGCAGCCTTGCGCTGCGGATAAATACAGTCTGGACTTTCTAGTGCGAGTTTTAAGATGTACTTGTGTTAAGCCGTTCAGGTCGCAATTAGTGGTTTTAACACCGTGTCTTTCGGTGTTTCGACTCGTTGAAATTGGCTGCGGATATCTAAAGCGTCCTTTGAACGAACGGGACCTGGGGGAATTATTGCCAGGAGGCTCTTGATGATGAGCCTAATGGCCCCCCTGGCAAGACGGTTTAGGGACGGATTATCTGGTCGGATCTCTAGTCGATCAGCCTCATAGCTCCCCTGGCAAGACGGTTTAGGTACGGGTTATATGGTCGGATCTTTAGACGATGAGCCTAATAGCCCTCCTGGCAAGACGGTTTAGGTACGGATTATAGGGTCGGATCTCTTGCCAGTAGCTTTAATAGCCCCCCCCCCCCCTCCCCAAACCAAGTCGGTTTACGTGCGGATTGACTTGAAGAGCCTGGAGGCCCTTCTGAGCAGAATCAGAAACCATTTTCTTGGAGTAGGAGATTCTTCCTTTGTATGCGCGGCGGTGTCCCTGCGTCTATCCGTAGTGCATCACTTATCTCTGTTCGCGCGACTAAAGATGCAGCGCTCCGATTCCTAACGTGATTCAAGCATGGGAGAACGCGCGAATTAATTTTTAATTCCAAAATCGCGTTCGCGCTGTGCGAAACGTTACACACTTCTAGTCGATGTTTCAAAGTTATATAAAGCTACGCCCCTCACACAAATTTTAATAATTTTTCCTTGGTACTATCAAAGTGTACGTAATTTACATACCCTTTCTTACTGTGATAAAAAGTAATAGGAAATTAAAAATATATTCAGTCCGAATTTTACTATTTCTTGTATCGTTATATGTGGGTGTTTCTATATCTATTAGAATAAAACCTTCGTTTTTAAAACGTTTCTTCGTCGCTATGGTGAATATTGCTGTGCTCCTTCTTGTTCCATTACCAGTTTTCTTGTTGGAAACATTACTCTTGATCTTATTTGTGCTGAAATATCACTCGAGCGTTCTCGCTAATGCGGTTGTATTACAAAAAATCCCCCGTTAGTAGCCTTTTGCATGTAAAAGCAGCACTTTATATAGACGTTCTCGGTATGCGAAGTACAAGGAAGCGGGAATTAACAAGTAAAAACGCTTTCACTATTTATTTGTGCATAGATACACATGTATAAGCTGTAGTTAAATGTTAAGCGATATTTAATTGTGGAACAGCATTAAAGGGATCGTATTAATTGTGTTTCTAAATTAAGGGAGTGTTCGTGGCACCCTAGCGTAATATCCTCTAATTATTTCGATTGTAATTAAATGAGAACATGCAGCGCCATCGCGTTAGCTAACCCGGTGGTGCAACAATGATTATAATTGCCTGTAGGATTACAGTTTGCAACCAGTATTTGATTAAGCCAACATCTAATTCTTAGTAACGCATTACGCTAATTTGAGTCGTCTGAAAACGCGGGAACTTCCGTCATGCTGTTCATCATGCACAGTGTGTTTTGCCATTCCGAAAGACTGGTGTACAGGAAGTTTGTTCGCAGTCGAATCGAGATGCATTGTTCCGGGATTATTGTGTACATACAGTTTAAAATAACAATTTTTGTGTTCTGGCTATGGCATGTGTATACCTTTTTGAATTGAATGATATCATCAATAGCGGCCATGTTGGTTGTGAGTTTGAATATTTGCCGTTTATATGCGTTTCCTTATGTGAAACTAAATAAATAGTTAATAACATTCTAAATTCGTTTACTGGCATCACCTGTTGATGGGCTGCTCTAACGCCTAATTGGGTTTCAGCTTTATACAAACGCAGCTTTAGTATTCCAAGCGGTGGCTGTTGCAACATCCACGGTAATACCGAGACAATTTATGCACTCAATTCGATTCTCTTTCCCATTACGTGACAGTGGCACGTTTCCAATATTCACAAAGGCACACAGTTTCCCATAACAAAAACAACTCAAGCAGCTTATGTTACGATATGGTATTTTTACAAATTAAAGACTGTATAAATGACTGAACTACTTATTATAATAGTATTACATCAAATTTCCTCGCTAAAAAGTTATACTACTTTCCACCAAAGAGTTTTGTAGTCAAATCACTTAAATTCTAATTATATCACGAATTATTAACGTATTTTGTCGTAAAAGTATTGAATTGTGAAACGAGCTATAACGAGCTATTCCGATTTTTTAAATTAAAATATGAAAGCTTAATTCAGCTATTTGATATCGGAAAGTTCCCGCATTTTGAGATTTCTTCAAAGCTTTTTCTTTGATGTCGAAGTTTATGGAATTTTCAAATATGCATTCGAAATTTCTAACGCAAGGTAGCGTACAGTTTTTAGTGGTGTGTATTTGTTGTTCAGAGCTTCTTGTGCTTCTTGTCCCATTCCAGTGCAGTTTGGCAGTTTTCAAATTATTTGTGATCATTTCAACCACTGAAGTCTTTAAGATAAGTTACTACATTTATAAATTAATATTAATATTAGATTTAATCACAATTCGTAGGACTGCAACTAAGTACAGTTTGCCATTCCTGTCTCCTGGAAATATTTTTTGTTAAATTGTGTCAAATTCTCTTAAACAATTTGTTACGACACCGCGCCGGCTCATACAAAAGGTCACGTAAAAGCTAGACGGCCAGCGCAGACTGAAAAATCGGGACAATGACACCTAGGACCGCTGCCCTACCCGTAACAAGATATGCCGACTAGGCTCAGTGAAGCAAGGGATGGTCCAATACGAGATTACGTACGGGCAACGGCCTAAGAGACTTTGAACAGATATAAACTTAAATTGAGCGCCACCCAGTTTTATCAATATGAACGAAAATTCAAGAGTAAACCCACTGTGAAACCGGGAAGCCAATGCGCCTACCTTTCAACTTTTCACGTTGGCGAAATTCAAAAGCTAACCGGGAAATAGTAGAATCAATGTGTACAGCTTCACGATTCCCAGCACTGCGGCGGCGAGCGCCCTGACCTACCTGCGACGCTTAAGAACTTCTGCCAGGCTCCACCTTACATAAATCTTTACACAGTGAATAATACACCTTGAAAAATAGCATGCACAGGCACGTGGGGAAATCATAAGACAACATATAGCAAACCGATCTATTGATCTAACACATGGATTGGCACCGACGTCTGTCAGCGTACAAAATAAGAACCAGTAAAAAGGGACTACAACTATGGGCCCAGCTGGGGTTACTAACCTCTAACTTACTGCGAGATTATGACAATTTACATACAGCCCAGAGCGAGTGGCTAACATTTATCTGAATGTACGAATATGATTATTTACATGCGCTACCTTGTCCATGGCAGCTTCGCCTGCCCTCGCCGCTAGTGTCGGGAGCTCGCCTACCAGTGCAGAGAAGCCGCGGCCGCAGCGGTATGCGTGGGTGTTGTACGATCCAGGATCCCTGACTCAGGGCTTGATGCGAAACCATGGGAAAAAAAGAAGGAAAACTGTGGAGACCTGTTGTTTGCCCGTCCTGAAGATTGGATTCCAGCTGTTTAGCGGAACAATTGCCCTTCAGGCATTCGAAATTACAGAACGGCGGCCATCGAAAAAACGGAATCGCACAAACACCAACACTACTTGGCACTGCCACGGCCAGAAACGCACTCCCCGAAAACAATCAAGCCAACGCTGTCTCGCGCCAGACACGCTGTTGAACGCGGCGTGCAGGGCGAACCTGTTTGCCGTGCGGTCTGGCCACCTGCAACCGGGTGAGCACGAGGTGAGCAAGGCCCCATCGGCAACCCAGCTCGACGAAACTTCCTGCACACAGTTTGATGAACTATTAAGCTTAAAAGTATGACAGAAAAACTATATACAAGCGGAGTCAGAATCTTTGAACAGAAATACTCCAAAAAGTCGCACATTTGTAGAATTTAAAAATGTCCTGACAAATCTCTACACGTAATAATTTATATATTAATTCAATACTCCTTACATCTTCGACCCTATTTGTAGGGACTTGCCAGTTGACATCATAATGCTTTTGAAGCTATGTTACACTCTAAAATGAATTTACGACTGTAATCAATCCAAAAGTGCTTTCAGCTAGCTGCAATGGTGCGCTTCTATTCTGAAAGCGTGGATGTTTCACTGGGAACGTAGTAAGTAGGTAGTTATTATTTGTCAGGCGCCACTGAATTGTGAATGTTTGTCCCCTAATCTAGAAACAATCGCACTGGGCAAAGAGTGTTGTCGTTAACGTTGGTGCAGCTGCGCTTTGCCCATACTATCTCCTGAATGCAACGATATAAAGTACAGGTAAACACACTGTACAATTATATACATTATATCGAACATATATTATATAGAAGCCGAGAAGCGCAGATGGGTAAGCGCTTGCCTTGCATTAAGCAAGTCCTTGGTTCGAATTCCGCGAGGGACGTAATGTTCCGCAGCCTTGCGATTTGAATCTGGCTCGGTAAGACTATTCACAGTTGGCACCAAATTAACTGTGCTCTACTCAGAACCAAAGACCTAAGAGATAGAGTAACAAGGTCAACACATCACCATGACACACACCTCATACAATGGTTGCTGCGCAAGCACAAAAGGCGCGCTCCAACTTTGTATCTCGAATCCGGGGCAAGTTGAGCATTGTACCGCCAGATGCAAGCACATAAAGCAGCAGCCTCTACACCGCAAAGTAAAAAACTATGTTATCGATTATACATACATTATACATATCGAACAGGCAAAATATTCGGTCACAGCTGGCGCTGATCGTGATCTAATTTATTACTATCTAAGATGACGTAATAGCTATAAAGAAGCTATGCATTATCAAACCTATTAGGCTGGTGACAATCCAAACTGTATATTAATAATATTCGAGACCTTCTTTTGTGTGGGAGAGTTCAAGCCGGTGTCCGTGAAGCGAACACTTTTATAATACGCACATATAATGATAATATCCGATTTACTTGTAGAAGCTATTCAGAAGATAGAAGCAAATATGTAACTTAATGTGTCAACAATACCGACTTGGAGGCAAAACGAGCTTGCAGTTTGAATTATGGAAGTTCTGTGGGCTCTAGCTGCTTCTCTCTGCTTGCACATTTCCAAATTATGAAAACAATGAACATAGGAGGAGCGCCCGCATTGACAAGTAGCCGGTCCTCTCTTGGTGTTATGCGAGACTGGCATCGCGCATTTAGAAACCGCGGCTGCAACCAAAACTAAAATAGCGGCCCTACCATCATGCGACAATTCAGAAGTGAAAATTATCATAACGACTAGGGCTTAGAAAGATACTGCTTAAATTCAGAACGAGATACTGAAGGCACTGCGTGTAAGTCTAAACAATATTTGTATAATAATTATTGTTCATAGTGACAGGTGAACCTTTACACATTTGCATCATTACGGTCAATTTGAATATTCACCGGACATCGGACTATCGCCTTGATGAACGGTCTTTGATGTAGAATGTGTCATACTTGCGCCTCCATTCAAGAATTCTTTTAATGCAAATGTATCCGTTCTTCTGGTC
The DNA here is from genome assembly GCA_940337035.1 of Agriotes lineatus. Classification (NCBI taxonomy): domain Eukaryota; kingdom Metazoa; phylum Arthropoda; class Insecta; order Coleoptera; family Elateridae; genus Agriotes; species Agriotes lineatus. Next base: position 17,422,319 of record OW679194.1, on the reverse strand, counting down.
ACATGGCCCACGTTCTGCGTATTATTGCATTTGTCTCTAAGAAATTCACCTAGCATCCCTCTTTCTATACTTTTCTATACTAGTCGAACCTGCGTGACAGAATATTTTGTCATGGTGAAAGTTTCAGCGTCTTACGTGTCATACAAGCAAAATACATACTTTTCTCTTAGACGCATCTTAACATACCTTAATTTACTGAAGCCACCCCTTGTCAAACCAATTGTATTGTTTATCTGGAAGATCCTTTGATTTCAGAATCGGCCACGTCATCATGAAGCTCCACATATGATTTTGCATCATGGTATACATCCCTGATAATTGACATATATCTGTGGTTCACTTGGACTTCTTTCAGTAGATGCTTTGGTAACTTGTAGGTGGTCGTTTCTAAAACCTGCTTGCCCCCGTTGGTCTTATTTGTATGCTATTTAGTTGGTGATGACACGCATGAAGAGCTAATAGATATGGGGGGGAAAACTTATTGGACGATATTTTTTTAATTCAGTAATGTCTCTTTTATTGCTATTGTGCGGTCCCATTGGGGACTTTTCTTATAGATACTCGACGTTTTGGAATAGGATTGCATATCACCCGGTCGGGTTCCGCGTTCGTACAACTGGGGTGCCATAGTTTTTGGAAAGTGCTGTGCTAAGACATTCAGCAGTAAATCTACCGATGATTGATGGCAATGTCCAGAATGTCTCCTTTGTCGCTAAAGTTTTCCATATGCCTTCCGATATAGCCTTCCTTGCCACTTCGATTCCTCCGCTTTCTTAAGTTCTCCAGCAATTTCGTGTGTCTTACATCTTTGTACATCTTGTATAATTATCTGTGCTATCATATTGTTCCACCGTCTCAGTTCGGTTGAGTTTGTTGTTTATGTTGCAAAACTCTTCTCGTTGTCATTAATAATTTAGTGCTTACTCTCCTTTTTTATTTTTCCGGTATTAATTCTTCCACACTTTTCCTCTGTATTTCTTGCCGCACATATAAGTTTCGTTGGCGTCGTCATTATCTAAATCTTCTTCTCTTACGTTATTTAAGACTTCTCTAAATCTGCCTTCATCCGTTACTATAAGTCCCGTCTATTTCAAGTTAACTTGGTAATCATTTTGTTCTTTTCTCATATTTATCACCACTTTTGCTCGCATCATACTGTGGTTGCTATTCATCTAGTGATCGATTTCATTATTTTACACACTCTGGGCTTGCCCATGTCCATTTTCTGTGTCGTAACTTTGCACAATGATTACTAGAGTATAATACCTGGTCTTTTCATGTAATGCAGTGGTTGTGTCTTCATCGGAACGACTAGAAGTTGGTGGATACCTATGAATAATTTTTAGGCTGTACTCGTTTTCCGGGACCACGACCACTACAAGCGAAGTCCCTGAACCATGTCAATATGTGTACGAGTATGGAAGTATCAGAGAATTAGGACGGGTATTTACCAGCGTCTGGCGTTTTACCCATGCCTCATGCACATTTTGCATTGTTTGCGTTTTGCGTAGACAGGAGAGGTATTGTATATCTACCAGTGACCAGCGTGGAATCTAAGAGAGCATTTTCAGTGGCAGGATCTTTTCTACGAAAATCCATTCGAAATTAGGGTGAGTCCTTAAATGCCCTTGTAGCTATAATATCCTATTTTATATCAAAATAGTTTATTTCTTAGTTATTTACACCAGTATTTACTACACCGGGCGACAATGAGACCAAGGCCATACTTCTATTCTTTATTTATCAGTAGATTTCGATAAAATTGTATATGGATACTAGACATAATTTCTGATTGGCCGATAAATATATATAATTAAAATAGCCCACTTCCAGTTTTACTAGAATTGACACAAAATTTCATTTTTAAATGGATTACTCTATATATTTTATGTTTTTCGGTATCTATGTATTAATTACATACACCAGTATTGCACAATTTTCATTTTTCAAACAAAAGATATCTTTTCAAGTTTTACTTTTTACCATAGAAATCCATGACTGGGGAAATCTGTTCTAAGTGACTCTATTTTATCAATTGGGCCAATATCAAACCCTTAATGACATAATAAAATTTGCTAAACATGTTTCTTAAGAAACGTCACTTTTTTTAAATAACACTTAACTATAATGGCCGTCTTGTCATTACATAGCAAATTTAATTACCAAGCTAACGATATGTATTATACACTATTTAACTTTATCTAAAACTGATAAAAGATACCTACTTAAGAAACTATTTCAATATTTTTGTGCAATTCCTAAGCAAAATTGGCAAGAATGTAGTATGTAATTAGAGTCGTAGATTCCGAAAAACAAAATATATAGGGTGATCTATTTGAAAAATAAAAGAATTATTTTTGGTAAAACCGGAAGTCAGCAATTTTGATTGCATTTGTGTATTAATCCGCAATTATATCTATTATACTCGTACCAAATTTCATCTAAATTCTTTCAAAAGTAAAGGAGATATATGCGTGGCCCTGGCTTCATTGTCACCCACTATACACTACCAATATGTATTTAACTACCAGTGATAAAATGATACTACCAATATTTAAATACAAAATATGTTAATTAACTTAAAACACTTGTTTTTATATTCTCTGAATGATGCCATATTTGACAATGGTCTATTATGAGTTTATGAGATGTTTTATGTGGAATTTGCTTTCCAGCTGAACACTATTTCTCTTTCGTGACCATTTTCGGGATTTTCGGGACTAATCCTGGGACTTGAAATTTAGCGTAAGTCCCGAAAACACGTTTGATCCCGAGACTTAGAAACCTTATTCGTATCTGCAGTTAAGTATGTTTATGAGGTAGAATGCTCTAGGGCTAGTACTTTGTATTTCCAAATATTTGATGTGCATCGTTTGTGAATGGGAAGTCCAACACCTCCTTCGTTGATTAGATTTTCTCCCTTATAATGGAATATGTGGCCAGAAGTTAGTGTATGGTGTTTTTCGTCTTTTTTTTATGCTCACGTATGCCCAATATATTAAATTTAATGTGAGATTCTTCTTGAAGCTCTTGAAGTTATAGATTGCTATTAAAACGTTAATACGATACTTGATGGTATTTTTCAGCCCTCTGTATAGCTTCACATATCATCCGTAGAGTAGTGGCGCTCGCAAGACACTCAAAGTGTGTCTGTTTGTCCAAGCATGCTTTAGAAATACTGCCAATTTTATTTACAAAAACGAAGCTGAACAGTATGTAACCATCGCATTATCTTTCACATGGAATTATGTACAGTTTCCCATCTTGCAATAGTATAGTCATAGTGTAGTATAGTGATAGTGTACTATAGCCATAGTGTAATGTAGTCTTATCGTATGATTTCAGAAAAATGTGATCAAAATTCGGAAGATATTCCATCTAACTGCAAAATTAGAGGAGAAAACATTGAGAATTGCAGAATGTCGCAGTTCCGACAGTTTAGTATTACTTTTACATCCTATGCAAATACGATTAATTTTTTAACATTTTGTAGTGTGTGTATAGCAAGTGCTAGTAGTGTTACAATGCATAGATAAACCAAGTCTGTGGAACCACGTCGAAAAATAAGACACAACTGAGCAGTCTACAACAGTTCTTGTTCTTTTTACAAGTCTTCTTAGAATGTTTTTTGGAGAAAAATGATGACTTGACTAAGTCTTGGGGGCACTTTTCGTGATGAGTACGTCTAGAAAAAAAAGCGAACTAGAGTTTCTTAACACCCTGTATGCCTTTAATTAAACAATACCAAAATATAAATAGAAAAAGATTTAATATCCTTATCTAGAAACGTATGTTGTGTATGCCTGCGGTCTGTTTGGGTTAGTTCAACACCATCTAACGACATGGCACACATTTTACTGATGCTTGCCGGCAAGGTAACTCTTTTATTTACAATTACCTTTGAAAGATGCAAAAACTATTTTAATTACTATAAAGTTAGAAACTTGGTGCTACTTTAAACTCGTGCCATTATACAATAGAATTGTTAATTTCAAGTTCTTTATTAATATTGTGCAAACAAAAACTAATTACGACACTGGGAGCTTCTCAAGAAAGTGTTTTGGAAATTCTGAACTGATAGGGGAAGCGAGTACATAATAAACATTCTATAACGATTTTCGCTTCATTACACTTTCAGAATTAAGCGCACATTTCTTACTTGGCTGCGGCGGTTTAGTTTGCTGCATTCAGAGTCCGTGAAATAAATTGCTAGAAAACCATCGCACGGCGATTTTATTATTAGCACACAGCGGTCGTTCCGATCCCAAGAGATTCATGCGTTCATGCTGCTAAGGACCGATTTCGCTTTCTAATCCCATCCAGGTGGTCTCCTAAAATACAGGCGAGTCGCACGTCTTTCAGGACGGGACCCCCTGGCTGGCAGCCATCCATCCAGGTCCCCGTTGCTTGGAGCCATAATTTATATAACTGTTAAATAAACAACGACGAGCCCCCCGATGCGAGAATGGGTAATTAGAAAATACCATGGTGTTAGAGGGTAGTTATGTGATCTCGGAGCGGGATGCGCCTGAATAGGACCACGTGTACAGCATCTCTGCTTCGCTGTAGTTTGTGCCGCTAATTAGATTTTAATTGAAACAACATGCGGCAATCGTAAGTAGGCTTTTAGCAACTAAACAGATCGTACTGTTCGTGTTCTTAGTTGTCGTTGAAATTCCAAAACCGAAAACTGAAAAAAACTCAATTCAGTGAACGCAGAAGTCCGAATTTATTATTTGTTCATTCCACCAAGCCTACTTACCTTGTTAGATATAGTGATAATAAAGACATCAAAGAGAGAGAGTAAATCTCTGCTTCCGAAGGAAATCCGGCATAGGCAAAATAATTTAGAACTATGGCTTCTGAAATGCGATCCAGGCTTTAGAAGCCATACGAATGACTATCTTCTAAATTTTTTTCAGACTTCTATAATCTTTTTAAAACTTGCAATGTTCTAACTCCATACGAACAATACAAAAATATTGTGCTTAATTAAACTGTAATCCCACACACTGTCATACAGAATTGCTGTCATACAAACAGACAGCGGTTTTTGTGAAGCAACCAGGCTTTTTGGTTTTGCTAATGACAAAATACTAAAGTTTTTCCATCCCTATCATATTGGCTGCTACAAGTACAGTTATTCCTTCCATAGATAGTTTACAGCTAACACAATTTTTTCTTTTAAACTTCAGTGTGTTATCATGTATAATTTTATAAAAAAGCCCCGTGCTGTTTTCAATAAAAATTTTATCATTTTCATATCTATCTCGCAGTTTAGGTCACACTGATTTTAACCAGTCACTACAAATACCATGCGAAACATATTTATCTCAAACCTGCCCACCAGTATTGTGTCACGATTTTTCAAATCGTGGTAATGGCTGATTGATTTAACTTTCAAGTGTGCTATCTAAAACTTCTAACTTTACAGTTAAGTAGAATTTCTGTACTAGGTCATTTTGATATTAACCTCTACTTTTACCTTATTTACTAATGCTAGCCCTAGCGATCTAACTCGCCTTAGTTTTCACTTAAAACTACTTATTGGCTATGCAGCTTTAAATGGAATAGGTGTTTTTTACACGAGTTTACGTTTAGAATTGCAGGTGTACGTTTCAGTTGCACTCTTGCACCTCCCCCCCCCCCCCCCGTGATATTTGATGTTTCCTGGTTCTGACAGGGCCCTCTAAAGGAGTTATGTTGGTTAATTAGCCCTGGGAGCCCGATATTTACCTGACAAATTAAGGGTTTATTTTGACGTTGGGAGATTAATGCGTTAATGACTTTTGGTGCAGCAGATTGCAATATGCACTGTCTCTTGTCCCATCAGAGTAACATTGCTTGATAGTTCAGGTTTAGTAATGCATTGTTGGGCTTGTATAATCGAATCTGCGTGTGATATCTTGTATTGTCTGCTCTATTTTGCGAATTTATCGTATTGTCGCCGTGTATAATAACGCAAACGCGTGTTTTAGTGTCATTTCGTCATACTGAGGTAGTCAAATCGCTTATTACCCTCCTCGTTTTCAATTTATCGATTTATTTCGTTTTGGTTTTTTATGGGGATTTGTGATTGATGTTTTTCCGTTATTTTTTCCTTTCCTTATGGTCGATTAGTGTAATGGAATCTGCAAAAATACATCAGCGGGTGGATATATTGGAGAAGCAGGTTTTTTGGATGGGTTTTGATAAAGTTGTACCTCCTGATTAGGTTACGTAGGAATGGGGAGAGAAATTGTGGATTTTTAGGGTTTTCGGATTGATGAAGTTTATGTATCCACGAACTTTCTAGATAGTAATTAGAGTTTCTGGTGGAGACGTTGACTTTTTGGACTTCGTTTTTGTAGGACGCTGGGTGCTATAGATAGCCTCAACCTTGCTTTTAAATATTTTGCTGCAATTCAAAGTGTATTGACGTAAATCATTTTGAGAGCATACAATATTGAATTTTTATGTTTATGCATTGACGTATTGATGAATTATTAATTTATGTGTATTTTCTAAGTATCTTGAACTTTGTGTATTTGTGTGTTAAACTGGTGTTTAAAATTACATTTGTTACGCTGTGAACGCCACGTCTACATATTGTGGATTTAAAACGGGGTTCGCCTCAATTACTTGTAAATATATGATCGATTGTATATCTTATTTTAGTACGAGCAACTGCCCTGTTATATTATTAAGCTGCATATAATATCACTTTATCTGCGCAGCATTTATAGCTTGTTCTTGCTATTATAGGTTGGTTATTCAACTGCCTGCGTGTAATAAGTGTAATTTTGAGATTTCCTCATCAATGTAAGTTATGGTTATCATATTCTCTGGAAATCTTCTAACTTAGATTTATGAGTAGTTGTCGAATTAAGTTAATGGCACCCGTATTTGGTTTTGATCATTGTGGTGTTAATCCACTCCCTCCTCCAGAGTAGCTTAGCTGGTTCGTTGAACACTATTATTTATGGGACTGTTTTGGGTATTCACAGTTTTCTATTCGGCTTATATTGAAGTGTTGTAACATTATTGTTATTTTATTCTATTGTTATTACGTATTAGAGCGTTGAGCGCACATAGTGCATTATAGTAATGGAGGGACCTAGGATTTCTGTCGGTTTGTTCAATATGTCTCTATATCCGAACTTATTACAAATTGTATGTACTTTATCGGAAGGCATGGACGTTTGTTTTGTGGTTATACTCTCAATTTAAATTCTGTGAAAACAGGGCAACTGTTTTGCTTAACACTATAAAATATTTGGAACATTGTATTACAATAATTTTGGGTAAAATGATTTATAAATGACCAGCTAGCAAACGGAAGTGAAGTGAACAGCTGGTCCCGAATATAAACAATATATTTATTTAAAGAACGGGCCTTAATACACCAAAATATATTACACGGGCCTCCTATGAATGTTCGGTTAAATACCAAATTGAAAAGTATATACAATAATAATACAATCTTAGTTATATGAAATAAATACTAACTCAAGTTTGATTATAGCATATTCATCGAAAATTGAAATTTAAATGACTCGACATAAAAGCTCAGAGAAGCCCCTGCAGCGTCTTATGATTTGTGATAGATTGTCGGAGATAAGCTCTGAAAAAGGCCTACAGTAAATTCTGACAAAACGAGACGCCACGTGATAGTAGACCAATAATAGTTTTGTACCTAAGATTGTGAGTGGTCAACAGGTGGTATTGCTTAAAAAATACTGTCAAATCCTATTTCAATCGGATCAGTGCAGCAACTGGCTAAACTACTAAACCAAGTCAGCACCCGATTACTGACGATTTGCCGAATAAATCAGTTTACTAAACGTTCATTACAAGGAAATTTCCAACAGTTATTGCTTTGGAAATTTTCAAAAAAGGAATGGAAATTGAGAATACAAAAATTACGAAAAGTTGACCTATAGACTTATGCTAATCTGAAAATGTTAACTCTCAACATCTACGCAAATAAAAGTCACTGTCATCCCCACTATTGAACAACCAATATATACAGTGTGTCCCAGGATTGATGTTACAAGAGGTGCGATGGACTAAAAATTTTTGAATTTTATTTTAAGATTGTGGGATTAAGCCCTGCTTGGTTTGAAGAGAAGTTTAAGAATATTTTCATAATTATGCATAACTTTTTATTCTGAATAACACTTTTAAGTAACATTTTCTGTTATCTTTAGCCGAATTATAATTTTTTATCCATCCTGTATATCAGATAGTTTGGAATTTTATGAGCGCATTTTGGTAATGCAGAACTTTTTATGAAGAATCCTTTTTTTATTAATAGATACCTAATTAAAAAAGTTTTCCATATGTAGAGAACTGTGTGGGACACCCTGCATATATAAACGTCTCACTATTACTACGTTTTTTGTTAATTTCGTCACTGGTAAAGAGGAATTACGCAAACTAAAACTGCGATATATTAATTTCCTACGCTGAGAAACATTGAATTAAAACGATACGATAGTCAGAGTAACTTAGGCTCTCACGATGTACGTTGCAATATATTGCAGAATGTTAGTGTGTCTGAGTTCACAAGCAGCAAAGAGATAACAGTGCGTAAGCTCACAAGGTAATCTAACAACATAGATCAAATCATTGATAAGTTGTGGTTTACAATCCACTAGCAAATGTATTATTACAAAAATCCTTGCACCGTACACAAAACCCAGATTTGCCCTGTATCCACCAAATTTGTGTTCATTGTTTTTTTATTGCGTACTGTAATTACCTGTAGGATTTCTCCAAGTACATTAATAATTTTCTTTATTTGGATTTGTAAGCTGGGGTTATTAAAATCGCCGATAAATAAAAAATGAGACAGCAATTTGTCACGCCATAAACCGCAAGACCCAATGATTGATTTTCTGCAAGATGAGTATCAGCTGTGCAGGTCTTCTTGAGCTTTTTATTGCTGCAGGCTAATTCTGTTTTAATTTCGGCGAAGCGCCCGCGTTAGAAAATAAAAGATTTAAAAGCCCAAGCCCATACTTACTTAGTTGATGTGCACCGTTAAACGGCATTAAACTCCCTTTAGTCACGGTTGGCATGCAAATTAAAATCTAATTTAAATAATTTGCTAACTACCACTTTGCCGAGTTTTTGTGTAGGAGAATGCTAAGTTTTCTGTGATGCTTTAACGCTGAGGATAGTTTTGATGTTAGCATAAATATCCGTCGTCGGATTTTAATAGACGGTTGGTGTAATACCTTTCAAATTCTAAGAATATTAAACTGGGTGGCATTTATTCATTAAGATTATTTACTTCAAGCTGAACTTTGCCACACTGACTTTGCTTAAGAAATTAGTTGAGAAACATGTTGACAACAGCGTTGAGGAATTTTAGTGTGGCACTAAATACTACGAAGGTAAGTTTTACCAGCAAAGGTTAGAAATCTAAAAATGTAAAATAATTGCCTGGGCCGTATAAACGATAAATGAGCAGAGCAACAATTTTTGAATTGCAAAACTTGAAATAATCGATTGCACTGGCACTCTAAAAATACTAAAGAGTTGTTGCTACATTTGTATCTTCGGAACGAAACATTATAAACAGAATTAATTTTGGTATGCGTTGTGCGAGTTCAAACGATGAGTATGGTGTCTTGAACTGTACGAAGTGGGAAATTTAAGGTGAGCGGGTGGTGAGAGTTTGGGGCGTAACGACTCAAAGGCATCTTACAGCAGGTGGGAAGGGTAAAGTCTATCTATTTACAGTAGTACCATGAATTCCACTTATATCAAACATTAATATTAATTAAATTTGATAAATCTAACAATTGCAATAACCGGTTCTACTATAAATTTACATTGGAACTTCAATTGTTCAAAGTCAAATATTGGTCGAGTGAAAGAGTAAATAAAACATAAAATGAGGTTAAGGTTACAAATATTATATTTGAAAGATTTCGTTTAGGTTAAAATATTAAAACGCTAAAGCTTGCACCCTTGCCGTGGGTACTGAACAGAAAATGGTTATACCCCTACGCATTGAATACTTAAAAATTTAATTAAACGCTCTTTTGTCCTAACAAAACGAATTCAATTATGGGCTCCCGTTTGGATTCGCATTAAGCAGCGTCCAACAGGATGTCCAGAGTTGTCCCCCAACCAATGCACCTACATAATCCAGCAGCTTCGACATGTAATCGAACGTGAATGCAAATATAACGAATTATTTATGTGTTGCCGGCGGTGCAATTAACCGATAAAATATATTTTGGGCGAATTTATGAGCGCAGTTGCATTTATTGTTGTTGCATCGTTTGTTGGGGCAAATGCGAGAATTAAATTATTCAGGACAATTTGGGGCCGGACAATTAAAAACATAATTAAGCCAACTATCGGGGTAATCGGTTGGAAAAGCAAACGGCATTGCGAAAATAGAGTTCTGAATCCTCTTACGGGACAACAGCTGTCGTCCCGCAGCCTGTTCCGATCTGACGATAGATCAAAATCTACGATATATTGGAGATCACACGGCCACCCCGTTTGCGCTTCCGCCACGGTTTATAACGAGAATTATTTATGATGAGCCGGGTTGATAACGCAAAATGACAGCCCTCTGTCTCCACTAAAGTAAAACACCGCAGACAACGCAAAAAAGTGAAAACCCTAACTGAAAAACAACGATGATTAATGAAAAGGCGTACTTAAAGTCGGATTAATTATCCGAGTCCTCTTCAGTCGCGCTACTCAAATTCTCCTTTTCTGCTGGCGGACAAACAAATCGCTCACGTGGAGAGGGGTGGGCTTGGAAAAAAGCTCGAGTCGAGATTTGGTGTTTGAACGTGCAGCAGACAGGATTAGTTTTATGCCGTGCAAACTGTCAAACTACCAGTGTGGAATCGTTAATCCTTCAGGTAATCAATTTTACCTGTCAAACTGCATCGATATTTATTGCTTATTTGTACGATCCCTTGGTGGCAGTTTCATACACGTTTTCATATCCATGTATTACGCTTCGAAGCTATGAAATAAAAGTTTTGCATTTTATTCCGTCGAAACTGTTTATAGATCGTAAGAACACTTTAGTAGCCTACATAAAAGGATAAGGAACAGAAAAAGCTCAGGAGCACTGAACTGAAAACACTCCGTGTAATAAGGAGCGTCACACTAAGGGACGGAGTGCGCAATGGTGACATACGAGATACGTGCGATATTCAAGATGTCGCAAGATGAGATGAGATAAAGAGGACAAGAATGGAAGCCTAGAGATGATGGATAATACCAGATTAGCTAAAATAGTAATGAGCCAGGCACTTATTTATACAAGACTACCGAAAAGATGAAACGAGAGTTGAACATGACGAATAATAAGAAGAAGATTTTAAGGGTGCAGAAACATAATTCTACATTCTAGCTTTTATAGTTGCTACACTTAAAACAAAAACAAACAAACCCTCACAGGTGAGCATCAGTTTGCTACATGGTAAAACGTTACTTAAGACCAAAACAACTTCGCTACGTCCTTGGGCAGCTAGGGCGTCGCTGTCTCCAAATGGAAAAACTGAATTCCTCCCAGGGGTGTCACATCAGATGTTTTGATTCTTAAAAAAGCTACGCAAATTATCTAACTATACGTGTATCCAGCCAATGCCGGACTACCTAATATTTAGAACGTCTAGCAAAGGCAATGCGTTGAAGGGGCTAATTCATTTTGCAATAGAATAACGCATCAAATGCTAATGAAAAAGCTATAGTAAATTCGGAATGGGCGAAACGTTCGTATATGGGCGCACTGCGCAACACATATAACATGAAGCAATTGCAGATAATTATGCCTGTGCTGTATGCAGAACATCATGGTTTATCTGCAGTCCTTTCGTGCGGACTGTAACGAGACCGAGGGTACTTCCACACGAGGCACGCAGATGTTAACGGCAGTGGAAAGTTCCAAGGAACAGCTTGTGTGTTTTCGGAGTACTTCCCCGATGCATTGTCAGCAGTTTGCAACGAAGGGCATTACATTTCGCAACAGGCTGGCATCATGCTTTTAAAACTTGTATTGAAGCCTACAGAACTATAGGGATGGTCAAACTGATCCCAAAATGAACGAGAACTAACTAATATCCGCAGGCGAAATTAAGAATATAAATTAACCTAACATAGCAAAGCAGATCTGGTAAGAGGGTTGCTTTAAAAGTTTCTACAATCTCACACATCAAAGTCATCTGCACAATCACGTTCATCATGAAACTAAAGGCTTGTTCAACTTTAGACCGGAATTTTGTTGTTATAGCTCTATAAATTGAAATAAAATGAAATCGCTAATTCAGCGAATCTACAAGACCATTTAGCAGTCTTGTCAGAGTTTGTTTGTTTTTAAATATTTTATAAAGTATTTGTCAAAATGTCCGAACAAGCAGTGAGCCTAAAGAATCGTTATATAATTTCTTATAAGTAGGAAGTCAAACATTTTTTCTAAGCTTGCAAGTCCAATTAGTGGATAACACTCTTTCAAAATTTCAAGTCTACGAATGGTGTAAAACATTTAGCAAGGCCATGCAGCAATCCAAAATTTTTCTCATACACTATTCCAGCGAGCTTCCGTTACCAAAGAGAACACAGAGTTGATCAGGTTGTTAAAGATAATTGTTTGTTTCGATTGGATAAATATCAGAAATTGTTGGAGTCAATGTGGGAAGTCAAGAAGAACAAAGTTGATCAGAGACATAAGACTTCTTCATGATAACGCGTGAGTTTACGCTTCCATTTTAACTAGCAATTTTCTTGAAAAATACGCTGGGGCGTGAGACACACTACCACACCTTCTTCCATATGGCCCTAATTTATCGCTTTGCGATTTTCATATTTTTGAGCCGTGGAAAAAAGCTTACGGAGAACTACGATTTCGAAACAGTAATGAATTTGAACAGTTTGCAAAATTGGCTATATACGCTACCAGAATAGTTATATTATAAATGTATAATGAAGTTACCAGAAAGATAGAAGCGTCGCATAGAATTAGAAGGGGAATGTGGGAAACATTAGTAGTTATTATTTTGTAAATTTTGTAATCGAATAAATTTTTACAGCACAATGTCGGTATAAATTTGAACTCCCCTCGTAGTTCTAATTGTTTTATATTGTAGTGGTCCTTACCTGACTGCTAAATCTGCTACAGCTAATTCAGTACAAATTTCCAAATGAATTATTACGAGTAAATATACGGAAAGCGTTCGCACTAGCTTTGTTGACGAAACTAGTCCTGAATGTTATGGTAGAAACATTCCGCCTCCAATACATACTCTGCTTTTTGTTAGAAGGAAGAAATGATACCAACACAAATCAAAACGATAATCACACCAATAAAACCCAGTCTAAAGTCAACTTCTATATACTGCACGACAAAATCAACCAACCACCTGAAGAACAATTTCCTATTTACTTCTTTCTGTAGTATGGACAGGTAGTTAATTGCAGACATTTTTTATACAATACGACAATTATGTATTTCTAAAAATATTGCGCATATCGGGTGCAGGAATACTGACCTTAATAGGAGAAAACATTGTTACCGCGGAAAACCTCCGTTTACGACAGGTAAACCTGAAGGTTGCTCAAACTAGCTCGGTGGGAAGAGATGGGTCGTAAGCTGGAAGAACAGGAGTTCGCGATAATTAACAAATTTTTACTCGGACGCTACCCGATCTGTCTGCCGACGATCTATTAGGGAATTATACCAGGAAAACTTCTTCTCGATGGCAGTTGATAAACGGCTCAGCACTGAGACACAGGCCTGATCTTTAAAAAGCTTATCTCATTTTAAAAATACGCCGAACTGCACTTAGCTTTGCAAAATGAAATCAGACAGTTAGTTCGAGAACTTTTAAAAGGGTAACATTGATAAAAATCTATTCAAGCGGGCCCCAGCTGAAGACCGGAACTGAAACAAACACTGGTAACAAAAGAATCCCTAAAAATTCTATCTGCTCGTGACGTCACGTCGCCCAATAAGGAAGCTATAACGTGTGTTCGCCTGGGTTACAGTTCCTGGCGTCACTATTACTTATAACTTATTAAACACATACAAAATTTGAAATACTAAGCTAGATACATATAAGGTATACAAATTTCGCGGTAAATTATACATGCGAAAAAACGGGTCCAACGTGGCTGAGAACAGCGAAGTAAGCGACTGTAAAAACGATGCAGCAACCAAGGTGGTTGATCATTGCGGTAAGCGAAACCCCGTCACGTCAGAGCCCAAAACCGCGAACTCGAAAACGGAAGCAAAAAACTGGCACAGCTGGGCTTTCTCCAACAGCTACAATCACGAAATAGCAATACTCATATCACAACTTGAATCGAGACGAATTTCATCCCACCACCGCGTACATAAAAACACTGTCGACTTCAATTCTCAAACGGACCTAACAACATATAACTCGGCATTCAATGCAATCCAAGAAGAAATAGAAATGAATGGATACTCTGTACTCAATGAATGACCGTTTTTGAATATACAAAAACATGAGGACCAACTCGCTTCGCGAAAAGCATACGTTGAACGCCTTCTCAACATTCCAACAATTATAATATCTGTTCAAAAGAAAACAAACAAATTATTATATTTCGATTGTCTTGCAACGATTTTTATTGCTACTCGTCTAGCTTACTCATCCTTACACCCACACTAGGCATACCTCCAGTTCGTGACTGTTGCACGTTTTTGCATTTGGTGTTACAAAAGTCAATATGTTTCGTGAGATCTGTTTCGATGAAAACTATTTTATCTACGACCACTACTAAAAGTAGGCCTTTTAGCGCTAGCTTATTTCACTAAAAGTAACGTTTTATAGTTTAGCGTGGTTAAAGAAATCAGCTGTTTACTTTAAGCGCTTGTGTGGTATAAAGTGAAGTGAGGTTATAAAACTACAATTTCGAACTGGAAGTGAAGTTTTAAAGTTATTCTAGTTACTTCTTGCGTTACAGGTAAAATGTTTTTGAAATAATTAAAGCGTTATGTAATGAATACATTCAGATGTGTAGTATTAATAATTACCTTTCGTAACGGACCTTGACAGTACTGGCTCCGCAAGCATTCGCCCGCACGCCAAGGCCTACTGTTTATTACGACATAAATTACAAGTGTCGTAGATGCAAACTTTTGTTAAATCGATATTTATGGATTAATAACAGTAAAAATAAGGTCGTAGATAAAATATTGTATGCAACGCGTGCTAAAAGTCGTTTATGCATGAGACATGTTATGAAAGCCTTCGGCTTCGTTTCATAATTTTCATGTCTCGTGCATAAACGTGAACTTGTGGCACTTGTTGCATAAATAGCTATTATTCTTCCATGAGGCGCAAATGTCTCGTCATACGTAAAATTACTCGTACTGTCAAGGAGCAACAATGGGTGTTATTGTACTTCTCAAGGAATTACTGTCAGGATGCAATGCTAAATTCAATCCGCATTTTATTAAAAATGTGGAATTTTTCAAATAAAATATGGAAGTCCTTATGATAGCAGCAGAGATACCCAGGAAATGAAATCCGTTTGTAGACACGCCGGACTGACGACCGTCCTGAAATCAGGCCAAGATCAGTGGGTTGCGCCAGAGATAACCGCTTAGAACAAGCTCACATTTCAGGCAAAAACCGTAAACGTTGCGGTAGTAAAAAGATTGATTTTGTAGTTACAGATAACGATTATTGTCATGCTTCGAACTCAGTTGTTCCCTTGCTTAAAACGATGAGAGCAAATCGGTAATTAATAAAGTTCGGCACTTATCGCGGAACATAAATTTTACATCCCCTTTCACGGTGAAGACGAACGAAACAACCCTGTTTGGAGAATTTTCAATCGATATATTCGAAATGATGATTATGGAGAAAGCACTTTTTTTGGTCTTGACCCAATATTTAGATTTTTGCATTTTTAAGGGATGCGCTTTAACAATTTTTGTCTTGTTGTAACGTTTCGCCCCGCGCGAACGCGTTGTTAAATTAAAATTAATTAATTAGCGCGTTCTCCCTCAGCGATTTTTGATTATCAGGGGCTGTAGATCTGGAACGCCCGTCCAGCGATAACGGCGCGTCATCAACGGATCCCCCGCTCCACGTTTGCGCATCTCTGCGCCGGTCCCCCTCTTAAACCCTCCGAGGAAGTTGTTCGCTGCACGAAGCCCGAAGGCGAACACTTATAAGCAGTTCCACGACCGCTCCTGAAGGCATTCATCCACTTGTACACCGACACCTTCACCAGCATCCATTCCCCTCCTAGATCCCGATCCCGTTCCGTCCTGGCTAGTTATTTAATTACGACCTTAGATTCATTTTCCTGACCTGACCCGTAGTCGGCGATAGGCGAAGACTTCTTCAAGAAGAAGGCCGCCTTCACGATTGCAACCTGAAACCTGTCCCATATCCTGTAGAATTGGTACGGGACGAAGTTCGCTTGAGAGCCGCTCCGCCGTTCTGCCCTTATTTTTAACTTGTATCCCCGAGATCCAAATTAAATAAAGGAATCCGAATTCGTTAATAATTTAATGTAACAAATCCTTGAGACGTGTTAGCCGACGAAGACTCAATTTAGAGACCGTCAGGCCCGTCTATGTAAATTAATTTAAATAATTCCAAATCTGTTGATAATTTAATTTGACAAATCCTTAAGACGTGTTTGCCGGCGACGACTCTTTTTTTAGAGACCGCCAGGCCCGTCTATTGAAATAACTTGCTTAGCAAACAACCTAAATTTTATTTTGGAAATAATTATTCCACCAAAGTGCTGGCAATTAAGATATGACAATAGCGTCTCGTAATATCTAGTTCAAAAGCCCGTATAAAGACTAAATTGCTCCCCTCGAAAGAATTGGTTAATGTTTTTATTAGCTACAGAATTCTACTTACCAGTGAAGCCCGAGATCACCTCCTACGCACCAACAGCTAGCTCAAGGACGTTCACCAGGTGAATCTCTCCACCGAATCCTCGTGGCACCGCTCCTTACACCAAACATCACACCGCGAATTCTCCGAGTAAGGGCCAATCCCTTATGAAACCGCCGTCACGTAAGCAAGAATCTGATATCTAGTTAATTAACCTGACATTACAGCAACATGTGCCCGAAACTCTTTCGCTGAGGGCCAAGTGAAGAACGCGGGCCTATCTCGAAGTCGGTCCAGAAGTTACCAGAGGCGTCTCCGCAAGAATTCCCGAGGGGGCTATCCAGAGACCACCGTTTACACGGCTGTACGACGGGTTGCAGCGACAAGGGGCAAGAAGCGACGGAAGATAGATTACTTTTATTTTCGAAATAAATGTTCATTTTCAATTATACAATTATGATTACGTTTGTAAATAGTTCTGAGTATCAATATTAAATTGTTTAAAGCTATCCTGTGTTTGGTTTGCTACGCTTCTTATGTATATCTGGGAAATCTTGACCCTGTCTCCGACTCGACTAGCTACCAGAAAGTTAATTAGTAATTATCTTTGTACCCTTAATGAGCACAAGGGTGGAATATTATATTGTTAAATACAGTTTTATAAAATTTAGTTAAATGGATACTCTAGGCTAGGCAATTTCTTCTATACATTAATACTACAAAGGTAGTACTCAGGTAGTGCACGAGCAACGATATACTTTTTTAGGACATGATACTACCCAACATACTGTTCTTCAAATGCTTCTATGAAGAGATTGGTCATAATTAGATCCAAATGGCTGTGCTGTTGTTCTGCTTGTAGAAATGTTCATTCTAAGGGAAAGATGTCGTACTCAGACATCCTTCTCATATGGCCTTCAACCTTGCAACGATCTGAAACGTTTTTTCAGTTTCGCGAAATTGTTGTATTGCGTGTCCTTCCAAATATAGCCGTATCGTGCCCTTTGAATCAGGCGCATCCAACGCCTGTGTGCGAAGCATGTTGTCTCTACTCATTTTGGATAACTTTTGATGTATTTGGGAAATTTAAAATTGGAACTACGTTTGTTTTGAGAATCTTGCGCATTTAACTTCTCTTGGAAAATGGCCAGTCTTCCATTTCCTTCTGTAACTGATAACGTCGGTTGAGGTCTTGCAAAAGGAGGTGATCCTCAAAAACTTGGGTGATCCCGAATAGTATTGGAAGGCTGATGGAACATCTTAATGCGTCTGGTCGAATAATACCGCTCCCTGATGATATGCATATGTTATTTCGTCAGCAAAAGATTTTTTCTGTGAATCCCTGAGGGACACCTGTCGTTGTTTTGAGAATCTCGAAGGAGCCAGGTCTCTTTATCTGCAGCCTCGTATCGTCCGCTGAAGCGACCACTGCAGCTTAATTGGGGGCTTCAACGAACGACTTTTCGACGCTGAGCACATACGTATAGTTGTGGGTCAAGTTTTTTTTTATTTCACGCAGTTGCAACCACCGACGCCTCCTTCTGCGATCGACATCCGCTTGGCTCGCCGAATTGTCTTGGTTACGGGAGTTATCTGTTGTAAATGTCTAAATTCATTTTAATTTTATAACTGGTAAGCAATCTTTTGTTGGTTATCAATTTCGATCGTTTGTAATTTACTATCCAGTAGTGTTTGGAGGTACAAAAAAATAGTAGACGGGTATATTTTCAATGATAGCCCACTACCTGGCGGTAGGCGACTTTTTTCCATTAACATTTCGTTGTTTAATTGTTTTTTGACGATAGCGACACGTCCACGACTTGCGGAAGTAAATAGCTTTTTGAACCTGATTAAACTTCTAGCAATTAGTGGTATATTCGCTCAACAGCGCAGACAATATCGAGTTCGCCTGTGGTGCGAACTTATCCCAATAGTTGTATAGGGCGGGACAACCTGTTGGTTGTTGAACAAATCTCTGGCGAACGAGATTTGTTTTTTCAATTAGTACTTTAGCGAAAAATGGAAATTCCACGTCAAGAGCGTAGTATTCGTTGACAATTCTTGTTTATGTACTAATTTTAAAATATAAACGTTGATGTTTAAGCACCCACCACATGAAAACTTGCTATAACATCAAACACTAAACACCATCTAACAAAAACAGTCAGGAATGGGAATACGTTCTACTGCAACTTTGCGATTTGTTAATTTTAGTGTATGATATATTATTACGATTCACACCAGTTATACTCGATCGTTATTTAATATTTATAAACAGAACTGGGAGCACTATTAATACATCCAGAAGTGCGTACAGCGCCCATTTTTAAGCATCTTGTTTGAATCGTCTACCCAACCTCCGGTCGCTGATCTCGGATCCTAAATTCGCAATGTTTATGACTCCATCTACTAAGCCTCTAAATCTTACCCGCAGAATTTGCAATGCATGGAGACGCCGGAGAGCATTCGAGATAGCCGTATTTCTTAATCCTACGCCATGCCCATATTTTGCAATGCTCTAATATCGCCTTATTTAATCAAATTCCCACTGTTTTGTTCGGGGGCGTGCTACGAGGTGTTGTTGAACCTAAAGGGCTACGGAGTCCTAAAAATTGAACTAATTAACGCAGAAACTTTCTAACGCCCATCCTTTCCAATGTAATAGCATAAAGTCTTGTAAATGAAGATTTATTGAATTAATTAATGTAAAATCGGCCCAGGATATCCTTTATCAATTCGTTTAGTGAGTAATATCCTTTATCTCGAAATTTTTCTTATTAACCTAATACGTTTTTAATTGAGTCCCACCTCCCCTAATGAGGCTCTTTCAGGACAGTCGGGCAGATTGCTTTCTTAAAAATTCAGGTTTACAAAAACGGAATTTAAATTTCTAATGGACCCTCACTATTAACCCATCAGCATACACCACGGCGTCCCGTATTTACTTCAAAATTAATCGACCTCGTAATTACTTCAAAGCATCTTACGAATATCACTCTCCCTCGCTACTAATTAGGCGTGAGTGCTTTTTACTCTGGCGTATCTCCGGCGCATTGTGAAAGCTCCTCCGGACACATGTGCTGCTCTTATTTATGTTATTTGATAGGTTATCGGGCTTTGTCGCCTTTCCACTTCATCGAGCCCCTTTTGTGTCTCAACCTTTTGACGCTGTAAGCAAATGTGTGCCTGTGAGCCGTGCACCTCTCTATGCAACCGACGCTTCGCAGCCCCCAACTTGTATTATAGCGTGTATTTATTTCGATATAGCTTTATTGAGAGGGTGCCGCGGATATAGGGATCTGAAGTAGTGAAAATATGCACGAAGTAACAGATTTATTGTAGAGGTTGTATTGTAATGATAGGCCAATCCAATATAAATAAATAATGTGGGAATATCACACAAATTACTAGTTAGTTTTAATACGAATTCTATGTTATATCTCAAGGCTTATTAAAAATTATGCTTTGTAATAATTATTTGCTAAATTAATGCACCGGCTTAGCATGAGCAAACTCAAAATCCAAGGGTTAGGTCGTAACGTCCTGTATAACATTTACTTTTGAGTATGACTTTTACACTTGTATGGCAAACGCCCAAATTTTCTGTGAGTGACAGTTTAACCTCTAATTGACGGCAAAAACATAAATGATCGAAACACACAAAAACCAGCATAAATGAACGCAAATTTACCAACAAGCAACAATTCCACCCCAGGTAATTAATAGAAATGTTTGGCTAACCTGTTCTGTTTCCTTCTTGACGTCACAGAAGACGCGAAGCTGGCAATTTTTTTGTTTCCTGCTTTCTGGATCCAAATTCGTCGACCGCAAAATCAAGGGACGCCAAGCTTGTAATTATTCTCTGCAACTCACCCTGCTGCTGGAACCTCTTTCTGGACCTCGTACGATGTCTGCTCTAGGTGCTGCACGATGCTGTATACCCGTCGGAGCTCCCTGGTTGTTCAAATCTACTTCGAAATGTGGAACTTCTATTAGGATTACACTTTCAAGTGACGCCACGGCTCTAATTTTTATCTGGAAGGCTCCCGGCTTCTGCTTTCTGGATGTAGGTACCAAGGAAGGTCCAATCTACACACTGCACACAAATTTCAGCTTGCAGATGCCGCAAAACTGGACGAAAGCAAGCTCCCAAGTTGGACTCAAGTGGGCGAATTTTCCAGGTCACTTCCCTTTTAGATGGCACTTTATAACTCGGTGAAATTTCGTACGAAAAAATGGACTCTGCACACTGGAGATCAAATACAACCACCACTTGGCACAAAATAATAACTTTTAATACTCAAAATTAATCAACTTTTGCGAGCCAATCTTTACAAACAGCTTTCCCTTGGCTTCGCTAATAAACAATGACAATAGAACATCTAGTATCCTAGCAACATGTTACAATTGTTCTCAAATAAGTTTGTACAATGTTTCCTTAACAACTAATTTGTTTGCATAAATGTCAATTCCTCACTTGTTTGCTTTTTTCACTTAAGTTTTAATTAACACTGGTTTCACAAGATTAATTAGCACTGTACTGTTGTCTTTCTTCTAACTTAGGTGGCCTTTTCAATGCTTTTTGCATATTATGCTTCTTTACACTGCTTTCTTACCCTTTAGCTGCGTTAGCGATTGTTGGCACTATAATTTTACTACTAACCGCTGCATACAACTTCTGTAACGCCTCGAAATATCTCTGTATATAAGCAAAATCATATTCTTGTATTGATGTTACAATATCCAATCTGGCAGTCAACATAAATTAGATGCCTTTGCCATAACGAGCACACTTATTGAATAATAAGTTGAACGTAACCCCGCCGATGCTGTTTCATTCAAACGCCAACCTCTGTTAATCAAATTACAGTTATTGCTAATCATATCTTGTGTATTTATTAATGTATAACAATGACTTATTGTTGCAATAAACAAAATACCAATTCTGGGCCTATTTGAATCTTTCTTTCATGTTCGTGTGTTATGCAACCAGAATTGCTATAAGCAATATACCATACCATTACAGTATATAATAATAATAATAATAATAATAATAATAAAGTGTCTTTATTGACATAAATATAAAAAGAAAGTGTTATACATGTAATATTATTAGTGCAGAGCGAAGTTCAGTTGGGCAACATAGTTGCAGACCGCTCCTCCACTTAACCCTGCACAAAAACTATAAACTAAACCTAAAACTAAGTAAACAAATAATTTGAATATTAAATAAAAATGAGAATGCGCATCGAAACAGCACCACAAGTTATTTTGAAAATGTTTCCGTTTTAATTAACCACAAAATATATGTATCGGTAAGTCTCAGAATCAAAAGTTCAAAAGATGATGAAAAAAAACACTCATTTAATTGCAGCAGGTGTAATTGGTCAAAGAAGTAGTTGTTTAAGGCGGCACCGAAACCTAGAAGGTGGTAGCATTTAATATCCAGGGGCAAATCATTGTAAAGTTTTGCAATACATTATAAAAAACATCTTTTTCCTTGCTCGCTAGAAAGTAAAGGTATATTCATTTTACCCCTGAATCTTAAATTTAAGTTATGGACATCGGTGCGATATGTAATAGTGTTATACAGATATGGTGGGCATTCAGTAGCGACTACTTCGTGATAGAGGGAGGCAGCGTGAAAGTAACGTCTGTTGCTCATATTAAGCCAATTAATTTCTTTTAATGTATGCGAAACTCTTTCAAACCTTTTAATGCCAAATATTAAGCGTAAACATGAATTTTGAACTTTCTGAATCCTAGATTTGTCCCGTGCATCCTAAGCAAGGACCATATACTGAATCACAAAAATCAAATTTTGATAAGACAAGACTGTTACACAGCATAATCTTGATTTTTCGATTGAGAACTTGACGATTTTGAAATACCAGGCGAAGGTTACAATATGCACTTTGCAAACATTACACCCACATTCTTTGCCGATTCAACTACAGGTAAAGTTTGGTTATTGATCTTAATATTTACAAAATTGTTTATTTTTAATTGGTCAGTTCTTTTGCCGAATATTAATACTGCTGATTTACCTGGGTTGAGTGTCATAGCATGCTGCTCAGATATTTTTGCTAACTCTGCAAGATCTTTGTTTATCGCTTCACACGCTTCGACAACTTCTTCAGGTTTAAAAGATTTATAAATTTGTGAGTCATCCGCGTAAAAATGAGACGTACATGACTGCAGCACAGAGGGAAGTAAAGAAGTGTAAATCGTAAAGAAAACTAGTCCTAAAATAGAACCTTGCGGTACTCCCGACGTAATATTAGAAAATTCAGATTGTTGACCATGCAAACTGACAGCTTGTTGACGATCGGACAAATAATTGGTTAACAGAGTGACTGCATTTTGACTCAAGCCAATATAGTGAAATATAGAAAGTAAGACGCGATGATTAATTGTGTCGAAGGCCTTGGAATAATCGAGCAGTACAAAAACCGTTACTTCTCCCTGATCAGTTGCCAAAATGACATCATTTGTGATTTTTAATAAAGCCGTGTTACAACTATATCCCCTCCGAAAACCTGATTGCGTATCTGGTATTACACTATATTTGTCAAGATGTTGTCGTAGTTGAAGCTCAATAACTCTTTCAATCACTGTTGATAAAATAGGAAGAATACTAATTGGTCTTAAGTCTTTAAAGTCGCTTGGAGCCGAAACTTTTGGTAATGGTAAGACAAGAGCACGTTTCCAACAAGTGGGAAAAACGGAATTAGATAAGCAATAATTAACAAGATGGGTGATTATGGAAAGTAGAAACGGAACACACAGATTAATTATTGAAATACTTAATCCATCCACTCCAGTCGCATTAGCTTTGATTGACGACATTATTTTTCGTATTTCATTTTCATCAGTGACTGTACAATTACATTTTTCTACCACCGTCTCTTTAATATTGTTTAGATAAAAATTTACTACGTTATCGTCAATATTTGTTTTTGGAATACTATTAATAAAAAAGTTACTAATTTCGTTGGAGTCAGACAGATTAGTGGGCAGATCATTTTTGCGATGTTTGTTAGACATATTTAGTAATTTTCAGTCTTTCCATACAGATGTAGAGCTACTGTTAAATTTACTATCGTAATACCCTTTCTTTTCTGGTTTTATTGCTGTTCCCGTGAGGTTCCTAAGCTGTTTGTAATAATTCCAGTGTTCTGGATTTTTCGTTCTCTTAAAACGATTTAAGGCAACATCACGCGTACGCATCATGTGTTTAATGTTAGTTGTTAGCCACGGTGCATTAGCTTTGGTAAATCTTGACGACGTGATTGGAGCATGAAGATTAAGAAGAATAGTCAGATTTTCAACAAAAAAAATTACTTTACTATCGGTATTATTAATATGATGAATATTGTTCCAGGGTATTGATCGCAGGTCTACAAATTGTGGACAATCAAAGAATTTAAAATTTCTGTACGTATGTATAACAAGTTGAGGATTTAGATGAGGTAGATAAATACAGCAACGTACTAAGTGGTCGTCAGAAACTTCGTGCATACTTAAAACGGAAGCGTTGGAAATAATTTCTTTATTGGATACAACAATTAAATCTATAAGGGAAGATGATAGCTGTGCAACACGTGTAGGCTCACTTACTACCTGCTTCAAACCAAGGCTTTCGAAAAATTCCAGTGTATATAATGTAATGTAATGTCCAACATGTCAATATTGAAATCGCCAAAACAGAATATGTCTTTATTTATAGATAATATTGTTGATAATGTTGTTTCTAAAAAATTTATAAAATCCAGGTAAAAACGTTTGTGCGGATTATAGACTACTCCAAGTGCGTATTTATGTTTCTCGATAGTGATTTGTATCCAAAGTTGTTCAATATCATAATTACAGTTTAAAACGGAGAAAGCTAAAAAGGTTTTAATATAAAAAGCAACACCACCTCCTCTCGTTGTCCTATCTCTACGTACAACATTATATCCTTGAATACATATGGCATCGATCTGAATATCTCCAGTCAACCAGGTTTCGGTGCAAGCAATAATGTCATACTGATTATACAAAACATGCTGCTTAAAATTTTCAAAATTATTTAAAATCGATCGTACATTAAGAGGGGCACATTTTAAAATTTTATTCGTTTTCGGTTAAGCAAGCGCGGTGTTACCGTTGTGGTGCGGCTTCACACATAACTATATCAAAATCATGCGCCCTAGAAAACAAGTAGAACATATTTACTAACTAAGCAGATAAGAATACTCCTAAATATTAAAACCAAAATCCAAAATTATTCTGCAACTAAAGGAAATAAACACTACGTACATTATAATTAATTTGAAATTTAAAAATTAATTGGAATTTTAAAAACATAAATTTAATAGCATAATAAATTAGTAGTAAATTTTAATGAATCGTGTTAGAAGGCTATATAATAATCTTTTTCTTTTAAATATAAGAAAATATTTTACAATACAAAGAAAAATTGCAAAAATGTCTATTCCTACAATTTAAATGTGCAGAGTGATAAATAGATACACACTTTAAGAGCCAAGGCTGTTTAGATATTGGACGGAAAAAATGGGTTTTATTGTGTTATTAAAGTTTACAAACACTTTACCGTCTCTTGTCCACGCCTTATCTTTTCCGACATGTTTTTGGGTTTCTTTTAATAAATGTAGACGCTCTCGGGAAAGGTCTTCGCGAATAACTTCGCCAGTGTTCCGTAATAGTTTCTTGTTAGAATACACTAAATGCCGATATTTGTAGCTGGTGAAGCTCACTATGATAGGACGTGTCTTATGGCATCAAAATAAATTGATATGATTAAATTTGCGAAATAATGACAATAACTGAAGTGGACCAGAAAACTATTTACGTGGTACAAGAGAAACAACTTGGACCATAGGTTCACAACCATATGGAATTATAAAATGTAAGTCGATTTGACGAATATCTCAGTGGTGATGATAAAGGTGACTGTGATGATGACAAATATGGAATTGCTTTGACTCATATCTACTTGCTAATTTTCAAATGCACGAAAGGTATAAGAATTTTAAATAAAAATTAAGATATAATAGACAGTAGTTTTACAAAGGTGTAAAATCTCCGAAGATGGAGAAAAAATAAGAAGCAACGGGTACAGAACCTCTTCTTATTTATGAAGATTTAGTTGCTTCAATGGTATTAGATGGATGAGAGATAGTCATACCATCATAATTATAGTGGCACGGTCCACAATGGCTATTTAAGAAAACTAGCACTTGGCTAAATCATCTGATTGATTTTGCCATTGGTCTTGCAATAGAATCTAAGCCAGTTGATAGATACACCGTAGTTCATATTGATCCGTTTCCAATCAAAAATTCTTCTATAACAAAATGAAATAATATTGTAGCATCATGTGTACGTTTTAACAACAATTGTTTGTTATCAAATGGCAATATAATTTATGATTCCCTGGCAGTATCGGAGTTAACTGATACATTAACCAGATTAATAAAAATTACACTGAAGGAATGATTTTCTAAGAATCTAAATAACCTGTCTAAGGAGAAGCCCATAAATACAAAAAGTAATGTCCTTGCTCTTACGCCATTTGTGGATTCTCAAGGTTTGATACGAGTAGGAGGAAGGCTACACTTTTAAAATTTTTTGTACGAAAAAAAAATCCAATATTACTATATTTTTATAGATCAACACGAAAATGTATTGAACGCAAGACCAAAACGTCCTATAAGTATCTTGCGTGAAGGATGTTGGTCCATCTCTGGCAAAGACTTAGCAAGGAAGATAGTCCGAAACTGTATAAAATGTTTCAAATATTAACAAAATTTAATTAACCCCCTTATGAGTAGCCACCCATTGAACGAACTCTCGCAGTGCCACCTTTGCACTCAACGGGATCAGATTATGCAGGCCCATTTTTAGTTAAAGACAAGACGTCGAGGGTGTAAGAAATTTAAATGTTATACTTCTTTAATCATATATTTTTCGACAAAGGCTTTACACCTTGAATTGGTCACAGACCTAACAACATACTGTTTTTTATCTGCGTTGCGATGTTATATAACTCCTCGCGGAAAACCGCTGAATATATGTAGTGATAATGGCATCAGTGGGAGAAATTGTATTAGCGAAATTTTGTAAATTTTTAAATAACGCTACTGCAATAAAATATGGTATACGTATTTGACTAGTAAATCCGTTGGTATTCCAAACCACCAAAAGCACCTAATTTCGGAGGTTTATGGAAAGCGGGGGTAAAAAGCATTAAACACCATAGAAGAGTATTTTCAAACACACCACTTACGAGGAATTTTGCACTATTATTACACAAATAGAATCCTTTCTTAATTTCCGCCTATAAACTTCATTAACAACCAGTCCAAGTGAGCCTGATTTTCTAACTCCGGCGCATTTTCTGATTGGACGACCATTTACCACGGCACCTTATTCAAACGTACGAGACAAACCACTGTCTTGACTAAATCGTTTCCAACACATATAGTTAATGAACTAGCATTTTTTGGTTGAAATATTCGAAAAACTATATCAGCGAACTTCAGCAAAGGAGCAAATGGAAGCACAACCAGGACTGCCTAAAACCCGGAACAATAGTGTTAGTCAAGGAAGACAATCTACTACCAGCCCGATGGCAGATAGGTAGAATTCTTCATCTTCATCCAGGAAGCGACAATATTCTCGCGTGGCTACGGCGAATTGTGGTAATCGTTCGGTAGTGTTTGAAGTTGTGCGCGTTACTCTTTGAAACCCTGAAAATATTCATGAACGCACATTATCAAGAATCTGTGCGTTGACAGCTTAAGTTCCTGAATACAGACTTACCACAATTTAAAACAAAACGTTATAGACAGTTGTTTAGATTATAATGGCTCCTTACTCCGTGTTTTAGATTCACAATTTTTGTACATATTATACATTTCATTTATATTAAACCTCCCTCGAATTGTCAAGGCCGGCAGCATGTTAGGTCTTTCGAATACTTACGATCCGACTGCTGTCGAACGGCAGAGTTGTTGGTTCACGTACAATAAAGACGTGTTTTTCTACGAAGGTATTGTTAGTTCTGCATATCAACCTACAATCCGCGTTATTCTCGCGTAAATCGGCTATCGAAGAGTACATCAAGCATTCATTGAATGGTGTACTGACAGATGTATTCTAGGGGTGTTTAGTAAAGCTGCAGACAAGATAATTGTAGTTTTTGCGATGGAAATAATAGTAGGCGTGATTGGATATCCATCACAATCATTTTATATAGCGATGTGCGACGTTTGATTATTTTTTAGCCTTAAAATAATTTTCATGCAGGATTTTTTACTGGAACAGGATAATCTAGTTACTCTTTATGCGTAGGTACCTCTTTAAAGGTGGCACTCCATATAAATTGTATTATAATATTCTGAAATTGTTTGTTGCCGTACCAACTTAATTACTGAAATATCAAACTGAGTTTTTGGAACGGGAGAAAGATTTTACGCAGTTGAACTTGTAGTGAAATAAATCCATCGTTGTAATAGACATTTCTGATGCAAAATAAATCTAGAGGATGATTATATAAGTTTAATATTCTCAAGAACGTTTCATATTTATCGGGCGTACTCAACGAGCATTTTTAATTAAACGAAGTTCTGGTTGTTATTTTTAAATTAAAAGACCGTTTGCATTTTTCATAAGTTATTCCTCTTTATACGGTTTGCACACAAGTTCGCCGCGGAAGGATTTGTATTCGCACCGACAAGAGCAGGAAAACTTGGAGGTAAACAGGAGTTGGCAAGAGCCATTTTCAAATGAGATATTTTACCCTCAAAATAAATTACCATATGTGATTTTTCCGTCAATATTTACCGTATTAGGTTCGCAGACATTTCTGAGTTTAGACAGCCCCGATATTCCCATCTAACTTTCAGTTCCTATGCTATTTTCGTATCGGTGTTTGCATTTCTCTGCTTCGCTGACGACCCTCCTCAGACCCGCTTTTATCGCAAATATTTCTACATTCTGTGAATATTTTCGTTCTTGTACCGCAACCTCTTTTTCATTAGAGGGGGATAAGCGGCGAGTAGGGAACATCTGCATTACAAGCATTAAAATGGAAATAAATTGGTTGTTTTTATCTAATCTGAAATTGGGGAAAGCTTCCATCAAGCCTTGCATCGTACCGTTCGCTTGTTTTCTTGGCGAAATGGAATGCATCCTTCTTGCTACACAACAGATCACAAGGCGAAATATCATAATTTAAAATGGAAAACAGCCGCGGGGGGTTATTTTCGAAATGCAGCTTCGAAATTAAGCTGTCAGCTTGTCTTTCTAGAACCAAGGTTCTAGCAGAAGGGTGAACTGGAAAGCTATAAGCATCTACTTACCACTTTTCTATTTTATAGGGCAAGTGATTGTCTTACAGAGACAGAATCTTCAATTTAATTGAGTTTTCGATCGTACAATCTTGCAGTAATCGCCCGAAATTAGACGACTAATTAGAATTAGAGCGTGCTAAACGACCCTTAGCAGACGCTCCACCTCGTTCAGGCACCTGGGAGGTATGTTCTGACCGTGGGACGCCGTAGAATTCGGGATTTAGTAGACATAATTATCTCAAATGATCGTTGGAATCGGTCGATTTCACTCGCCTCACCTACAGCAGGGGCGAGATTAATACGAATTTAAACCCGAATTTATTAGTGCAACCCAATTCCGACTTGTGGCAGGAACAAGAAATGTTTGCTCACTCAGGGCGATTGAAATTCAAACGCAGACGTCTCTGTTTGATGTGGGCATAAACTACCCGCTTTACTGCTGTTTCCATGTTTCGTTCTTTATGTGGATTTTTTATCGTTCTTTATTTCAACGGAAAAATCGTGATATAGTATCACTTGACGAAGGGAAGTGTCGACATTTAAAGATTAACACTTTGCATATACATGGTGACAGTGAGATCAGGATTATGTCTCTATCTCCGTTACTTATCAACGGATTTGGATGAAACTTGGTACACGAATATTAAACACAATTTAGGATTAACAGTCAGATATAATCCGGTTTTACCGGAAATGTAATTAACTTTGATTTTTAAATGGTTCACTCTGTATATTTTATGTTTTTCCGAATCTACCGCTCAAATTATACACGCCAGCGTTGCCAAATTTGCTTAGGTATTACACAAAAATATTGTAGAAATTTATTAATTAAACATTTTTCAGTTTTACATAAAAATAAAACAGTTCATGATGCATATCGTTAAATCGGTAATTGCATTTTCTATTTGTCATTTAAAAACATGCTTAAAAAACGTGTTTAACAAACTATTCGTTCATGAATTATTTATTATTCATCTAATAATTGACGAAAAAGCTATTATTGTGCATTACTAGAGTCAATTAGAACATATCTTCTCCAGTCACGGCCTTCTATGATTAAAAATAATATTTGAAAACGTTTTTATGTTTAGAAAAATGAAAGGTTGGCAAGACTTTCGTATGCAATTTGAGTCGTACATTCCAAAAATAATAAAATATGCAGGGCGGTCCATTAAAAATTAAAGTTAATGGTATTTCCGGTGAAACCGGAAGTCGCTCATTTTAACGATATTTATTCGTCAATCAGAAATTATGTCTACTATCGCCGTGTTAAATTTCATCCAAACCGATTCATAAATAAAGGATATACAAGCATGGCCCTGGTCTCATTATCAGCCGGTATAGGTAGATTTTTTTTAATATGGAAGGCGCTATCATATCACAGTGCGTACTGTCTCACATTTCTGCTGAAGAGTTTGGCCATATTCAGTTCTTGATACTAAAATTTCTGAAGATTTTTTGAGTGTGCTATTGTATAAAAATGCCCACTTTTTCACGTGTTTGCTGAACAGTTGGTTCATATCCAGTTCTTGGTTCTAGAAGTTCTACAAAAGATTATTTGAATGCGTTAACCTGCTGTTGTATAGAAATGTTTCTGCTGAACAGTTTGTTCATATGAAATTCTTAGACGTTCATAATAGTTCTGAAATTTTTTTTGGGCAGTTCCCACTTCTTTGCAGTCTTGCTCCAGTTGGTCCATATGTAAGATTATTTGAATACGTTATTGTGAAATCATATCGAAATGCGCACTCCCTCAAGTTTCTGCTGAACAGTTTGTAACGAAGAGTATGGCAATATCAAGTTCATGATTAAATGTTTCCACAAGTTCTGAAGGACCTTTTTTGAATGCCTTACATATAAACCGTTCAATAGTTATTTGCCAAGTAGGTAGACATGGAATTTTGTTTTTATGTTTAAGAAAATTAAAACTCCCTAGAATCTCTTTCTGACACTTTGTCAGAATCAGCTGTTATGTACAGGAGGCTCACAAAAGTGTCTAATTTGATATTTTGAGGTTAAACGTGCAATGTTGCCAGTGCTTTCATACTTTGTTTGCCACTAGGCATAATATGTATGGACATCAGCGTTATGGATACCTATCTGTCAAATTGTAATACTAGAGCAATATGCCAAAAGTAATTAAAGGTGACATAAAACTGAAAATTACAAAGGCCTACAGGCATTATAAAACCGACAGGCCAAATCTTACTGAAACTTAAATCCTTGCCCGGCTTACCGATGTTTGGGATGCAAGTATTTATGCATAAAACTTAACTGTACTCGCCCGTAAGACTCGACGTTCACGTTATGCTTTATATTGAGAGTACTTTTGAGCATCGAATAGTGAGTCCACAATGTTGATATGAATTTTTCACTTATTTCCTTAAAGTAAACAAGCACAGTATCTTCAGAAAAGGAGGAAGTTTTGTTTTTTAGCCGCCATTCGTTGAAACTGTTGTACACAGTTTCATAGTTTTTTCTCGATTGTTCTGGTAGCAAATCCAACGAAACTGCCTTTGCTGCATTTGTGATGTCTGGTGGAGTACACTGAATTTTATTTTTGCTGTCTTCTATGTCCATTATCCACCTTAGCTTTTACACACAATGATAAAAATACTATTTCCGGTTTTGAAAATCAAACGTACAATTTAAGGTTGTCACTGCGTTCGCTCGTGTTCTAAACAATTCTCGTGTAATATGGCCAATTATATTGTAGCTAGACAATGACCCCTTGTGTAAACTGCAAGCTTGCAACCTTGATAAGATAATAGCTTCTTTCTGTAAACTGCAAGTCTGCAAACCTTGAACGCACGTGGCTTCCTGTCTCACGCTCCCTTTTTTAGATAACGCTTATCTTAGCTGATTAGACATAGTATATATACAAGTAGTTTGCATCTTTTAATTAAGCTCCAGTCAGTCGATAAGTTCCAGTGTGTTCGTATCATAGCTAGATGTAAGATATTGTCCGGCGACTAGCTGTGTGCTTCCAATGTTATATTTCATTGTAAAATAAAAATAAACGTTTTTTAAAAAGTCGTTTCGGCGGCCTTTTAATAAAACTGGCCTACATTATACACTGATTACATAATATACTATTGTATACAATTTATAATTACAATAAAAAAACGACTTTCATGATACCATTATGCCTACTCAACAAAGTATGACACGTATTCAGAATCAGCAAGTTGTCTTTCATGAAATTTATCTTAACCAATAATAAAAGTGGCACAAAATTCAAAACCAAATCTGGCAACCACGTTTTGTACATTAACATAAAATTATCATTTTGTATAAATTGGGCATAACCTAACTTTTCTTAATGCCTGACAGCATATTTACAGGGTGAAATTCATCACCCTAACATGGCCTCCTATCTGGCAAATAACTATTGAACGGTTTATAGATATGCCCACTTCGTTGTACTTCTGCTGAATAGTTGGTCTGTATCCAGTTCTTGGTTCTAAAAGTTCTGAAGAAGATTTTTTGAATGCATTATCCCGATATACAGAAATACCCATTTCCTAACGTTTCTGCTAAACAGTTTGTTTACTTGAAATTATTGTTTAGACATTTATCAACGCTTTGAGGATGATTTGTTCACCCGATATCGTATGGGAATGCCCATGTTCTCCTGCTTCTGTTGCACAGTTTGTTCATATCAAACTCTTGATTAGACGAAAGTTGCAAAGAAGATTATTTGAATGCGCTATCCTGATATCGTACAGAAATACCGATTTCCTCACGTTTTTCCGAACAGTTTGTTCATTTCACATTCTTGTTTATACGTTTCTAAACGTGCTGAAGAATATTATATGAATTCATTCGTCCGATATCGTATAATAACGCCCATTTTCTCAGTTTCTGTTGCAGAGTTTTGTTCATATCAAACTCTCGATTGCCCGTTTCTCAGTTTTTGTTGCACAGTTTGTTCATATCAAACTGTCGATTAGATGTTTCTAGAAGTTGCCCAATTCCTCAGGTTTCTGCTGAACAGTTTGTTTCTATCAAATTGTTATTTGGATCTTTATAAACGTTCTGAAGAAGATTATATGAATGCGTTCGCCCGATATGAAACAGAAATGTCCACTTTCTCACGTTCCTGCTGAATAGTTTGTTTATGTGAAATTATTATTTGAACGTTTCTAAACGTTCTGAAGAAGATTATACGAGTTCGCCCGATAGCATATAGAAATGCCCAACTTCTCACGTTTCTGATGAACAGTTTGTCGATATCAAGTTCATGATTAAAGGTTTCTGAAGTAGATTTTTTCAATACCTTATCATATAGAAATCCCCACTACTTCATAGTTATATTGAATAGTATCCAGTTCTTGATTCTAAACATTCTGTGGAATGCTATTTGAATACGTTATCCGAAAATCGTGTAGAAATGCCCATTGCCTCACGTTTCTGCTTAACAGTTTGTTCATATCAAATTCTTGTCTAGACGCTTCTATACGTTCCGAAGATTATTTGAATGCTTTCGCGCTATATTGTATAGAAATGCCCAATTCTTCAAGTTTCTGCTGAACAGTTTGTTTATGTGAAATTATTCGTTGAACGTTTCTAAACGTTCTGAAGAAGATTATATGAATAAGTTCGCCCGATAGCATATAGAAATTCCTAATTTCTCACGTTTCTGCTGAACAGTTTGTCGATATCAAGTTCATGATTACTGGTTTCTGAAGTAGATTTTTTTAATACTTTATCATAAAGAAGTCCCCCATTACTTCGTAGTTATGTTAAATAGTTGGTACGTATCCAGTCCTTAATTCTAAACATTCTATAGAATGCCATTTGAATGCGTTATCCGAATATCGTATAGAAATGCCCACTTCCTCACGTTTCTACTGAACAGTTTGTTCATATCAAATTCTTTTTTAGACCGTTCTAAACGTTCCGAAGATTATTTGAATGCGTTCGCTCGATATCGTTAAGAAATGCCCATTTCTTCAAGTTTCTGCCGAATAGTTTGTTTATGTGAAATTATTATTTGAACGTTTCTAAACGTTCTGAAGAAGATTATACGAGTTCGCCCGATAGCATATAGAAATGCCCAACTTCTCACGTTTCTGATGAACAGTTTGTCGATATCAAGTTCATGATTAAAGGTTTCTGAAGTAGATTTTTTAAATACCTTATCATAAAGAAATCCCCACTACTTCGTAGTTATGTTGAATAGTATCCAGTTCTTGATTCTAAACATTCTGTGGAATGCTATTTGAATACGTTATCCGAAAATCGTGTAGAAATGCCCATTTCCTCACGTTTCTGCTTAACAGTTTGTTCATATCAAATTCTTGTCTAGACGCTTCTATACGTTCCGAAGATTATTTGAATGCTTTCGCGCTATATTGTATAGAAATTCCCAATTCTTCAAGTTTCTGCTGAACAGTTTGTTTATGTGAAATTATTATTTGAACGTTTCTAAGTGTTCTGAAGAAGATTACATGAAGGAGTTTGCCCGATAGCATATAGAAATGCCCAGTTCCTCACGTTTCTGCTGAACAGTTTGTCGACATCAAGTTCATGATTACTGGTTTCTGAAGTAGATTTTTTGAATACTTTATCATAAAGAAGTCCCCCATTACTTCGTAGTTATGTTAAATAGTTGGTACGTATCCAGATATTGATTCTAAACATTTTATAGAATGCCATTTGAATGCGTTATCCGAATATCGTTTAGAAATGCCCATTTCCTCAAGTTTCTACTGAACAGTTTGTTCATATCAAATTCTTTTTTAGACCTTTCGCTCCGACCGTTCGCTCGATATCGTTAAGAAATGCCACAAGTCTGTGCTGAACAGTTTGTTTATGTGAGATTATTATTTGAACGTGAGAAATCACGTAGTGCAGTTGGGTAGGCGCTAGACTTGCATTAAGCAAGTCCTCGGTTCGAATCCCGCGGGTGCCGGAATTTTTCCGCAGCCTTGGCGATTGGAATCGGGTTCGGTGAGACCATTCACAGTTGGGCACCAAATTAACTGTGCTCTACTCAGAACCACAGACCTAATAGATAGAGTAACAAGGTCCAAACGTCACCATGACACACACCTCACACAATGGTTGCTGCGTAAGCACAAAAGGCGCACTCCAACTTTGTATCCCGAACCCGGGCCAAGTTGAGCATTGTACCGCCAGATGCAAGCGTATAAAGCACCAGCCTCTACACCGCAAGGTAAAATGAGGTTATCGATAATACATGCATTATTTGAACGTTTCTAAACGTTCTAAAGAAGACCATATGAATGACTTCGCCCGATAGCATATAAAAATACCCAATACGTTTTTGCTGAATAGTTTGTTCATATTCAGTGTTTGCTTCCACAAAGATTTTTTGAATGCCTTATCATATACAAATGCCCATTACCTCATAGTTATGTTGAATAATTGTTCTATGCCCTGTTTTTGATTCTAAAAGTTCTCGAGAAGATTATTTGAAGGAGTTATTCCGATATCGTATAGTGCTCATTTCCTCACATTTTTGCTGAACAGAATGTAAAAATAAAATATTCTTGATTAGATATCTCTCAAAAAGATTTTTTAAATGAATTATAATTATAATATGGGGATGCTGACTCGCACATTTCTGATGAACAGTTTGTCTTTATCGAGTTCATAATTATAGGTTTCCACATGTTTTGAAGAAGCTTTTTTGATTGCGTTATCACATAGAAATTACCGCTTCCTCATATTTCTCGTGAACAGTTGGTCCATATCCAGTTCTTGATTCTAAGAGTTCTGAAAAAGATTATTTGTGTACACTATCATATAAGTGCTAACTTCTTCACGTTTCTGTTGAACAGTTTGTCCATATCCAGTTCTTAGCCTTAAAAGTTTTGCAGACAATTATTTGAATGCGGTATCTCGGTATCATATAGAAATTCACACTTCCTTACGTTGCTTTAGACGTTTTTAAAAGTTCTGAAGAAGATTATGTGTATGCGGTTTCCTTACAGCATATAGAAGTGCAGACTTCTTCGGATTTCTGCTGTACAGATGGTTCATATCCAGATCTTGATTCTTAATGCTCTGAAGATTATGTGTATCGCTATCGTATATTAATGTCCACTTCTTTACGTTTACTCTGAACAGTATGTCTATATCCAGCTCTTTGTCCTAAAAGTTTTTCAGAAAATTATTTGAATGCGGTATCCCGATATCATATGGAAATGCCCATCTTCTCACGTTTTTGCTAAACAGTTTGTTCACATTAAATTCTTCTTTGGGCGTTTCTAAAAGTTCTCAATTAGTTATTCAAATGTGTTGTCATATAGAAATATCCACTTTCTCACATTTCTGCTGAAAAATGTGTCCATATCCAGTGTTTGCTTCGAAAAAGTCTGAAGAAGATTTTTTGAATTCGTTATCCTATAGAAAAGCCCCCTAGCCCAGGCACCTTAAGGAAATTCTAAGCAAATCTAAAAAAATAATGTAGTCCTGATTTTTAGCACAAATGTTCCTTAGCACTCTAAGAGCTACCCCTCAAAAGGCCCCGCCTCTGGGGTGCCGGCGTCATAGTTTTTTTGGAGCAAGAAAGGGTAAGGGCCAGTACTACTAGGAAAACTTTACAGGAAACCTGAAACACATAATATAGTACTGAGTTTAGACAGAAATATTTCTCAATGCCATGGAAGTAGCCATTTAAAAGTCGCATCCGCTAGGGTGCCGGAGTTGTAGTTTTTCCGAGCAAGAAAAGGCTAATAGTCCAGTAACAGCAGACAAAATCAAAGGAAATCTGAAACAAATAATGTAGTATTAATTTTTAGTACAAAACCGTTTTTGAAACAAATAGTCGCTTGTCTAGAAGACTGGCCTATGAGTAACAAGGGTACACTAAAACACATGTTACATAAGTAATTCGAAATAGCACAGCTAACAATGTGACAACCTATAAATCTGAAACGCACGTGAATTGTACCTTTTCCATGAAATCGAAAATCTCGGAAATCTAAACTACGACATCAGAGAGACAATAGGCAAGTGGAGAGTTATGTTAATAATTGCTATACATGTTCACCCTTCCTTTTTTTAAATATTTTACATTATTTATTTCAAATTTTTGGGATACAAGTTAATTTTGACCCAGATACAGTAGCAACATTTCACCATGGGCTGTTTTGCTCAGTGATATTAATTTGAGTTTACTTGCTTCTAAGCCAATATATTAGGTCCCATTTTATATTTACAATGGAACCCTGCATATATGGACACAATTCCACAACAGTAAAATTAATGCAGAACCATTAAACCTTCCAAAACGTCCAACCCACCCTTCTCCATTTAGTGTTGAATAACCCTTTCGTTGCTCGAACTGATAATCTTAGTCGCGACTGTGCCTGCAATCTCTCTGTATTCAAAGGATTTAAAATATTCAAGAGGTTGACTTCCCCATATAAAGATTTACTCCGGGCTTAACCCGACTTTACTAATAAGCACCATACTTTGTATCTTTAACCCCCATAACACTTTCACCAAGATCCCTCAATTACCGCGGGAGTTGTGTAACGCCGCTCTAGCATTGTTCAGGATAGGGTATATTATCTTAGAGCTCTAATGCGCTGATCTTTAACTGGGATTTGCTCGAAACGCACGGGTTATCAGCGTTTATTTCAGGTTGTATGAAAATTTATTCTAACGGTTATTGCGCCGGTATTAAGATGGCACTTTGTTGTGCAGTTGCTAGAATTTTTGTTATCACAACAGGAATTGTGCTCAGACATGGGGATTTGCGAAATGGAGATCATAAGAGGGCGACATAAAATATATGCTTTGGGGCTGAATTTAATTTGTATCCCCGGAATAAAACGGAAATAAACGCTAAGTGGCTTCGGATAAGCTCAGCCTCGCCGGCCCTCCAGAGGGCGAAGGATATTTTGTTTTTAATTTATAATTTCCTTCCTTGGCTTTTCGGCTTGGAGAATCTCGTTTCCTAACATCGCGTCTATTGATTTTACACTTTCTTAATTCATAATGGATATGACAACAGTTCCTTTTCTTTTCGCGCCGTTAAGGTGAAATTAGAGTGATTATTATACTCGAACATCTGTCAGAATATTCGTGAGTTTGTGTTGTAGACATTTTCTATGTTGACTTCAAGCATTATATTGTATATTCCTTTATTATAGATGTAATATAGTACATTTGTTGTTGATTCGTTTTTTCTTAACAGAATAATGCTTTCATGTAAATATGTTTCGTAGAAAATAAAGCTTGTGTTTGTTGTTTCAGGAAATATTGGGTTATTATTCCTTGGTGATTAATGTGAGTTTTGGTTATACGAGTATATTTTAATGTAAAAGATTGAGGCAGCCATATGCGAATGTCCATTTGTGTGGGTAAGTGCTAGTTTTATCGCAGCCATTTTTATGTTTTTTGTGCGTTTATGTAACGGTAGTTGGATGCATTTGGTCGTACGGTCACTTCCAAGAATGGATGTTTTTCCCAGTTCTTTGTCTAATTTCGTCCCGAGAGACCTGAACAAAAACACCAGGGCGGTTACTTAATGGAATGTAATAATGTCGAAGAAAAAACGCTTAGCTTCTATTATGCGAGACTTATGAAGTAGATATTTCTTGCTCGACAATAAATTAGGGGTTGGTCCCGTAAGCGTGTAATTTAATACGGCATGGAGCTAACATCTTAATTATAAATTTAATCATGATTGTTGCTGAGAAGCATGTGTGGTCGCGTAATTAATGCGTTTGCGTAGCGTTCGTGCGTGTTGCGTAACATAAACCTGACCGTTTAATTGCGTTTTAAAACCCACCTTAATCTTTGATTATGAAATAATAATATAAAGCTCTGCGTTTCAACATTAAGCGGATGGTAGAATTACTAGCTGTAGGAGTCGGAACTTAAATATGCTGTCAAGTCGTCTCTGCTTTTCCAAGAAAATATGAAAGAATTGCGATGTAAAAAAGCCATCAACATTTATCGTAGATATTCGAATTGATGCTTTTGTTCTTTAATGCAAACCGACACGATCTTCTGCATTTTCATCTAAGTAATAGAAACAATTATGTCTATTTACCACCCCATTAAGGTGGAATCTTGCTTCATCCGTCTACAAAATGCGATCCAATGACTGATTTCGATCGTGTTTATCTGCTAGCATGTCCAAGAAGTTGTTACATAATTCAAGCCTTCGTTCGCGATCGTCTTCATTTAGTGCAAGAATTAGCTCTAGTCTATAGCATTTTAATTCAATATTTTTAATAAGCCGAGAAACCGAACATTTAGATAGTTGGAACTGACGAACTAGCTGCTGTTGAGACGTTGTTGGCTTCTCTAATAACTACTGATGCACTTTCTTGTATTGATTCGTTACTTCATCAGTTCTTTCAAATGTATTAACCAATTTCAAAATTTAATTCCTATTTGGTGTTTGCCTTCCAAATACTGGCCTCCACTTCTGTTGGACTAATACTGCTGCCGTACCATCTGTTCGGTTAATTTTGTTGCAACATCTCTTTTTCCCTGTTCTTAATGTTAGCTCCATCTGCCGAGGTGCTTCAACCAAGTTACCACTCCTTTCAGGGGCGCTTTGTACATTACATTTGGTGCTGAAACGATAATAAATTAATCTTTTAACGCCATTGTGACGTGTGGGTTCTGTTTTTTTTTATAATGGCGTCGAATGTTCTGCTTATACAAATGGCGTATTTAATAATAATAACTTTGAAGTCGTTTTAACTAATATGCAGGGTGATTTATAACGGGCGGACCAAACTTCAACAGTCTGTTGGGGAGGTTATTTTGAGTAAAACATATTCCATAAACATAGGTCGTATTCCATTTAGTTACCTAACTACAAGAGATCAAAGTTTTATTAAGGGGCGGGTAAATGTAAAACCGCTCAAAGTAGCTAATGTTTCAAGCGTCATATCTACTACGTATGTGGGCCAATCATATCAACCTTTTTTTTGTATGATAGCCTGTAGTTTTATCTGCCTTAAGTTTTTCTCAAAAACGAAACATAAATTCCAAATTCTGGTTACGGCAATGTCCTAGACTTCTTAAATCTAGCGCAGGCTGTCCAATACGTGGCCCGCGGGCCGCATGCGTCCCGCCAAGATATTTTTTGCTGCCCGCGGATCAATAGATACTATAATTTTAGAAAACATGAATCTGGAATATAAATTATAAATCGTTGAAAACAATATAACATAGGTACATAGAACAAAGGTACAGAAAACAGTCCCGCCCACCTCCGGTGGAAGGTTTGTCTTATGGTCCTGTAGCGATCAGACACCCGTTTTTGATTGTTTTTTAGTAGTGTTTAGTTCTTCTAGTTGTTAACTATTAAAATTAATTATTACTTTGGGAGTTCTTATTTATCAACAAATGTCATTTTATCTAGCTTTATTATCTCTATACGTAAATTTACATTAATTGATGCACATTTTTTTCTTTTGTGGATATCTCAAGAACGGAAAGGCATTAACCTAATGTTTTTGTTTAGAATTACCTCTAAAACACATGGTGTAAGTTTGTCGGTTACCTCAGGGAAAACCCTGTATATATCTTTTATGTTTCAATGCGTTTTTATATTTATTGCAAATCAGTCTCAAAGTCGCTAAGACACATTTCATGATGCGGCCTTCATGACCTTCAAATTTTTTACAGTGGCCCTTGACCCGCTTGAAGTTGGACAGCCCTAATCTAGCGAATGAGATAATTTCATAAAAATCGTACAAAGGGAACTTGACTTTTTCAAACTTATTTTTTACATTTTTTCAGAATTTATTCTATTTTTTATCTCATACACTAGAAATGTGAAAAAGAATAATTGTGATATAAAAAAGACTAAGATTGGACAAGCCGTTTGGAAGAAAAGCTCTTTGGAGATAAATTGCAAGGTGTCTCTAAAATATTTTTGAATGACCTTCCTACCCATAAATTTCCATGAAATCCATATAGTTTGACAGATAAAACTACAGGCTATCATACAAAAAAAAGTTTGATATGATTGACCCACATACGTAGTAAATATGACGCTTGAAATATTGGCTACTTTCAGCGGTTTTACATTTACCCGCCTTTTAATAAAACTTTGATCTCTTGTAGTTACGTAATTAAATGGAATACGACCTATGTTCATCTAACATTTTTTACTAAAAATGACCTCCCCAACAAACTGTTGACGTTTGGTCCGCCCGTTATAAATCACCCTGTCTATAAATTGTAAGGAATTGGTACTAGACGATAGTGTGACTAGAACTTAAAAAATTTGTAACTTTAAAGTGAAGTACCGAAGGAAACTGTAGCGCCACTTTAAATTGCCAGCTAAGTTGAGCCCATCACAAAC
This sequence comes from Agriotes lineatus, assembly GCA_940337035.1. Classification (NCBI taxonomy): domain Eukaryota; kingdom Metazoa; phylum Arthropoda; class Insecta; order Coleoptera; family Elateridae; genus Agriotes; species Agriotes lineatus. The sequence goes on along the minus strand of OW679194.1, from coordinate 17,380,800 downwards.
TGAATATTAAAGCTGCCGTTACCACTCTATAGTTCCACATGGAATTTTAACCGCTCTAATTTTTAACCTCACATTTTCTTCAGATGACCGCGCATTGTCGCACACATTGGTTATGTGTTGTAGTGAAATATAGAAGCAAAAAAGGGAAAATGCTAAATTTTGTTGCTTTATTTTGAAGGAATTTGAAGGTATTTATTTCACCGTTGTTCCCTATCAATGGGAAAACAACGGCATTATATTGTAGCCGCAACATTTAAGTCATTTGTTAACGGGGAGATTAGGATCGAATGTTGCCAGTGTACCGGAGGAAGGATGGTTGCACGTATCCATGTGTCCTCATATGCTCCGAAATTTCTAATTTGAAAGATGCATTAAAAATTGAGAAGGAACTAACAAAGTGCATCTAAAGAGAGCAGAGGAAGAGTTCGTATTTTCAATGCAATTAATTAATTTTGGGCACTAGATGGTGAAGGTTACTTCATGGTGAATTTAGGAGGTGCCGCGCACTTTATAGTAACTGCTCACAGTGACGTTTGATTCTACAGGTAGCGGAAGACGTAATTAATAATAATAAATATTACTTGCAAGTTCCATAACTTTAACAAGACGGTGAAGATGTCCAGAACGTCGCGGCTACTATGAAAACTACTTCAAAATAGTTGCCACTTCAAAGTAGTTGCAACTTTGAAGCCGCATTGCAGTAGTAGAAATTGGTCGCCGCTAACATCATTAACCACTTTCACATTAGTAACACTTCAAGATCGTCCGAAAAGTAACTACGACGTTTCAATACCGGGAAATCTACCTATAAGTCATTATAGTTACAAAGTAACCTTAGTGGTAAAAGCTACGTTGCAGTAACTGTCGATTTGTCGAATAAAGTTTTAGTGGCGGTTACGTGATAGTTATACTCATTTGATGTTTCTGTCTCCGTTACGGGTACTTTGGTACAAGTTGGGATAGGAGTATTATGCTTGTAGAAATTTAAAATTTCGAGGTCATGTCGTTTCCGTTCTGGAGTAAATAGACGTGGTACGTTATTTTCGTCTTTTCCTTAATATTTTATGTAATTTTGTGTCTTAAACTTTCTAGAATATAATTTTTAAACCGCGGAAGAATATTATTACCAGCAAATTTTAGATTTTTAGATATTGGAGATATTCTTTTAATGGGACTGTTGCTTGAAGTATTTAGATATGTTTTACACAATATTAATTCTAAGGGCAGCTTTAGTGCGTTCCTCCAGACCACAGTCTTGGCTTGATGTATTGCGCGAAACGTTTAGGCTGAATTTATGAAGATAAGGCAACACATTGTTCGATGCGATGAAACTTTAGGCGTTTATCTGGGCTTAACTTCAGAACTTTTTCGTGTAAACAAGATAAACACGTGAAATTCTTTTCGGTTAACTCGGAATTCCGCCCACGCGTTCCGTCGCCGCAAACGAGCGCATGAAGTTCGCGATATCTCAGTCCGAAACTCGCAACTTCTCGTGTCAACGTCTGTCTAAGTTCCTCCAACAAATAGTCTTGTTAGTGGGCTAAATGCGTATCGCTCTTATTATTTATTCGGGGAATGACACCCTGGAAGCTACTGCGGCTCGAATTTAACGAATATTAATTTGACTGCCGCTCCCAGAGCCAACATGCGTACGTAATCTTTCGTCTTGAGTTATGTACGAGATGCATATCAAGGCGCTGCTCATCATTTATATTAATAGTGAAAAACGATCTCGATTTACCGATTGCTACTGTGTTGAGTAATGCTTGTTTTCTTTTTGTTGCAGGTGAGGCTCATGGCTACTAGTCTGCAGGCTTGCAATCCGGGAACCATTGATTTTTCTATGTAATTCAGCCAGCACTATGGTTTCAAATTTTGTAAGTTTATCGTTAGGTGATAGTAGTATTTCTGACTAAATTCCCGAAATATGTTAGGAAGAGTGTGATAAAGAAACAAAATGTACATCGGTTTAGTAGAGTTTAGAGAGTTGTCTCCTGGTACTGGATATGTAAACGCTGAACTCAGACCAGAATTTCAAGGAACTATTGGAAAAAGGAAGTGATGTTATTTATAGCTGCCTTTACGCCAATTTTATATGGACCCACAGATTTCATTTCATCAGTAAATTCAAAACCTTGTAACACATGGTGAGTGCCGTCGAGTAGGCTTCATCATTTTCACGGTGGTACCGGCTAGCTAACTATATTTACCACAACAAGAAACGTGATGATTTTGATCAAATACGTTGTGAAAGAATAGTACGCAAAAGCAGGTATACTTGTTAATAGGGTAGATCTACGTAGCGCAATTTTTTAAAATAGTTTTGGCCAATGGTTTTTGTACCAATGCGACCCCTTAAAATGTTTTTAATATGTTTTCCAAAACACGTTTGTTCCCAGGCGAGGCCGAAGTTTTCAAAGCATGAGATGCCACAAATGCAATTATGTAACGAGATGCGTATAATATTTTGTCGATTACTTGTAGAAAATTAGCTTGTTATTATTGTCCGTACATTTTAATAATTTAAATTTAAAACGTTTGTAGGTAGGAAATACTAATAATTCGATCAATAGAGCGATTTGAAATTATGACTTCATATTAATTCCTGAAAATTTGTGCTGGTCATGAAGGCGACTTACGTGTCCTAGGATGCGTAAGTTACTTACGTGTTTACTTCTTTAAACCATGGCAACAATAACAGACATTTTCCCGCTGCTGATCATGTAAGTCAGTGATACAGCCTTAGTAACAAAACGTGTAAGTCGGTGATTATATTGGTTTGCTGCTTTTTCTTGACAACGGAACTTAATATTATTATTAAATTCCTATGATAATAAAATTAGCAAAGCAAGATGCAGATTTAGATGTTTTGTTTCTAAATTGCAAGTGTTTATGTGACATGTGACACTCATAGGTAACACGACTCACGAAAATTAATCCTGGTGACAGGCGACAAACCAAACGATTTTTTCAAAAATCTAGGAAAATTTTGATAAGCAGCGGGAAAAATATAATAAGATAACTCGGAATGTATCGCCTATTAACATTTTCGGCAGGCAACAAGCCGCGACTTCGTCTTGGCTTGTACTTGCCTACCTCAAATGTTAATAGGTCCTTACATTCCTTGTGACTTAAATAGCTATTTTAATCGTAAGCTGCACTCACTAATCTTGACGTTAATGTTTGATGCTTACGATACAGATAGTTAAAAACGCCAATTCATACGTATTTATGTCTCATATCACGTAATCACGAGGTTTTCTGTATTCCATTTAAACTTGCTGTAAAGTTGTTGTAATGGAATTACTGTATTGTTACAACGTTCTCAAAATACTGAGGTTAAGTATATAGACGATGCGGTTCATGTTACTGCTGCGGTTTGTTTTCCATAAGCCAATTTACTGACATGTAGAATGGAGAGAAAATAGCTACGGTTACGAAGCAATTATTCATCCTGTATTTCATATGTGTATACCAGCATTGTATGAAACGTAAGTACGAGTAACAGCGCAATCTCCTAATATGAGAAATTGCAATTCACTCGCAGTTGAAGACGCAGACAAATATTTTTAGTTTAAAACTCTGGTGTTTTCGCTTGATATGTTATATGTGAGCCACACGCTTTGTATCTGTAGTATGGCAAAATTAATTACTTTGATGAATGTAAATTCAACGTTGCGGTATTGCATATTTATGTTGTCATTTCATTTCATACGATGTGACCAGTTTGGAAATCATTGACACATTGACCGCTCTACGTGATACGAAGAGTATTGCATACCTCTATGGTACACGTAAAATCACTCATCGTTTCCTCTGCCGTTTCAAAGGCACGGGAACATTGAGAAAATCCGTTTTAATTGAATTTTAATTTCTAAAAGTTAAATAATATTATTTAAAACAATTATACCTGGAAACATGCAGGCACAAATCCACAATTTATGTGAGCACCAACTGATAAGTCTGACGGGAGCTGAATGGGGGGATCTCACCAGGAGTATTTCTGCCCGTCTGCAGGAGATGTGCTGAGCTCCAAGATATAACCTACCTTGTGTCGTAATTTCTCTGGAAAGCTTATCTTACTTCCCATAATTGCATTTCGCAAATGACGTATTGTAGTCCAACTAAAAATTGGAAAGCTATGTAAAATCAAGTTCGTCATGGAAAATGTAAGTCATGTCTAAGTTAGTTTCATAAAATCAATAAATAATATTCTAATGTCAAGCACCTTTTAAGTAATGACAGTTCTTCACGTAACTGTTTTGTTAAGGCATTGTAACATTTTGCATGATTTAAGATTAAGTAGGTACTAGTTGCCTAACCTTAGTTTTTAAATCCGTATACATACTAGCCTAGAAAATGTATAAAAATTTATGTCTTCCAAAATTCCCAATACATATGTTAAATTTGAAGGTTGTTATCGAAGTATCACTGAATGACAATCAACCATAATTTCATTAATTAAGTTACGAAGTGTTACTGTTCTCAATGATATCCTGTTTTTAAATATCTTTCCAATTTTTGGTTGGAATACTATACACGGCGTTAGATTTGAGAACTATAGAAAGATTACATACATCCAGGGAAAATAATATGAGTAACCTGTTCGCTTAAGACGTACTACACACCCAACGAGGATGCTTTCAAAATGTAGGTTTTTAAGTTTCTCAGTGTGCAACGTGCATTACTTAACTTAATATCACCTATTCAGAATTGACGGCAATTTACAACATGCATTACTTAACTAATAGTACTTGGCAGCCAGCGGCTGGAATTTAGCGAGCTCGAGCTCGAAAATCTGTGGACAGCCGGAGGCCCACAGCTTGACCAAACAAAGATGCATAGCTGTAGCTCAAGGCGTTCAAACGTGCGTCGATGGGAAGTAGATTTTCCAGGCCTACGTCGGCTTGTCGAATAACTTACATACACATTGTCGTTGATCTGTACGCGTTGTAGCAAGAGACTTTCTAGGGTTACGTCAGGCCAGAACGTCGATCTACAGGGTGTCGGCACAAACGTCCAGCTTGGGGAATCGAAATGACGGCTATGCCTTGGGAGCTATTGCATATGAGGATCTTCAAATTGTCTGTAAGGGCCGTCAATCCTCCCGCAATGGCTGGCGCATCGCAGGGAACGATGCACTCCTACTATGTTTGTTTGACCATAGCTGACTGGACTGACCTTGGTTTGCTGCACTCATTTCAGTCCGCGAGAGAAGTCCCAACGAATTGTCAGCCTTTCTCCACATGCATAAAAAGGCAGTGGCGGCGTAAATTTTTAAACTGATTAAACAAAACTATATTTATCCTTATTTATGGTGCGTATGTAAATAAGTAGCGCATCTCAATTAATTTATTTTAGAGTAAGTCAGCCGTTTGCATTGTCAACAATGTTTTGCGTTAAGGTATTTACAGTTTAACTGCTCTCACATAAATTAGCATAATTTTTCACCAGTATTAACTCCATTTGAGTTACACTTAATTTTAGCTGCTTTTCTCAGCATTTAAATCTTTGTGCTTTCTTATGGATATGAGGGAGTTTATCTATTATTTGGGATTTATTGCGCCTGTATATTCTCTTGCTGTTGATTAGTATCCTTTTCAATTAGTAGCATGTTGAAAGCTTAAAATCATCTCAGGGTAAGCTCAAATTTCCTTATCACTGTCTCATTTAGATTGTCTATAATTTTAACCTTTATTTATGTATTGCGGTTATAGTCTTGCTGATTGTACTTGGAAGTTTGTTTTGAGTAGAAAAGTTGAAAAATTGAACTGGGATCTACAGATTGTTGAGCTAAATCAATATAGCAATTTATAGGTTATAATTGCTCGAAACTGGATCAGTTCAGACGTTTTTTGATTTCATTAACAACTACTACCGTTACTATTGCATACTAACGTTCTGCATAATCTAAAACGCAACTAGTGAGGGAACGTACAGATAGTTATATTAACATTTTGTTAAAAAAACTTCTTTTACATTAATTTGTAGCAGAAATTAAAGTATCAGTACAAATAAAAAGTCAGTAGAAAAGTCATAGGAAAACATAAATAGCTTCTAGTTTGTTAGCCACAGCTTGTCCTTTATTTATAAGAGGATCAGCGCCATTTACCCATATGTTGGTATTGGATACCCTTAAATAAATTCCGCCGCTCCACTTTAGAAACATAAACTGCAATGCTAAACAAATACCAGCTTGGCACCCAACGTATGCATAATTGGCAAGACGCTCGTGGTTTCGCTGTACTGCGGATGTTAGATGCTAAAAGCCCCATTGCGCCGCTCGTTATATTCATCCCTGACCTCAAAACTACCCTGGAGACACTTATTATCACGAGCTCTTCTAACAGCGATATGTTAATGAAATTGTGTACACGACGGTAGCGAGCATTACGGAGGACTTTGTTGGAACAGAAGCGGCTCCTGTTGTGATGGTGATGATCCACCTATTATGTAAAACTGCAAGTTTGTCAGCAGAGCAAATAGGCCATTGCTACATATCGTTCTACACTTTTCCCCACTTTTTGTTAAATATATTCTGCAAGGCTGAAGATAATATTTTGTAAATAAAGGCATTCGGCTGTGTGTTGTTCTGATCACATCTCACTATACATTTTACAATTTTCTTTGGGGCCCTAACATAGTAATTACCTACATACTTCGCAATGTATAATTTTTTTGCTGATTGAGTTAATACAGCTTTTCACTAGTGTGAACTACATTCTGGACGCTTTTCTCCAGTGTTCCAATTTTAATAGTTACATCGCTTCTATTAGAGGTAGGCTAATTTCTCTAACAGAAAAATATGGTTCATGATTTTCTAGGTATTTCGTCGTGCTCTCGATTTGATGATTATTGAGCAAAATCATGCTTCTAGTATTGGAAACCAATTATTGTTTTGTGAGAAATTCAATTTCTGGAAGTTAGTTTCAACAAAATTTTTATTGAGTAAATAATGCATACGAACTTCTACAATGAACACATCAGCTTACACAGTACTTTAAAAGCGAAACAGGTGTCTGTACAAGCCATTACAATAAATAATAGGCTGTGCGAGACGTTGCCTTCACACTAGTATCCTCCTTAGATGTCATACCTTGTTTTATTAGCCGCATTCTTTACTATTGTCAAGCCATGTATACTACAGCATTCTTGAAGGCGAAAAGAATTTTAATGCGGGCTGCGTCCCATTGTAAACGTCAACAAAAATCGTGTCGACAAGTTCGCGGGTCGCAAATATGAAACATCTCGTCATTCAAATGCACATATTGACGATCTGTCTGAGCTCCAATATGTAAATAATACCTAGACAGTGGCACGGCACATCTCCGGGCTGCATTCCCCATAGCTACCCCAAAAAATGTGTGATTTATTTGCCATTGTTCCCCAAACGCTTATGTATTTCCCATATTAACATCTGTTGGAATTTTTGGACGGGCTACTACCAGCCAATTGTTCGCGGTTTTTATGGATCTCCTTAAATGGAGCTACAGCTGTTTTCCAGTTCCGATCAGTTTAGGGACCTGCCATAGTTGGTATGAGATTCTGCAGTAAAGAGTTTGGAATTTCAGCAGTCTCCCACGCGGCATTCGAGAAGTTCTGCTTGATCTGCGAGTTTTGCTTGCGGGATGAAAAACGATCGTAATTATTGGATTACCAGCAATTATCACTTCGAAAAGTTTTCTTCCTGTAAAAATACGCCGCTGCAGTTGTGCACGAACGAATCCTCAGTTCGACAGTTTTACTAGTTTTTTATTGAGGAATTCATTGGAATAAAGCTACGACTTGATTTTTTCGACGTTTTGTCAACTGGGAACAGATGGAATAATTAATCCGTTTGGCTGGGAGCTTATCAAGTTAGTCGTGGTTTTTGTCATGTTGTAATTAATCTCCCTCCGGATACGCTCTTGATCCTTCCCTTTTGTTTGCTCTGTTACTGCCGCAGAACACGCAATGTATTCTAGTTTGGTTTACTGTGAAAGGTATTGCTGATGATTTGTTGCTTCAATAACCCGAATTTGAGGTGTTACCCGGTCGGCGAGTGGATGTACAGACATATAGTGGAACATTGAAATTCTGTTGAGAGGGTCGTTGTGTAGAGGATACACTCTACAACAGTGTTTCAATACAGCCAAGTTTTACTTCAGAATTCTTCCTGGTTTAATTATTATTAAGGAAAGCGCAGCAGCTTTTTCCTTTAGCTCAGTAGTACCGTATGTGTAAAATTTCTTGTATTTGGATAGATATTTAACACATGGGGGAAACGTTAACAATAATAGGTAAACTGCTGTGATTAAAAGGTCTTATATTTAAAACTATTTTTTGTTTGTCTAAAGTTTCAACTTCTTATGTTGACGTATATGAAATAAATAAGTTTTCCAGAAATCCCGCAAAGTAAGTCATACCTTGAAGCTGAGCACGCAGTTTCCGTCGCATAGGGACGTTTTCCGTGTCTAAATTCCCCTTGTTATACCAAATTTAAATCCAAAATCAAACAATCGTGACTACATGGGCACACTTGAGGGCAGGCTAGCTAAACAGTGAACACGGCATTCTGTTTTTTCCAAAAGCTTACATTTATTAATCAGTACAAAAGGAGCGCCAACGAATCTGTATGCAACATATAACATAAACTCAAAGCTTTACCAAAATTACCATAATCGAAAATGAAATTAATGTCTCCACCACGTCATAACTCCGTTTGCAGTAATGAACACATACATAATTTAGTAAAATGTATAATAGTGAATAATATGGCACTTGAATACAAACGTTAAGTACGCCGGATACACGCACCCAATACGCATAAATTTTCAAAATATAACAGTAAAATTTATAAATGTAATAATAATAACTTTGAATGAACAAACTACATAAATTATTAAAGTTTAACAATGAATGACATTACTAAAGTAAGTTAAACTTCAATAAGACCTGAGAGGCAACTCACTGGAGGCATTAGCACAACGAAAGATGCAACATACAAGAACAAAATTCAAATAATCACACAATAACAACGTGAAATCATAGGAATCCTGAAGGGATTCTGTCAGAGTCGCTAGTAAATCGGCACAGCAAGGAAATACGTAAAAACGAGATCATAGCTACGTGTAATACAGGACTCCCTGGATATATTACTATCTCCTAGCGATAGCAGCAGCGCCCTAGATCCTAGGCAAATATTACTAGCTCTTGGCACTCAGCACAGCCGACGCCGAAATAGCTCAAGGCCACTTCTTCAACGGGACAATGGCAGATGAAAGCATCACGTTCATCACATGGGTCGAGCACATTGCAAAATCAACGATTGGGATATCTGATTGCGGTGACTTGGTAGGTGCGAAATAGCTCGGTAATCATGGCAGGTCAAAACATCTCGCTACAGGAACATGGCTGGTAATAACAAACTAGGATCTAAAAGAGGAACGTGGTCGGTAAAAACAGCAACTTACTCGTAATGGTCGTAATCAGGCATCAAAGGTCTGAAAGAATTAGGACCAAAGCGTATAGGAAATCGCTAGCGAGTTTGAAAACTAGCAAGCCTGCTCGCCGCGGCATGACCAGGCATAATCAGAACGACGGCACGAATCATACAAATATCATGTCAAACGATTCTAGGTCGAAAATACGTCGATTTTCACCCGCAACACCTCATTTCATTCCCTTCAAGAACTACACGAATTTGTTCTCGTATCTTCCCAAGCACAGTTTCGACTATTGCGAGCGAGTATTTTCTTTAGACCACGATCCCACTGAGCTAATTTGACCAACTTTAAGGCTTGACACGTGTCGCAAACGGGGTTGCCCCTATAAGATAGTTTGGGAAAGTGTAGGCAATCTAGTTTTCCAATTTTTGGATTTTGACCTTATCTGTTGCCCTGCGTTAAGTTCTTCTGTAGTATGTTAATCCGACATTTTTTAATAGATATTACTTGAAAAGTAATTGTATTGTCTGCTTTTGAAGATAAAACTATAACTATGGAATTGTTTGTATTGGACTTTTTTCTCAAATTTGTGACTTGATGTTTTTCAAATAGATATTATCTTGGATTGACTCAATCTATTTTATTATTGCTGATAGAAAGATTATAGTTTCTTTCCAATGGATTTTTTGTGTTGATATTCTATTCTGGTTGTTACGGTCATCTTGCGTTATTGATTAACGGTCACTGTATTGCTCTGTGGTACCTTAGCGTAAGCTAATTAGTTGCTATGCGAATTTAAAAAGTATATCGGTGATCTTGTCTGCCTTTGTGGAAGTTGAATTTGGAGCAGACATACGATTGGTCCGAGTGGTTTTAGCATCTCTCCTCGAGTTGTGTGTCGCCTCCAGGGTACTCTTGAGAAAAGAATTGCTGGCTTTAACATTTTTAAGATTAAGTAAATGACGTTTGAGATGATCTGTGAAAGCTGTGGCTCTAGTACCACGGGCTAACACCTGGTTTAGCATATTTAGCGGGATATACGCGTGATGTCTTGTATGATGGCTTTTCAGGCGTCTTCTGTTGGATGTTAGCCTGTTGCTGACTCTATTTTGTGAAGCTAGACGCTTGATTGCTGTGAGATTCAGCGCACTCGCTTAGACACTTCCTGATGTAGCTAGCAATTCTAGTGTAATTTCGCCGCACTGTGGTGGTAAAATTGTTTATTAGTTTATTTTGTTTTCGATTCCAAGTGAAGTACTTCTAGTTTTAGCTGAAAATTATAATAATCCATTGAAATCTTTAAAAGACCATGCCAGACCTGTTCTGGGAGATTTTAGTCGAGGGACTGCTGCGTCACCGGTAGTTTTCCTTTACTTAGTACCAGTTATTAGAATGAAATCTGGGAAATACATTTAACGTTTTGGCCTTTTGCATATAATTTCAGTTCTGGTAAATTATTCTGGAAATTTATGACTTCCATTAATTTCGGAAGAGCCGAAAAAGGTTCGTTAATGCAAATAAAACTCCTTCTGATGTCTAGTGTTCTTCTTCACTAGCCGGTCAGCAACCCAAATAGCACGTACGTTCTGTCGGTTTCTGCCTCGAGCCCGAGTTCATGTAGGTCTGCTGCGTTGTATATCCAGCGCTCTGAACGGTTATATTTATATGTGAACCGTAAAATGGCGGTTTGCTTATTTTCGCAGTCTGGAAAAATATCATGAAACATCAAGAACACAGGATACGTGGTGTTCATTGGCAGTGTGTTAAGCCGTGCCTGAAGTTGTGGTTCCTTGGTATGCAAATTCGGGACTCGTGGAATAACTTCACCTGGTGCAAAACTTTACCGATTGCCGGTAAATTTGCTGCGGATGCTTGAAGGCGGCGGGTGTTTCCATGTCCCGGCCGGTGCAGTGCAATTTGCCTTCGGGAAACTACCAGGATGACGTCGCTGGAGGTACAATGCTGTTTCTACAGGTACGCTAGTGAAGCCAGTTACCGTAGCGTAGGGGCCGTGGGGGTGCGGGGTTTGAGCTAATAGATTGTCCTATGAGACACTAACACTGTCACAAGATAGAACTAGGTTAGGTCCAGGTGAGGGTAAATGTCCTATGAGACGACAACGCTGTCACAAGATAGAACGCGGTCAGGTGCAGGTTAGGGAAAATGCCATATGAGACAGTAACGCTGTCACAAGATAGGGTCACGAGAGGATTAATGAGAGAGAAGTCCAGCGACTCAAGTTGAAGACTCCAGCGGGACGGACAGGACTAGGGGCTAGGCCCCACTGGGCTTAGTGCTGCTGGTCAGGATCGGTGAACTCAAGTGAGTTGAAATGGTTGCGAAGTCTTCTTTTATACTCTTCGGTCCACATTATCGGTACAGTCGCTCTAGGTATAATTAAGTGTAGGTCGGCGCCGTGCTTGCTTCACCGCGACTTCGTGCAGCGGGTGCCTGCTTTGTTATCACCAGCCCGAGTGTTGGTTAGATGTAACGCCCGATTGGGCTTAAATGAGCGATGTACAAATTAAATACATTATTTGATGTACAACTTACAATTGCAGACGCTAGCGTTACAACATCAACAGGTGAATGTAATGAAGATAATAGAGTTCTAGATGTCTACACTTCCTAATTAGGCTATTTAATAGTGGGGAGAGAACGACAAGCCGATATTCGTCAGAAAGATTTTGGATTTTTATTTTTGTGTATGATTTTGTTTGTATGGATCCTTTCTTTTTTTGAGTGTGAGTTTGATTTCGGGTTTTGTGGATTTGTGTGTTAATAAAGTGCCCTGCTTTCTGGTTTGGATTTTGGAATTCATACTTTAACGTTCTAAGTGATTCTTGGATTTCCGCTGGCGACTTTGCTCCCTGAATGGTATTTTAGAAATTTGTTCGTGTGGCCTGTGTTGGCGTCATCCGCTACAAAACATGTGCGAGATCGAAGCCACATCAGATACCTGAATCAGCGCCGAAGTCGACAGATAAGCTATCACCTTGCCTTTTAACTAAATATTTTGACGCAATTCAAAATGCATTAATGTAATTTGAAAACTAACTACATTGAAAATGTATACTGCATTGAAGTTCTGTGTATTGGTGTCACTTTAATTGCGCCACATATATGTTTTGTTTTTGATATAGCAGGTCATAGCTTATCAAAGAATCTGCATTTGATAAAGATAATTCTTAGAAATGTTTTTCTTCGACATAAGTTGTGAGTATCACATCACCGGGAAATCGTCCAACTTATATTTGTGAGTAGTCGAATAATTAAGGTGGTGACGGCCATATTCGATTTTGATCGGTTTAATGTTAACCCATCCCATCACTGCTCGCTATCCTGCTTATATTATATAAGTGTAAGATTAATAACATTGCTATAATTATTTGAGCCTATTGTGTATTGGACCGTTCAGCAGCTAAATGATCTTTCGAGATGTACCGGGTATTTAATATTTTCCAGTAGGTATTAAGTAAAACAACATTTTAGCTAGCCCGAAAGTCTAGAAACGGCGTTATTGGGAGCTACACCTCGAACAAAAGCTCAGATTCTATTACAGCACTGTAAACATCTCCCATCATCTGCGACACCCCGATTTCATCACGAGCAGACCTGTATCTTGATTTATTTCTTTCTGATTTATTTTCATGTAGGTAGATATGCTAGTGTATGCAATATGATTTATGAACGACAGTAGACGAAACTAGTCGACCGCGAACGCATTCAGATAAGTTTCGTGATTTGTCGCTCCGAAGTTGCGGGCCGTCGTAAATCACGATTGGAAAATAAAAAAATCCCATACTTTATCGGCTGCTGGCTACGTCTACATCTTTTATTTCTCCATACGTATTTGCCCAAATACGTGGGAGAATTTTAATGATTAACTGCTGCCAACGTACGCTTTGTTTTTATTTCCTTAGCGGGCTTTTTGTTTCTTCTGCTGATCGGCGCCTGATTTAGATCTTGAATAAATATCGGGAACATTAATAACGCCACAAAGCACGATATTTGCTAGATTTTTGTGGCCAACATAATCCTATTTGCTGTAATAGATTTTTTCATTTTAAATATTAAAATTTATTACTCATAGATCATTCTCAGAGAATGCTACCATTCGAAATTATATTTCTGAAACCTGACTGCGATATCCTGTGTATATTCATTGCCAGGTCATAATTTGATATGTTGGTAATTAATGTACAGCAATCCAAACATTTGACGTGCCGTTTAATCGTAATTGTGGAAATTACTCCGCTTTGCAGAACACACACGCCGTTTACTAAATTTAATTTAAAATGAAAGGCTGTCACACACCGGCCTTGCATTTTCACATTTTTTTATCCCTTTATTTTTGATATGAATTATTTTATGATTGAATTCACCATTGAGCACAGTGTCCACTAGAAGTGGTTATTAAATTATTAAATATAAAATTAATAGTGTTAAGGTTTCTTATGTAAATTCCAAACATACTAGTATACAAGGCCATTACGGTGTCCGATTTAATTTGTATTTGAATTTTGACTGAAAACCCTTACCTAATCAAAGCACAGTTGCATAGAGATGATAATTTACATTTGTATTTTCTTGTTAGTATCTACTAAACTTGTAGGCACATTTATTTAGATTCGGGACAAATATATTATTTCCTGGACTTACATCGGCCCCCATGCATAGATTTTACAGGCTTCCGACTCACCAAAAATTCTGTAACGCCCCTTCCGTTAAGAGTTGTCAAACACACGATACGGGGAGAAGTAGGCGATTAGCGGCCCATTCCATGTGGTATGTGGTACCACACACACTCGTTTGTAAGCACAAAACGGCCAAATTCCACAACCAAACATGCAAACAAGAGTAAACAAACATTGCAACATTTAGCAGTACGTATTCGGGATGATGACATTTACAGGGGGTTTTGTGGTCCTCGCGGCGCTGCCGCGTAGCATCTAGTAGTGTATCTCCGGTGCACTACCGATGATGTAATAACACATACAATACGGATACTTGCCACATCTAGTGCCTGCCTATTGCCGAATGCTAACTAGACCGTTGAGCTCCAACTCATGTCAGTATGATTTGCATCGGTTGCCGCCCTTGCAGCAGACCAAAATCGCAAGGCATTTGTGAGTTGGATGCTTATCAGGTAAAGGGTTAGCGGTCATCGCCTCGGATGTCCAATATTCCCAGGCACAATACCCAACGAAAAGTAATGAGCAGCGACCCAAACAACGTTTTTTATAATAAGCAATGCAGACTCATCAATGAAACAGTGTCCAACTCAGCTGCACTATCGGACTTCATACAACATCTATTACAAATATACCCAAGCAATAATATCTATGCCAGACCTCATTATTTCATTAATTTGATTAATCCACATAATTACCACAAGTAACACGTATTTTATGTATTAAAATTAGAAATAGCAATTTATGTAGTAACCAGAATATTTGTAATCAGCTTAATAACGAGAAACAATATTTATGCCTTGGCCTGCAGTATTTTTACATTACAACTCATCGTTTTCTATTTTCCTAAAATAATGTTCTCTCTAGTATAGAATTCGAGACCTACGCTCATTCAAAGTACATTTTAAATAATGTTTTAAATAAATATACAGGTAAAATGTTTTTACTTTATTTTTGCAATAAAATAAGTTTTTTAGCTTCCTAAAGTAAAGAAATTTAAAAAATAGTTTAAGTGGGTGTTGGTTTCAAATAATTTCTCTAGTATTTATCCAAACTATATTTTTACCATTTACTTTGTGAATAAAACCCTAAGATCCATTTTATTGCAAGTAAAAACAACCTGTAGGAAGCGGGGGTTTGAAGTAAACATACATTGTAAGCGGTAAAGCGTTTACAAGTAAACATCACGAAATTGTTGGTAACTGGGACTTGAAAACTGTATAACTGTGTGATTACGATAAGGATTAGTTCTTAAACTCGTCCACGTAAACAGGTTTTGTGTATTATTTATATATTGACTATGATAAACAGCCATGTAACAAATGCTGTTCAGTAACTGTTAAGCTTTACTGATTTTGGATTGACAGTAACTTGATTATTTAGCTTCTCGCTTCACTTATACGTAAATAAATAAAATGTGAAGTATATTGTCAAAACCAGTT
This sequence comes from Agriotes lineatus, assembly GCA_940337035.1. Taxonomy (NCBI): domain Eukaryota; kingdom Metazoa; phylum Arthropoda; class Insecta; order Coleoptera; family Elateridae; genus Agriotes; species Agriotes lineatus. The sequence continues at coordinate 17,365,239 of OW679194.1, read as the reverse complement.
TACTGCTGCAAACGTATACAAGTACAAATTGATAGAAACAACCATAGTAATGCTAACGGAGAACCTTTTATATATGCTACTTATTGTGTGTTCCATCAGGTTTTGGGAACCCTTTAGCTGCTTCGTTTCCCAGATTTCCCAGACAATGTGCAGTCGTGGAAGTCGACATTCACAAATTACTATGACCACGAATTTTGTGCAAGGCCTTGGTGTCAAGTGTATTCTTCGAGGTATTACGAATTGCGTGAGTCGTTTCCAAAGCCTGCTACAATTCGGAAAGCGAAGTTATATAAAATAATTCTTGTTTTTGCAAGTAAGGCGCCTGAGTATGTGGATATATACAAAGATTTTAATTATTTTCCATATTCACCCGAAAGTCAGCTCGTTTTAAAGATATGAAATATAAGACCCTTATTGATAGCAGGTAGGTACTTACTGTCGTAAGCTCGTTAGACTTGGGCCGCCTCCGTACAAACTCGATAACAAAGATTAAGATTAGTATTCGAGTGCGATTTTGTTTACAAACAGAAATGGCCCCACTAAACTACACAAAATTGATAGAGAATTAAAAAAATGAGATAATGTGTGTGTCTTATTTAAATAAGAAATTAATATTATAGCACTCCACGCCCGCAGACTATACAGGGTGTTATTTAAGTACGTGGCCAAACTTCAAGAGGTAGTTCTTTGAGTGATTCTAAGACGAAAAGTTTATATAAACATAAGTCCGGTAATGCTTCGTTTTCAAGATACAGGGTGTCAAACTTTTTTTAAAAAATCATTTTTTCGTAAAAATTTTAATAATCCTTCAGCCAATTTTGTTGAAATTTGTCAGTGTTATTTATGGTAGAAAGGGGCTAATGTAGCCCTAACTAGATTAAAATTATTAAGTTCAGTGGCGTCCCGGGGGGCACCTTAACCAATATTTTTGACAAAAAGTGTGCGCCACTGACTTCTTTAGAACTTTTATATTCTTTTTCGCATTAAGTAGCTAAAAATACAACTTTTTTGTCTCTTTATTTTTTTGTATCTTGCTCCGTTTTTGAGAAAAAATATAAAAATAACTATTGCATGTCCATGGACAGCAAAAAAACCTCTTTTAATAATTAATAAAACACAAAAAATATTTTTTAGCTAGCATTAATTGTTATAACAATTTCTAAGACTAAATTAGACTATTGATATGGAAAAAAAAATAACAGGTACACCCCAGTTTTTAATAGTTTGGTAGTTTTAGTTTTTTATTATGTTGTCCCAGGGACATGCAATAAAGTGATTTTTATATTTTTTTCTCAAAAACGGAGCAAGATACGAAAAAAAAATAAAGAGACAAAAAAGTTGTATTTTTAGCTACTTAATGCGAAAAAGAATATAAAAGTTCTAAAGAAGTCAGTGGCGCACATTTTTTTTGTCAAAAATATTGGTTAAGGTGCCCCCCGGGACGCCATTGAACTTAATAATTTTAATCTAGTTAGGGCTAAATTAGCCCCTTTCTACCATAAATAACACTGACAAATTTCAACAAAATTGGCTGAAGGATTATTAAAATTTTTACGAAAAAATGATTTTTTTTAAAAAGTTTGACACCCTGTATCTTGAAAACGAAGCATTACCGGACCTATGTTTATATAAACTTTTCGTCTTAGAATCACTCAAAGAACTACCTCTTGAAGTTTGGCCACGTACTTAAATAACACCCTGTATATACGACACAGATGTACAACGCATACTTCGCAACTTCAAATAGAGATGGACGCCACACGAATCGCTCGCTTGCAACTTCTCAACCGCGCTTGCCTAAAGCCTGGCGCCGGTAAAACCGTCAGCAAGCTTTCTGCGAGAACATCTGGAGAGGTATTTTTACCGTTAAATTCAAGCGATTGATCCAATATTGCTTAAGTTATAGGTTTGATTATTTATATCTCGTTCTATTGTTTGGTTCTAACGGCTTTGCTGAACTGTTTTTCCGAATAAAGACGTCTTGTGAAAGAAGCCCTAGGGTTTACTCTCTCACCTTCTCGACAATGTAATTTGAAAGTGTAAGTTCAGAACACAATTGAATCGCCGAGCAACGTGTGTAAATAAAACATATGTTGCTTTCGATAGTGTATTTATTTCATAATCTAACACATTGTTAAAGGTCTCCGCAAGGCGACCATTTTAAAAATTAGGATGGTGTAAATATTGTGCCATTGTTTATCAGGAAGGGGCAAAAACAAACTCAATTTAACAATAGAATTACTGTACTGATATTGCGAATTCTACTAAAGAATAATACAGATTTCTGCCTCTGCGATCTTACCATACCATTGCGGTAAATATATGTAGTTGAGTTATTTTAAGTTGTGTAAGCCATTTTGACAATACGAAATGCAAATCATGAAGTGGCCGCCTTTCCAGTGAATGCAGTATAAACAGTTTCAAAATTCAGTACTGTGGTAGGTCGTGAATTTACGTGTTGGCGATTTGCTTTTAAATTTGCTAAGCTTTTTCAACTTCTTTTGTACGAAAACTGCTACTACAAATAAAATCCGCAATATCTGAAGCTCAACATCGATTTGTACCTGAAAAATCTACCCTTTCAAATCCATAATATTCTACTTACCGCGTGTGCAATATTCTCGAGCCTGGTTGATCCCTTGGTGTACCGTCCCATCCCCTTTGTCTCGACTGTATCCAGCCGTGCAGTCCTTGTTACATAACCTTGGGGTGTGCAACGCTTCGAGTAATAAAATTGTCCGATTTGACACCTCTTGAGAGGGTTTTAGTTTTTCCATTTGCCCTAGCTTCCCTGGGACAGCGCGAGCTTGTTTTGGCGTTAAGTACTGTTTTATTACATAACATTTCAGACGTATACTTACTATTATATCAAGGATACCGACTTTGTAAGACTTTGTGGAAATGCAATTTGAAATTTATTTTTGTTCCATTAACTTTAAAAAGCAGAAAGCTATATATCAGCGGTACCAACTTTTTGAATTCATATACAGAAGATTAAAGTCGACTAATTTTGTGACATTTCAGAAAGCTTTGACTAGGTGGATTATGTGTAAAGTAGTCGTAGTAAGGTAGAATAAGATGTATCATGAATGCTCAGCTCATTTCCGGTAAGTTCAAGCGCACTCCGTTGTGCCACATGGTTTTACTTGGGGGCTATTACTATTTTTTATCCTCATTAACGATGTGCCATGTTAAGTCAAATATTATAGATAGTTTTTTGTTATTCTCCGATGAAACAAAATGTATGCTGTTGAAAATGTGCATATTTGTATAATTTTTAATAACATTCTCAAACGAAATTATTATATGTTGTACTTCTATTTATATTTTGTATCACAAACTTATGAATGTACTGTATTTACCTTAGCGTGAACGAAAATAACATCCACAGTACGTCAGAATACTGAGTGAAAGTGTTTCTGCAAATATAATTAATATTCACCGATCTAATCGACAGTGAATTCCCATTACAAGCTGGCTGTTCTAAAAATAATTTTCTGAAATAGAAGCTACCAACCGCAAGCTCTTTGAACAAATCACATATAATGCTTATTGACTGTAACCTTCGACTAAAAGGATGTTCGCAGTTTTAGTTTTGTGTTTCGATTGAAAAACCCTCTTAATGACCAGTAACTAATGAAAAAATGGGTTGTCAGACGAGGAGATGAATTCGTCTGCCTCGTGCTGTCCTGTGACAGGTGCCACCGACCCGTGACAGGACGAGGCAGCAATTGTGGTCAACCTGTGTGGTCCACCCGACCGTGGCAAAGATAAAGCGAAGCGCTTTAAAGGTAACTTCATCGGCATTGTGTAATAAAAGTGGGCTAATGGGAACAAATTGAGTTAATTAACGGTCCAGTCGGGCCTGCCTGGACTTTCCAGTCAAATATTTGACTTTATGAGGCACCGGTATCGACGTTTGCGGGATATTCATAACCAATTAAAGGCTGCTTGGAAGCGGTCCATTATCGATGCAGACGCGGAAAAGGGCGATCCGATTGGTGTACGACAGTGCCGTCATTCTCAAACAACTAACACTTCCTGTCCTGTTCAATAGATAATCAGTGCATAATGGCAATTACCTTATCAACGCGATCAATCCGAAGATCAAAAGGTTCGTTGTGGGAGCTTCGGCGCGGTTGTCGACCCTTGGCAGGCGTCGTAATGTTTACTGTCGGTTTACGGCTACCCTGCATCCCACAATTACTGGCTAATTGTACCGTTCTATTAAACAGATTGTGCCTATTTGTTATTTAGTCGGCTCGAAGAAGAGCTTCTGAATTGGTTCATCACGTATAGATAGATACGGTGTTTTCTGCTTACTCGTTCAAATAAGTTGATGCTTGTCCAACAGAAAACCCTTACATTTTTATTTACTCATTGTACTATATCAGCCATGCTATGTTATACGTTATTTTCAGAAAGCTAAAACCATATGTAAACTGTAATTTGTTTGCTCCAAGGAATTACATATTATATTTCCTTGAGGCTATCTACCAACTCAACTTCAGAGTATAAAGCTTTTAAAATTTTCTACCTAGACACGAAGCTATATAATACAACATGCAGAAGCATGCAGTAGTTGTTTTCATTTTAATCCAGTTCGTTAACATTAATATACAATTGTAAAATTATTGGTGATAGTTGAGATAGTAACAGGTTACAAAAATAACATTGAGTTGAAAATATTTTGATATCACGCTGAAAGTAAAAACTATCAATGGTGAAGTGGTGATTAAGTAATAATCATTTTATTTATATGGGTATTTCGCCACACTACAAAATGAAAAATATTAAAACATCAACGTTTCGGAAGACAAATCTACTTGCGTTATCAACATCAACTAATTATATTAAAAATCAACAAGAACTTAGCTTATTTTATTGGATATCTAGCAAAACACGACTAACCTCTCCGATAAATAGCGTGTCACGCTGAGTGAGTGTTTGTGCCAATTTAAGTTGTTTCTATTGTGTAAATCGAAATATTTAGAAGATCTGCCCCTTAAATAATAGTAAATTGTAAATATTGAAGTTGAGATTTATAAATGTATTGTATTCTTATGTTTCTTTAGTTTTTCAATAAAGAATGTTCTTTTGTGGGTGATATATTTTCTATGCCATCACCTTTTTCACTCTTGCCAGAGAAGTGTTGAAAATAAATTACTTTAAAATTACGCCAACTGCCGTAAACAGTGTACTCTGAGCGACAAAAAATTGGCTTCTCAAAAAAATGATTGGTTTTTAATTTTTGATTTGGAGAATACGTAAATGCTGCTCATATAGAACACTAAAAAATATAGAGGATATTATTTTTAACAATTTTATTTACTTAAAGTTTAGAATTTTGTATAGCATGTTTTGAACACCCTGTATGCAACAGTTTATTGAAGAGGCATCTGCTGGTTCCAAATGTGTTTTGAATTTTGTAAACATCTCGTTTCGCCATGTGCCATTCTAAAATGTAAGCAGCAAGCATTTTTCAAAAAACACTGTAGATTTCTTTTGTCAAAAATTGATATGTGATATGTAAGCAGTGTTTTAGGCAAATATCAGAGCAATCATTTAATAACAAGTTAAAAAAAATCGGACTCTCCATTCAAAAGTTGTAAATCTTTAAAGATGTACATATTTTTTTGGTGGCCAGTTTTTTTATCATTGACTGTAGCTGCCATTTACGAAAGTTTTAGATAATAACATTAATCATTTAAAAATGTCAAAGTATAATATTCAACTTTCAGTTTTTACACGACATTTTCACCACGTTCAAAATGGATCTCTTACTCGTCGGAATCGTTCCTACTTAAAAAAAGCTCACATTTTGCGAGTAATTAACATAAATAACTACTTTCTACGTTTGTTATAACAGAGGTAGTTATGTAACTATTTACAGTTAGGCAATACAGTATACGTTCAAACCATGCGGAAACGTGTTCACGTGGCGCCTAACTGTCTCCGCGCCCAAAGTACCGACGCCTAAACGTACGCGCGCCTAATAGCGCCCTCGTCTAAAGGCTTCGCGTATAAAAGCTCGCGTCTAATAATGCGCACCTAAACGTCCCTTTCCGATACCGGTTATATATAAAAAATCTCAGAGAGAGAATTTTTAATATTAAAGCATACTAATTTCACTGGGTTTAAAGGTGTTTCATTGCTTCCAGCTAGAGCTAGTCGAGGTTTAAAATTCATGTTTTATATTGACATAATGAAAACGTTGAATCATAAATTGAGTAAATGTCAATTATGTGATTTGATACGTTCATTGAGTTTATATATTGTAAAATAAATATTATACACTTATCTGGCATCAAAGGTCAGTCTTAACTAAAAGTTTTATATTATAACTCACAATTATTAATGTTAATAAAGATTGAAAATTAATAATCTTAAGAGAAAATGTGTATATCTTGTCATCGAGCAACAGAGATATATTGCAGCTAATAGCAATGGTTTCACTATTAAAAACGGTCGCCGCTGTTCAGTCTTGCCAAAGAAGGCACAAATATTCTTTGACGTATATATGTATAATGGCTACCACATCATATTTAAGTTCAGAAATAATTACTAGTAAAATACGAATCATTCGCTGGTATCTCAGTCTTCGTATATAGTAGGTTTTGGATTCTTCATTATTTTTCAAATGACCTATCCATATTTGTAAAAGTCTACAATTTCGCCATTTTCTTGTTAAAAGAAACACAGAGTAAAAAATAAAAATAACATAAGTCAACTAATTATAAAATATCAATGCAAATGCTACAGAGGTTAGAGTTGAACATAGCTATAAAAGAAAGTGCGCTATATTAACAACTAACTCATGTGATAATTCTGGAGAGGGGTCTTGGGCAGAGGGATATAATAAAAAGTAGCAGCAAATCACCAGTTGAGAGCGCCAGGTTCTAGACTTACCCTGACATATTTCATAGAAAGAACCACCTGAAATAGTCAAGCTACGACGAAAAAATTGTAAAACTGTAAGGGAAAGAGCATTAAATTGTAATGAAAAAGAAACATTAGCAAATTTTCTTTAAGAAGTAGCTGTTTATTCAATATATAGGCGTATGTACGACGGAACAATTTTAATTAACTTCGTATGTGCACAATTTACATTGAAATGATGGAAAATAAAAAAATAAAGAGCCATTTCAAATTAACTCAAATTCAGAAAGATAGACAAAGATAAGCTATAGTAGTTCGTTAATCGAATTGAAAACAGGGGAAAGCAAATTCTGAAGCATAATTAAACAATATAGTCGTAGTCCATTTGAAACGCATTAAAAATGCAAAAAAAAAATGTTCAGTTGGTTTGTAGTAGTAGTAAATAATAGTATATTATACATCAAGGTAGCGAAGCGCAGTATTATAACCTGAGCGCATATTAGATACTGAGCGCGCAGCGCGAAGTATCTAAAGCGCGAAGGTTATAAGATGATTCGCTACCGTGGTGTATATACTATTTTTTGCACTATCACACGGCTTAATACCTAAATTCCCAACAAATTTCGAAAATATGTTAACTGTCAACCTGACAATACAGCTCTTTAAAACCTTAAAATTAAAATAATCATATTTGGTAACTTAGCAATTTATTAGTTACCACGGTGAAAATTGTTTATTTTACTTTCTCTCCCTTGGTGGAGAAAATCAATTTCACGACCTAAAAATAAGCCAATAACGGTGCGTTCTGAGACTAGTAGTGCAAAAAAGTATTTTCGCGACGTAGTAGTCGGCCTGCAGCAAGAGCTCTTGATACACGGATTATCAGCAAAAGCAAATTTATTTGCCAATAAGTAATTGGCAATGTGCAGTAAATCAGACTAGTAAAAAAATGAAATATGTATTGAGGCAGAATATAATTCAACATGTTAAGGTAAATTATTTATATATAATTCGAGGTAAGTCAAAGAGCGTAGCGGTAATTAATGCATAGTAAGTCTGGGTCACTTTATAAACGCAATAGTAAATTACCTCAAAGAATTTCCAGTTCTGCAGTTGATAATAGGCATCATCGGCTTTCTTCTGGGCGGCGTATATTATTTTCGTTCGGAGCGGATTGAGGTATGTGACAAAACGGAAGCATAAGCAATAGAGCTACAAACAATTCATAAAGCTACAAAGTTCACCCCACTGGTGCAAAATCAGGCTTGAGGAAACATTGCGCCTACATCTTTGTATAGCAGGCAGTGTACGAATGCTCTCAGGTATCTTAGGAAAATAAGCCAGAATGGGTGGGTCGAGGAATTGTCCCAAGCAACGATTATAAATAATCCAGTAAAAATTATCGCCTATATGCAAGGTCTCTTCACTTTATCTAAAAAAAGCGGTGATATTTTGTTTTTCTTCATATATTAATATTGGACTCATAACTATTAATACAGTATAAATAGACTGCTTTTCTTCCAAATATCCATAACGATATACGAGTAATACCTATGCATTCGTTTATTTCATCCATAGAAGCGTTTGCTATACCGAAAATTAATAATAAAAAAGTGATGTATACATGAGAGTATACTTTCAATATCTTGATTATATCTTTTTATATGAGCTTTTCACGTTTTTGGCAGTTCGCTTTTTTTCAAAATATGTAGCACTAACATCATAATTATAAGTTACAGCCACGCCTTGTAACAGTTATTTATGGTACAAGAAAAGTTGATTTCTCAAGGCCGTCAGACCGAATGGTGTCTTTTGTCCAACGAATTATTTTTAATAACACACGCATGCCACACAAAATTTTGTCCCAACAACTCAATAATTACCAAACATATATTTTTTATTGACAAGCGTGAAAATTTAAAGTCACAGTGACATGGTGTGAGTTATAGTACCTATAAAGTCACTTGTGGGTTATGCTCTACATATTTCCACTGAAATCGGCATAGTTACCGCGTCATAATAAGGAGGTATTTGATAAATTAATAGTCTGATTTTTTGTTTCTCAATTAAGGTTGGCGTTTTGATGTAGTAGCTAAACGATTCATTAATTCGTAGTTACACACGGTCCCTTTGGGAAAAAACGTAAAAATTGAACGTAACTAAACATTAATAGCTATTTATGCAACAAGTGCTAAAAGTCGACTTTTATGCGCGAGACATGAAAATTATGAAACGAAGCCGAAGGCTGAGTTTCATAACATGTCTCGCGCATAAACGACTTTTAGCACGCGTTGCATACAATATTTTATCTACGACCTTAATTTTACCGTTATTAATCCATAAATATCGATTTAAGAAAGGTTCGCATCTGCGACGCTGCATAATAATGAATAGTAGCCTACGCGGCTGGCGATTGTTTTGGCCACGCCCGTGCTGTCAAGGACAGGTACGAAATTTAATTATTTATACTCCACATATGACTGTATTCATTACATAACGCTTTAATTATTTCAAAAACGCTTTACCTGTAACGCAAGAAGCAACTAGAATAGCTTTAAAACTTCAGTTGCAGTTCGAAATTGTAGTTTTGAACCTCGCGTCACTTTTAGCACATGTGCTAAAAGTAAACAGCTGATTTCTTTAAACACGGTAAACTATAAAACGTCACTTTTAGTGAAACAAGCGAGTGTTAAAAAGCCTACTTTTAGTAGTGGTCGTAGATAAATGTGTTTACAAACCTGTTTATTATTAAAGTTGTTTTGATGCTGTGGGACGAATTTTGACAAATGTTTGCTGCATTATTTAGTTTTTCTTAGCTTTTATTTTTTGTTTGAGTTTATGTACTAAATTCTAAATGTCTTAAATCATACCCTTAGAGAAAAATGGTTTTGACTATTGCTATACAATTATCCAAGAATTATTGTAAGTAATAGATAGTCAGTCTCACGTACTGTTCGAGGATTAGCGCCATCTTCGATATAATCCATTTTGTAGTTTATCGTCGTTTAATTCATTGAGGAAAGGTAGAAACATTTCTTTCTGATATTCTACAGCAGTTAGTTTCGTCCAAAACTATAAATCCAATTAATCATCTCCTTTTGGGGATTAACAAGCGTTTCAAGGAAAAAAAATATGGCTTTTCTGAAAGTGAGTGGACTACCACCGTTGTGAATTACCACCGACTTGAATACCACCCATGTGGATTTGCATTCTCCAGGAACTACTACTGACTGCATTTACTAACAAGCATAAGAATTTTATGAAAAATATAAGAAATGTCACCAAACTGAAATACCACCGACGTGGTTTACTACCGACTGGAAACACCTTCGACAGCAATTCCTGCAACACATTTTACATGAATGAATGCGAGCTGGCATTTCTTCTAATATTAATAATTTGGCTACATTATTTTTATGAAGTAATTGACGTTAATAGCGTTTGAAAGGCTTCATATTTCATCAGAAAATGGTTGTATCAGGATTGTGTTTTAACTCGTACATAGATTTGAATTCTTTTAAAATGATAACTTATGCGATCTGGTCTGTTTAAACCTCAGCTTTTGTGCTCGCTACTGACAAGACTCAACCGTGCCGCAATTTGTAGGGATGTCGTTTGCCAATATACGGCGAGTAGACTGTAGCTTATGTGCGAGTGGAAGTAACGCCTTTCGCTTAGCCAACTTGTTATGTTGCAAAGAAAGCGGAGCGGTGGCATTGCCGTTCGGTGGTGATTTAGTTTTGTGGCAAATTCTATAAATTTGCATCAGTCGATAGTAAATCCATGCGGTGGTAATTGGTATCGGTCGTTATTTTGAATTGAAGGTAAACTCGGTAGTAATCTACATTTTGACAAATATTGAAAGAACAGAGTACTCAGTACAATTCCTTTCTATAAAGTTTAATATTTTGCAAATTTATGTATCCAGAGTAGCGATGTGTCGATCCGGTCGGATTCGATACAAAGGATCGAATCCGGGGCAGGATCGATTTGGATCGAGTCCAAGTTTCGGTCCGGAATCGTTCCGAGGAACGAAAAGGTCGCGAGGCTTCAATCCTCGCGGACATTCATTCCTTTTTTGGCATTCCGTTATTCAATCCATTTCAATACATAATACAATACAATGTGTTGATGGGGAACAGCAAATGATGATGGTGTTCGTTTTAAAGGCTCGACGGCGACAGGCGACATATGATACGGCCGAACTAGCATGCTTTTTTATCAGTTATCAGTGATTTATGGCTTTTGGCGGCTTTGTATGTGCCCAATTGATGTTTGAGACATATAAACATACTGAATTACCGACTGCGTGACCACTCACCAAAACAAAGATACTCGAGTTGTTCGTTCCGGGTCCGGAATGACCGAGGACCCCGGGTGTCTGAAATGCACATTCAATTTCGATGTCGATCCGAGGATCGAGTCCGATGGACTCGATCCACTTGCGGAATGGGATTGGAATGAACGAGTCCGCAAAAGTATCGAAACTTCCCATCACTAATCCAGAGGAGAAACAATTATTCATCTAAGTAGAAAATTCTATCTTAACATTTAAACGCTAAGAACATCCAGGGCAACCAGCAAAATTCTACGAACTGGCAGAAAATTTATTGCAGTGACAATCATACTTACTCGTACTTCCTGACGATAAATAGTGCATTATTCACGTTGTTTTACGTACAACTTGTTCTTATTCTTTAACAAATGTTGCGTGCCATCTGAACATCTTTTTAAACTAATTATTGTTATTAGGACGACATCTAGTCGTTAATGAAAGTCCAACATTTTATGATAGTAGAGACGAACATGAGAAATTTTATATACTTCCACCGATTTTTGCTAGTAAAACGATTGTTTCCTGCTTCACCGAGAGTTTGGGAAACGTTTCGAGGGCGGAATACAAAGCTGAGGAGTTACTGACGCTTTAGTGCCGTAATTGCAAGCGATGCGCATAATGTAGTTGATTTTACGGCAGTTCCTAAGTTTCGGAATGATGCAGATGTATCTCTTCTCGAAGTTGGAATTGATTCTGACAGCTCGGTTTACACAACATACGACCTTCAAGGCGTGTAGGCGGGGATATCGTTATAGTCTGAAGTTGGAAATTTACACAGGTATTTTCACACAGCTTTGGAGTAAAATGCGAAATGTGATTTCCCTAGAATACCTCCCCATGTGACCGGAATATAAATTACAAAATCATTGTGCGGGCCTGAATAATCAAAGCTCTGCGAATAGTTTAAACTTCTTTTGTAGAATTTGACGTTAGCTTTGTGTGATATTACTGCAAAAGCTTTTGTACAATATTCTCTGTATATTTGACATTAAATAACTTGAATTCGCAGTAAAATATCAGCTGCAATGACATTTTTTACAAATATTGAAATAGCTTTAAACTTGTAATTTAATTTAATTTAAACCCGTTAACAAATACATACCGTGTGGCCGCTGCTGGTTTTCTTTGCCAACAAACGCAAGACCGAGCTAAAAAGAACTCATCATGGTTACGGCGGTGGATTTTCCAAACTCCTAGTGTAACGCTAACTTTTGCAGCAAATTTTATTGATACATTAAGAAATGTACTTAATTTGTACATCGCCTAATCGGGCGTTACATCTAGCCAGCGCTTGAACTGGTGATAACAAAACACGTACCCGCTATGCGCAAAGACACGAACAAGCAACCCTGGCGCCGCTTCGCACTCCATGATACCCGGAGCGGCTTTACCGATAAAGCCGCTCAGAAAGTATAAAAGTAGGTTTCTCAACCATTTAAGTCGCTTGAGTCCACCGATCTTAACGCTCTGACCTGGAAAAGCTTTCCGCTCTAGGCCCTCTTGGGACTAGACCCTGATCCTGTCCGTCCGACTTCAATGTCTGGACTTCCCTGCTTCCAAGTCCTCTCCTGGCGTGATAGTGTTTATCTGTCTCCTAACGTTTCCACCAGAACCCATGCTAGGCGTTAGAATGTGATAGTGTTTATCTGTCTCTTAACGTTTCTACCCGCATCCCCGATATGACCGAAGGCGGCAAGAATATTAATAACCATATCTGTAGGAATCATGTACGTCCCGCACGCAGGCGGCATGAATAATATAACCGCATTAGTTAACTTAACTGGAGGGTCAGCATTGTGCGTCCGACGACGTCTTCCTGTAGCCCAAAGACAAATTAAGCTACTTGAGCCCGAGCCTGGAGGTCCTTGCCGCAAGCGAAGACCGGAGCTGTCAAATCCATTCACCTGCTAAAGCGAGCGAATTTCACCAGGTACCAATTCACGGCGCAGCTACGTTAGGACTAACGTATTCTTGCCACAGGGCGCTATTACGCACAAACCCCACAAATACACCGCCCTAGGAGCCACAGGTATCATATAACTGCTATATTTTATGCAGGTGTTTGTTACAGTCCGGAACGTAAACAAAACAGAAGTTCTTATAGGCCACGCCCACCACGTCGGCCAGAAGTTATACAACGGGGTAGCGACTATACTTCGCTCCAGGTCAAATGCCGCCCAGTGAGTTGCAGTTCACCAAGAAACCGAAGAAACACGTCCCCAGAGGAAATTGTTAATGTTATTGATATACAATTCATTTTACTAAGAATTACCGATTATTTTGTACATATATTTAGTTAAAAATAATATACCGTTGATAAATATATTGTGTTTTCCTGACCATATATATTTGAATTTGAGTGAACATTTTCTCCGATTTGAGCTTACCGAGGTAGAAATTAATAAAACGTTTGAGCCTGTCCGAAATTGTAGGAAGTCATATCACACCAGTTCAAAACGTTACATGACCAGAATTAATTACCAGGCCTAAAGTTAATTTCGGACGGGCAAAACGTTACACTAGGAGTTTTTTAAACACTTTAAAAATCGTGTTTGTATAATTCTCTTTTGAAATACAACTTTTGCTGTACGTTTGGAATTGAATTTCATTCAAATGCGAGTATTAGTACTGTGATACAAGTGATCATACATATACTGTTTTAGACTTATTGTTGATTTATATCAAACCATTGGTAACAAATCTGTAACACGTGGTCTGAAATGTTTAGGAGATTTTCAACATCATCTTCCTAACTATTTAAAATGTGCCGTAACGTCTACCTTACAATGTATTTAAGTGTTAAAGAAGTAAAATTGTGCTGAATCACCGAATCTGACTTCGGACAAGCTAAAACGAGTAACGTAACATTCAAATTCTTCAGCTTTAAAATCACCTAACAATTTTACATAATCATAAATAAGCTTTCTCAATAGCTCGTGTACAGATTCATGCCCTAGCCAGGTATTTGTGTCCATTGTGCTTAAATTTACATGGCAGTGCATGACACCTTCATTCAGTACAAGCCAATAAATCTGCTTGTTGGCGTTACTACCATCCTCCACACATGAGCAATAAATGATCTGTGGCATTAGTGATGCAATGTATTACCCAGACTGACAAGAAAGCCAATTGCAAATCTGAGGTATGCGGCTTAGTGACGATTTTGAGGGCAGTAGATGAGTAAATGATTTTTAATTGCTTAAAATTGTATTGTTGATACATTTATATCAATCACTGCGGTGTTTTAGAAATACTCGAACTACCATTATCCTCAATTTTACAGGAACTAGACGTGAGGGTTGGAATAAAGATGGTCACAAATGGCATATAATTAACTCTTCATTTGTCCAAACAGTTTAAAAAGTGATATTTTAAACTAATTGGCAGTAACATGAGCAGAGTTGTCATGTAAACACATTTCCGATTTATATCTGTTTTGGTTCGCTGGTTTCCTAAATTTTTCTTTTTATATAGGTATCTTAGGCAATTGAAGAATGTTTCTTATACAAAATCTGTTTATTAAACTCAGTATGTAATTTATATACTTCTACCAATTTAAGTCTCATTGGAGTTATGTAAATGTATCTTCTTTGTATAATCGGTATATCGCGTATCTCAATCAATTTTTGTAGTCATAAATTGTACTCGTTATAGCACTGTTTGAAACGAATGGGGTGGTGTGAATTTTTAAACTGACCTAGCATGTGTTAAAGATGAACTAGTAGTTGATGTAATTAATAGACTACAAATAATATTGACAGAGGTTTCTGACCTTTTTGTTAAAGCTTGACACAATTCTATCATTCTTTAGATTTAGATAGTAGAGGTCAAACTAAATTAACTTGTCAAACTAAATTAACTCGTCAAATAACGATTTTCGTGGGACTGAGTAGCTTTATACCGACAAGTGGTACCTTCTTATTCGGTGGTGTTTCCTGAGTATGAAAAATCATGTTGTCGCTTTCGCAGCCTGTGGAGGGAAGAGCTATGACGTCACAAATATGGCCATTCTTGGTTCCAGGTTTTAGTACAGTAAAACTAGGGTTTAACCCAAACATAAAAAAAAAGTTCTACCCAGCAGCAAACTGTTTAGT
Source organism: Agriotes lineatus (assembly GCA_940337035.1). Lineage (NCBI taxonomy): Eukaryota > Metazoa > Arthropoda > Insecta > Coleoptera > Elateridae > Agriotes > Agriotes lineatus. The sequence goes on along the minus strand of OW679194.1, from coordinate 17,349,930 downwards.
ACCCTCCTCTCAATAGGTGGTAAAAAGTTGCACAACATTGTGCGTCGGGTTTAGGAGGGAGGGGGGTGGAAATGTGGTAAAATGGTAGGTTTCAACAGTTTTACCGTTTTTCGCAAATATCTCGTTAACTGCAAGGTTTAGCGCAAACTTTATCGTATACAAAATTTATCTATATTTAATTTAAAATAAAATTGGTCTTATGCATTTTCGACTTCCAGATAAGGGTTACAGAGATATGGAAGGGGTAATGATGTCATTATTTTCCAGTTAGCTTGGGATTCGTTATAAAGAGTATTTTTCGTTATAAAAAGTACGTAGTGACGCATCAATAAGATAGGAACATTTGTATGTGTGTATGTATGTATGTTGGTACAGAGCTGGCAACTCTGCTACCATATAGGTGGAAACACCAAATGCTGAAGAATCCTCGAAAGACCCCTATGCTGCTACATGAGCAAAAAGGAATGATGATGATGATGATGATGATGATGATGTATGTATGTACGACTATGTGTATGTATATTGTATATGATAATATATCTACATTGCTCCCCTCCTTTATCGCTTTTATCTTCATTTTGCCTATTTTTCCCTTTGAATAATTCATCATATCGTTTTTCTCGTTCCCATTTGTGTTTTTATAATCACACCTACTTAAATTACCTCTATCTTTTGTCATATCATCCTAAAAAGATAAAATCATGTGGATATCATTAAAACAGGGTTAACTACAAACTTTATCTAATAAGCTTTAATACAAAAAATAACAGACATTGGTTTTCTTCACAATACATGCTTTTCAGTCAATTACTTATGTGCAACGTACAAGGTAGTTACATAATAATAAATAACAGCAATCAGTAACCTAAAAACCTTCAAGCTCTTTTTCATGTTGAAGATTATTGTTATGTCCTCGTGGTTAAGGCTAATTAAAGATGTTGTAGTGGAAATATATGTTTATTAAATAAATATAACTTAGCCAGATCTCATACAAATACAAGTTACTGTTAACAAGAGCACAACTCGAATGCATTAAAACTGACCCAAAACTCTCGTCCGGGTACCTGCACTTCGTCCCTTAGGCTAATCCGCAGTTACACAGCGTTGCCAAACCTCTGCTACACCACACACCTCCCCTTTAAGTTCGCCTCCAGTTACCGTATCTTAACCTAGCTTATTTAAACTTAAACTAATTTGTGAAACCTACATTTTCACCAAACCGGGCAGGTACCGTTCGTGTCCTTGTGCTTCTTCGAACCTCCTGCACCTTTTCCTCTTTGTTGTTGTTTGTTTGTTAATGGACAAGGTCTAGGCATGCAGAGTACCAGGTACCTTAGACACCGACTGCTTTGGTTATATGGTCAAAGTCCTACTTAGAATTTTGCCGAGACTAAGGAGTTCCAACCCTAGCAAGGGAGCTTTTACATGCTACACATCGTAGTAACATGGGTCCCACGGCTTTACATCACTTCCGAATGATGGCATTCTGTAGAAGCTTTCATCTGCATTTTTTTAAATTTTTGAAAACCTCACCGGGACCGGGAATCGAACTCGCGACCCTTAGATCAGTAGTCAGCTTTTCCTCTTTATTTCGCTTACTACTACCTGGCTGCTTATTAACTACAGGACTAACGCTAACAAAAGATTCATTATTTACAATATTTTTGTTGACAGCGACCTCCTGTCCGCTGGTCTCGATGCCGGTTTGAGGTATTACCAAATCGTTTTTAGAATCTGAGCTCCCTATTTTTCGGCGCGTAAAGCTAAACTTTTCTTTAGTTTCCGATTGTTGTAAACCAAGATCTTTGTTCGTGTTGTATCTAATTATTTGATTAATGTGCCTTTTCCACATCTGCCCGTTTTCTGTTATTTTGCAGATATGTTACCTTTCCTAACAGTTTTTTAACTATAGCTGGTGTCCACTGCTTATGGTTTACCGACTGATAATCCCTTACCATAACGCTATCTCCCAATTCAAACTCTTCCTTTCTTCCCTTCTCACGGGCGGGCGTTTCACCACTATACTGTGCGTTTGGTTTTATGCTATCTAACCGAATCCTCAACTCTCTCCCCTGATATAATTTCGAAGGTGTCTGTTGAGTTGTTGTATGCGGTGTACTTCGATAATTTATTAGGAACCGACAAATCAACGTTTCCGTTTCGACTCCCCTATTAATCGAATCAAAGAAAGCTGCTTTTAAGGCGTTCTTAAACGTTTTCTGCCGCTCCATTCGACGCAGGATAAAACGTAGGAGTGGTGATATGTTTGATACCGTTTTTCTCCGAAAATGATTTAAACTGCTTGCTGGTCAACTGAATTCCATTGTCGGATACCAACAACTCAGGAATTCCCATGCTTGCAAACGTAATTCGCAGTTTGTTTATCGTGTGGGCCGTGTTGGCAATGTTATGCATGTCATGCACTTCTACCCACTTACTAAAGCTATCCAAAATTATTAAGTAAATTTGGCCTTTTAAATCTAAAAAGTCAATATGTACACGCTCTCCTAAGCTGGATGAAAGTTGCCACGGGGTTAAAGCTACCCTTGGTGGGTCTGACCTTGTTTTTAAACATGGGGAGCAAGATTTCGTTATGTTTTCAATATCTTCATCTAATTTGGGCCACCACATGTAAGATCTCGCGACCGATTTCATCCTAACCGTGCCCTGATGACTTACATGAAGCTCTTTTAGTAACTCTATTCTAAGTGCTTTTGGAATGATCACTCTAAATCCCCACATTAGACAACCTTGAATTTCGCATAATCCAGTTCTCTTATTAAAATACGGTTTTAATTCTAGATCACTCATTTTACTTGGCCATCCCCTATTTACAAAATCTATTACCTTGGCAATAACCGGATCGCGTCTTGATTCAATTTTAATACGTTTACTGTCAATGGGCGTATTTTGAGCTTCAATAAAATTTAAATAGGACAGCTCTTCGTTAGTATCTTGCTCATGTGTGATTTGCAAATGCAATCTTGAAAAACTATCTGCTACCACGTTTTCAGACCCTTTAATATACCCAATTTTATAATTGAATCCCGACAAGAAAATTGCCCAGCGCTGCAGCCTACTCGCTGCCATTTGCGGAATTCCCTTATTCTCGCCGAATATAGTTATTAATGGACGATGGTCCGTTCTCAAAATACATTTTTGCCCTAGCAAGTAATTCTGAAACTTTCGAACCGCGTAATCTAATGCTAATGCCTCCTTGTCAATTACGGAATAACGCTTTTCAGCCGGCGAAAAAGTGCGGGAAACAAAACCTATAGGTTTTTCTGTCCCGTCTGCAAACTTATGGCATAAAGCTCCCGCAATTCCCGATTCTGATGCATCGCTTGTTAGTATTATTGGTAAATCAGGGTCAAAGTGTACCATGATCCTATATGATGCTATTTGCTTTTAATTATTTCAAACGCTTCTTGACATTTCCTATTCCAACTAAATTTTACATGTTTTTTAAAAGTTCATACAACGGAGTCATTATCTGTGCTAAGTTTGGTACGAACTTGGCATAGTAATTAACCATGCCGGTAAAAGATTTCACCTCAGTCGTATTTACTGGATTAGGATCATTCAAAATAGCTTGTACTTTGTCATTCCAAGTTCTAAGACCTTGTTTGCTTATGACGTGTCCCAAATAGACAACATCGGGTTTAAAGAATTCACATTTCTCCAGCTTAATTTTTAAACCAGCGTTTTTCAGTCGTTTGAAAACTGCCGCCAAATTTTCTAAATGAGTTTTTAAATCTTTTCCAGTAACCATTATGTCGTCCAAGAAATTTGCAACTCCCGCAATACCTTGCAACAACTGTTTCAATTTCCTCTGAAATATCGCACTTGCGGGGGAGATTCCAAATGGTAACCTGTTTACCTTGAAAATTCCTTTATGAGTGCTCCATGCTGCAACCCTAGCTGATTCATCGTCCAGCTTGAATTGAGCATAAGCCATTGTGAGATCAATTTTACTAAAATTTTCACCTCCTTTTAGTGCTGCAAATATTTCTTCGGTTCTCGGTAACGGATACTTAACGTTTACTAAGTGTCTATTCACCTTCGTTTTATAATCCCCGCAAACTCTTATAGATCCGTCAGATTTCAACACCGCGACTAAAGGCGCCGCCCATTGGTTACTATCTATTTGCGTGATTATATTTTCTGCAATTAACTTACCTAATTCCGCCTCTACCTTGTCTTTATATGCAAACGGAATAGATCTTGGCTTACAAAAAATCGGTTTTGCATCAGGTTTTACATCTAAGTGAATTTGCTCGTATTTATACGTGCCTAATTTGCCGTCAAAAAGAGATTCAAATTCTGTTAAAACTTGCTCAATGCTAATGTTTTTAACATAATTTACCCTATTTATATTTTGAAAGATTTTGCTGTTCAGCTCGAGTATGACGTAGTTGCAGTTGGTGAAACTTGGCTGTCTGATACAGTAAGTAATGGCATCTTAAAAATTCCTGGATATAACTTGGTACGCACTGATCGTGTTGATAGAGGTGGTGGAGTGTGCATTTATGTTAGAAATACATTGCAAGTAACGCCCATTAATATAAATAATAATAACATTGAACAAATTTGGTTAACTTTTAAGAGTCATAAATACATTATTGGAGTTGGTGCCGTTTATCGACCACCTAAATCAAATTATAAACTGTTTTGTAATGAATTGGAGCAATCGTGTGTGCAGATTTTGTCTGTATGTGATAAACTTTTTTGTTTTGGCGATGTGAATATAGATTTACTAGATTCACGTCACCCAAGTTCTGTGTACTTTAACACCATGATTGAGTCCTTAGATCTAAAACAGATTATTACTCAGCCTACACGGATCAAGTCTCTTTTGGACGTGGTATTAGTTTCCGATACAGATTGTATAACTGATTCAGGAGTAGGTGGGTTGAAATTTGCTGACCACGAAACGGTATACTGTCACATCAAACTGGAGGGTCCCACTAATGCACCTATATACAAAACCTTTAGGTCTTATAAACATTTTAATTTAAACTTATTTCTAAATGATCTTCAGCTTATCCCGTGGCAAAATTTATTCCGAATTACTGATGTAAATGAAAAAGTAGAATTTTTAAACTGTAATATTTTAACAGTATTTAATAAGCACGCTCCTGTTAAAACTGTCAAGCTTTGTAAAAGAGGTGCACCTGGATTACTGATAATATAAGGCTCTTAATGAAAATCAGAGATAAAGCTTTGACTAAGTTTAAAAAAACTAAAATTCCTGGTCACTGGAACTACTACAAAACCCTTAGAAATTTTACCACACAAGCTGTTAAAGGTGAAAAAAAGGCGTACTTAGATTTTAAACTACAGAATTCTCAATCTAGGGAAATCTGGCGTGAACTAAAAAGACTAGATCTGAAGCGTTCAAAACATAATTATTTACCAACTAACCTCCAGAATCCAAATGACATTAACAACTTTTTTATAAACTGTATTCCTGATGTCAATAATGACACTTCCAAAATCATTAGTAGTTACAAAACCAATAAAGCTAATAGTAACACAGTTTCCTTCAATTTTACTTTAGTTGACATTCAAACAGTTGCTAAGACTATTAATGAAATCAAAAGCAATGCTACTGGTTTTGATGGTCTAAATATTGACATGATAAAATACTGTTGCCCTTTTATCCTACCTTATCTGACCAATATTATAAACAGCTGTTTTGAAAATAATTATTTTCCTGCTAGTTGGAAAAAGGCCACTATAATACGTATTCCCAAAATTTCTAATCCCGCAGAATATAAAGACTTACGGCCAATTAGTATTTTACCTGTGTTATCGAAAATGTTTGAAAAGATTATTAATCTGCAGCTGCGATCTCATCTACAAAAGTTCAGTATTATTCCTGAATGTCAGTCCGGATTCAGAGCTGGCTACAGCTGTCCGACTGCTCTATCAAAAGTTACTGATGATTTGCTCACTGCCATAGATAACAATAAGATGCCAGTCTTGGTCCTATTGGACTTTAGTAAAGCATTTGACACTATCAACCATGACATTCTCTTATCTATTCTGGATTCTATCGGCCTTTCTCCACCTAGCGTCATCTTGATTGAAAATTACTTAAAAGACCGGCTACAATGTGTAAGGATGAGTTCTGGATCCTCTGACTATAGAAATATTAGTAGGGGTGTGCCACAGGGATCCATATTAGGACCACTGCTGTTTACCATTTATACATCTGCCTTTTGCAATAGTATAACTACTTGCAATATGCATATGTATGCGGACGACACACAACTGTATCATAGCTTTGAAGGTGAACAGTATCAGCAAGCGTTGGTGGACATAAACAAGGATCTAAACACCATTGCTACTATTTCGCAACAACATTCCTTAAGAATTAACCCATCCAAGTCTGTAGTCTTATTATTTGGCAACAAAAATATCTTATCAAAACTGGGAGACAGAATAATTTTAAAAATTAATGATACCACGATACCCGTTGCTGCTGAGGCTAGAAATCTGGGATTAATCATGGATAATGGTTTTAGGTACAATAAACAAATCTCTAATTATATTAAACAAGCTTACATTAATATGAAACTTATTTATCCACAAAGATCTTATTTGTCGCCTAAAATTAAGTCCATGCTTTGTGAAGCATTAGTGCTATCGCACTTTTCTTATTGCTCTCAGGTTTACGGCCCCAGCATCACGGTTGATGCGGCTAGCAGAATTCAAAGAGTACAAAACTCATGTCTGCGACTGATTCATGGTGTTAAAAAGTACGATCGCATATCTCATAAACTTAAAGAATCGAATTGGCTGAATATGCACAATAGACGATCTTTGCAAGCTGCTTGTCTTTGCCATAAAGTAATTACAGATAAATGTCCTTCTTATTTGTATAACAAAATTTCCTATAGGACAGATGTTCATAATTTAAATTTAAGACATAAATTTACTATTACTCCACCACTACATCGCACTGCCCTGTTTGAAAGGGGTTTCTCTTATCAAATTGCGAAGGTATACAATAGCATCCCCCAAAATATTAAAAATTATCCATTGGTTTCATTCAAGGCCAAATTGCGTCTGCACTTGCTGAACCGTCAGAATAGTTAGGCATCACTTGTGTATCGATTTTATGTGTTGATTTGTCACAGAATTATTGGTGTTAGTTATTTTGTAATGTATTAATATTATTAATTATTAGGCATTTATTCTATATTTAATAAACCTCATTTTTATTTGCTGGGTACAGTGGAAGACCAAACGCAGTGTTCACTGCTGCTGAACTGCTACCCAATGGTTTCCCCAATTAACTTGTTTCTTTAATTTGGTTTTGTGTACTGTTGCTACGTGTGGAAATAAATGCATTATTATTATTATTATTATTATTATGTCCCAAATTTTTTCAAAGCCTAGGCTAAATGCCTCTAACCAATTTCTACCCAAGAGCCTCCCCCCTTTACAACATAAATATTTATAGTTCTAAATTCCCTATTATACTCCACCTCAGCTGTGAAATAACCTAGAGGCTCGCTAGTTTTGCCCGTGTATTCTTTCAGAACAACGTCATTAGCTTGTAATTGATAATTACTAAACAGACTACCATACAATTCTTCTGAAAGAACACTTACACCTGCACTACTATCGACTTCCATTTCTAAAACTATATATATCTCCTATGTTAATTGGCTTACTTTTATTAGATGTAATATTGAACAAAGGTAAATCTACCCTCTCAGTAACCTCAATGTAATTACTGCTGCTGGCGTGATTACTACTACTTTTTTTCGTCTTAGCCCTAAATTTACACATGCTTGATAAATGACCTATCGCTTTACATTTGTAACATTTGGCATTTTTAAATTTACACGACTGCCCTACTTGATGTTCCTTACCACAACGATCGCACGCGTAATATTCTGCCTTGCTTTGTTGGCCCTTTTCTTGCCGTCGTTGTTGGTCCCTTGTCATCGTAGTTTTTTGCGCTCTAAGTACGTTGACGGATTGGTTTCCCATCATACTTGTAGCCGCCGTACTGGCTTCGAGACTGGCCTCCTTTTTTAAAGCCATCTCCACCATTTCGATCATAGTTGCGTCTTCTTTGTATTCTTTTTCGCACAATTTGTTTAAGATGGGCCCCTTGCGAAGCCCCGTGACAAATTGGTCCCGCAGAATCTTGTCCAAGCCCAGGAATTTACAATTCACTGCTAGATTTTTGAGTCTAGCATGAGTTATGTACTTGACTTTGCCCTATAGCGTTCACTTTCTATCATTAAGCAAATAGCTTAGCATTGTATAAAAGTAGGAAAGCGCACAATACAGTATCATTAGTTACTGAAATCTAAGACCGAAACTCTGTTCTTTTACATTTGTAATTAGTGCATCGAAAAATAAATAATTTTTAAAAACTCAAAGTTTGATTTGAGAAACATAATTCATGCCACTCTGTGATGCTTTCGTCGCGTTTCTGTGTTGTCCCGTAAAATTCCACCCTTTCCCTATTCACCGAAATCTTAGGGCTGAAATGGTCCCTCATGCACTTGCACATCTCTTCGTAGGTCTTTTCACATGGCGTTTTCGGATAACACAGATCGCGCAATAAATTGAAAGTCTGTGGTGATAATTGACTAATTAATACGGCACTTTTGCGTTTTGCTCCGTCACTGTCCTTTATTTCGTTCGCCGCGAAAAATTACTCCAGCCTCTCCTGGTAAACTGTCCAGTCGTGGCCATTATGGTCGAATCGCAAGATCGCTCCGATTACATAAGCCATTTTTCCTTACACGAAACACGAAAGTTTTTAACCGAAGAAAACACAACCCACGCTTAACGTAGTCACTTCACTTGAATTGTTTCCACTGTATTTTTGTCTTAACTTCATTTTTATTCCTCGTCGCCAGATGTTATGTCCTCGTGGTTAAGGCTAATTAAAGATGTTGTAGTGGAAATATATGTTTATTAAATAAATATAACTTAGACAGATCTCATACAAATACAAGTTACTGTTAACAAGAGCACAACTCGAATGCATTAAAACTGACCCAAAACTCTTGTCCGGGTACCTGCACTTCGCCCCTTAGGCCATTCGCAGTTACACAGCGTTGCCAAACATCTGCTGCACCACAATTATCTTCATCGATGCCGTCGTCAATAATTAGTGCATCCATGTCCGAAGCAATTCTTGCACATGTTTGAGCATTTCAAGCCACTCTGTCAACGCTTACAGTTCCTGACAAACCCCGCATTACAAGTGTAAAGAATGAGGAAGAGCAATTTTTCAGGATCAGCTGCCTTTGTGGTTGCAACTGGATGCACATAACCACCAATCCTTTTCCAACCCCATTTTAGTGAATCTTTATTGACATTGAGCCATTGCTGCACTTGATGGTAAACTCTATAACAGTGTTGTTGTGCAGCTGCTGAATTAGGGGAAAGTACAGCCAACCTGAAATTTGTGTGTACAGGCTCCTTTGCGATGGTCTACATGTAACATTGATGGCGCAGAGTATCCAAATTATCTGCATTTGTTGATGCAAATATCGAAAGGAAGAAATGGTTTCCAGCTAGCTACTGCATCTGGGTCTGCATTTGGATGGTTAAAAATCAACTGCTTTGTGTAAAGCTCCTTGTCACGTCGCACTTTTTCAGAAGGCGTTATTTTTCCCTTTCTATAAATTGAAGAAATGGTATCACATCCGGCGAAAGTGTAAACTGTCAAGAGAATATCCTTCATTTCCCCGATATCACGCTGAATGTCTCCAATGCAGGAAACTTTTTCTTCTTTGTTATACCTTTCCTCGGTGCAACCATCTTCAACTGTTTGTTGGATGGAGCATGAACAACCAACAAGACCAATAAATAGCTGTCATTGCCAATTACGATACCTACTGTCTCCTACTTTGATTCGTCAATTGCAATAAAAACGATCTTGGTGTCATCATCACATTATGCCTGAATCACTTTGCAGCCAGCTTGCTGTAAGTGTACAGTGTTGAGAGTAATCAGTTGTATCTTGTTCTTAATATTAGTTAGAAATTTTGCTTGTCCTAGAGTGACATTAATTTCATCTTCTACTTTCACTTCAACATGTGTAGTAGTGGATGATCTGCGTAAATGTTATTCGTCTTTTATGCTGGGTGCTTTACCATAACCATCTGGCCTCCCCACTTCCTTCAACACTTTATATAATACACTTGGAGCGAATATTACGAGTTCATAGGCGTGATTTTTGCTTTTTTTGACAAACAGAAAAAGTTACATTTTTACCCCCTCTATACTTATCTCCGTAATCCTTGACTGGAGTGCAAAAATTCATAAGACCATTTTTACTGTAAATTAAATGTACATTAATTTTGTTTAAGATAAAGTTTGCGCTAAACCTTGCAGTTAACGAGATATTTGCGAAAAATTGTAAACTGTTGAAACCAACCAATTTACCACCTTTCCAACCCCTCCCGCCTAAATCCGACGCGCAATGTCATGCAACTTTTTTCCACTTACTAAGAGGAGGGTACTAAATAGTTTGTCGCTGGGTAGAATTTTCTTTTTTGGATGTTTGAGTTAAACCTAGTTTTACCGAATTAAAACCTGATACCAAGAATCGCCGTCTTGACGTCATAGCTCCTCACTGCACAGGCTGAGAAAGCGACAACAGGAGTTTTTCTACTAAGGAAACACCGCTGATTACAATGGTATCACTTGTCGGTATAAACCTACTGAGTCCCACGAAAATAATTATTAATTCACTTGCCCTCTCTACTAAGATTTCATTATCAAGCGCTTCTACTTTTTCATTTGTGTTACGAAAAAAATAGCACAAAATAGTTTTTAGCGTTAGAAAGGTACTAAATTTTATTTTTGAGCTACTATGTAGACAGTTTTATTAGTAACATATAGTTGATTTCAACAGTAGCTTTAATTTTAAATACATCATCGCTGAGATGATAAAAATTGCCCTGAAGTTTTCAACAGCATGATGGTCCAATACTTTACGCTAGTTAATGGGTTGAATTCAGTCTACGGGGCAAACTCATAGTTCAGCTGTACCTGCATAAAATGCTCCCTCATCATGTCATTATTAACACTTCCATTTGTTTCCAAATCCAATACTAATAATTTTCTAGATATGTCGCCACGATTTCTCACTAAGCATTCCCCTAGTCATTGTTAAGAATTAAATATTATCTTTATTTTCTTCTTCCTCTTCTCGTTGCTTTACCTTATTTTGAAAATACAGCTGCAAAAACATTTTCATTGACTTTTGAAAGCTAATCGCTTCCAGTGTATCAGTAAGTTTTTCTGTAGTCATTGTTTGAAAGAAATCAATCATTTGTGTAGTTTTTCTTTCTTCTCCCTCCTAAAATAGATGTACCTTGCTTTGAAAGCACCGATTCCATTTTCAGCTGCAGGAAGCTCTTCATCATTATTGACATTTTCAGTTGTTGCCCAATTGTTAAAATTAAAAAGGCATTACATCGATGTGCATATCCATATGAATGACACCTTCAGGCTTCAAAGCTTTCACCACATATGCTATCGGTGCGGCGGCTGCCTTTACCTTCGGATTACATTACATTTCCGGAGCATATATCTAAATATGACGACAAGCCCGCGAGCTTACGGCGGTGTCGACATCGTAAGCTTTTGCGTCACATTGAAACTGCTATATCTCCGATTCTGCAGCAACAGCGTTTTATCTCGTAATTTCCATATACGTTTGGAACATATTATGGAGCGCACTTAGCAGCTGAAGTTTCATTTATAGAATAGTTCCTTTCTCTAACGACAGATGATAGATCGTCGATGACAGGTTCGAGTACCTAACGAGCAATCGCCACTGCTAAAGGATAAGAGATCGTTGGAAACCTTTTTTGGTGGGTCATTTGAACATACCTCATAGGCGATTTTCTCAAAATCAAAAGTAGAGGAAGCTATAAACTAGTATGTAGTTTACGCTAGGTGACGTAGACTCATCTGTGATTGCGAGTTACGAATGAGAATTAGCAGCTATGAGTGCACCTCAATATAGTTGAAAATTCTACAAAATTAAATCCTACAGTAATAAACAGCAGTAGCTGGCAAAAGCCATGCCATGAGCGATACAGCATAGGTAGTACAATAAAAGAGGCACAGGTCAAATTTCCATTAAATGCAAATGCTGCTTAGCTCTATATAGGAGCAATCAAGGGGAGGGTGTGCCTGTCACAGCGTCTTTGACCCGTAAATGTAGCACCTCTCCTACGCCGCCCTCTTCGAATTTGTATAGGAAATCACGGTAAAAGCGACACGACGCAACGCAGCCGTCAACTTTGATCTACTGGGACACCGAGGCGCAATTAAATGATGCGATGCATGTCTGGGTCTGTCAGAGGGTACAGAAGTGCGACTGAAGAGTCTCTTTAAATTTATATCCCATTTGTTGCCGGCTGGCATCTTCAACTGTCGCTTTTAATGCTCGACGTTTATTGCTCCGACCAATTCTCACTCGTGCGGGCTAATTAATAGTAATGCCTTCTGCAAAGAAATTCTGCAGGAAACAAGCATAAATCATAAATTCCTCGATTACATTGTAAACAGCGTCAGCAACACGCAGTTGGAATCAAGATTTGCGGGTAGCTTAAATTTGGTTTGAACAATATGTGAAATTAAATAACACCTAATGAAAACAGTAATAAATGGTAAATTGTGTGTCTTATTACCTCGATTTCTATGGCCACTATATATTCTTTATCTTTTAATATATGACATTTTCACCAATACTACAAACTCAAAAAATCAGAACAACACGCATTGTTACAAAACGTCAATACTAAGTAAATATATTGACTTAAATCGATTTTTTTTATGAAAGAGTTCATCCAACCTAATATGGCATATACAGCATGATCATAAATCAATGAAAAAGGATTCGATTCTATTAAAATTTATGTGTGTCGCCAGGATCACTTTCATGGGAGGTTTTCTTTCTAGATCTGTATCTTCAAAAGTTGTAAAACTTTTTTGTGTCGCAGCTTCCAGTAAACTTATTGAACAGATTTATTCTCCAGCATGATGGGATACCAGTCTATTGTCACAGTGACGTTATATGGGTGAGAAATTTAGTAGTTCAGTGCAATTAGTAATTACTAATAGTGGGGAACATACAGCAAGATAAGAATTATTATTCAACTTGTTCCGTACGTTTTCCTTTCCTGTAAAACTTTCTTCAATATTATTTGAAATGTCATAAATATTTCATCTTCTACTATACCTAAGTGTCAATGACACATGTGGTAGTAGGCAACACCATAGCACGAGTATAGAAATACGAATATTTAAGTAGATGGAAGAACGAAGAATGGTTTTGTGACATCTTCTCTTTATAGCTTTTAATCCATTGGGATTAGGTTTTTCAGCCACTTGCCTGACTTAAATTAGTTCTATTTCTATTTTCTTTAATCGCCTTTTTTATGTGATCTGGCATTATTTCTTCGTTGTAACTTCTTCATAGTCAACAATAACAGATCAGTTCTTGGTCTTAATCTTACAGCAATGGTAACGATCTTCGTCGTGACTGCTTCCTAGGCGACTGTACAGGCAAAAAGCGATGCATTTCGAGCTAGAGTTACTTGGCGTATTATTTGAATTGTCCGCGCCGTCATCTTGATTTTGTCTGCTTTGTCGCGTAGGCGCTCTCTTACTTTCTTCGCTGATTGCTGGTTAACTTCCGCCCATTTGGTCCCGATAGGTTTCAGAGCTAAGATACCTGTCCGTATCAGCCCAATATCAATCTCTAGGGTAAGTGCACTTGGTCATTTCAGCTTTGTATCTGATTCTTGCCGGACTAGTTCAACTCTCGGGGTATTTCTATCTGTTATGGTCCCGTATCCAGATGTTCTGGTCTCTTATAAGTGCACGTGCTGCAGTGTTTACCGATTCGGATGTCCGGTGCCCTTTTTTGATAGCTGGATTGTTAACCTCAGTACTTGGTAGGCCCCATCTGTCATGCGGGTTTGACCTACTGCGGGCGTTTTGTTGGTAGTTTTATGATCTTCGTCGAAACCTCTTTATAGCGAAGACAAGAAAAGCTCAATGCTTGTTGTTGACCTTACGGTAATTGTCATTATTTTTGTTTGATTCTTCATAGTCAATACATGAAAACCAATTACTGGTCTTGATCGTACGGTAATTGTCATGATCTTCTTCTTTATAGTGGAGACAAGAAAATATCAATTCTTGTTCTAGATCTTACGGTAATGGTCATCATCCTTGTGATTTCTTCATATGCAAGACAAGAAGGGATTAATTACTCATCTCTCAAGTCAATAAGACATTAATTCGTGGTATTGATCTGAGTGGTTTTGGTTTGCAAATTTTGAAAATATAAATTGAACATTCGAAACAATTTGTAGCCTTTAACTTTCAAGCATTGTATTTTGCACAAATATATTATCAACTTTCTTTCCAGTAATCCTTCGAAATTAAGAATATAAAAAACATTGTATATACATAATGTCCCGCTATACGTAGGTGGATGCTTGAGTGCATGCACATGAGCTAAGGGTGTGGCCGAATTTGCTCAAAAGGGGCATTTACATTTCCATTACACCACGTGGAAGCGATTTTTACTTCCTTTTACGATAAAGGAAGTATTGGATTCACCCCAAAAATTCGAAATTGAGTTTTCAACAGATCTTCACGTTTTAGAGTCCCCTGATCCCAAAAAACGTATTTTTTTTTCATTGGTCTGTCTGTCTGTCTGTCTGTCTGTCTGTCTGTCTGTCTGTCTGTGTATCTGTGTGTGTGTCTGTGAACAGAATATCTCAAAAACGAAAAGAGGTATGGCGTTGAAACTTCATATATAAGTTTTGTGTACTATGTAGATGAGACAGCAAGCTTTTGACAAAAATCGCATAACCGGAAGTAGGTGTTTACTCGTGTGATTTTTCAGTTTTTTTCGATTTTTTCAAAAACGGCTCTAACGATTTTTTTCAAACTTTATATTTTTATTAAATATTTAATGCGTATTGTTGTGACATAGGTGATTTTCCAGCTGAATACTTCTAAAATGGGTTTCTTTTGTTTTTTTTTCTATTTCTTTTATTAACTCCTATTTTAAATGCATCACCCGGTATATTATTACATTTTTGAATTCAGCTTAAAATTCTAGAAAAAATTTGTCTCTTCAACTAACTCTATTTTGTACAGTTTTTGTAGAATTTGCAATTTTTGAAAATTTTTGACAACTGCTTAGAAATTAAAAATCAAATTTTTGGCTAATTATAAGATCACTGTAAAAGGAAGTTGTGTGAGTGTATCACACCAGATTTTTTCGGAAGGATCATCAAATCTATGCCGAATAAAAGTTTTTTCTCTTTTAATTTGATCAAACATAGAAAAAGTTTTTTTTTGGAAAGTCTCCAGTTCTACAGAATTTTCGGTTTTTCCAACATTTTCTTTTGTTTTCTATCTTCAAAAACTGCAATCCAGCGATATCAACGTTTTTAGTCTTCGATCTTTGTTCGAAATGAAGAGGAGACTAAGGTCAGACGTGAGGTCTCGCCTAGTTGTCGTTTTTTAAATCCTGCAATTTGATTTGTGCATATTACTACACGAGGTGAGGTAAAGCTTACTCGAATGAATTTGATGTCAATAAACAGATTGTTCCATTTTACCCTGTAAAGTTTGAATTTTGTGTTGAACGTAGGTTTATGTACTGGGTTAGGCGCTTGAATTTTCTGTAGCACCATTTTGATTGGAAACTCAAATATTCAAATTGTGGAAATAAGCCTTTCACAGAGAATGTAATTGTTCTGTCTGCTGCAGACAACAAACGATTAACACTGTAATAAAGTGAAAGTTGGAAATTATTTGAAGGTGGGCATTAGAACTCGAGCAACAGCTATTGATTACAAAACCAAGTTCGATTGGTAAATAAATACACAGGAAGCCTAGACAGTACTCGATAAGGATACTCAGTTATTGTGTTTCTTATGACAATACCAGGCAGCCTTAATAAAGATTGGCAGCGTTTTAATTAAACCCATCAGAAAAGCTATTAGAGCCAGCAGTTTTTCTATTGAGGTGCCCGTAAACAAATAGCTGGAGGCGTGATTGAAGTGTTAATAGCAGTCGGTCTTTTATTTTAAAATGGCTTCGGAGTAATCGAGCTCCTTGCTGCACCAGTTAAGAAACACGATAAGAAAGTAATTACAACAATAAATAACAACCATAAACATGCGCAGTGTAGTTAATCAGTCTCTACGCAACTGAACAGCTTAATGAGTACCATTTCGTTCAACTAAAAATGCAAACAAACAATTTGCCTGATAAATTCGGCATACTCGTCCAGGAAATTCTAAGTTAAATTACGTGAGGAATGTATCTTCTATTGAAGTTAAAATTAAACGCAGAACTTGCTGCAACACTGCACTTCAACGTGCCATCGAAAATTCGGAAATGGGGCGCTACGTTCTTGCACGATTTCATCAGGTTTAATTAAAACAGTTGTAAAAGTTCCCGACAATTTAACGATGTAATTTTTTCAACGTTCTATTTTAGTTTTAACATAAGTAGAGAAGTCTAGGTTGGGGTGTTTCGAAATAGCAGATTCGTGTAGACAGCTAGCAGCCGTTGTATAACTAACAAAGCACAAAATAGAACAAGCCGATCAATAAGGTGAAGATGCTCCAATACAATACCTACTAATGAAATTGGGAGCTTGATAATATAGAGTGTACTTGATTAAAGGAACACTAAGGATCTCTTTTCATTTGCTTTCATTAACGGGCTTGCCTTGGCAAATGATTTCGATTCGATTCACGGAATCGCTCTGAATGTATGCTGGCACATATGTCAAATTTGTGTCATATAGTAACTTAAAAATTAGGGCATTGCATTTTTGAGAACCTTTTGTAATGCACAGATTATACAAAAGACAAGAACTAAAGTTTTGTGTATTTAAAACAACTTTCAGTAAAACTTTTTTTATCATCTTTGTCTTTGATTGGGCTTCTTCGTTGTATGTGAATATGGGTTTTATTGCAGATACCTTAATTTTTCTTCATGTGCTTGTGTGTTTTGTGCCAGGGAAAACCACGTTGACGACATGTAATGAGTTTAAACAGGGCTAGTAGCTCCACGTGTGGGGTGGGTGTTAGACTGAAATAAAAAGGAACGCTCTTAGGATAGTCAAAGCAATTGTAGCTATGACGATACGGGAATAAATTCGTATTAGGGAAATAAACCACGAAAATACCCCTGGGCGATGGGAAGCACGTACTGTTGTATGCAAGAGTATCTGGGACAGTTGGCGTTACCCTTTGTAAACATGTCAATGTATGTATTAGCTGTAACCTCTTTTACCTACCGGTGTAGAGGCTGGTGCTTCGTACGCTAGCATCTGGCGGTACAGTGGGTTACAAAGTTGGAGCGCATCTTTTGTGCTTGCGTAGCAACCGTTGTGTTATGTGTGTGTGTGGGTGTGTGTTGGTGATGTGTAGACCTTGTTACTCTATTTCTTAGGTATGTGCTACCGAGTAGAGCACAGTTAATGTGGTGGTCTCACCTAACCAAGGCTGCGGAAAAATTCCACCCACCATGGGATTCGAATCGAGGAGTTGCTAAATGCAAGCGTTTAACACTCTTATCAACTCGCTTTTTAAGACATGTCAATATATTTATTTAATATTAGAGCAACCTTAACACAATAGTGTCAGCATCAGCCAATTGAGATTGTCATTATAAATAGTCAAAAGTTGTTCAGCATGCCTCCACAACTGCCTGAACTATTCAAAGTTAGAATATATCAAATCTAGAAGATAGTCGGTCTATAAAGCAAATTGCTCAAAGCTTTTGTGTTAACAAGAACACCGTACCATTGAGAAACCATAGGAAGCGAATGAAACGTTGTCAAGACGACCATGTCTTGGAAGGCCAATTTATATTGTCATAGTAAGATATTGCTTATCTCAATTTCATACAGCTTAAAAATCTTGAAAATCAGCTATAAAACTTGTCTCAGATACTTTTGCGTAGAATGGTACTAACTCAGACAAAAAGAAACTGGGACAGTTAATATGTTTTATGAGTTAGTCCAAGTTTTAATTTTCGTCATTTTTATTCATGCTTTCAAAAGAAGCGCTGCATGAACTTCCCGCGGTCAAGATGAGACACGTTCGTGAGTTTCGACTCAACTGTTCGTCAAAAACTAATTACACTCCCAGCAAAATTTTGTAAGCTATTAAGTGGTGATCCCGATCCTCCGTCGGGCGCCCAGTATTGTCTACTCATCCATTCCTTTCATTCAAAGGATTTGCGTAGGAATGTTTTTGATTTTGCAATTTTGCAAGTCTCACGAGAAACTCGCTTATACTCAATGCCAGCTTGCAAATATTGCATGAAGAAGGTAGCCTCTTCTTTGAACAAAAGATCGCTTGCTCATATCCCGGATGTTTGGCTCTTGAAACCGCGCGTACTCGGTGTCAGCTGGCAAAGCATCATGTCTTTGGAAATGGAGAAAGATTGCTAATATTAATAATGTAGACGAACTGACTGTATGGCCGGACAACTGCCCATATCAGAATCGTAATCTAGCTCTGGTTGTTAGCTACTTCGAACTTCTAAAAGGTTTTCCACACCTAAAAACTATAAATCATAAATTTCTATTAAGAGGTCATACTCATCTCGAGACCGATGCCGATTCTTCACTGATAGAAAAGGAATCGAAAAAACATCCCCAGTTCCAGATTATGACTTTTTGACATTGGCAGAAAATAGCCAGAATGTCAAGACGGAATAATTAATTTAACATTATCGAAATGGAAACTACATATTTTAAGAACTTCAAGAGTCTTTACACAATTCTTCCTATATTTCTAGAAAAAATCTGATAACGGAGAACTGTTTGTAATTTCCAAGGCTGTGCATTTACAGGTTCGTACCGAAAATCCTGGAATATTGTTTTATAAAGCTCATTGTGAGGACAGTTTTCTCAACCGCTGCAGTCCAATTTTATTACTAGAAAATGTACCCCTTATACGCCAGAATCCAATATCTAATAAGAAATATAAATATCTACAGAATCTTTTTAATTGGGAACCCACAGTTTTCCACAGTTTCTGCAATAGTTTGCTTCATAGTGACAAACTAGGTGAAGAAGAGTATGATAACTAAACTTTTGCTTTGTGAAATAAGTTTTTAAAATCCATTGGTTAATATTTGAATAGGTATTTTATGTAACCATGTTGTTTATTGGTTTACGTGTTAATAAACTTCATTTAAGTAGAATAAAGTCTTATTTTATACATCTGTGGACTTAGATTTGGTAGAAAAAAACGAGTTGGGCTTAAGAATACAATAGCATTTTTAGTATTGTCAAATTTTTGGAAAATTTTGTAATAGTATATTGTTCTATTAGCATCTCGGGACTGGTAGCTTGGTTGTGAAAGTTAATCATACCCATAGATTATTTATGTATGGATAAAATACCTAATTATTAAAACGTACATAGGTGAATTTAAGTAGTAAAAAGAACAGTATAACTATTCGAACATTTAGTTAATAAATTACAGATTAATATTCAAATCCACTATCCAGATTTTAACAGAAAGGTTCTAATATATGGATTAAATAATGTTTGAATTAGTAAGGATAGTTGTTCGGTAATATCAGAGTTCAAGTCATAATTGATATTAGATAAAAATCAGAATAAGCCACAAGTTAGCTTGAATTTAGGTGAAAGGCAAAAGTCGAATAATTATTATTTGAAAAAGTCACTTAAAAATGTCAAATTAATAAATAAACTGAATTGAAATATAATCCAGGAGTGTTAGTTTTAAAAAATTGTATGAATAATTATTGCTATGAAAAATTGTAATTAAAAAACAACAACAATTTTGATTTAAAAATGTACATGTAATTTTGACAAAAGCAGAAATTTGAAAATGAAACCCCTTTAATTAAATTATTTTTATTATCTAATTAGTATATTAAAGGCTATTATTAATAAAATTTACGAGATGAAGAAAAAAATACATATGTATTTAAAACAAACTGAATAATAAACGAAGCTACAAATGGACTAACGAAGAAGGAGTTGACTGGTGGTAGAACAAGAAGAAGTTAAACAGCTGCAATCTACAAAATAGTCGTTTTTGGAATTGGTATGTGACGTGTGCGCTTATTTGGATATCTACACCTGAATTGGATTTTGGGGGCACTGTGTTGAGCTTATTATTGGTTGGTTACATCTACAACTAAGTTGGATTTTGAGGTGAATTGCATTGAACTTCTCATTTGATGTGGACCAAATCGAACTTCTTGTTGGAGGTCAGAAATATCCTGTTGGATTTGGATAAAGGGCATTGCAGTCACTGGTGAATAGTTACATCTACACCTGAGTTGCACTTGAAGGCAGTTGATGTATGGAAGCATATGCGTGGTGTGGGAGTTTGGATTGCTGACAGTTTTTAGTTGCTGTTACAAGTAAAGCGATTCCTACAGACCAGGAGCCTGCAGTGTTGATGTCTACATTGGAGATAATAACAACGGCTGTTGCAAATAGTTAAGCAGCTTTATTTACATGGGCGTTCCAGAACATCGGTGAGCAGACGGAGTGTTCTTGGGTTCAACGGAGAGGCTGATTGGAATATTTAAGTAAGTAAACATATAGATGTTAAATGATATAAAAAGGTAATAAGTTTTTAATAGTGAGTGAATAACATATTTGAAGGAACTGCTTACCATTGTCGATGTTTGAAATAATAAAGTGTAACAGAAATGATTTCGACTGATTTCATTTTTAATAATTTTGACATTGACAGTTGTCGACATTTTTGAAATAAGTCTCATAATGCTAATCGACTATCAAGTGTAATAATTTTGATAAAGCAAGAACCTAACCTGATTTGAGAGTGGTTGTTCTACTGGAGCTAGCAAAACAAATAAACTCTATAGTAAATAATTTTATAAAAAGGGCATATATTTTACATAAGTTCATCTAAACAGAAATTTATTTTAATCTAAAAATAACATACAGGTTTATAGCCTCTGTTCTACCGGAGCTATTTAAATTAGTTAAACAGCATAGTGGGATGCAGAGCAATATTACATAAGCTGCGGAAGTGCGAGTATATTTGAGAAACGAGGCGAAGCGTACGATACACTTTCGAGCGAGTGTGTACGCTATTTTTCCCACGACAACAAAAAAGACGCATTTTAGCAATTTAATGAATGACAGCTTTATTGTGATAACTGACAACGCCAGTAGATTCTCGGTGGTTTTTAGGTTAAAATGACATATATTCAGTAGCTTATAGCTTAAAATAACATATTATTAGGAGTTATTAGGTTAAAATGACATATTAAGGGGTTTTTAGGTTAACATTACAAAACACACTCTATAGCTGTGAACTGTGCATTTTTTCATAACAAACACGTTCATGATAACGATCGGATGAATAATATTCTCATTTTTCGTAGTTACTTCACTGTATGGAAACTGCTACTTGCGTATGTGGGCGTAGGGAAAATAATAAAAAGTATTAAGTCATTTATTTTCAAAAATACTATCTTTTGAGTTGAATTTTAGATCATTATCCATTAAGAGTAATGTATCTTTTATAAATGTAAAATCTCAAAATTTTCATAAATCCTATTCAAAAGTAGTAGAGTTTCATAACTTAAAGGCAGCTTTAATTAATTGTCTGTTCTCTAAAATTCATTTTTGTCGATTTGATAGAGTTGACTTCTGAGGTGCTGATATGTATTATCGTTGATTAATATAAACCTTGTTCATGTTTAGTATAATTTTGTGTATGGCTACTGCAAACAATTTAGATACTAGCTGGCCCGGCAAACGTTGTTCTGCCCAAAAATAATTTGTCTCTGAAACACCGTTTAACCACTATAGAGTTTTAATTTTATATCATGTCCATCGTCTTGGACTTAAAAATATAGGTATGCCATTTTCTAGCTGTAACCCGCGCCTTCGTACGCGCGAGGTTCGTTATTTGTGTATTAAATAATGACTAATTATATTTTGTCATCTCATCCCATCTTATCCCATCCCGTCCCCGTCCCGTATCGTCCCGTACACGTACCGTCCCGTACCGTCCCTTTCCGTCCCGTCCCGTCTCGTACCCGTCCCGTCCCGTCCCGTACCGTACCCGTACCGTCCCGTCTCCGTCCCGTAGCGTCCCGTACCTTCCCGTCCCGTCCCATCTCCTCCCCTACCATCCCTTCCCATCCCTTCCCGTCCCGTCCAGTTCAGTCCCGTCCCGCCCCGTCCCTTCCTGTCCCATCCCGTCTCGTCCAGTCCCGTCCCGTCCAGTCCCGTCCCGTCTCGTCCCTTCCCGTCCCATCCCGCCCCGTCCCGTCCCGTCCCCTCCCGGCAAACGTGTCCAAAAATAATTTGTTTCTGAAACCCCGTTTAACCACTATAAAGTTTTAATTTTATGTCATGTCCATCGTCTTGGACTTAAAAATAAATGCCGTTTTCGCAATCAACGTCCCAAAAAACCTCAATAACAACACCCATATCGAGTTTTAGGTTTATTTACCCCAATTCACCCCCTAAGGGGTAGCGAACCCGACAGACGTTGTCCTGCCCGAACATTGATTTGCCTGCTATTGGCGGGTTCAGCAAACGTTTTTCCGATATTCGAATTTTCGATTTCTTTAATTTTAAAAACATGCTAATACGACTATATTGATTATCCGTAGCGCGCTGGTCATCATTGCGGTTCGCACGTAAAGTAGACACCCGCGCATCTGACTGTCTTCGACGACCTATGTTAGTTCATCGTGCTTTTGGAATTGTAACAGACACATAAAACGACACGGAATTGTTTTCACAATCACTTGTGCACAAACCAAATTTGAATGTCTGACTGACTGACTGACTGGCTGCGGCGACTTATGTAAAGCATTTGGAATTACATAAATTGCTATTAGTGTCTTATCTCTTCCGCCTTCGATTACCTGATGCGGATTATAACATTATGGGGAAAACCCTTCAAACCATTAAGCACAGGTGTGACTGTAAATAGAAACACACTTCCACACATTTTCCAGCTTTCCCTTTGGATTTTCTTAATTTTTCTTTCCGTAAGAACCTTGTACAAAGTATTAGAAAACTTAAAATTTTAGAGAAAATCAAATTTTTGGCTAATCATAAGATCATTGTAAAAGGAATTTGTTTGCGTGTATCACACCAGATGTTTTGTTTTCGTTTATTATTGTTGATATTATATGTTTGCAATAGATAGCTTTCGTAGGGTCTGAACGACCGACGTAAGTTCATTTAATATCTTATTTGATTTCTTCACAAGAACCAGTTTTACCTTCTTCCATGGCTTAGTAAAGGCTCGTCCTTTTAGGGTGTCGTTAAGGACTCCTGGTAAAAATTCCGGAATTAGTTTTAGCACTAGCTTTACAACCTAAAGATTCTACCGGGTCCGAGTTTTGCCTGCTTCCTGAATAGTATGACTAGGTTGGTTTGGGAATAAGGCTTTAACATAATAAAGGCAACCTCTTCGGGACCTCCGTGTACCCTTGCCCCCAAATATCATCTTCCACCTCATCGCATAGTTATGTCCAAAGTATCTCTCAGCTTTGGGGACAGCATGTCCCAATTCTTTCTTTAAATTTATCGGACGTTACTTTAATCTTCTTCATTTTTTGACCCTTTGCATCTGCTTTCAGTGCTCAAAACTTTTTTTCGTTTATCACCCAAAGACCTTAACTCGATTTTTTTCTTATTTCTTTTTCTATTCATGATTTCATCACACGTTCTACTTTGATTCGATAAAAATTAGCGAATAACTTCAATGTATGTGTTTGGCGAGTCAGAACTGAATATGCTATTTAAAAAGCAATCATGTTGTGCCATCTAGGCATTGATTTTTCAAATATACTAGAAATGTAGGATATAACTACTTTGAAGTGTGTATTTGAATACACCAACATGGACTACCCTTTTGTTCATTAACTTTATTATTTGACAGCCGAACCGTATTGGAAAAACCCGTGGTCATTCTGTGCTTTCAACTTAATCCACTTATGATTTATAAGCATGATGTAATTAAACAGTATATTGTATACGATTTAAACTGAATTAAGTTATCTGAATTTGCATACATAAAAGCCCAGGAATCGTTCTAGTGGCCACTGCCATTGTTGGCATAAAATTTATGGTTTTTGATGCCTGGCAGTTTCTTTTTGTCGGGTCTCTACAAGGACTCCGGGGGCGGCGGTTGGTGTTGGAAGTTTGCCTGATAACTCGCCTGTTTCAAAATGGCATGTGGGAAGATAGCCGCAAATCAATAAGGAATCCGATAAATCGGCGCTGGTTGCGTAAACTATTGTAAAGAAGCTGCTACTAATTGGTAAAGACGCGCGCTTGATAGAGGCTTCGAAACGAAAATAAAACTTTACTGATATTACCGCCTTATATCAAGGTTTAATTGACGTTCAGTAACTTCAGAAAGCAGTCTTTACAGGCTTCGATATTCACGTGTCGTATTTCATACGCTTAACAGCCCAGTTTGACTTCTTCGGAATTAATTTAAATTCAACCAGCCGGTTTGTACGATATTTTGTAGGACGCCTTTGAAATTGTTCTTATATTTCTCTGTGATAAGGTTATATGTTCCTAATGTTTCCATTTAGCCCGCTCTGTATTCGAGTTCAAATAATTTCATTAATGAAATCCATTAATGCTTCTTGCCCTTAGTCATCTTTTTTAATAAGGTTTCGTAACTGCTTGGGCTTAGCTACTGTCTTAAGGAAATTCTACTCAAGCCGCACTGTAATTATATCTAAATTGAGAACCCGCCTACCACAACATAGTTTCATTTCGTGAGGAAGCTAGTGACTGCAACATCGGAAGTATCCAAACAATAACCTGTGGATGCTGCATGCCTCCAGCAACAATTTTGCTTTCGGCGGATTTACTATTCTATGATGAATAAAAGCTGTGCGTTGGATGAAATTGTAATAATTTTAAAGCGCTGGGCACTCACCGAGAGCACTCCAGCAAAGTGGTTTGAAAAACTGACTATCCCAGTCTTAATGGCTCTTAATTTTCATATCCCCTGCATATAAAACTTAATTATAATTCGACTTTGAAGTGCGCTTTTGAAGAAAATAATCTCCGGTTCATGGAAGCTTAAATTAGTATGAAATCAAGTTTTTCTTTAGCTTCGCTCAGAATTACCTTCTCTTATGCAGAGTGTGTCCATAGTAACTGGTGCAGCAAACAACTTATACTTTGTAGCTACATTTGAATACAATTAGATGTATCAAAAATTATATTTATTAACTGTTTGAGGAAGTTTTAAACCAATGGAATCAAAGAGAAATTTAAAAATGCCCGTAAGCTCCGTGTAAAATGTTAACATAATACGGTACAAGTATTTTGAACAAAATATTAATCAATAGGTGGGATCGAATTAACATAAATATATGCTGGTGGACCTCCCAGAATTCAGAGGCATTTATAATGCACAATATCATACCTCAGGGCCTTATGTTTTTTGAATAATACATTTTAAAATACAACATATTGGAGTCAACCGCTGCTTTTGGAAAGTTGTTCATTTTAAAGACCGTTTAAGGTGGAAACGACGTTTAATTTCCATTTTTTCATTGTTCAACACGAAACACGCTGGCATAAGATATAGTGTTCTATGTTAATATGCTTCAAATAAACAACGTTTTTGCATTAGAACCCACTTTAAAAGGTGATTTAACAAGCTCAGAGTACTGTTCCTTTTTAATGCCGTAATTGAAAAATTTATATTCTCTTTTGATTATTAATGTTCGAAGTATATGAAAAAGGCGTTTCGCATTGTGCATTGTGCTTCAAAAGTGCAGAAGCCTTAGTATGTAATATTTCATAAAAAATTTAATCACTGTCAGTGGCGTATTATCCCAGAAACCTAATTAGCCCCAGCTTCTGGCGCAAAATTTCAGAGGGCGCTGAAATGGAATACATAACGACAAAAAACGTTCCCATAAAATACTAATTACATACTGCAAATTGCAGCCTATGTTTACCCTGCTAGCTGAGTGAACATGAAACTCTAAAATTCCCTAGTTCCTAAATAGGAAGTGTCAATATTTGCCAAAACAGGAATCTGGTTCGCTCCTGTGGTGTTCTCGGGCTGAAACTGACTTCGAACATTGTACTAGAAAAACAATTTGTGTATACAATCTAATTTACTGCAAAACATATAAAAACAAATAAAATAAAATGAATTCAAGGAAGACTAGTTAGAATTAACGCCTAAGAAACCTATGTACGATATATCTGGATCTACTCGCATGTAAGTACACAACATTCGTGAAACAACATCAAAAGAACATTGAAAATAACGGTGAAATACTTATCTTAGTAATTGCAAATGTCAAAATGTTTTCAAAGACGTACCTGGCCTGAAGCCAGCTCTGGGCGCGCTTGCACGCACTTAATTTAACACAATTCGCGTACGTAGCCGCATTCTTTAAGCTGATTCTCACACCGCGGAAGCGATTGCTTACCGCTTTAATATTGGAAACAGTTTACCCGGCATTAGGCGCATGCGAATTTGGCCCTCGATTACGTTATCCAAACTTGACTGGCGTGAAACATGGAAATTAACCACACTTGAATTCGGCGAAGAAGTCCCGGACTCTTTGAGGCGACGCTTGGGGTCGTGTGACGTCACGAAATACTCGAAACGTCGCAACTACACCCGTTTACTGTCGTAATTCGCGTACCTGTTTGTACACGCTGAAAAGTCGGCTGCTCCAGCAAATACTTACTGCTAGGCTGTCGAAGCCGCTTGCATTTACTTCACCCTTTGTATGACGAAGTTCGCTTCGCCGCCGGCTCCGCACCAGAAGATGGGCACGTAAGCACTCAGGCATGGCCCGCATGTTAATAATTGCTTCTTCAAATTAAGTTTCACGATACGTTCGCTGCAAAGGGACGGCTCTACACTCTGTTATTATTCGAGAATACATTGCTTAAATATAATTTACAATAATAAAACATGGAAAACACAACTTGATGTATCTTTGGAGTAGGAAAATAATAACGGGCAAGAGATGCCAGATGGCCCATTTCATCTAAAATCACCACAATAAATAGTTTCTGGATTCTTCTAACACTGGTATCACTTTTAAGAAAGTTTTGCACGGGCCGCCGCAGTTCAGTATTCAAAAGAATTAAACAACAACAAAGACACAATAAATCTTAATCTCAGGTTGTAACAAAACATCAATAATTAACTTAGCTCGAAGAAAAAAGTCGCCATCATTTGAGGAAATAGAGAATGTTGAGCATTCGCAATTAAACTGACGACTCGTGAATCATGGGGGGACGAAAGAATCCCTAAATAGTTCTTCTTCGAATTCTAATTTAAAGCGAATTGAATTTCAAAACAATTTGGACGACTAAAATTACTCTGGGGATATTTAACTCCTAACATTGGCAAGGAAAAATTAAAAGATGCTTTAAATATTTTTGCTGAAGGAAAGCTCAATTGCTTTCATTCAAATCGAATATTCGACGTGCATAATAAAGAGGGTGTTTCTAGAAAGAAAGAAAATATTGCATAGCCTTTTCAGGACTGTGCGATCAAATGGAGCAGCGAGAAGACACGTAAATAAATTCACTCGAAAGTTCTTATTGCATTGTGTGCATGTAGGGTGGAGCAAGTGACAAGACCTCTAATATGTATGCAAATGGAGGCGGTGTCACAAGCTGCGGGTTGACTGCTTGAATGCATGCCCTCAAGCACCGAACTTAAGGAAACAGACACGGCGCAACAGTCAATACGCCAGTTATTTTATTTTGAAAATCGAATTGTTCGCCTCTACCTTTTCCGTAAAAAAGAAAAGGATAAAGGCTTTCGATATAAACACGTGTTTACAGCGTGAGAAAAAGTAACGTGCCGAGATCCTGAGCTACAATGGACTGGTGAAGTGATATTCTTATTGTAATACGGCGGAGTGGATGCCTTCTCAGCCTTCTTATGAGCCCCAGAACTCCCTTTTCAATAAAAGTTATTACATTTTCATAAAAAAGAAAGGGACTAAATGATTCTCGCTTTATGTCATAAACAGTTCGGTCAATAAAATTACATTGTGTGCCCACGTTCTGATCCTTTCCCTTTTTGTAGCAAGTTTGAGAATAGCCGTTTTCGCGAAGAATAATATTGAAGCAAAGGAAACTGAATAATTATTGAAAAACGGTATTGAGCTTGTCAGAATGAATGATTGATAAAATAATATTATTATATTATTCTGTTATATACTAAACTTGATCTTGCTAACCTTAACGCCGAGAAGCACTTTTCTGTTCTACATATGTTTTTAATATATTCAAAATTGATTGATAATTTTATATAGTAAGAATTGTTTCAAGATACGACGACCTTATTTTCGGTAATGCCTTAAATTTCTGACATCGCTGATTTGTCGTTTTCTATCAGTAATACCGGTTGGTCAAGCAATATTGTGTGGTTAATAATGATTTTCGTAACTAACCATTTCGTTGAATAATAATACAGCTCCTAATGCCACTGTTCCACCAATTAATGGTCGGATGACCATTCTACGACAAAATATCTGATCAATTAGTGGCGCCATTGAAGTCTCCACAACTACATCTTAAATGTCAAGCTTTAATGTTATGAGCTCAGTATCAATAATTCATCAAATTGAAATTCGTTTTAGGTAGTAAAATTGATAGACAGTAATTTCATACTGTTAGTGCGTAGTAACGTAATCATTCATTTATTCTGCATAGTTATTAATAATATGACTAATTTGTAATATTTGCAAAAACAATTACGCTAATCGATCAAATGACAAGTCATCTTCGATAATATTAATATTACTAACTGACGATATTCTGAAAAAATACATACTCGTAATATAGCTAATTGTAAAGCCTCTCTGCCGCTGCTTATACTGAGGCCAATTCGTTAAACAACAAAACCCTAATAACGCCATCATTCTTAACTAGGATGTCTATCCTGCAAAATGAATTTCGTTTTCCTCAATAATATCACTGGACAATGGCAACGATGAATGTGAATATTAGTTATTCTTTGGGTGTTAATAGCCATCTCGGCGCGGGGCCAGCTCGGCGCCGGGACAACTCGGCGCGGAGCCATCTTGGCGCTAGCCAACTCGGCGCTAGGCCATCTCGGCGCCAAATTCAAATTTGCAAACTACAGTGTGCACTACGTAAGAAAATTATTATAAACAAATAATCAATAAAGTGATCACCAACAAGCTGGCATCAAATGAAAAAAATATTATTTAGAATTTCTTGGAAAATCAAACACTGACGACCAGAGGTGGTTGCAAAGTGATTACAAAGGGGTAAAACAAAAGTTGTCACGTGACTTCCATCATGAGTAAAATTTTAATTTTTTTTTAAATAATTACGAAACATGCATTTACTAGGCAAGATAGAGACACATTTTACGAAAAAAAGTTTTCTGGCTTTGAGATTTTTCAGTCAGCTAAAACTAACACACAATAAAAAATCTCATTGAAATCTTGCTTAATTTCCGAAAAATAGCACTTTTTGCATTTACACAATTTCGAAAAACGCAATTTTCTAACTAAGTAAAGTGCATTTTATGTGACAAATATTTCTTTAATGTTTATTTCCTAAATCAAAGAATTTTATTTTTAACAAAGTTTTTTTATTATGAAATAAAAAACTTTGTAAACAATATTTGTTTTTCCATAGCAGTCTTTGTTAAAAGTAAAATTCTTTGATATGGGACCTAAACATAAAAGAAAATGTAAGAGATCAAAGTTGGCCGAGGATTTTGAAATTTGGTATAGCAGCCTAGATTTTGATTCTAAACAACTTTTCTTAATAACTTTTTGTCGTATTTGCTACATAAAAGGCACGCTACTCTACAGTAAAATGGGTTTTTTGAAAACTTCTAAGGGGCACTGGATTTTTCAAAACTGAAATGCTGTTAGAAATTCGCCTTTAAACAAGCAGGGCTGAACCCCAAAAAATGAAAATTTAAATCGAGAATTTTTTACCTTTAAAAGAGTCGTTTCACCTATCCGGGGACACACTGTATATACAGGGTGATTTTTAAGTTGGTTCTTTCCTTTTACCAGGATATAAAGCTAAAAAAATAAGCTTTTTTTCTCATTTGCCACTTTTCCGAAATATCAAAACTAAAGGAGTTACAGGGTGTTACAGTTTCAAATTAAAATTAAACTTTGGCGCAACGGCGGCTGGACAATTTTATTTTTATTTCTCTCTGTTATCATTTAAGTTAGATTAAGTTTAGTTTAATTTTTGTTAAGTAATTTTAGTTCTTAATTTGAAACTTTAACACCCTGTACCTCCGTTAGTTTTGATATTTCGCAAAAGTGGTAAATGAAAAAATAGCTTACGTTTTTAGCTTTATATCCTGGTAAAAGGAAATAATCAACTTAAAAATCACCCTGTATACAGGGTGTCCGGAAAATACGTGTACAACGGAAGACCACAAGTTCCTTTGCCCAAAATATGATGATTTAAAATGATTAACTTTTTTAAATGTTTCAACCCCCTGTATAATCACTACAATTTTTTTTTTCTAAATACTTAGTTACTTTAATTTATAAGCTATTTCTTATCTTACAATATTCTAGTTGGGTGACCGGTTTAGTCATTAAAAAATATTTTCTAAATCCCTACAAGCCTAGTGTTGAGTTACAATTACCTACTGATTGAGGCTTGTAGAAAATATTCTTTTTGTGGCTAAACCGTTTACCCAACTAAAATTTTGTAAGAGAGGTTATAGCGTCTAAAATAAAGTAGCTATTCACAAAAAACATTGGTAGTGATTATATAGGGTGTTAAAAAAATATGGGTGGATAATTTATTGGGACAATGTTTTTAAACACCTTGTAATTTTCGAAATTAAGGTTTATTCCACAAAAGGCTATAGTTTACTGGTACAAACGCATGGCCAAAAAATAAATAAAATCTATCAAAGATTTTTCGACTTATTTGAAAAACTAATCATTTTTGAAGACCTCTAGCGGCTAAACTAAGCAACTTTGTATATAAGTAAGTTGAGTTAAATCATCATATTTCGGGCCAAGCAATTTGTGGTTTTTCGTTGTACACCTATTTTCCGTACACCCTGTATACAGTGTGTCCCCGGATAGGTGAAACGACTCTTGTAAAAGGTGAAAAATTTTCGATTTAAATTTTCATTTTTTGGGGTTCAGCCCTGTTTGGTTAAAGGCGAATTTCTAACAGCATTTCAGTTTTGAAAAATCAAGTATGCTTTGGAAGTTTTAAAAAATCCTATTTTATTTGAAATCGGCATTAAAGTACCTCGAAATCGTCATTAAAATACGAGAAATCGGCATTAAAGTAATCCAATGTTTTACGACTTTTTTGTAGGTGGCGAGGCGACAGATAAACGTCAACCGACGTCAACATAACCTACAAAAGTTGGTTAAAATGTTGTAATTTCACAATTTCTCGATTTCAAATAAAACATAGTGTACACCTCGGCACTGAAGTTCCTTTTTATCCCTCATGTGGCTTATTTGCCAAAGTTAAACTTCAGGGCCTTGGTATGCAAACTACTATTACTGTAGAGTAGCGTGCCTTTTATGTGGCAAATACGACAAAAAGTTATTAAGAAAAGTTGTTTAGAATCAACATCTAAGCTCCTATATCAAATTTCAAAATCTTCGGCCAACTTTGATCTCTCACATTTTCTTATATGTTTAGGTCCCATATCAAAGAATTTTACTTTTAACAAAGACTGCTATGGAAAAACAAATATTTTTAACAAAGTTTTTTATTTCATAATAAAAAAACTTTGTTAAAAATAAAATTCTTTGATTTGGGAAATAAACATTTAAGAAATATTTATCACATGCAAGGCACTTTATTTAGTTAGAAAATGGCGTTTTCCGCAAATTGTGTAAATCCAAAAAGTGCTATTTTTCGGAAATTAAGCAAGATTTCCATCAGATTTTTAGTGTGTTAGTTTTAGCTGACTGAACAATCTCAAGGCCAGAAAACTTTTTTCATAAAATGTGTCTCTACTTTGACTATTAAATACATGTTTCGTAATTATTTTTAAAAAATTTAATATTTTACTGATAACGGAAGTCACGTGACAACTTTTGTTTGGCCCATTTGTAATCACTTTGCAACCACCTCTGGTCGTCAGTGTTTGATTTTCCAAGAAATTCTAAATACTTTTTTTTCATTTGATGCCAGTTTTTTGGCGATCACTTTATTTATTATTTGTTTATAATAATTTTCTTACGTAGTTACTGTAGTTTGCGAATTTGAATACGGCGCCGAGATGGTCTAGCGCCGAGTTGGCTGGCGCCGAGATGGCGGCGCCGAGATGTCCTAGACCCATTTAACAAAGCTCTTGTTACGGTATAATCGGGATTTTACGACAACGCCGGATTGTACTTACCACAGGTAAGTTTGCATTGGGAGACAACGGTACTAAAGCTCCCGATCGTTTTCGGCTAGCTAGTGGGAGGGGTGGTTCACGATACTCGTGAAGTTCGGCCTTGTTTCAGGATAGTCGAAATAGTGAAATGTCAAGGTGCCCACCGTAAAAAAGTCGACCCTTAATTGTTTGAATCTGTCTTGTCCACGGTCAAGCAGGTTTAATACAACCTACTTACATGGTGTTCTATTTGTTGTTAGCCAAAGACCTACATGCTTTAGTTAGAGTAGTTCATCTCCCCTTTACAGTTTTCTTTATAATTTACTTATGTAAAATTCTTAATAAGCGTGCTTCCTTATTCTTTTAACAAAAACGAAGTAACTTGACAAATGCGATTTATTCTGATATTAAAATGACTGGAGTTTGCAAAACACACACAACGAACATATACAATGTAAATACGAAATCAAAATCGTAATGTGTAGTACCACAAACATATACTATAAATGCGAAACCCCCTGGATATAAAATAAAAAGCCAAGAAGCTGTTCGGTTCCAAAATGATTGACTTATTAGACTCTTGATTTACGTATAAGGAACTCAGCATTTAAAAAATATAACATATAACATCAGATTTGTTTCGTGGATTCATGGAAGCACATTATTTAAATTAAATGAGTATCGAAACGAGAAAGTTTTTTTTAATTATTAATATTTCCAACTATCAATCTTTCCACTTTGGTTATGATTGTTCGCACGTAAGTGACAGTTAAAAATTCTAATTACAACTACGTCACCAAAAACAAATAATTTAACCTAAAAATAGGAGCACGGCCGACACGGGTTTGCGTCTAATAAAAATGGTGGTCTTCCGAAAATTCAGTGCTGGTTCTATTTATACCCTCATAAAATAAAGTAAAACCACAGCCAGACAATAGTTTAAATTTACGTAAGTTTTTTAAAAATTGTTCACCGATACAGAAAATTTTATAAACAAAAGTCGCAATTTGAAAAAGATGCATCAATTAATTACATAAAATCCTTAAATCTAAATGTAAAAATAATTGCACTACCGTTTTCAGCGCATTTCGAAGTACAAATGTCCAGAAATTCAGCTTCCTCTGCCCTTTTGTCATGTCAACCGTTTAGAATAGCCAATTTGTTTATATCAATTTATTGACCAAAACACAAATAGAAACATAGAAAAACTTCACAATAAAAGTAAAAGAAAATAGTTTCAACTCCTATAACACCTACGCGCTAGAGAGCTGTATCCACTCGCACGTTAGTACGCAACATATATTTGTAACATCAATAAAAACGTATCAAAATAACATTGAAAGAACGCCAATGTCAAAATGTCTTAATACGGTCGTGGCCACCTAATCACATTCTTGTACACTCGAAAAAAATTAGCTGAACGCAATTCGTAACAGCGCAAACATTTTACCTGAAACTGGCTGCTGCGTACCCTTCGAATTGAGCACATCTGAGAGTGATTCTTGGACTCTGGACGGTACAACGCGTGATATTAGGAATCACTGATGGCGGGCAGGTCCTCGAGAACTGCTGAATCGGTATCTCCCGAAATGAACTCATCGAAAACACCTTAAATATGACACAATTAGTTTACTTACAGGTACACTATATAACTTGCGTTCAAGGGACTCATAAACGCTGCACTTTTCTCTTGTATGCAGCAATTATTGGCTGTAAGGCTCTTTTAGGTCGCTTCCAATATTTTGTCGTAAGCGAACTACTTAATAAGGTGCACTCTAGAGTCGCAAACGCGTGCAGTCCTCAGCTGAAGCTGCGTGCGACTGCCCCCTTCTTTATCAAACTTGCTATCACCTTTGAAACTTCCTTCATCCCGCGAGTAAGCTTGGACGTGCACAAGCGAATTCCATTTCGCAATACACTTTCAGCGCAGGAACAGCTCCACGCACTTTTGAATTATGTTAAATACATCGTTAAATCTAATTTACAATAAAATACCTACAAAAAATACAAGTTGGCTTAAATGTGAAAACAAAAATTTCAGGCGTGGTATGCTACATGCCGGTTACATTGTTAAAATTGCGCAATTCAGACTCCAAACATAAAACAATTTTAACTCTAAGTACACAAAAAGTATTAGATTTTTGTGACATTTCTTGATGTAGCCTGTTTGTTTGGTTCATCTCAAAAATTGTTATATGAATATTTTACACATTTAGATATAAAAATTGAAGGAAGTACGCATTAAAAATGTTCAAATAGACGGCGTTTCTATTAAAAAAATAAATAGCATGCTATTATTTTGATACTTGGAGCACTTAAACAAGGTAACTTTTGCGTAAAATATTTTTTCTTTAAACGGCAGTAAAATGTGTCATTATCCTGCTGGATTGATGATGCTAAACTGTCACTTTATTGCCAAGCGGCAGATAATATAATATAATTTTTTTCGGATTTTGTTATAAACGTTTGAAGAAAAAATGCTATATGTTATTCGGAGCAAAAGTATCTTTATGTGGCTCGACTGTACTTATCTGCCTCGCAAGCTCGGCAGATAAACCGTTCAGCCACGCCACGTAAAATATAGCTTTTGCTCCTAATAACATAATATACTATTTGTTAAGGTTATTAATATCAGAATTATACAACATATATTATTTTTCGGTCTAGGACGTTTAGGCGCGATTCTTTAGGCGCGCATCTTTAGGCGCGCATTTTTAGGCGCGAGCGCTTTAGACGCAGACGCTATTAGGCGCCTGGACGTTTAGGCGCCGCCACTTTAGGCGCGGGGACACTTAGGCGCCACACGAAAGAAATTCACATTATTCTTGATTTTAAAATTTTTTGTTGGGTAATTATTACAGTAATTAATGTTGAAGAAAAATTAAAACCTTCATAAACAATATGTATTTGGCGCTTTTACGAGCCTTTTTCAGTGTTAAAGTTTTACAAATTTACGTATTTAATTTACATTGTATCGATTATGAAAAATGAGTTATTTACATTTTGTATATGGTTAGTTTAACGTGGTGGAATTATACACACCATATAATTTCACTACGTTAAACTATCCATATACAAAAAGTAAATAACTAATTGTTCATAATCGATAAAATGTAAATTCACTATGTAAATTTGTACAACTTTACACTGAACACTGAACACACTGAAGAAGGCTCGTAAAAAGCTGAATATATATTGTTTATGAAGTTTTGAATTTTTCTTCAACATTAATGACTGCAATAATTAAGTAACACAAAATTTTAAAATCAAGAATAATGTGAATTTCGTTCATGTGGCGCCTAACTGTGCCCGCGCCTAAAGTTGCGGCGACTAAACGTCCAGGCGCCTAATAGCGTCCGCGTCTAAAAGCTTCGCGCCTAAAAGCTCGCGCCTAATAATGCGCGCCTAAAGGTGCGCGCCTAAACGTCCCTTTCCGATTATTTTTGCCTACCTCTGTATAAAAACGTATAGCACAGTATTAGAAGACTGTAATCATGGTTAGGATTTGGGTAATTTAATTATGTTGATTGATTCTCTCAACTAGTTTGTACAGTCTTCAAGATATTTACAACTGTAATATTTCTTAAGTTCCGCTGATCTACCCGTTGCTCAAAACAACGTCGTGGTGTTCACTGAACATTTGCATCGAGTTCAACAATCCCCACGCCGATGTTGATTATCACAAAGACGAGCAATTCTGTTGCGCTTTAGCGATTTCATTTTACAGAAGAGTGGAATCGTGGAATCTGGAAAATAACGCCCGGGTTAAAGTGATAATGTTATTTTTTGCACAACTGCGTAGGACAAAATATGTTACCACCGTCTGTAGGCAGTGCCGATGCGACGGTCAGAAAAGCGAATTAAAACTTTCTCGATTCCTCCTTAAAAAGTGATATCAGAAAAGTTTCATCGCACTTCTAATGGGATGTACTACTCCTGCAAGCGGCCGCATTGGTATTTAAGCAAGCTGTTGTCTGGAAGCAATTTGGTAGCATGCAGTATCTAAGCTGAACTATCGCTATTATGTATGCAACATTTCATATGGTATTAAAATGTTTTTAAATTATGTTATTCTCAGAAAGATTCTAAATAAATGTAAACGTTGTATCATACGTCCTCGGCATACAGATCTAAAATAAATATTTACGTCTAACGGAGTGGAATAAATACATAAATTCATGGAATACATGAGTAGGCGATTACTGCTTCAGAACACCGCAAAGGTATTGTCTGTTTTGTGTTGTAGGTGTTAATTTATGCTTAGTGTATTCATTAACAGGTCAAAGAGTTTTGAATGATTTCCAAAATAGGAGGTTCCCTCCTTTTGTTTCACTATGAAGAGTTAATTTCACTTTGCAGCTGCAATGAAACAACACGTTTGATTTTCTGAGCGATGAATGTATATAGGAGGTAAATAGTAAATCAACTGCCCCTAATAATACCAGTTTTATGTAAAATTTTAAATGTCGCTTTAAATATGTTTTCATTAACAAAAACAGCAATCTTTGACGGATTTAAATCAAGAAAGTTACAAAATCACGAAAATGTATCATACAATTGTGGGCGGCGAATTTTAATTGTTTTTTGTATGTATGATAAGAAATGCCTAGGCCTTTTATTCTCGATCCTTACATAGCTGTGGTTTCATCTCCATCTAGTAATATGGTCTCGTTTTGCTAAGATACTGTAAATTCGTGTAATTATGAAGGACACATTTTGGAAAATGTAAACAATTGTTTTATTTTATTCAGAAGTTTGTTCAACGTGGAAATTTCGCTGTAGTTTTCACACATGTTTTTAATTCCTTCGTCATACGCTACAATAATTCTACATCGTCTTCAATGTTGTTAGGGGCTAGCAATCTCTCCGATCTGTATATATTTTGTCTGTCAATAATTCTAGCTGTTTACGTACATACTTCGAGTCTTCTGTAACAGCCGGCGATGGCAAAATAATTGATGGATCCAAAGCTCAATTGAGACTCGAGCTCACTATCACACCTATCTATTTCTTGCAAGGTTTACTTTTGCTTCAATTCTGCACGAGATTTTAAGTTCGTGCGCTAGCCTTTGTTCATATAACCAATCGAAGCAAACGAGGTAATTCTATTCGGAGAAGGTGGTCACAAAATGACCGAATGCGACATACAGATGTGAGATACAATTTTGTTACACAGGACACCTCGTTTACGACAGGTAATAAGGGTAAACGGGACCGATAAATCAGCGTGAGTGGTAGGTCTTAGACTGAAATAAAAGGGTACTCGTTCGGGATGATCAAACCAATGCATCTGGAAAGATACGGGGACGCCTGTATGTCTGCCGGTGATGGTAACAAAAAATTCCTAAGAATTCTACCTACTCGTCACGTCACGTCGTGCAAAATCCCAACACATGTGTTCGCCTGGGAAGCAATTCTACAGGGGAAAATATTTTTGATGAACTGGCCCAGAGAGCTTAAGGGGTTACTGCGCTTCTAACAGGGATGCGCCTCAAAACTTATTTCACAACTTCAAACTTACGTATAAGACAAATACAGGATTGGCGGAAACGTATGCATGCAAACTTAGCTTAGTTCATATACAAAATTTTCAGCAGATCACACATGCAATAATAAATTGAGAAAACGTATTCAACTTAGCTTGGTGTAGCGAATCCACGGTAGTAATGCGAGAATTGATGGTCCTGTAGCGGCGAGAAGTTTGCGGAAATTGTAGACCTGCAAATGAAAGTTGTGGCTGGCAGCCGGGCTTCGATAAAACCAAAATGGGGTCTCGAGGATGACGATGGACGAAATTGCCGTCTATCTACACGCGATATGACGCGAACTATTCAGAGCCGTCGTTGCCGCTTAAAGAGTATCCATCGGGAGTTCAAAGATTGACAACGAGCAATCGGCATTGATCTACTAGAAGTTCTCCAGGACTGCGTCGAGACAAGGCGTCAATATAAAGGGAGTTGATTCACGGCACGTCGGCGTGACGATGTGGGGGTTCCTTATGAAATGCCACGGCACTCAAACGAGACGGAATCGGAATTTCAGATTAATAAGTTGCGTTTTATGAAACTGAATATATTCGAGAGCCGTAATAATTAGCCAAAATTTTCACCGTAAGGGCTTTCTTAATCCAACTACCAATCGCCTTTTCCCTGTACATCAAAAACAGTGGCAGCCTCAATTCTTAAACTGACCAAATAATCTGCACTTCACTTTAGACAATAAACGTTGGAAATACGCCAAGTTACGATGGCGGGGTTATTATTTCTTCCAAATTTACGTTCTCTCGAATGTACGCTTCTAAATAATTTTATATTTAAGAAAACATAGTCTCTTAACGATCATCAACGCCTGCTGATTTGTTTTTTCAAAGCTGTGTGCCAAATATTTAAACTTTATTCTAGATCTTATCATCGGCGAAGGCCATTGGTTATTGCATTACATTCTTGAATAGCATAAGCAAGAGTAATTTCTTTTGTAACTAGTGCCGCCCATATTTTTTCTTTTAGTATTCATTCTATAGACTGCTTTCAGAAAAAAGAATGACAATTTTCTCAAGACCAAAACATCGATGTTTTTTATAGCTCCAAACTCCTGCCGATCCTTGTAAAATTGTTCTTCTAAAACTCTTCTCATATATTTTTCATAGAACGTGTTACAAGATTACCCCTTTCCGATTGTCGTATTTTTGTAAGCATTGCTAAGCAAGTTGCCACTTCTAATTTCTAGAGAATTTGTTTTTCATGTCAATTAATGTTCTATGGATTTATGGAATTACGCTCCGGTACTTGCGCTTTTTTTATTAACGTCGCAGTGAATTCATCTCCACTTATTTTGACCTGGAGTACCATGTTACAGGGAGATTTCTTTTCTATTAAAGTGACATTTACCCTCTACAGCAGTGGTCGCCAACCTGTCGATCGCGAGCTACCGGTAGCTCGCGGGGGCAATTCTGGTAGCTCTCACAACGATTTTAATTTAAAATATACAAAATCAGAGAAGCTTCCTAAAATTCCACAAAAAAATCTAATTGTCATAATATTAAACATAAACAGCGGCAACGTTGCGGCGAGCGATCTGCCGCTGACGCCATCAAGCTAGAATCGGCTAGAATCGGCTAGAACCGACCAGCCGGACCAGTGCGTTAGTGTTCGAGAACGATCTGGATTGCTTTGAACGGGATAAATACGCACAGCGCGGCGACATTGCGCTTAGTTTAAAACTGAACGCGTAACCAACGTCCAGCGGTTGGGTTAGTAGTGAACAAAAAAAAATAATATTATGGCAAGCAGTTGTAAGAAGGTAAAGACATACCACTTTCATTCGGAATGGGAAGAACAATACTTTTTTACAGAAGTTAAAGATAAAAATGTGTGTTTGTTATGTAATACTTCGGTCTCCGTTGCTAAAAAAGGAAATATTGAGAGACATCATAAAACTGTACATTCTAATTTTGAAAAATCATTCCCACTACATTCTGCCGCCAGAAAGGAGAAACTGAAACAGTTAAAAAAGCAGTTAATTGGACAACAATCAATATTTTTAAGAACAATCGACAAAAATAAGGCTGCAACTGAAGCATCGTACCGTGTGTCCCAGATAATTGCACAAAAAAAGAAACCTTATGAAGACGGGGAAATGATAAAACAGGCGTTTTTAGAAGCTGCTGACTCGTTATTTGCCAACTTTAGAAACAAAGACGAGATAGTTTCAGCTATAAAATCTATGCAACTTTCTGCTAATACAGTGATGAGACGTGTAGAAGTAATGAGCAATGATATTTTTTTACAGTTAAGAACTGACTTAGATAACTGTGTTTATTTTTCACTTCAACTGGATGAATCAACAGATGTCGTTGACACTGTCCAGATGGCCGTGTTCGTCAGGATGGTTTTTAGTGATTTTACGATTAAAGAAGATCTTTTGAAGTTTATTCCACTGAAAGGACACACTACTGGACAGGAGTTGTTTTCTCATTTAAAAAATATTATTTCTTCCGAGAAAATTCCAATATCGAAAATGGTAGGCTTGACAACCGATGGCGCTCCAGCTATGGTGGGTTTTGATAAGGGTCTGGTGGCGTTATGTCGTAAAGATGAAACTGTTACGGTATAAAAAGGACTTTACGACACCCACCCAAGGTGAGCATCGCACCACGGAATCAGTCCTGAAAACATGACACACTTGCCCTGAAATCGGTTCGAAAGAGGCTAATAGGCCACGGCTGGAACGCTCAGGGAGTCGGGCGTGAGTCACACGATACGTTCTGGGCAAGCGCGTTGTGGCATAATATATACAGGGTATGTCGAAATTATGAGGGCGCCACCAAGCCTGTCGTAACCCGGCTAACCGGGCCTGGACGGTTAGACGGGAGCGAAGCATGCAAAAATACTCCGCCAATAAGATTATTCAAGAGTTGCAAGGTCAAACAACAACTTCGGGATTGCCTTAAGCAAGGATTGTGATTAGGTGTCCATCCGACCACGACTACGCAGCTGTCTCACTCACCTGCACGCTCACAGCTTCCTCGTTCCGTCGTACAATAATTCGTACAATAAAGGGGCGTCTATCTGTAACAGAACATGCACAAACCGAAACAAACAATAGTTCCCTTAACTAACCAATCATATATTTCACTTCGAGTTACAATGGGGTAGCAGAATGCGTCGCCCTGTATCTAACTTTACTCTATAATTAAGGGCACCAGCTGGCACGCGCGCTCTAAGCTTAACGACAGATGTTGAACATTAGTGAACAGCAATAATAGGTACAAAGATACACATTGCCTTATGCAAGGGCAGCGACGATTTACATTAGCCTTCACGGCCTGAACTGTCTGTAGTCTGAATGAATACATTAGCGTAGTAGTGAATAGGTACAAAGATACACATTGCCTTATGCAAGGGCAGCGACGATTTACAGTAGCCTTCACGGCCTGAACTGTCTGCAGTCTGAATGAATACACTAGCGTAATAATGAGTAGTAATGAGTAACACTCGCGTTCACAGCGGTAATCAGGTTAAAGGCACATACCTTAATGCGTGGGCGGCGAGG
The DNA here is from genome assembly GCA_940337035.1 of Agriotes lineatus. Classification (NCBI taxonomy): domain Eukaryota; kingdom Metazoa; phylum Arthropoda; class Insecta; order Coleoptera; family Elateridae; genus Agriotes; species Agriotes lineatus. The sequence continues at coordinate 17,308,462 of OW679194.1, read as the reverse complement.
GAGCCTGGTACAGCTGAGTTGCGACGAGCTGCAATCGTAGGTGGTAGGTACCTTCGGTGTTACAACGGCGAAAGGGGGTGAATGCATAACCGCCTCAATGGCGACGGGAGACGCGTCAAGACGCGTACAACGGGACGACGAAAATAATGGGGGCCTCACTCGTTCTGCTGAACCAAATCCTCGTAGGTCGAGATGAAGGGGGCACGACCCCTCACTAATAGTAGCAGGAACTGGGCTCCAAAACACCCACGTTACGTCGAAGATCACTCGACAAATTTCGAATCACCACCACCCCACACAAGCGTTCTCTGCAACGGGCTCTGGAAGACTCCCTGAGGGAAGCGTCGGCAAAAGGTCACCTTCGCCGCGTCCCCCACGTGACTAAACCACAGCGAATCGCAAGGCGATGAAATGAAACCAACCAATGCGGGCCACGCTGGTATCACGCCGCGACAGCGTGCTAAATGAAACAAACCAATGCGGGCCACGCTGGTATCACGCCGCCACAGCGTGCTATTCAAAATTCAGAAAAACGCCATCAGAGGAGAGCTCCAACCGACGACAAATACTGCTTTTTAGGCTAACTATGTGCGAAATCGTGATTCTGGAATTAGGCGATGGAGCCAAATAAAGAGCTAAAAGGGCTTAGCATACGGGCGCGCTGCTCTAAGCTTAGGCGGCTATTCAAAATACCAAAATGACCTAACTAACGGCGTGAAATGCAATTAAGCATCTGAAATAGCAAAATGACTTAACAAAACTTTTCCGCAATTTCTCTCTTACCACTGCATTATCCATCAGGAAGCATTATGTGGAAATTTCCTGAAACTAAACAACGTTATGAAACTGGTGGTAAAAATTGTGAACAAGATTAGAGCTCAAGCGTTACAAAGAAGATTATTCAAAACCTTGGCCGATGAAGTTGACTGTCAATACGGGGACCTACTCCTTCACTCTGAAGTCCGATGGTTAAGTAGAGGACGGGTGCTGAAACGTTTTAATGATGTCCTATCTGGCATAGTTCAATTTTTCAAAAAACGCGATGAACCGACTCCGGAACTAGAAAATTCAATCTGGCTTAGAGATTTTGGTTTTCTCGTGGACATTACCGAGAAATTAAACGAACTTAATTTGCAGCTTCAGGGGAGAGACAAAGAACTAGCACAAATGATTTCTGATATAAAAGCATTTATCAAAAAGCTGGAGTTTTGGGAACAAAACCTAATTAACAGCGATGCCAAGCATTTTCCTATTCTTTCAGAAAAAATATCTCAAAATCCATTAGAACCCTATGACAGCAAATATCATGTAGAAATAGTTTCTACCCTGAAGAATAACTTCAAAAATCGTTTTAAGGATTTCAACGAAATGGCTTTAGTAGCGCAGTTTGTTGTTTCACCCTTTATGGAAATTGATATCCAACAGTTTGCAACTTGTGTTATGCAGAACTTTGGCGAAGACATCGCTGCAACAGAAATGGAAGTAATTGATTTTCAAAATGATTTAGCCTTAAAATCGTTAGTCTCAAGTACTAAATGTATCTGGCCTATTGTAAGTAAAGACAAATATTCAGTTCTATGCCGTGTTGCCTTGAAAGTGAAAGCATTATTCAGTTCAACCTATTTGTGTGAATCTTCTTTTTCCAATATGAAGTTTATTAAGAACAAATATCGCAATCGACTTACAGATGAACATTTGGATAATTGTATTCGAATGGCTGTATCAAATTATACTGCAAACATTAAAAAAATTATCGATGAGTCTGAGTGTCAGCCTTCTCATTGAACGTGCTTTTTTATTTTTCAATGTTTATGTTCATGATAGTGCGTTACTTTTTTGTTGTTATTATTAACTATTTTTAAATCTTACGTGACATGCCGTTGTGGCTGGATAAAAGTTTGTGTTTATTTTTCAAACAACTTCGTTTGGTAGGTAGGAATGTAGTTATTATTAGTACCTATGTATTATGTATTACCAGTTAAATAAATAGTAAAATAAATACATATAATGATAAATTAACTGTGGATTATTTCATTTACGTTGCGTTACGTGGCTTCCGTGTGGGTAGCTCGCTGTTTATTCCAAAATTAACAAGTAGCTCAACACATTGAAGAGGTTGGCAACCACTGCTCTACAGGGTGTCTTCTTCTACACCTGGGAGATTTTCATAAGATTTTATCAATTTCTTCATAATTTTGCGTGTATTAGAAGAAAATCGCTCAATCTCTTTCAGTTTGTTCCAGTGTGAACGTATTATATTTCATCGTCGAACATGGGATTAACAAGGTAGCTTGGCCACGCTCCTAATTTGTATTCATAGCCGGAGAATATGGACAGCATGTTATTTAATAGACACGATCATCTGTGCTGAACCACATATAGAGTGCGGCGGATTTGGCGTTGCTTAAAAAGGGATTAGTGTGCTGTCATATCCGTCGACACATTCATGCTGTCGGAGATCAGCATGTGAATTTGTTCATCTGATTTATTTAAATGTGGCACTTGATGCGCATTGTAATTTCGCTATCGTCTATAAGAACTACCCGCCATGTTCCTTGTTATTTGCGTAAAATATGCCAAGTGACGATGCGTGCGTGTCGTGTTTTGGTCAGATGCGAATTTCCATGATTTGATAAAGAGACCATTTCCAGTAACGAACGTGGTTGCAAATTTTGATGACAAGGAGATATAAGATAAACTTTGTCAATTATAACATATTTTTTAGTAAGTACCGTGACTTTGCGTTTGTTGGTGTTGAACGTTTTGAAAATTACCAAATTATTCACACATTTGTTTATACAAGGAGCAATCGAAGCAGTGATAATTAGATAATAGTCGTAACCCATGTATAAGAATTATGGCGTGTTACAGTCTCGTATGTTGAAGTTTTGTAACAAAATTCGCATATTTAATTCACCGTTTTTTGTAAATTGTTATACTAGAGATTCTTCTTAGCGATCTTTGTTTTATCTATGGTAGAAATAGTTCTAAAAAGGTTGCACCAAACCATTGTCGCACATTTTTGAGCCATGAAATTCTTCTGCTGGGCCTCATCTTCCTAACAGTTTTTCCTCCCTGATTTTCAAAAACGCATAAGATGTACGTACAAGTGTTCTAGTTTTCACCGTTTGTAATAACTGTGGTTATCTACCCATTCATCTTAACATTTTCACATTGTCAACCTGTCCAGTCCAAGATACTCCCAAAGATTCCATAGAATAGCGTTGCGAAGATATAGAACATAAATTTTAAATTGTAAGTACCTATATAACCATGTACCGCTTTTCAACAAAAAGCGATCACAACCCGAACTAGCTTCAACCCTCGGAAATGTGTTGTCATTAGTAAGGATCAGGCAAGGATTTTGAAGGTTATTCAATGAAACAAAATGATGCACAGATGGCTCCGCGAACAAATGTCCGCCTTTCAGGCGGCCAGCCCGGTTCGATTTCCGGCGACTCTAAAATGATTTAAAAAATCGTACGCTCTCCGGTTACCACGCTAACACCTGTGCTGGTCGTTAACCTCTAACAGGGGCACTCTTCCTCGATTTCGACGGTCAAGGCTAGCTACCTACCCGGATTAAGGGCAAACATGGCTCATAGAACCACAACTTTGTGGAATAAACAGGTCACTGGCCTAATATAAGAGGAAGAAGAAGAAAAAGAACAAAATGAAGCAAAATACAAAAGAGCGCCAGTCGTCAACCATGACAAAAACACCACTTACCGTGTTCGACTTCTAGCTAACAAACAGTAACCTATATTCGAGGCGGTATCGGTTGGGTCAAATAAAACATAATATATCAATAGCAAGGAATAATAGTGAGGCTTTAATAGACTATTTACACACAGTTGAATATAACAAAAAAAAGCATTAAACCATGCTCATCAATACAAAGGAGCCCGGACATAATTGGTACAATTAGTTTAAAGTGGGCACAAAAGTGTTAAACTGGGTCGCTAAATGAAAAACAACTTAAGAAGTTTCATATTATTAAATTATGTAAGACCTACGTTAGACACAAAAGAGAAATACTATGAACAAAGTTAAATATTGAAAATTGGCTTAAAATTGAATCACGCATTTAATAGTATCAGGGCCATAATCATAAAACAGTTGCTGGAATTGGCCAGGTGTCAATCAGCGAAAAAAATATCGTATCTGATATGCAGGCTTTCAAGCACTGGCAAAAAGGCTAATCTCTAACGTGAGAAATAGATCGCATGTGTGTCGATTGGTCTTTGAAAAAAATTATAAGTATAAAATATAGTAAGTACTATCAAAATAACATTTCAATACCTTTTACTGGCCTGTCTTAAGCACTATAAAGGGTCTTACCTTGGTACTATCTTACGCATAACTCAGAATTAAATATAAAGGTGGTAAAATAGAACTATTGCCCAACGCCTGAACTTTGAATGCTGGATCCTCTCAGATAGATGAAATTCTTAGGCTTCCGTGTGAGAGATAAAATGTTCCAGGGCAAATTCAGCATGCTGGCGCCACCGAATGTAGCGCTCAAAATTAGCATACTAAACCAAAAGGAAAAAGCGCGTACGTTAAGGTTGATAACGGCCTACGATCACATGCAGTGAAAATTTAGATTGTACGATCTGCATCTTGGGAGGAACCACAGCTACAGGAAGCCGGAAACACTTCCAACCACTCGATGACTTAGGGAAAATAAATGGGAAATAAATCTTAAAATAAGGCCCCATGGCCGATGCCCAAACGACTTAACTTGGCGACAGAATGGAAGTGAAAGCCGATCCAAAATTTCTACATTGTATCACGTTTGCAAACTACGGAGTGAAGTTAACTTTACTGTCCAAAATTCCATTCAGCTAACAATAAAATGGGAGCAGGCACGAAGTAAATACAAGGTTTAAAGTCATAAACGGCGAAATCAAAATTGGCCATTATAACCAGTCAGAACTTTGTTTATGTGAAAAGCGGCTCCTGCCTTTTCTATTCTTGATGTTATTTTCGCTGAATTATCCCATTTTTCATTGATAAATATTATTACCCAGATATGTGCACGTCTCAACTTTTTTCTAGTTGGGCATTTACAAGGTACATTGTCGTTGGAGGTGAATTGTTTTGACTAATTACGTTTATTATGTCTTCCTTTCGTGAAAAAAGGACAAAATCAGAACTTCACACTGGTTGCATGTATTCTCTCGTATTAGGTACTCCTTTGGCATTTGCACTTATAAAGGAGTCTCAATACAAACTAACGATGTAACTGTTTTTATTGTCAATACCTGTTTTCTTTAAAATTTGTAATAATTGTTTATTCTTCATTTTAAGAATGCCTTACTGAAATCTATATAGCGTATATATAAAATAATAATAATTATTATTTATTTATTAATCACACATTGAGAGGGTTACAAATTATAAGATAATATAAGGATGCTAGAAAGGCCCATCACATTCTATCGCGTATTATTTTGAGAAATTTTTTTAGCTCACTAGGTTGATTGTTCTGTACACTTCTTTGATATTTTTTTTTCGACATAGCTAAAAGCTAATATAAGCTAATCGAACGGGATTTCTCCAGTTATTGGTGTTATTATACAGGCATTAAAGATCATTTACACCATGTTAGGGTTACTAGGGTACTTTAACGAATGCAAGGTACTTTATTTGGTGGTTTGGTTGAGAACGGTTACTTCTCATGTCTTGAGGCACGGATTTGAAGGTGTTTTTGTTGCATGCTTTGCGAGCCGATTTTATGCCATTTTTGTATCGCTTTTGTGATGCGCTGTAATCTGACTGTTTCAGAAACAACTAACCTTCGTCCGTCATAACTCATAAGTCTCAGGTATGAACCATTTTGACATTTGTTGAACTTATATCCGTTACCGTCAAGTGGACTTTCCACGTACTTTTAAGCCATCGTCAAGCAAATCTGCAAATACGTTTAATTACGAGTGTCACTTGAGTGGTATTAATTCATACTGAGGTACTGCTGGAGCGTTTCTTCATACATTTCACGCGTTTGAGCGCACCTCATGCTTGGGGAAAAGCCTGTACTTTATTGTCTGCAGCCCATTGGCTAAATCGTATGTGTGAGGGCCATTTCCCCAGCCCCTGGTACAGGTTGGAGATTTCGTTGCTACTTCTCATTGCTGCTTATCGTAGCAAGTCGAATCCACGCTCCTTGCTGAAAACAGAGAGGCATTTTCGCGTGATGTGCTGGTTATCAGTATCAATTTAGTAAATTTGCGTATGAGTTTATGCTCACCTACATTCTAGTGACTAAATAATTAATTTTTCATCTTATTTTAATATATCCGTTGGCTTAACGATTTTTTTGCATATTTAATGATGTATTACTATACATTTACGATTGCTAATTAGTAATTATTAATAAAAAATATGAATATAAATAACTTTAGCTTGTTTGCTTTGGTATTCTTGGGACCTTATGGGGTTGGGGGTTTGGGGTTTAGTAATTGTAAGTGACGCTTTCCGAGACACACTCCCTTGCTTAAGAGTCAGCTGGTATATTTGCCACATTCTGCAATTGCAGACTACTGTATACATGTACGAGGGAAGCGCCACAATTTCCCGGCCTGATATAGATCCAGGTAGCGCAGCCTGTCAAAATTTTGGTAACACATTGGTTTAAGTCTTAATTAGCCTTGATAAAAACAAAAAATGGATTTTATGTCAATTAGTTTTCTTATAACTGACACTCGTTCATCACGATGTCAGAAGTCACGAAAATTGAGTATCGAGCTGTTATCAAATTCCTTACCCGAGAAGGTGTTTCTTCTCAAAGCATCAAAGATCGGCTGGATGGGGTGTACGGGGTAAATTCCTCGTCTTATTCTGTGGTAAAAGATTGGTCAAAACGGTTTCGAATGGGGCAGGAATCCTTGGAAGATAACGCAAGAACAGGAAGGACGGTGGAAGTGGTGACGGACGACAAGATTGCCCTTGTTGAGGATCTCATATTAAGCGATCGGCGCTTGAAGGTGGAAGAAATAACAAAAATGTCGGGGCTTTCGGTTAGATTCTAGGATTGGGGGCCATTTTTTGGGACCATGTTTTTATTGCATTTTTACACGTTTTAGGCAATTCTAAGACTTTTTTTTTTCGGTGTAAAAAATTTTCAAAAAACTTAGAAATTTTTCACTCACCGGACATGAAAACCCCTAATGAAAAAGGGTGACCGCAACCCTCTTCTGCATTACTACCTACTACTACTTGCAATGTAAAATCAAGTGAATTCAAGTAACTTATGACTACTACTAATTACTACTACTACTTGCAATGTAAAATCAAGTGAATTCAAGTAACTTATGACTACTACTAATTACTACTACTACTTGCAATGTAAAATCAAGTGAATTCAAGTAACTTATGACTACTACTAATTACTACTACTACTTGCAATGTAAAATCAAGTGAATTCAAGTAACTTATGACTACTACTAATTACTACTACTACTTGCAATGTAAAATCAAGTGAATTCAAGTAACTTATGACTACTACTAATTACTACTACTACTTGCAATGTAAATTAAGAAGGTTAGGTTAGGTTAGGTTAGGTTAGGTTAGGTTAGGTTAGGTTAGGTTAGGTTTGTGTGTCATCTGTAAGATGCCTGAAACGTGTAAAAATGCAAAAAAAAAAATTTTGAAATTTCGAAAAAAATTTCATTTTTTTCGAAAAAAAAAAGTCTTAAAATTGTCTGAAACGTGCAAAAATGCAATAAAAACATGGTCCCAAAAAATGGCCCCCAATCCTAGAATTCAACCGGGCTTTCAGATACAAGCGTCCGCCGAATCCTCCACGATCCACGATCATTTAGGCATGAATAAAGTTAGTGCAAGGTGGGTTCCCAAACATCTCTCAGCAGTTCAGCGCCAGTGTCGTGTTGAATGTGTTCGATCCTTTTTGGAGCTCTGTGGAGACAACCTTGTGAACGTGTTGAAGACAACTGTCACAGAGGATGGATGAAACTATAGTTCTTTACTATGATCCTTTGTCTGAAAGGGAGTCGATGGAATGGAGACGAAAAGGAGAAGCACCACCAAGAAAGTTCAGGGTCCATCAGTCGACAAAAAAGGTGATGGTTACGATTTTTTGGGATTGGGAGGGCATTCTTCCCATAGACTTTAAAGAACGCAATACCACAGTCAACGGGGCATATTATGCAGCACTCCTGTACAAATTACGACAAAACATTCGGGAGAAAAGACGTGGGAAACTAACCAGAGGCGTGCGTTTGCTGCACGATAATGCATCCGTGCACACTGCTGGAATTGCGCAAGCCGCAATTCGTGACTGCGGTTTCGAACAAATCGATCACCATCCGTATAGTCCAGATAAGGCCCTCAGTGATTATTACCTGTTTGGAGATTTGATTTCAGTGACGATGAAGAGGTAAAAGCTGCAGTTTGGGCACATTTTGAAGACAAAGCGAAGAAATATTTTTTAAGGGTATTGAATTGTTGCTGAAACGTTTGATGTTAGGGGGGAATATATTGAAAAATAAAATTTAATTGTGAGTCTACCTCGTTTCTTTCATAGTCAGGCCGGGAAATTTTGGCGCTTCCCTCGTATATGTCGTAGGTAGTCATAATGCAAAATTAGGCTTTTTACAAAATGTCTAGGGATTTTATAAAAAGCCGGCAAATCGCGAGCGAACAATAGAATTTTCGTTATGACTATACCAATTCAGGCAAATTGATAAAATGCCAGCAAAATGTGAGCAGAAGAATATATATCTCGTTATGACTGATTATTTTCGGGCATTTTACAATTTGCCAACAGCGATGTAGTCTAAACGCACAGTATTGCGTTCCCGATACAGTTCGCGCCAACCTAAACCTAACCTCACATAAAACGTGTTAAACTAAAACGTGGGCATTGTTTTGTTATTTATCAATCAATTTAGATGTCCGTTCAGACTCATAAAAATGAGTGATAACCGCGAAGAAGTGCAAATCGAGAATGACAAACGATATTTGGAAGTTATCAAAGTGCAATTTAACGAACAGGTGAAAAAGTTTTACAGTGAAAGAGTGGAGAAAGATGTAATTAAAAAGCCTTGGACGGCTGATAGAGTCAAAGAAGTCAGTGAAGACATCTAAAGTGGTAAATTTGCTGTTTCAACAGGTAACAAAAAGAGTAATAAGCAGTACAATTCAATGAGAAAATACGATGTTTTGTCTGTCGGTGTTGATGAACCTAGTCGTAAAGCGAAACTCTCTTGACCAACCTATTGTGTACAATGTACATAATACCCATGGAACAGTACTTTGATGTGTTAGAATGTCATCGAAATACAGAACATGGTGGGAGGGATAAAATGCTATTTGCCTTCCTCTAAAGGAATTCTCAAAACTTGGTTTTCCAGAAATGATATTCTAGAATCTTTAGTCGGTTTTCAAGATGAAGTTCCTGATAAACTAATAACCGTAAGAGATGCAGTTGCACATCATTCACGATTCGGGGGTCAGGGGTTTCAAAAATGTTAGGTTAGTAGCAATCAGTGGAATTCAAAGAAATGTGCTTTCTTTAAAAATAACAATTTATGCTCTTTCAAATGTCATGGAAGCTCGACATGCAGTAATAAGTAAACATAGAAGCATAAAAAATATAAGCATATATTTTTTTTTCCAAAGAATTTGATTTTATGTTTTTATGTACTACATTTGGTGCAATACTTTAAGATTACCTAACTGTAAGTTTATAGGTAGGTATGTATTTTTAAATTGTGAAGTGTTTATTTAGACGTACGTAATAAAGGGATTTACCTACCTAATTTAATTATTTTTTTGCACTTCTGGGACTAAAGTTGATACTTTAGTCCCCGTAAACAGGGACTAAAGTAGATCATTTAATCCCTAGGGACTAAAGTAACTCATTTAATCCCTAGGGACTAAAGTAAAAATGATACCGTAACTATGGTAAATTTATGTACACACGATGGTAAATTTATGTACACACGAGGTTAGTAGGTTAGGTTTTGTTTGTCATCTGACACACACTGACATAAAACTTAACCTGCAAATCTCGAATTTGACATATACTGACAATACACTTCAGTACTGCCAACTGATTCAGGCTATCCAGGACCTGCTGCAATTCAGTTTGTAATAAATTATAATTGTCAGTTTCCAAATTGACAGATTCCAAATTTTGGAAATGTTTGATGATAATGTTCCCAAAAGTGCAGAAAATAGCGTATATACCTCGGGACTAAAGTGCCTAAATCCCTTGAGTGGTTATTGCCCTCGGGCTTCGCCCTCGAGGCAACAAACTCCACTCGCGGGATTAAATGGTGCACTTTAGTCCCTCATGATATAATATACTATTGTTCTCACGTTTTGAGTACATCGTTGTTGGCAAATTGTAAAATGCCTGAAAATAATCGGTCATAACGAGATATATATTCTTCTGCTCACATTTTGCCGGCATTTTATCAATTTGCCTGAATTGGTACAGTCATAACGAAAATTCTATTGTTCGCTCGCGTTTCACCGGCTTTTTATAAAATCCCTAGATATTTTGTAAAAAGCCTAATTTTGCATTATGACTGCAACATATACATGTTTTAGAATTAGTTGACTGTCATTATCATTTTCAACAATTACATTCTGCTTTCAGGTGTAGCAACCATTTTAATTTGGAAGTTTCAATTTTCTAGGTTTTCATCACTTCTCTTCTTATTATACAGTATGTGCAGCTGTGATGGTTTGTCATATGTTTTTTTAGGATGGTCATCTGCAAATAGTGCTTCAATAGGCGTCTCCAATGTTGTATTTTATCATATTTAAAATTCTCTTATAGTAACTGCAGGAATTTTTAATTTTTCAACTAACTTAGTTTTCTTATGACGATGCAAAGATCAACTAAACGCTATTCTAGCGATTTTTAAAACATTGCTGTAAACTAGTGTGCGATAATTAGAAACCACGATATTTTTTAAATCGCCCAATCCGAGTGTTTTATTTACCTGTTCCCAGGCTCAACGTGCAAGTGTTGTTGCCCCTCAAATGATTTATGTGTTTATGAAGAAGACGCACATTGCTTAGCTATTTACTTACAATTGCTAAAATTTATAACTCTATCGTTAAGTTTCAAATAGCCATAGCGGAACTCTGCAAAACTTTAGAATTTATAGTTTGATGACGTATTTCACTTCTTCGCTATATCGGTCGAATTAATCTTTTATGCATAGTTACAAACCGCATTTAAAAATGTGTGTAAAGCTTTTAAGCTTCATTTGTTATCTCTCTTTGTTTCTAATTGAGATAATACAGAGAGATCAAAAATAAACTTGATCGCAGAAGCCATTAAGACAATAAAATCTTAATCTGCTGAAAGTTGTTTATTGGCATAGAATTTTAATTTTTTTTAAGCTTAAAATTCATCTTTGGCTTCTTGTTTTAACTTATTCACGTATTATTTTAGTGTTTCCTATCAATGTAATCTATAAATTTGGTTTAAATTAGATATTTTTGCATATTTGTGTGGTTTTAGACTCTGTTAGCCACATGAACTAATAATACAGTTAATTGTACTTCAAATGTAGCCTTACAAAGTTCAGTGTAGACAATGGTCATATATTTCATGGGCTCCCCTGTATATTTTGGACGATCAAAATTTATTTAAAATATTGGTCTTAGTTTTAAAATACCCCGAGGTGCCGTTTTACTTCTTGAAACTTTATTATTGGCTTATTGTTCGTTTTGTTATTACGTTATAAGAAGATTTAATTAAGGACGACGGTACTATTTTGTAATGCTTGTTTTTAAGGAACTTATTTTCTCACTTTTTGAGCATCATTACTGTTTTCCCTGTCAAGACCTGTTTAAGTAATAACAAGTGAACAATGCTTTAAGCCAGTTAAACTTAAAGGAATTAAAAACTAAAAAGCGTAAATACATTTTTGTCGAGCAACTTGTAGATTTTAACTTCAATATTCAATTAAAGTCAACTGTAGCATAATTCGTTGTGAAAGCAACATGGCGGTTGTCGGTTAATTACCTGTGTACTTGCAGTTCATACACAAACTACTCGCTTGAGATGCACTCGTGCTCCGAGTTTTAACTTGTCCAGGGACGAGTAGCGAATAATAAATGGCTCTATGTACTCACCCTGGCTTCTTCAAAAGTTCATCAAGCTGCCAAAGTTCGAAACTTTGTTCATTTTTACTAGGATTTCGAATTTAAAAAACCAATTGGAATTCATAATTTCGGTGTGCAAGTGTCGAGGCATGGAGCTACAATAAAAAGAAATAAAATATTCCCGGATTCCGGGCGATCGAATGGGCTGCGACGGAACACCGAAAAGTAGCCTCTAATTATAGTCATTAAAATTTGATTGAACATTTTATGGCCCGTTTATGACACTATCTGCTTAATTAATAGCCACGGAGTTTCCTTGTAATCTGAAGAAGACGCGTTTATCGAAATTATCGCCGTGCACCTACCAATTTAATTTGAGGATTATTATTATGCTTTTAGTTTATCTTTAGTGACTCGAAAAGGAGCTTATCCTGAGAGTGAGCTTGACTAATACGCCAGGTTATATTAGTATTAATTCTTTATTGTGCCCAGCTCGGTGTGCATACCAAGCATTATGCAAATTAGCTGGAAGCCGAAATGTAATAAACGGAAAGGCACGAGGAACAGATGGCTGATGTGCTCTTGGCCAATGCTTTTCTTCGGTTTATTTCGATATCCACTCTGAAATTACGGTAATTGCTTGCTCTTATTTAATTATTTCATAATTGAGAAAACAAGCGGGACATGATTAAAGATTAAACCTGCAAAGTAGTTCTGCTTAAGGTTTTAAAAAGGCTTTTGGTATATGGATGTATGTTCCCATATGGCGAGTTTATGAATGAACTTATTGCAAATGGAATAACCTCAAATTTTTGGGAAATATAAAATAACAATATATTCAGTTTTTCCTACACAGATAGTTGCTCAATGCTGTGCATAATGTTTCCTATATCTTCAACAATCGATTTCATGAATCGAGATAACAGGTAACATTTTATTTAGATCTTATGCTTGTAACAATACGTGAAGTTTAGCCCTCACGTGTTACTTTAAATTTGAACAAGACGCCTTAATATTTATATAAGTATTTGCCCCTTTTTACGTGGTTACCTAGGTCAGTTATATGAAACCCTTTTAATCTCTCATTTTGCGGCTTATGCAAGATCATTATCTGCCAAAACAGGAACTGACTTTAAACAACGAAAATCCAATTTATTTAAATCAATCTGTGGACTTAAAACAAAAATAAAAATATAAAAACACCAATAAAAGTAAAAGAAAATAGGGTCAACTCCTATAAAACCTACGCCCAAGAGAGCTTCGTCTACCCGCATGTAAGTTACAAACACAATCTATGACACATCAACAAAAACGTATCAACATAACGTTGAAATAATTGTCTTTAAAAACGCAAACTTAAAAATGTCTTAATACGGTTCTGGCCGACCCTGCTTGCGCTTGCATGTATTTAAATCAGGCGCCAATAACACACTTAAGCACATCTTGCACACTCGCTACTACTTCTCGCAGCTGAACGCAAATCATATTAACGTTGACTGCAAGCATTTTACTTGGAATTAGCTGCACGTCTTAGATTGCGTCATTGACCCTGGGGGGTACAACTCGTAAATCCCCGATGGCGGGAAGGTTCTCGAGAGCTGCTGAATCAGCGCCTTCCAAAATGGACTCTTCGAACGTACCTTTAAATATGGCACAATTACTGTACTTAGTGTACAGTAAGTAGACACAAACGCTTGCTTGTTGCACGCTATATGTAGCAATTACTTGTAGCAAGGCCCTTTTAGGTCGCTTCTATTTAACTTGGTTGGCGCACTATTTTTTGGAGGTGTACACACACACCTCTAACCTACGCAAAGGCCTGCGCCCTAATGCCGTGTTTTTCGTAAAATCGTATAACGTTGAAACTCTTCGCATCCCGCTGCAGGCTTGAACTGGCGTTCAACTCTGCACACGCGAATTTAACTTCACAATACTACACAGGATCGGCTTTGCTAACATTTCGATTATGCTAAATACAATTTTAAATCTAATTGCAATAATGAATCATAGGAAAATACAACTTTAAGTGTCAAAACAAACTTTACAGGTAAGTCATGACAGATGGCCCGTTAATGCTCATGCCATGGGGATGTTCACAATAAAACCGTCTGTTTTTACTATCAAGTGACCAAACAATTATTGAAACTACAGGAAACGTCAATAATATTTCGAAGAGGATACTTATTTTCAGTGATAACATATTCTAACAATTGGGGATGTCATTATCATCGTCATTTGATAATATATCTGAAATTGTCCATTTTATGCACATTCAGCGCTGACATACGCTTCTATATTAGGTTCTTCGCGAAATTTTTGGGGAAAGAGAATGTGCATGACGTTTTTTTTTATTTGAACTGTAGCTGGAGACAGATATATTCTATGTGATTATTAATCGTCGCCAGCTGTTTTACATTAATTTACTAATTAATTAGAGCTTAGACGATTTCACGAGCAAATAGAATCCAAACTTACTATTCTTCTATAGGAAAATAAAATGTTCAAAACAATTTTGCAAAAATAATATTGGAGACATGTAAATACGCCGAAAGAATAAAATTTGCCCTAATGTTATACTTTTGTGTAAAAATAGTTCAGATATGGAACGATAACTTCGACCATTTTGCATACATTTACATCTTCGTGGAACGGTCGACGCATTAAAGAAGCAATAAGAAGTAATATAATGCATTTCAAACGCTTTCAATTTGCATGTTAAGTTGCATATCGTGGATACACAACGATACGCCCCTTGTCTAAATAGCGTTAGGGGTGCATAATATGCATCCAGGTTTTCCTCGATTTTCCCCGAAAGTTCGATGTAAGTCAAACACTCCTAAACTTCGCTGAAGGAAACTTTAGATAGTAGGGCGCTCGTTTTGTACACTTTGCTGCAGTTTAGGAATGCTCCCTGAATAAAAGATGCTGAAAGAGTTAACATTGAAGTTCCTCAGACGCGGGACGTATTTTTTAATTAATTATGTGCTGATAGTCTCGCCTTCGCCCATTTCACAAATTGCTCCCTCTTGTGCTTCGCATTTTCCTAATTCTTAATAACAATGTCTGTTTGGGCTTTCATATTTGATGAGCTCTCGTCGTGCTGCCGGTTCGTTTTTCTCCCTCTGTTGTCGGCATTAAGTAAGTGAAGTTGTTTGCGTTCCCGAAATATAAAGTTAAATGAATTAATTAATGCGGAGAGAGCCCTGTTCTTAAAGATATAAGTTTCCAGCAACCAACATTTTCGATAATGCTAAAATCCCTCCACTTATCGACAGTAATATATAATACTAAAGTACTATAACACTTTTAAGTCTTGAAATCCGTTTAAATTTAGAGCTGTATTTTACTACCCCTTTTATCTTACCTAGTCCGTTTTAAGCGTTAGTAAAGTTTTTAATTTAAACTCTTAAAAGCTTTTTCGCTTCAAGCGGAAACGCTCTATGACAGGCCAAGTGGTGTCATATAATTGCTCAAAGATCCTTGCATTTACAGCAGGATCATATATCCCGATCGTCGCGTGTTCCGATTTTATCTTTCGCAGGGGAACTTTATCTAGAAAGGTTATTTAGTACATATCAGTATTGGGTTTGTTTTAAGATTTTGCTGAAAATGAGTCAATTATTGTTCATTTGGCAGGAGTCGTTAAAAATGTAGTTTTATGGTATACCCTTCTGTGAATATTTTGTTAGGACTGGTAAGGCTTGGCGCATCTTAAATACTTGGTTGCAGGGAAAATTGGTATACTTTTACAGACGACAAATTAGAATTTCTTTTACAAACTGTTAATATACGGAAAAGCTTTTATTTTGAACGATGTCAATATTTCTATATTTCCGGTGGTTTTTTATAGATTTTCTTTATTTAAAAGGCGTTGGGTTGAATCCAAATTTACGTACTTCCTTAAAATCCATTTCTACCTTTTCGTGTAAAGGTTGCAGGAAGTTGCCATTGGGATATAATAACAGAACCCTTGAACATCTTAAAATATTCAGCAGACGATGAATACTCCCGTTTGGGACTATTTAAAATATCCATCAACGCGAATCCGTAACTTTAATGTTAGTACTTTAATAACAGTATATTAAAAGCTACTTCAGTATTTTAAAATTTTCAATATGGCAGACATGTTACAATAGTTTTTGGTGAAACGTAACAATAAACTATATTCGAACATCGTAATATTCAAAGCAACTAGCTCATAACAGACTGCCCGAGAGAGGCTGTGGCATAAATAATGCGTAATGAAATTTTCTCATAACCAGTAGCAAACCAATATTTTAGGGGCAGATAGGTACAGCAATCCACCAAACCAATTACATCAAATTTGGACCAATACGTCAACGATTTAATAATAGCTTGGTGCTATAAACAAGATGGTCGTATTCTTTAGAAGTGTTAAGATTTTTTCTTTCCATGTTTTTTGGAAACTAACTTTTCAATAGTTTAAAACACTAATATATCATACTATCGTATCATGTCTATAGTTACAATTCTGTGTACAATACTATCTAGATTGAAGCAAGAACTTCTTACGTCAGGTGGAAGTAATAAAGCCCCTTTTTCTTAGTTTTACCTTAATGTTTCCTTAAATTTAAGTTTTTAAGCAACTTTAAATGTCGGCATAGTATCAACATGCATTCTTATTCCCTTTCGCTTATTTGTAATGGTCGCATTTAAATGATTTAAGATATTAGCATGTTGCTTCTAATAGTAGCTGATCATAGTTCACCTGATAGCATCAGCTCCAGGACCTTGCGGTAATAACAATAGCGGAAATACAACTTTATAATTCTTGGAGTTGGTGCGTTAATCAGAACAATAAAGCGAAGATTGATTATGATTGTATTTCGTTGATATACATGTTCAATATTCACAGATTAAGTGATTAGGGTACGTGATTACGCACTGGCGGCGGTGCTGGTGGTTCTTGCTCCTGTAAGGAGCGGTCATTCCAAGCTTGGGGTTGGCAAGGGCTCGAAGAGGCGCCTGACTAAGATGCGGTAGCGAGAATGAACAACGGTTCGGCTTCTTGGAAGGTGTCAGCAGGGCTATGGAGCTGATGAACTACGGGACGGCTTCCTAGAGGATGCGTTCTTCCACAGAGACTGGAGGTCACGACTTTGGAGCAAGTGGGAAGAGTTCGGAGAACTTTTTTGCGCAAAAGCTCTTAGGCGTACAAGTGGGTTCGACCTGCAGAGCTCGTCTATATTTTGTTCCTGATCTTCGGGATAGTTAAACAGGGTTATTATCTGGTTTCATTAAATTTTCCTATAAGTTTTTTTAAGAGTCGGCAGGAATTATTTGATCTGCATCATGTTGTAGCTGACCTAAATTAGCGCAGTTTCGGCTTAATTTGTTTAAAACTTTAGATTTTATAGTCGATTTAGTAGTGTATTGTGATAGTTTCTTGAAATGGAGAAAATTGAACGCCGCGCATTGATTAAATTCTTGACTAGGGAGGGTGTTTATTTTACTGAACTAGCTAAAAGTTTGAAAGGAGTTTACCGGGATGCTTTTCCTGTCAGAATCGTCGATGGTCAAATGAGGCAGAGAAAGCCTGGCCGACGATGCAAGGAGTGGAAAACTTGTAACGGCACAGAGATCTAAAATTGTGGTCAAAGGGAAAAAGTTAAGGATGGACGAAAAGCTAATTACTGTTAAAACTTTATTGATAGAATCGTCAGTATGTCGTTTTGGCAGGAGACTAGATAGGGAAGACTTGAGGTATGTTTAGAATTTCAGAATTAAAACAGTAGTAGTTCTCGTCCAAATTTAGGGCTTGAAAACGCTAAAATGTTCTTTTTTCCGTCGTAGATCAACAGTATGAACACAAAAAAGTGCGACCTCCATTGCCTACAAATTTGAAAATAGGGTAATGGGTGATTTTTAACAACGAGGACTTCGATGTCTCAAAACCTACTTTTGTGTAAATAATTTTAATTTATCTCCAATTAACTTAAGATGTTGCGTTGCTGCACCCGTTGCACTTAATGGATTCAATTTTAAGGATGTTGGGAGTTAAATCAGGGCAAATTTATATAGCTAAGTCAATCTATGCATATTTAATTTAGAAAATTTGTTATCATAAATTTCATTTTATAGGCATGCTTTTGTCGAGACCTTGAATAACGTGCCCCAACATCGCCACATTTTTTAATATCGGTATCGCAGCAAGGGCAATAAATCAAAAGTTTAATATCCGAAACAAGCGGCAACATCCTCAAGGAAACGCCAATTTCATTTAACACAATTACGGGCACCAGCTACCGGTTCTGCGACTGCAGGCCCTCAACCCTTCGCCTTCTTCGAGTTCATTATCTGCGAGCTATTACGCGTAAAAATAACAATAAACGACGAGGCACAGTAATTTAGGGCCTAAATAATGCCCAAGCAACTGCCAGGCTGAAGCTCATCGTCGGAGGTGCGAACGCGGCAATGGAGCAGAAGGGCAATAAAACACACCACATGAACTTAAGCAGTTCCGCCACATTGAGCGGTTCGCCCGCTTGGCTACGTCCTGGTAATGTTCTGCTGGTGTCTTGCGCGGCCTCGGCTTCTGAAGGGCGTAAATCCACACACCTCCCGAAACCGCCATATGACGAGGATGAGTTATGGGAGATGCGCTACCGTCGCGTTTTTTTGTGTCCGTGGACGTTTTATGTATTGCAGGAGGCAATGCGACGAGAGAAATTACGAGGATCACTCTGAAAGTTGTGATATGTACAAAAAAGAGTAACCAAATCAAAAACTCACGTGATTTTTAGAAAACCACTTTCGCTAGGACCCTTTACAATGCATAATTTAATAGACGTTTGTTAGCATCCAGTCGATTCGTCGGCCAATTCTCTCAAATCAAAATAAACTTTATGACTACATGGATACAATTGCCACTCGGCCAGTCAGGAAGACGCCGTGTAGTTTTGTAAGTACTTACAAATGATGAAAGCCAAAAGGGCGTCAATGAATCTTTCCAATTAACGACAAGTGTATTCTACAGGCATTTTACTGAGAATTCGTAAACTCAAGTAGCACATAATTTTCTGAAAAAAATCTCAAATCACGCACAGGTAGCAATAACAAATAATAACATCAAAATGTTAAGATCACAGTATATAATCACGAATTAAAATAGCATTTAGTACAAAGTAATTATTAGTACAAATTTCAAGTAATATTGGCCAATGTAAGGTTAATTAGTAGTACTAATTTCAAATAATTATTGGCCAAGTTAAGGTGCACATCAATAACTTTCGGCTTGCGAGGACAAACGCTTACACAACAGTTTAAAATTAATTGCGGTCGCAATTAACCGCAACGCCGTGGTTGGGAAATCAATTATTCAGGTAAGCAGTTCGTGAAGCGAACTGCACAATAGCAGACAACGTCCGAATTGGTAGCAATCGAGTGAGCCTTTAACACTGGTTCACTGATCGCGTCTTGTACCTATAATTTCACTTAAAAGAAAGAAAGACAAAACCTGATCTTAGCTTCCTTTGAGCCCTTTCTGTATGCTATGTGATGATCCAGATAAACGGAGGCCCGGTTGGAATGCAGATGATGACAGCTTGATCCAGGCAAATGGCGACGCGCTCGGTCGCGGGGATGGTGTCAATGCTGAACTTACATGAGTTTCAGGAGCCCCGACCTGGTAGCTGAAGAAAAGTGTGAACCCAAAATAGACTTGCTTGCGGTAAGAATAGACGCAAACAGTTTTGAAAGGTTTTACCCCAGATGTATTTGGGCCACGTGCCGCTGAATGACAGGTGAAGCACATATAAAATCCGCAAATTGGGCGCGAGAAACAAATTCTCCACAGAACTGCCGGGCTACAACAATCTGCACCTATATTCTGTAAGCCCGTAAAGCCGCAGGGCAATTGCAAAAGACGCTACAACCAAGCCACCGCCATGGCGTTCGACAGGAAGACACGCGTTCAAATAATAGCCAACATTTGACTCTCTTGGCCGCGCAGTTAAGAGACAAGGAAGGCCGTGAGTGCATGAAAATACAAAAACCCGCACCACAGACATGAAAAATATATACGGCGCACACATCGAGCTGTGAAAACAGTATAAGAGCTATCTAAACGTAACACGTTTATTTGTTATTTAAATAACTTATTTGACAAAATGCGGTCTTTGTGTATGTTGGATTGCCTCCGGATTTTTGATAACCTTTCTGTTTGATTGGCGGCTTCACTTCCCTTTCTTTTGAAAGCCTCCAGGATCTAACACAAATCAGGAGAGGGGCCATATCTGCCACACTTGTCGCCTATCTGTGCGTCATCGTAGAAAGGAATTTTTATTCACGGAAGAGGCCGTTCAGAGCGACGCGTATCGAAAAATTGTAACTGTGTACCGTTAGTAATGGGACAGTTTTGCAGTTATGATAATAGTGTTATCGAGTACAGAGATATGTTGTTTTATTTTCTCTTCTATTTTACATTTTCTTATTTTTTCAAAATAGGCGTTTGTTGAGCACATATACTCGATAATAAAAAAACAAACATCGGAATAGGTTAAATCAAATTTATTTACACTATTTACGCGGCGTAGAATCAACAACTCTTAATTTCTTAATAACGAATTAACGTGCATATCCCATTTAAGTTGTTGATCAATTTAAAGTTCTAGATATTTTATACTTTCAACGGATCCAGTACAATGACTTACACGATTATTTTCCATTTCTTAAACTATTTTTTGTTGTTCTTGTAAAATCATCTTGCTATACATTTAATTTTATTGAAATTTATTGGAGATTCTTTATGATCAAACCATTTTCAATCATTATGAAGTCATATACCTTTACCGATTTCTTCGCGATAGGAACCTTATCTTAGGCAGACCCAGCATAATCAGTGCCACAATTGAAGTATGGTTTCCCAGGCCCGATTCTGGATAATGGCAAGTCGCCAATAAATATATAATTTTCCATCATTTCTTCGCCCATGACTTGTATTATTGGTTGCGAATTTGATTAAAAGCATATTGGGCATTTGTTTAATACTTGACGTACACTGCCTCGACCTGAAATTTTCCAATATTTTTGTCTAAAGGACGCTAACGTTGCTTGTTAACACATGTAATAATTTATGTTTCTTTATCAGCCACATACTCGAATGACACCGTTCTCATCAAAAAACGACTTTTGATATTTAATGAGGCTTCTTTTGTTAACTAGTTGATTTTTAGAAAGAGCCGAAAGTTCACCTTAAAATTTACACAATTGAACCTGCTTAATAATAAACATTTCTACATTGTTTAACTTAATAGGTGTTAATTCATCTTTTGATCGTAGGTCGAAGGATTTTAAATTAATGATAAATCTCTTACAGTGGTCAATCATGCGCTGTAATATGGAAAAACTACTCAAGTGAGACATTAAGTTGGTGGTCATTTGTCGTTCATTGCTGGCTTTAACCTTAGACAAGATCGGCACCGTGCCACCACAGCACAATTATTACAGCCGCTCGGTCTGAAAAACCATGTGAATGTCTTATCAAAAGTAATTAATCAATATCTATGGTCAAATATTATTACTTGGACACAATTATTTAAAGATTTTCCGGTATTAAACCAATTAAAAATACCGTAAATTAGCACCGAGAATTCAAGTTTTATTGAATTACATGTGTTCGGTGACGCGTCTGAAAATGCATACGGGCTTGTATAGAGGTAAAACAAAACTGTCAGAAGATATGATGCTGTACACTTACTATGTGTCAATTCGAGAATACCGTCGCTTAAATGGATTTGATGACCACATTTAGAATTATGTGCCGCTGCACTTCTTGCTTACGTCTTTCGTAAGGTTCACTCAATTATAAATCTACACAGCAATCGAACTTATGTGGATTAACTCAAAAATTATTCTGGTTTTGGTCAGATGTGGGCAAGCCCCGACAGATTTGATGCTTGTCTAGTTAGCGCTAATATTTTTCTTCCTATCGGACATTTGCTATTATATTGGCCACTATCACTTTATTGACAGCCAGGACATTCTTCTTCTGCCTGAGCTGCAATTGCCGTACATCTTCTCTTGATGATAAGGCGAGGAGACCACGCTTCTGTGGGTATCGCATCACATACCCGATGTACGCGAACTTTCTAGCCTTGACTAAAAATGATGATCTGCTTATTTTTCTCTATCCTCCACATAACGTCTTTGTCGTGAACACGGTCCATACAACTGATTCGCAGAATGCCGCGGTTGCACCGCATCTTGAACGCTTCTATTATTTCCAGCGAGTTCTCCCAGCTCTGGAATTCTTCTATTCCCACTTTTACGCCACTGTCTGCTATTGAGTCAGGACCCAGGAGTCGCTTCCATATATTTGGCCTTCTTGTCGTTCAGTCATAGCCAGTACGTCTCATACTCGATTTATAAGTCGCTGCAGACCCTCCTCGCTGTGGACGAGCAGAACGGTGTCATCTTAATATCAGATATTGTTGACCAGCACCCGCTGATGCTTGTTCTTGTCAAATACCTCCTCGATACCTATGAAGCCAAGCAGAGAAAGTCATTACAATTGACTGTAAGATAGTAGATGGGTTTATTTAACAGTAATTGAGTAGTAATTTAATAATAGTTATTGTTGCGATGCAGCTTGTCTGTTTACAATTTCGTGCGACGATTATATTTCCCCGATTTTGATTCTGTGTGACTTTTGGCTGTTTGAACGACGACTAAAAAACAATTATCTTGAACTTTCTCTTAATGAAAGGTAGGTTTAAGTTACATCAGTGAAATAAATATTTCAATGCAGACCGTTTTTCGTAAATCGCGACATGTTCAGAACGACCCTCGTATCTTCTATGAAAAAGCTGTGAATAAACGAACAGTATGTAGCTGTAAGTTTGTACCAACACTCGAAACACCTGAATGAGAAAATTAATAAATCATAAAACAAGTCTCAAGACGTGGCAGACAATGCACAATGAATACCAGTTTTTATATTTCCGTAGGAACTGGCTATTCGTGGTGAGGCATAACCAATTTAATGAGCATGTAGGCCGCATTGTTTAATCTGGTCGTTTATGTCGTCGTTACTTACTAATTTTTTAGACCGACACACAGGAATTAGTATAATTATCCAATATTTTACCGTTTAGTCATCGTTATCCTTAGAGCGTTAATCACGAACTGCTTTATTAGCACCGCCTAAGGATAGCCTATCGTTGATTCTTTAATAAAGACCATTAACAGGTTAGTATTTCCGCTTGATTGGACCTCAAGGTTAATTAATGGAATTAAGAAGAATTAATAGATTTTTCTCCTGATAGTAGTTGATCCCAACTTCAAAATTTAAGAGATTGTATAATAGATTATAGAAAATAGTTATTTAGACCACAAGTGTTAGAAGTGCAACTTTTTTTCACAAGTGTGGAGGGTTATTAAACTCGGCTGCACCTCGTTTAATAATCCACACGCATGAAAAATAATCACGCTAACACAAGTTGTCTATAAGATTTTTTAAAATTTCATTAAATATTCAAATCCAAGCCTATTTTGTATAGAATTGTATTTGCCTTCATTTTAGTCAAGTGCGTTGGTCAGTTCTGGTAACTAAGGAAACGTCTATTGGTAACTAAGGAAACGTCCAATTAGAATCGTTCATTCCTAAATTAAAAGGAAAGTGTTACTTTTTTTCTCTGAGTGAAAAAAAGTGACACTTCACACACTGAAATTAATTAAAAAAAGCCTACTTTTTTAAATGAAATTTAAAAAAAATATATATGCAATGTTCGTTTGAAGAGATTTTACGGTACAATATTTTTTCATATTCGGGCTTTCACTTTATATTAGTGAAAACTACGCAGTTTTTAGTGTAGTTGCTTACAATATTATTGTATATGGAACAAAATTAAATTACGGGTTAAATTAAATCAAGTGAATATATCCGATAAAATTTCATATTTAAAATCGTTTTAATCAAGTTAGCTCCGAATGCAGCTATATGCGCATGTATAAGTTATAATTGGAAATAAACTACGTTAAAATCAGGCAAATCGTCTGTATATTAGTATACAGTAACATCGATTATGTTGTGTATCACTTACTCCTACTTTTGAAATGATACATGAATATTTTGGTAATGAGTAGATAAGTAAATGGGTCATAAATGCTGGTACGAGCCCCTTGTTACTACAAGGCAAGAGGAAACATTTTTGTCTTTCTCTCTCGTCTGAATAATTTCATTTTTGACAGTGGTCTATTATAAGATTATCGGAATTTTTCCGCCGTGTAAAAAGTCCGATAAAACATCTCAATATCTGGTTACTTATCATTGCGTATCTCGTAAGTCAGTTTCAGAACCGTCCGTCGATGGGCAAATCGGTTTAAGCGTGGCAGAGAGAGCCGGGAAGACGGTGCAAGGAATGGAAGTCCTACAGCGGCATAGAACTCTGAAATTGTCAGCAAAGTGGAGGAGCGACTGATGGAAGATAGGCGAATTACTGTTAAAACGGGTTTAATTCCGTTGGTTATATCGATACTGAATTACATTTTGCGTATGAATAAGGTCTCGGTACCTCGAATGGTGACACTTGCATAAACAGTGGACATTTATCGTGAACTTTTGACCAGTGCCGATGCAGATTCTGACTTAGTTTTTTGACAGAGTTGTCACTATTGGCGAAAGTTGGGTCCATCACTATGGCCTTACCATCAAACAAGCCAGCCTGGAGTGGTGGCATTCCAACTCTCCGCCTCCAAAGAAATGCAGAACGAAGCTGTCGGTAGGCAAAGTGATGCTCTCGGTTTTCTGGGATTCTCGCAACGTCTTGCTTATCGACTTACTGTAAAATGGCCATACCATCACTGCGGCCTTCTGACCACATTGCAGTACAAAAATCAAGATCAACCGCTGTGGACGACTGCGAAAACGCGTGCTCCTACATCACGACAATGCGTCGTCGCACAAATCCGTTACAGCGACATCAGGAGCGATTGAATTAGGCTTCAAAATTCTACCACACCCAGCCTATTCGTCGAATCTCGCATCTTCTGATTTTTTCAATTCGGGAAATTGAAAGCTCGTTGTGAAACGGATTTTAGGGACGATGATAGCTTAAAAATGTCTGAATTAATGGTTAGAGAGGCAAAATCCGGGTTCTTTGGTCATTAAATAATTTTTAAATTACTATTCTGAACATTTGTACTATAGTTTATATCAGGGCTGTCCAACACGTGGCCCGCGGGCCGCATGCGGCCCGCCAGGATATTTTTGCGGCATGCGGATCGAATTCCCCCTTGAGTCCACCAGTCCTGATCCTGTCTTCTCCTTTTCTACCTGGGCTCTCCGGTCTGACACGCTAAACTGTCTAACGGAGTAGGCCTCCAACCCTTACCAGACCAGGCTTCAAGGGAGATAACGTGTTGTACTGTCAGCCCGAAAAGTTCAAATTTTTCGCTAGAGCAAGACAACTAGAATTCAATTTTACCTTGATTGTTGAACTTTTTTGGAAAATCGAATTCCTGAGGCTTTAACCCTGTCTTAATACGCTGTACTGTCTTGCAGGGCTTACTGCTTGTCTGCTCAGTCATTTCCGTCCGCCTAATTTTTAAACGCAAATCCCGGCCCCCCGAGAGATGAAATACTCCTCATAACTTCATTTTACTAATAATTAAACCTGTACCCTGTAGGAATCGCAGCCTCTACCCCGCTTGTTAGCGGCTAGAGTCCTGTAGCCGCCATAAACTCACATGCAGGGTAATTTAAAGGCGTTCGATTCCGCAGCCCTCAAATTCCCTACCGGGGGAATGTCAACATCATTTTCCGGCTCAAGGCGAATAAATTCCATCTGCAGGAGTTGACACCGCGTTCGCTCCAAGAACGACGCCGAAGGTACCAGCTACCTCTGCACCAGGATTAAAGCACTAACGCCCGCCCCAGGTAACCCTTAAAATCGCTAAATTCACCGGAAAATTACAGCTTAAAATTACTGCTGAGTGGAAGGTCAAGTTTGCAGGAACAAAAGACTTACTCAGCCCATTTCCCGAAGAATCGGCGTGCGTGCAGGCGGGCTACCAATAGGGACCCGCAACACTCGCCGGTGCATTGGGTTGCAGCTCGACCCACGAAACCAAACACCGTTCCAGAAGAACATGTTAATTTTAAATAATGTGCAACTCAGATTTATTTTTAATTAATAATTGTAACTAACTAAAAACATTATATTTGTTTTGGTAATTATCTGGTGTTTTACCTAATCGAATATATATTTGAGTGAACGTATTTCTCCGATTTGAGCTTTGACGCCCTTAGTGAGGGGGTGAAACGTTTTTTTCTTTTGTCGGTATCTCAAGAACGGAAAGGAATTAACTTAAAGTGAATAGGGTTTTTTTTTTGGTTTAGAACTACTTCTAGAACATACGGTGTAAGTTTGTCGGTTACCTCAGGAAACACCCTGTATATCTCTTTTATGTTTCAATGCTCTTTGTAATGTAACCTAAGCTTCTGGAATAAATAAAAATTTGTATTAAAATATACACGTTTTATATTTATTACAAATCACCCACAAAGTCGGATACGACATATTTTAAGATGCGGCCCTCGTAACCATCAAATTTTTTACAGTGGCCCTTGGGGCCCTTGAAGTTGGACAGCCCTGGTTTATATCAATAAAATTAGATACATTATAACAGTTTACATTAAAACTAAGCCCATTTTGCATAATCAAATTCTGAATCTTCATAACCACTAGATGCAGCCATAAAAAAAGCTTCTAGAAGATTTTAAACCAAGCCTGAAAGCCTTTCATTTCTAAAGCGTGTCCTTAATTTTGAAGGCGTGAGCCACGTAATTATAATTTATTTAAGTAAGACTAATTCCTCACTAATTTATTTCCGCAGCACTTCCTCGTGAGCCTCCTAACGTGCCACCGCAGGAACTGGAGATATTTCGTCGGACGTGCCCAATTCCATCTCACCTACACACACGCCCATTAGGTCTCATTAAAATATACCATTTGCATTTTAATTGTTCGTTTAAGTAAAAGTCGCTTTGTCAAGATCCACGCTTCGGCTGTAGCTTGCCGGCCTTATTATTATATCAGGCGGTTTATTAGATGCCTGCTGGGGCTCATGTATGAAAAGTTGGAAAGTCGCTGCTTGGCTGACTTGCCACTCGCTCTTTTACTCCCGCTGCCGTTGTTATTAGTTATCACTTTTTAACTTTATGGGTACTACCATAAGTGGGTGTGGCCGTAATTGTGGTATTTAAATTTAAAAAAAATTGTCGTTATTCCTTTTTTATTTTAGTATATTAAGATGTAAACGAGTTGAACAGTAATTACAAACTTTACATAATTAAATTTAAAAAGCTAGTTACACTGTGGTTTCATGAAGTCATACTATTTACACAATTAAAAATTTAAGTTTTTCTGAAAATACTGTAATGCTCATTTTAATATAGTATGAAATTCTCTATGTCAATTTTTCTAGGTCAAATTTGCAAGCTTTAACGCCGGTAAATTTCCTTCCCACGAATATTTCAATGGAAGTATGATTTACGAGGAAATGGATATTTCTGTAACCTGAATATTCTTAGAATTTCGACCGCTTATTGACGACCATGTACTTGTATTCCACTCTAGGTACTACCAATCGTTTGTTGGTATTCCTTATTCGGCTTACAGCCATACCTAATGCCATAGTGCGTTCACTGTAAAGAATTAAATTATTTTTGTCACTTAAAAAGCAGTTCCTATAGTCTGCCTAAAAACTGGCTATAACTTGCAGATATTCTAAAGTGCGGTACGTCTTCTTTATTCTGATTGGTGCTAGAGATCTATAACAATAAGAAACTTCGAATTTTTTACAGCGATGTGAGGCAGTGATCGCTCGTTATACTTGTATTTGGGGGTTCTTAATTTTTAACAATTACTAAGCAAAAAATAATAATTCCGGCGATGTTTTAATCCAATTATAGCAATGACCTTTAATTTTAATAATCCAAAAGAAAACGTATACACAGAACAAAAATTATTCAGACACAACACAAAATGTACTATTGCCACAAAAAAAAACTAAGACGAAGGTTTTTCTATCATTGTCAATCTAAAGTTTTAATTAGCAATTGAGATGTGAATAAATTTACAATTATATCAAAACGTCACTGTCAACCATGCGCAGAGTAAAATAGTTTCAAAAGCTTTATATTGAAGTGCAAGTGCAGCATTATTTTGCAATATAGGTTTAAAATTTTGTGGAAACCGTTTTTAACAGTTCGTGTTTTTGACAGAATTTTGATTTTGCCCCCTCAAAGTGATGCCCCAACTTACGCCCATGTTGATAGGACATATGACAGGTTTGAATTAGCTACATGACAGTGAAGGTCGTTTATCAACTAAAATAATAAAAATTCATGACTAATGGATCTAAACGTTGTCCTAGTGTTTTTCAACAGTACATAAGTGGTAAAAAAACCAAACACGGTCGTTTATTAAGTAATTGAAAAAAGAGAGCATGCATTACATCTACATTCTTGTAAACCTAACCCATGGAGGGTATCACATCTGTAAAGGCCCGAATTCATTTCTCATGATTCTGCAAGCAGTTATACCTTTAAAAACTAATTTTTTACCAAAGATTACACCATATTTGCTTATAGGAACCCTCCGATTGCGTTACATTTCGGGAACACCGTTTGTAAATAAGCCCGCCAGCGTACTACCTTCTCGGCTACAGCGCAGTTAGCCTTCGAATCACATTGAAACTGCTTACCTCAATTATTCTGCTTCTGCGTTTTCGCCCATAATTGGCATATCATTTTGGGCCCTATTTCGGATCGTTCTCATCAGCTGCTCGTCGCTCAGTGCATTGATTTGAGCGAGTGTATTGACACATAACTCATGTTATCTTGACATACATCGTTGATGTTGTTTTATATGATTTAAGCTGTATCGAATAGCTGCATCTGGATCTAATTACTTAAACCTTGTTATATTATAACGGAGAGATGATAAAATATATTTTAAATTATAGAATACTTATTATTTTGTAATTCTATATAGGCTTTTAACGGCTGGGAGGCTTGCGTCTCTAAGGAGCAGCCGCCACTGGTGTAACGAAAAACAAAACAGGTTATAAGGTAAACAGGGAACTACGCCATAGAAGAAAAAAGTAGGAAATCTTAGTGGAATTACTAAATGTAGAGGAAGAAGACACAACGTCAACAGGAAAAGAGGAAATAAAGAACACAGAATGAAGAAGCTAAAAACCTCAATTTGCACAAAATGAAAAAAATATAGCACAATAATAAAACAAAATTAAACGAAATACTAGCAGAAATATGGAAGGTGTCAACTACAAGAAGAACGATTTAAACTGATATGAAGAGTATCAGAAGAGTAAGCGATGCCTGAAGAATGGAACATGGCTATAATTATCCGATCTCCAAAAAAGGAGATACAATTAGAATTAGAATAGAAAAATTTTCACAATTTTAGCGAAAATTTCAACAGATAGGATTAAGGCGTATGCCGACAAGATTTAGAACGTTATCATCTCAACAAAATTTAATTTATGCAGAAATACGATGCTTGGAATTTGTACGTCACTGATACGCCACAATCTGCCATGCGCGTGGATTAAAGAGAAGCGAAACGGCCCAGAGATGCGCGCTGATGCTTAGAACAAAGTCTGGCACATCCCTACTTAGATTTCCCCGAAAAATAGTACTGATAGATAGGCCCAAAAACTAAGATACTAAGGCTGCTAAAGACATAACCAGCTCTAAATGGAAAAGCCACTAGATCCTAGGCGCTCTGAGCTTAGCCGAAGCCGCCTGCAGCCAGAGAAGGCTTTCCTCTCGGTTCCGACGCCACCGCTTGGTCATGGCAAGCACAGTAGCTTCGCCGCACCAATCCGGACCTCGTCTTGCCCTGACGGACGAGTTGTCGCTAATCCGAGACCTATACTTTCCCGAAGAAGCCATCCAGAACTGTAAGACACTTGAATCCCTGCACTCATAGAAAAACCTTTCAAGAAGTCTCGAACCTGTACTCTAAACCTAATATCGTATTTATGTGGCTTGTTGAATCCAGCACCTACAAATATTTCCTCACAACTGTTTTCCATAGTAGTCGTAGCTTTTTGAAACCAGCAGCCGATTAAGACACTCCTAGAAACTGTTCTATTTCGTATTCGTAGCTTGTTGGAACCAGTATCTGAATACGACCCCCAAACTCGCTCTTAAGCTAAATCTCGTGACTTGTCTGAACTACCCTTCTTTGCGCCCCTAAGGTCTCTAATACTGCACCGATGAAACTGCGATGATACGCCTACAAAGTAGCAACAACGAAGCCGCAAGCCTTCGGCGAGAGAGACATTTATCAGGCCAGTTCCTCGCTAGAATGTATGAAGATCCATGGGCAACGCTAGAGGGAATTACAGCTTCCACTCTAGCCCCGAATCTTTGACCTGCAAATTTCGGTAAAGCGCTCTGCCGGCGCTCAGGTTTTTACAAGATGAAAGTTAAGCATATCGTGCCGCTCCTGGTGTCGTCAGAGATGGCCCCAGCGACGGTCTATCACCAATACTACCCGATTCACCTCTTTCCTGGTCGTGTTCTGCAGCATCTGCTCGAATGCATTTTACTGTCTTGTTTAACATTGATACATACATTATATAAGTAATTTTAATTTTAGAGAACCTTACTTGAAATATACAGAACAATAGACACTTTCTGTTTAATGTGTTCTTAATTTATAAACTTTCGAGAAAAAAACTATACCTGGCTTTCTGAACTACCCTTAAGGCAAATAATTGAGCAATGTAATTAAGCAAAAGATTATCTAGACTAGAGTGTTCATTACAAGTGCCAGCCTGGCTTTCGCCAAGGAAAATCAGCAACTGACCGTATTTTCACCTTCAGGCAAATTCAAGGAAATTGCGACGAGAATAACATAAACCAATACATACTATTTATAAATTTTAAGCAAGTTTACGATTGTTTCAAGAAGAGAACATTGTTTAGATAATCTCTGAAACTTCTTTGTGGCGTGATATAGTTCATTTCTTATTTGGGTATTTAATAATAATAATAATGACTTTATTCATTTTGTTTGTATTTACAAAAATTAATCACAAAGCGAGGTTCAGCAAACGCTGCTCTACCACCTAACCTTGGGCAAAATAAATATATATATATGGCTTACAGCCTAAGGAGTTTCATGTGTTACCGCAATATTGAAAACATATAAATTACAACGACTACAAAAAATTTCGGCGAAATTATTTTCTAAGAATGATATTAAAAAATATATTGTACAAAAAAGAGCTTTGAGAGCGTTGGCGGGGGCGAGTCAGCTAGACAGTTATAAACCATTGTTCAAAAAATTTAACACTACCGTCAGCAATACTATATTGTAATATATTACACGTAAAAGAACATTATGGTAATTACAAAAAACGGCGACGCCCATGGTTACGACACCGCAGTTAAGGCGATATATAGGTTCATCAGCAAAGATTAACAACAATTTTACCACCATATTGTGACGAAATGACACTTGAATTCCTAAACGCCACAGAAAGCTACTAAGCAACCTCACGGCAACCCAAACGAATAGTCTCATGAAATAGAACAGATAATACCTCAAAACTTATCAGAAAACGTTCTAATATCAGCTAAGTCAATACGAGGTACCACCCTCAAATCGACTGTATACGTCAGACTACGTATCAGTGGACACGAGCTCTGAAGCAGTACCACTTATGTGGTACAAGCGACACCGCCCAAAATCACCACAGTGAATCCTCTAATATCACTTTCCTAGGGCTAATCACAATCAGGAGACCCCCAATAACCTCAGGGAAATATGCTGCAAGAAACTATATCATAACCGTGGTCTAATGTAATTACTTATATCCTTTTTAAATACGCCTAGGAAATAAGTAGTGTTTAGGGCAACGAAGGTGAGATAGAGCACTTACGGCTAACGTTAGTCAATAAAGTGCATATACATGCTTATGTCAAAATGACCGTAACCAATTGCGTAATTTCAAGAAAATACGTTTTTTTCAGATTTACTAACTGTGCTAATTTTTATTTTTTATTTAGATATAGTGTCTTCATACCATTGTAACTTCAAGCTAGAGTTTTACAAACAATTATAACAGCATTATTTGATTTTTGTAGTTTGTCGAAAAGCCAATTTACCACTGAGTATAATGCATTTTCCTCTAGAGCGGGCCCCGTTAATCTTCCACTTGGTTCTCACGACTCCCGAAACCGTATTGTTTGCATTCAATTGCATGCGGCTGTGTGGCTCGAGGCGCCCTTAATTTTTTCTTGAGGAGGTTCCCATTCAGGCCACGTACACGGCGCAGCACCGTAATTAAGTACTTGTGTGCTAATAGTTTAACTTTTCTTTTTCGTTCATTGTGAAACTGTTGGCGCGTGAAGTTCCGACCATTATGTGCAGCCATCGTGCAGGCTGAATTGCTGAAAAGGGTCACTTGTAAGTTTGCCACAGGGGCCTCTTGCCGATGGGAATTCCTGAGGGAGATCGCAGACTGTAGTGCTAATGACGGCGAAGATGTATATAGGACGATTTGCTTAAATTCCAGCTACGCCATTTTTCCCAGCACCCGTTTTCTAATTTCGCTGCGCAGCCATGCGGAGGATTTCGTTAAAGTGCAGCAATCAGCTGTCGGAATTGGTTGTTTTAGAATTTCTAGTTTCACACTGGCACTATCAAAGAGCTGTAATTATCAGCAAGATGGTAAATTACTTGTAAATCGTATTGTGGGTAGTTGATGATGATTATTCAACTATGACATTATCTACATATAAAAGGAACAGCTGAATAAATTATGCAAAGAAAATCTTCAACCCTTTTGAACAAAGGCGACCACCGGATAAGGCCCGATTTTTTTGTGTTAAACATTTTAATTAATATTGGCTAACTATTTAAAAACAATTGCTAAAAGTTTGGAAATGTGTTTATGATGTTTATTACCATGGGGCTAATACCAAAAGCATACGGCTGCTTAGTCACTTCAATTGGATTTAAGTTAACACTATAACCACCCGAGAAGTCAATACACTCTCGACTGTGACACTGACTGTCGACACTATGAAACCAGAACAAATTTGCTACTGACATAACGTCGTATTTTGTAGATATACAGGCTATTTCCTTCTATAATGACGAAATGGTCAGATATTGTCAAAATGTCTTTCGTATTAATTTTTCTATTGAATTCTTGGTAGGGAAACAAATTTGTTATATGCAGTAACGGAATCTGGTGTATTTTCTATAACTAGGTTTTCTAAAGAATACACTTAAACTTATTTATGTTATCTTCTGTTCAATCTATTTTCAAGTATTCTATGATGTTATGTTTATAAAAATTGTAGTCGTTTAATAAGGCTCTAAGTTAGTTGTTTCTTTAGAAAAGTAAGAAGGTAACTTGATACGATTTAATTTCATTGCCTTTCGAGGGCGCCAAATGGTTACAACTAGCACGTCCTCTGCTGATTTCTACGAGCCACTAAATGACTCAAGTGTATCAAAAAGCACAGGTAACGCTACTGCAACCCAAATTGCAACAAAGTTCGTATAATTATAAAATATAAATAACAACTTGTAATTACTGACATTAGCTTAAATAACTCACAAATATCACAGATCATGCACCCAAAGGCTTATCCATAACTTGAGGCGGAAAAAGCCTCACTTCCAGAACACTATCTACTCACAAACGCAGAGGAGCACATTTAATTAGGTATCGCTTCTGAGTAAAAGCTCGCTATATGGTTTAGTGGAACAATATCCCAATATAGGTAATTAATTTCCAGTAATTTGCAATAGAAGTTTAAACTTGCTGAGTGAAAAACTGTCTAAACATTCTCAAAATTCAATTCATCTACTGTAACCGAAAGTTATTATTTAGGCACCTGCATGTTCTCCGCAAAAAGATACTAAATTAATTTTTCAGGCTTACTAATCTAGCAAATGACTCCACTGAGAGGTTCGAAACATCTAATCTTGGAAAGTGTGCAACGTTACATATTTAATCAATCAGCAAACCCGAGGTTTGTGTAAATTTAATACTCAAATCTATCTCAGTGCCGCTTTTGCTCGTCAGCTATACCACGCAAACAGGTGAAGCCCCGATAAATGCATACAATTGAATAACGTACGAGGTGAATCTTCGGTGTACAACATTAGCACGACAATAAAATTGCAATTTCACTTAACTAAACAAGCCATACCGAACGTTGCATCTGGAGAGCTGTTACGGGGGCCCGTGAAGCTCCTCAGCCGGAATGAACGTCTGTCTTATGCCTTGCATGGAAAGTTGCAGGGCCGAAATCCATCTAATACAACAACATCCCTGGAAGCGGGGCACAGCCTAACAAGACTCCCACTATAACCTTCAATGCCACTTCGTTGTTGATCATAAAAAAATTGGCACTTAAGCTTCCGCTCCAAAAAATGCTAACAAAAAATACTAATTGGGAGTTAGTCCACAAAAGAACAAGAATGCTTACCAGAAATCTGCGTCTAAGCTTACAAATTGAAATTCACAGTGAGCACGCAGCACGTGGTTTCCCTTTTTTGCGGTTAAAAATTATATGCTGCCATTCGGCGTAATTCCCTCGCCCACAACAACAGTCCACGTACTATAGGGTTCGCTCTTAGTATTTAGCATTTACAGCCCCATAAAACTTCACAAAAACTCAAAACTTTTAGATATGATTTCTCGCCTAAGAATGATCTACCGGAAACGCTTTCAGACAAACAATCGAAAGAACTCGGTGTGTCACTGTTTCTCTTCCTTTACGGTACAACGCCGGTTGCGGCCTAACAGGTGGCAAATTTCTGTATTTCAAATAAATCGTCGCAGTGAAGCCATTAAAATAGAAATACATCCAAATAATATAAACAGGGAAGATTATTTTCGAATTAATTAAACTTAGAACGCCTGTCATCCACGATCTACAGCATTACAACCAAAGCTCTTCAACCGGTCACGCGCCGCTGGTTGAAACTGTGAAAGTGGAACAGAGGGGCTTAAATACCATTACCACTATTTCTAGCTATTAGAGCAACTTTAACTCTGATGTCTTGTGAAACGTTAGTGTATGTGGGTATTATTGTTCACGATTAACACGGACCAAATCGTGGGTTGCTTGCAGGCGTTCACGAGTCACCAACGAACATGACTATTATAAAAATTCTTGTTTGGAATCACAATGTGTAAGGCACATTAAGCCAAACAATGCTGGATGTTTATCTACAAAGACGACGCGGTCTAAGCCGAAATTTTATTTTAATATTGGCAGTTGTAGAGTATCCATCTGTGTTGCCATATGTGTACGGCCCTGGCCCACCGTGTATGATTATAGAGTAAACATTTATTTTCCGATGCTTTAATGACTTAATTAGTTATTTGATGGCGAAACGTATAGCAAACAGTACAATATTTACATTTGGGTTAAAGAATGGGCACTGATGGTTATAAATAGTTACAGAATGTATCCTTTCCATGCTGTCAAACCACGATGCCCATGGGCGCCGTTACAAAGGGGCAAGGGCTTGGATTTTTCCAAAAATAATATAATTCACCATTACGCGCCACGCGCTGACCGCCTAGTTATCAGAGCTCACCGCACAGAAATTATTTCCATAAGGTGTACTCATATTATATCGTGTGCGTAATAACAGCAACGATTCTTTGAATAAGCAGAAATAAGTCGATGACCGAAATATTGAGATGAGAAGCGTCTATGAATTTGTCACTCAGCGCGATACAAAACAATATTTAAATTTCCGTTTTTTGACGCCTTTATATAAGGGCTGGCCGATGTTGGGTTTTCTTGTGTCTAGGCACGTTCAAGTAATAAATTCAATGGCTCGCCAAATCCCAGTGCACCTGCACGGAATGTTAGCAAATATTTAAAATAAACGCATTACTTATCTCAAGTTAGTCTTATTCGCTCTCTGGTTGAGCTACTACTGTTAGATTATTGTGTATTCTGGTTTACATTGGTTTTTATTTGGGACTTCGATCCGATCTATACGGTATGTGTATTTTTTGCATCTATTATTTTATTTGTTAATTAATTTTATATTTGCATTATTGTGTATTGCTATTAATAAAGCTTCACTATTTTGTGTGCTTCGATGCCCAAACCATAAAGTAAAGATGTAGTAAAGAACGTAATGATTTTGTTATTTTTAATTTAGATACACAAAACGTGTTGGTAACACAGGTATTTTTTCCAAACCCTGTAGTATTTTGTTTTTATAGTTTTTAGAATCTAATAGGATTTTTTAGGTGCGCATCAAGTGTTTCTTTTTTAGACCCTCTGTGAATTTAATTGTCTTATCTCAATATCGAAAAAATATTGCCCCTCCCTGAGAAGTTTTCTAACGGCGCCCATGATGATGCCCCTTGAAATGTGTTCAAGGATTATGTAAAATTCGTTCCATAGATAGTTTACGCTTTTCCGTCTAGACTAAACTTCATCAAATTAGAGCGTATGTATGGGGTAGTCGTTATTTGTAGAAAACGGATTCGTAGCGAGGGAGGCGCCCTTCCCCCAGAAATTTCCATAAACTGTTTATTGCTCAATTGCAGCGCTGTGAATAAACGAACATTAGTACATCACTCTCAATTATATTCAGCGGGACGTAATCCCGTCACGGCGACATAAAGCACGCGAAATGAAAGTCCTCTGCAGCAGTGCACTAAAACCTCCAGAATTATTTTGATGGAGCCGGGATGGAAAAAAGATGAAATCCGCGGGCCTCGGGCATTCATGATTTCGTTGAATAACTGCATTTGATCTAGCTCCGCTCCCCAGCTTCAAACAATCCTTCGCCCTCGTATTTAACCACAGGGTAAATACGCTATTTTATATGCACCCCTAGTTTGCAATTGTATCATCATTATTGGGTTACCGAATGCTTATTGAGGGAGACGCATTTGTGGATGTGTTGACACAGACAAGTACCCGTAATAACTCCTTTGTGCTCTTTGAAATATTAAATGAGGTTTAACTCCGTTATGATGCAGTTGCGCTTTTGTGCCATTCAGAACCGCGTTGCAAGCGTGCAATTTATTTCGTTGTTCCGCAAAGTTATGTACATAAATACAGTAACCGGTCCTTTGTGCGGGCCTCTTAATGACTGAAGGCGTTCAGTTATCTTGCAGAAGAAATATGTCGCAATCTCCACAGATATCCTCCCTGCTATAAAGCAGATGCTTTATAGTTATCTGTTTCTCGATATCCGCTAATAAATTGTCTTTATAATGATTATTCTCAACCATCTTTTTTATACAATTTAAAATAGTCAGGTAAACCAATAAACGCTAAATTATGAAAATTGTAACCACAGAGATAAAAGTTCATCGGGTTTCGTACACGAAGACTTGTAGAAGCTTGTGCCCCATTCTGCTGATATCACATTATACGTAGAAAATAATCTCAGCATTTAATAATGGCAAAAGGCGACTTATTTTCGAGCTAGAGTCATTTGGCATAATTTTCGAAACAGCCGCGCTGATGTTTTTATTTTGTCCGCTTTGGTTGCTGCGAGAGCGCGCTCTCGTCTTTTATGAGCCGCTGGCGATTTTCTGCCATTTAATCCTGATCCAATTTCAAGCTATGGATTATGCCTTTTGGTGTTTTATTCTCGCTCTTTGGTTTAAGCAGCATTTGTATTTATACTAGCAATATTTTCCAGCTGCTCTGTTGCAGTCCTATTTTCCGTAGCCGTTCAGTACATCGTAGGTTTAGAGCTTGTAACCTCACTTTTTGTATACCTCGTGCTACCGACTCTGTGGTCTGTTGTTATGGAGGCTAGCGTGTGTTGCACGTTGCTACTGGAGAAGGTCTTCGTGGTTGCTGTCCACGCCGTTGCCGTTAATCCCGATCGGTACTTGGCGAGCCGGTGCCCGAATATTTCAGAGGCAATTGTTGTGGTGGAATGACCGTTGGTTATGTAACTATGTCTCTATTTCCTTGTATCAAGTACTACCTGTCTTGATTGATTCCTCAAATCTTTTTGAGTTTCTATTTTCCCTAGTATATTTGAATGGGTGCTATTGGATGTCACATCATATCGTTTGTGCATCGGAACCAGGCAGCCTCGATTGAAGCCCGTCAGGCTTCCTCGAGTTTTACTTGATTATTGCAATTGTAATTACACGCTTCTTTCTTTTATGTATTAATTATTCTGTTGACCGCTCTAAGCTGGGGAATCTGTGATAGCAGTAGTAATAGTTTGAATTTTGGGTGCTAATTGTATTTTATTGATATATTTTTAACTATTATAATTTTATTATGGACGTGTGGTTTGTTACTGCAAACTGAGTTGTAACCTGGTTATGATACTTATTGTATTTCGGATTTTTGTGATATCGGTTAAGTTTTGAGTTTATGAGTTCTCGCTTTTATCTGAGCACATTCGTTGTAGAAAGACTCATTGGAGCTTCTTTTGTATTGATTAATAACGTTAACCTTTTGTAAAAACAAACGAACACCATCTTCACTGTTTAGCTAACCATTCCCTCAAATGTGCCAAGGTAGTCACATTATAATTGCCTTGATCGGATTATTAAAGTCTATATCACCTACACATCCACGTGCTTTCCGGCAGATACTTCCAGTGGCCTCCTGACTACTGTTCACGTATTGTGATTAATATACTTGTAACCGGTTAATAATAAAAAAAAGAACCAAATTGACAGTTAAGTTGTAATTTATCTTTAAATCTATTAAATGAATTACTATTTTTATGGCTGTATATGTATTAATACACTTTTCTTAAGAAATTAGCAACCAATTATTTAGTAAAGACATTACCGTATTTGGATAAT
Source organism: Agriotes lineatus (assembly GCA_940337035.1). Classification (NCBI taxonomy): domain Eukaryota; kingdom Metazoa; phylum Arthropoda; class Insecta; order Coleoptera; family Elateridae; genus Agriotes; species Agriotes lineatus. Next base: position 17,269,524 of record OW679194.1, on the reverse strand, counting down.
TTTATCAAAGTCTTGTTAAAAATGCAAAAGTTGTCTTGCTATGTTTCGCTAATCTATGTAGCTTTATCAAGCATTTCGGAGTTCTTTGAATTAAATTTAGTTGTAATTACATTAGTTTATCCTGCAATAAATAGACAACAGAAAGAATTAGTTCCTCAATCTTAATAAATTTAGTTTTTTTGACTTACCAAATTGGTTTAATTTATTATTTTATATTTCTATTATCATTGTGATTGTTGTCAGAAAATTTTAAATATTCCAAAAGTAGTGGCTGGCATTATTGCACTTCCAATATATTAAATAGATGTTAATTTATTGACTTCTCAATTGGAAATGACAGTTTGAAAACGAGTATCTTTCGATGCGTAAAATGCGTTTAAACTACATTGGTCCCTGACTGTGGCAAGAAAAATGTCCGCTTAATAGAGGGGTCCGCTTAATGGAGTGTCCCTTATGAGAGATTTTACTGTATATATTTTTATCTTCTTTTTCTTCAGAATCTGTATTTAAATTTTGACTGTTAATATTGTTATCCAATGATTGAGCAATTTGATTTCGTTTATGTTTTAATTTGTTATTTCTGTTAGCAATATTTTTTAAATAAATGTAATTGGATAATTATTGGATAATTATTTTTTTAACTTTATATAAATGTTCTTTATGAATTTTTTACTGCTCTATCTACCAAACTATTGGTAACACTTTGTTTCTATTTAATATCTGTTTTACATTCTTTCTATACGAATTTGTTACTATTGTTCCATTTTTACTTCTTTTTACAATAAAAGAAGTATTGTATTCACCCCAAAAAATCCTAAATTGAGGTTCTTCACGTTTTAGTCTTGAAACCAAAAAAACATGTTTTTGTTCATTGGTCTGTCTGTTTGTGTGTGTGTATGGCTGTGTATCTGTGTGTGAACAGAATATCTCAAAAATGAAAGGAGATATGGCGTTGAAACTTCATATATAAGTTTTGTGTACTATGTAGATGCGACAGCAAGCTTTTGAAGAAAATCGCATAGTATGGTGTTTATTTTTATGATTTTTCGGTTTTTTAGATTTTCTTAAAAACGGTTCTAACGATTTTTTGAAACGTTTCATTTTTATTACATTTTTAAGGTGTATGTGAAATAGGTGATTTTCCAGTTGAATACCTCTAAAATGGGCTTATTTTTTGTGTTTTTATATAATGTAGTAGGGAAGCTAAAAACACATTTTTTACTAATTATAAGACCATTGTAAAAGGTAGTTTTGTGCGTGTATCACACCAGATTTTTATTCCTATGAAGTGTTAGACCACGTAAATTGATTGAATTAATTTTTTTAACGTAGTATGCAAATTATTAAACTTCTGAAAAATCGTTTCAATATTTTTTATCTATTCCAATTATTATGTCATCGACATATCTCTGATAGAAAGAAATCTTCCAAGGATTTTTAATTTTTATTTTTCGAAAAATTGCAAAACCAAATTATCTATTGTATTAGATAACGGGTGTCCCATAGCCACCCCAAACTTTTGTTTGTAAATTTGGTTTGTATAAGAAACATATTCTGATTCTAGAATATATTTTACAGCTTCAGTAAAATCCATTTGTGGTATTGTTGTAAACTTTAGGTCAGTATATACGAATAGCGTATATTGCTATGCCAATTGGAATATTTGTATATAACGACAACACATCTAATGAGATCATATTATGATTGTTAGGTAATTGTACTTTATCAATGAATTTTTTTAAATGTCCAACTGTCTTTGACGCTATATTTTTTATCTTTTGTTGTATTAAATAAAATATTTGAAAGGTATTGTGATAACTTATAAATTGGGCTCATGTATGATGCAAAAATTAGTAGTAGTGGATAGACTTTTTTATGTAATTTGGGACGTCCATAAACTTTAGGTATAAGACCATTGTATGATGGTATCCAATACAATAGCTGATTTGGTTTTGCAATTTTTCGAAGAAGATTTTTTTTTATCAGAGATATATCGATAACACAATAATTGGAACAGATAAAAGAAATATTGAAACGATTTTTCAAAAGTTTAATAATAGAATAGAAAGAAATTGTAAATTGAAAACTTGTAATAATATTGAAAGTGGAGAAATTAATCATATTATAAATCGTTAACCGATGTTCAAAACGTTTTATTTTCATACGAACAAAAATAATCATTTATAAAAATTCTAATAATTGGCAATTTAAAGTTTCATTTTTCAAGTTCGCTAACCTTTATTCATCGAAGATTGAAAATATTTTCAACCTGTCATTTCCAATTGAGAAGTCAATAAATTAAGACCTATATAATATATTGCAATTGCAAAGATGCGAGCAACTACTTTTGGAATATTTAAAATCTCCTGACAACAATCACAATGATGGTAGAAATATAAAATAATAAATTAAACCAATTTGGGAAGTCAAAAAAACTAAATTTGTTAAGATTGAGGAACTAATTCTTTCTTTTGTCTATTTATTGCAGGATAAGCTACTGTAATTATAACCAAATTTAATTAAAATAACTCCGAAATGCTTGACAAAGCTATATAGATTAGCGAAACGTTGCAAGACAATAAAATTTTACACATTGAACAGGAAACCTTGAGTAATAAATAATCCAAATATGGTAATTTTGGTTTTTACTAAATAATTGGCTGATAATTTCTTATAAAAGTGTTTTAATATCTATATTTGTAGATGTAGTTGAAAAACAAGGATTTACAAGGTGCCGAACAAACTTAATTTAATTAGACCTTAGACCACATTTGTTTGATTTGCTAGACCTTTATTGATGTGCAAGGAGTCTTTGAGTAGAGCCTCGCTAAAATACTCTTATGTAGTTAGTCTGCACAAACATTCTCCCTGCAAGAAAACAGATGTATTTGATTTAGCTGCTTTCGATATCCACTAATAAATTGTTTTCATAATAACCTATTGTCTTCAGACGTAGCAAAGTGCAGTTAAAAATTATACACTTTTCATGATTTTAACTTTGTACCACTGTTCCTATTTAATTTTCATCGACAAGGGCGACATGCTATTAAACTGTAAAATCTTTATTAATCACAATTACGGAAAAATATGGGCTTTTAAAGAAATTAATTTTGTTCTAAATGAATTCAGAAACAATGTTTTTATTTAACGACTAATTTAACCAAGAAATTGCCATTAGTTGCCCAAGTACACAGAACTGCCTGGAGAATAACCATAATGTATGTTGAGCTAGTTTGCTAGGACTGAAAATTTCGTTTGCATTAAATCTTGAAAGCACAAATTAATCTAACAACTTTTAATGCAGCAACGACTAGTTCCACATAGAAGCAAACTGGAGTCGACTCTAAACTTCGTTAACTTAAGATCCAGGAACGATGCGCGACAAATTACTACAGTAACTCCCTGGATTATCACTTGGGGCTGCAGTCTTACCAGATTTTTGCCGAACCAACAATAGCCAGCCATTAATTCCGCTAATAATTTATCTCTGTTGCAGGACCTCCTGGTCCTCCCGGTCCAGCGGGTCCTCCGGGAAAGCGAGGGAGGAAGGGCAAAAAGGGCGACCCAGGAGAGGCTGGTCCTTCGGTAAGTAACGTTTACCTTCTGAACTACGCCACACACCACACGACGATTCTGATTTTGTTTTTTTCATTTTCCCTCAGGGATCTTCTGGTGCGCCGGGCAAGAACGGCTTTCCGGTATTATATTTTATTTAGTATTTACATCATTCATTATGTTCATTTAAGTTTCATTTCGCCTTAATATCAATTGGCATTCCTAGTCATAGTTCAAGAAAGATGTGAGAATTGGGCTCAGTATTAAGAAAATGCAATAGAAACTCAAATTAGTGTATCGATTACAAAAATGTACTGGGTAACATATAAACAGTTTACTCGATTACAAGGAAACAAAATTGATTACAAGGAAACAAAATTAAGTATATCAATTCTTCTACAAACAAAACAGATTACTATAAACTGTCAATTCTGTTAAAAAATTGTGTTAAAAGTGTTTCGTACTTTTATTTTCCGTTGTCTTCCAATAATTTGGTAATGTATTAATAAATTCCATTGCTCAAAACTTAAAATACATTTATAGTTTTTAAACCAAATTATAGAAACAATACCGAATCTTCTCTCGTTTAATGCATGGAATAAAAACACATTTTTGAAAAGTATAACGTCAATACATGGTCTTCCAACCATAGGGAGGTGAAGATACTTTTAAACATTTGAGAATTGAATACTAGACAAAAGGGGTTGTAAAAGAAACTGTATAAATTAGTGTGTTTAAATTACTACTATATGACAAATCGATAAGAGATCTAGATCAGCGTAGGCCAGATCAGAGATTGGAAGAATCGGAAAACACAAGGGAATGCATTCTGGAAGAGAAAGAACTCTACACAAAAAATGGTTAAGCACGGTCTGACAAGTTATAAATAGAAGAGTAGCGAAGTGAAAATACCGGTAGCCAAGAAACTTGCAGAACATTGAGCAATACCTGGAAGGAACAAGAAGTTCGTGGTCCTGATGAGAACTTAAAACTCTAAGGAAGAATACGAAATGGGGAGGAGTATGTATGATTTATATAAGCGAATAATACATTTGCTGAACCCGAATAGATTGCCCCGAGCTGATAAAAATGCTGCAAGAGTTATTACTGTGGAAGAACTGCAAAAGAGATGGATAGCCTACATTACATCAGTCTTCAAGAAAAGGGGCCGAAGAAAGTGCGAAAACTAAAGGGAAATTAGTGTAATAGGCTCGAAGGAAAGACGATGGAAGGTATTATATGGATCATATTTATATATCACTTGGGATGATAGAAGAGAAAATTGAGAACAACGGAGTTCATCTCCCTTTTATAGATTTAAAGAAGGTGTACGATTGAATTCCGGAATGACATTATGGGAAGCAATAAGAGAATGTGTGCAAGAAGAAATGATAAAGGCAGTAAAGAACTTATACGAAGAAAATAGAACAGCAGTCAAAGTGGAAAAGTGAATATCAGTATCATTGCAATCAACAAAAAGCATATTATAAAGTTCCTGCACATCACCAACATTGTTCAAGCTATTTCTGGGGCAGATACTGAAACAGTGGAAAAGAAAATGTGAAGGAATTGGAGTCCCAATCAGAATTGGACACCTTCATATCCGCTTCGCAGATGACCAGGTCTTCGTCGCGCAGGATGAAGGGGACTCAGCTTCATGATACGAAAATTTGAGGAAGAATGGACGGCCAATAGACTAGAAATACACTTGGAAAAGACAGAGTACTTAACAACGGCATCAGAATAAGTCAATAATCTAGAAGTTTAGCATGGCCCAGAAATCAAACTATCAGCAAAATTTAAATACTTAGAGCTTATACTGTCAAAAAACGAAGAAACTGAGGACGAAATTATAAGCAGACACGTACAAATTAGAACATGCACAAGGCAACTAGATGGTATATGGGATAGGGACGTCACTAGGAACTTTACAAGAATTTATATCAGTTACGGAGTAGACAATTGGGCCATAAAAACAACAATAATAAGGGCAGTGTAACTGAAATTGAGTTTTGGAGAAGAAGTTATCGACTTATAAGGATGTATAGAATTAATGACGGAAAAGACGCGAGTCGAAAGAGGTACCCATGGGATACACCGAAGAGAGGAGGTTGATGTGTTACAAACACGTCAGAAGAGCATACCAAAATAAATGTGCAGTAACAGTAATAGAATACAGCTCAGTTCTTCGAAGATCATAGAAGAATGAAGTAGAGGCGATGGAAGATGGAGACCTCGAGACAGCGACAGATTTAAAATCGTACATATTTGTGTAGTCATACAGTCTTACAGCTATTTCACCATACTTTACTAGTGTGTTCGACGCCTACGCTACAACTTGGGTAACAGAAGCCACGGGCAGGCTTGAATAGTAATCCTCGACTCAAGATCGAAGTTAAGCTGCAAGAAATCCAGTCTCCTCGCTCACGTGCGTGTTGTAACGGTAGATGACAATTTCTAACGAATGTGAGATAAGCACTACAAGTGAAGCTAGAAATTAAAATTTACCTAACAACTTGCAGTAGGTTACCGGAAATAACAAATAAGTGTCAACCAAAAGAGAAGGATAACATAGGTAGGCCAATGAAAGGATAGTTCTAAATTACTTCGTTACATACAAGGTGTTTATATTCTGTAGTAAAAAAGAAGTAAATGAAGCTGCTGCGGACTGTTGTTATTCCAGCTTTGTATGCAATTGCAAGCGAACATACCGCAGTTTTGTTGTGACAGATATTTTGTGGCTATATAAAGTTTTTATTGCTGCAATAAATGTTGTGTAGATTTTTTGTTACTAGTAAATATCAGAAATGTAAAACAATTCAGAATCGGGCATGGGTTTGTTTGCATTTTTACTACTTTTACCACCATCAATCGCCTCTTAAAGTATGGATCATACATTTTTTAACACTCTTCTAAAAAGCCGAAGCTTTATCTAGTCTTAATACGTTAATAGAAAACAAAGAAAATATCTCGAACGGAGACTCCGAAGAAGTTTGAGAGAAAGACGAGGTAGAAAGGGTGTTAAACTGTAAATAGCCTGGAATTGCAACTGTAGAACTTACATACAGTGAAAATAAATTATAGAAAAGGTACCAAAAGAATGATGTAGGGCATAAAAATGGAGTCCGGGAAAAGATGTTTTTATGAACTACTTCGTAAGCCCCATGACTGCCCTTTTAAGTCGGATTCTTCCACATCTAGAAAATAGAACTCGTTAAAAAAAATAGCAGCTGTAGAGTTACCATTATCCGAAACGTTATACATTTGTGGTGAATGAAGCAGCATTTTTAAATAAGCCACTGTTAAGTTAATATTTTTGAATGTAATAGCTTTCTTATAAATAAATGGAGTCATTAGCGAACAAAAATGAAGACAAACACAATTTTTCCTCCATTTTTTAGTGATGGCATATATCCGGACTGCGATTAAAGTAAACTGGTAATATGTTATTAAGCACACAGCATACGAAAAAAATGATTTCTATTGCATTTTTTGCCCTAAACCGCAACTTCCCTGAACACCTAGTCACGTTTAATGAATTTCAGGGCGAAAGGGGTCTGAGGGGCGAAACGGGCCACATGGTAAGACGTCTTTGTCCCCAATAAACGCTGAACTTAACGTAGTCTAACCTACCAGCTGATTAATGAAACTGACCTCTGCCGTAACAGCAGCAATAATGCCGTATCTACATACATTAGCATGCTAACACCCCGTGTCAGCCCTGTCCAGACGTAGTGCTACTTAGAAAGTTAACATCAGAGCACAAATTACCACTTACTATTCATGAGTTCGTTAACTGACGATATGCCCGTTTTGTGTTTTGTTCCATTATGAACGCGAGTGCCAATTTAACTATCTGCACCTGGGAAATTTCGTTGCCCGAATTTCAAGAAACAATAGTTTGTCCCTGGAAAGCTCGAGTAGGCTTGAATCGAGTCGTTTAGGGAAACTGACAATGGGGTTTGGATTCTAAATAGGAACGACTCGTATCTTAAATCCCAATACATGTAAATTGGGATGAAGACAGCTAAACTTATTCGAACATGGAAACGCCATTATTAATAACTGCGTTTAAACTAAACCACAATAGATACAGGAAAGAATCTAATTAGGTTAGGATTGATCTTATCAGCGTTGTGTTCTGCTCTGTATATGGATAGGATTAGTCGGTAGTTTTATTGTCTACCAAATGTTTAATGGATAAATGTAGTGAGTAAAAAGGGACTTTTATTTTGTTTTTTTATGTAGTCGAGACTGATGAGATGAAACAAATGTCTGCTGAAAAAGTACTGAACTTCGTTACAAATCGCAAAATTGCGAAAGCGTAGAAGAAACAACAAAATTCTATTTATTGTACTGCTTTGGTTGTTAGTTAAAGTTATCCTTATTTCGACTTTTACGTCGATGGGTTACTACAAGTAAAACTAAATAGACCGAAAAGCTTAATCAGATAAAGGAAAAAGTGTAAAATCTAAACTTCTAATTCTATTAAACTCCAAAATAATATTTTTTTTATGTACGAGACGAAATTCCAATTTGAAACTAGAAATTCTGGCTTGATTATTCGAGAATATCTTCAATCTTTTTATCTCTAGCCGGATTTTTTTCCTTAAGATGCATAAATATTATGTAGAAAACCATGTTTCTAAATTGCCAATTTTGGGAATTTTGAGTGACAGTTATAAGTCCGGTTATCAATTTTCACATATTAGGTGAAAAGGGTTGAGATTTATGTTTGTTTTGTTACTGAACCAGTTTAAACCTCTTCCTTCTATCCAGTCCAGTACAGTATCCTATAGACAATAGCATGGTAGACATCCTAAACTATAAACAGAAAGGGGAAGGCGATTATCGCCCAATATAATAGCTATTTAAGTAACAAGGAATGTAAGGACCTATTAACATTTGAGGTAGGCAAGTACAAGCCAAGGCAAAGCCGCGGCTTGTTGCCTGCCGTAAATGTTAATAGTCAATACATTCGGAGTTATCTTATTATATTTTTTCCGCTGCTTATCGAAATTTTTCTCGAGTTTTGAAAAAAGCGTTTGGTCTGTCACCTGTCACCAGGATTAATTTTCGTGAGTCGTGTTACCTGTGAGTATCACATGTCACATAAACACTTGCAATTGTAAACCAAACGTCTAAGTCTGCATCTTGCTGTGCTAATTTTATTATCCTAGGAACTTAATAATAATATAAAGTTACGTTGTCAAGGGAATGCAGCAAACAAATATAATCACCGACTTACACGTTTTGTGACTAAGACTGTATCACAGACTTACATGATCAGCAGCGGGAAAACAAATTTATGATAGCCGCAGTTATTAAAGACGAACAAACTTGCCTGTAGGAAGTAGAACAAGAAAACCATAAATTGAAAGACGTTGATTCAAAATAAACACGGCATATGGTTAGTTTATTTTTATTTTGGATAAAATCTGTTAACATACAGGGTGTTACGAAATTCGCAGATACGGACTATACCACGTTTTTCTACATTAAAAACTGAACACAAAATCCCTTTGCCATTTTTCGTCCAGGTCCGTACTTTTAAAGCTACCGGTATTTTAAAATTCTAAAATAAAACAACATAGTTTCCAAATGTTAATTAGTTAATCAATTATTCTAAAATTAAAATAAAATTATTAAAAGAATTAACGAAAACTATTTACTTAATCACCTAATGTAACATTTGCTTGAAATGGTCCCCGTTGGCAGTTATGCATGCCACGACACGTTGTTCTACTGCTCGACTAGAATTTCTTACCATTGCCGGCTTTACCTCTCGCGCTGCATCAGGTACGCGGTTTTGAAGCTCATTTAGGTTGGGTACCGTTGTTCTGTGTATCAACGATTTTAAATGACCTCACAAAAAGAAATCACAAGGATTTAAATCTGGTGAGCCAACTAATTGGACCACCTCTGCCAGTCGAGCGTTCTAAGTAGGTATGATTAATCTTCTTAACATGGAATTTCGGCTTAGATCGCGTAGTATTTGTAGATGAACAACCAGCATTCTCTGGCTTAATGTGCCTTGCACCTTGTGAAGTCGAGCAAAAACCCGCGCAATGGTCATGCTCTTTGGTGGCTCCTGTTGTTTTATCTTGAGAACGAGGATACTTAGGCAGATTTGGCCGTTTCGCTGTTTGTGCATCCATATTTACTAACGTTTCGCAAGATTTTGCAGCTTGTATCATCAGAGTGAAATCATAATAGACCACTGCCAAAAAATGACATTCATTTTCTCTCTTTCATTATATTGATCTTGCCCGTTAATAACTTCTGTCTTTTGCCTGCTATGTGCAGCAAATATTGTGCAGTAGTGCTTTGCCCATATTTCAATTTCTTTGACATCACCTCGCACTTTTCGTTTCTAAATATTACTTGCGTTACTTATGATGTCTTTTCCGATCTTATTTTACTGAAAAGTTCTCTCATATTCCTCCTATTGTAGTTCTCTTCTGTTTAATTTTTTCAAGGATTTCTCTTTGTTCTTTCTACACATTTTGCTTACCTTCTTATTTAATTCTTTATAGTACACTCTTTTGCGCTTTTTCTGTCATCTTTTATTCTTGCCTTCCTTGTCTGTCTGTGATACTATATCAATGCTCTTTTCTACCATCCAGTTTACTTTATCCTTGAATTTATATTCTTTTTCTATTGTATTTTCCTTTCCTTTTGTTTTAATACATTTTCTAATAGTTTTATATGTATATCTTAATCTTATTTTATAGTGTGTCTGCTGATATCTTAGTTTTCTTATTTAGTATGTTTCTTGCACTTGGGTTTGGGATTATTTATTTAAATCTTGTTCGTTTAAGAAAGTGATGGAAATTAATATACGTTGCTTTATATGATCTAGCGCCTTCTATCATTGGTGTATGGATTATTTTAGTACGTAGTTGATCTATATGGTCAAATGTTCTTCCTTCAGGCCTCATTCATGTTAGCTTATTATTCTTGTGTTTTAAAAATGTCGTTTTCACTGGCATTTTTCTTTCAGCTGCAAAGTTGACTTCTTTTTGCTCAGTGTTATTGGTAGTTTAATGGAGCCTTTCTTTCGCTGCTATGAATTTGTTTCTCTCTTCTCTGCCTATCTTAACGTCCAAGTCGCCTATGACCATTTTTATGTCAAAACTTATTCTATCATTTATCGTTTGATAATCCGCCGCTGAGTTTTTTTTATTAGAAATCCTGTACCCAATCTCCCTTTCTCACCTCCATAATTGAAAATACCTTTACTCGTACCTTTAATAATCGTTTCCTGTAGTGCTGCTATGTCTAACTCATAATTTTATATATTCGTACTAATTTGTTTTGTTCCACAGGTACAGTTATATCACCTACTATGAAGATCTTCTTGCTTCCTAGTTTATAGTGTTTATACTTATTCTTCATTACATATTTCCACTTTTCTTGAAATTTTTCTACTTTCACTTGCGTGCTTTCCGGTTTCATTCTTTCGTATTACGTTAGTATTTGCTCTTAATTCAGCATTTCTTTGTAGCATTTATTACAATATTCCTTTAATTTTTGTTGTTTCCTTTCCAAATTACCGTTTTTCGCACAATCTATCTTTTCTTTTTCTCATTTTGCTTCTTTCTTTATTATTTCTTCCTTAAGTCTTTTCCATTTTTGTTTAATTCAGTCTTGATTGTTTCCTACACGTCATCATTATTTTTTTGTATCTGGTTTCTAATTTATAGCATATTTACATTGTTTTCTTAATAATTTTTCTCTCAATCCGGTTCCAGCTTTGTATAAGTATTTGTAGGTGCTCTTGCTTCTTTGAAATATTTTGTTTTTTCCTTCCTGTCTTAGTTTGATCGTTTGCTTTTTATTTCTTCTTCGGTACTAATTATACTATTTGTTCCATTTCTTTATAATTGTTTACGCATTTAATCCAGGTTTGTTTGTGAAGTAGTAGTTGAATTTACAGGAATATTGTCCACTTGGCAATGCTGGATTTGCGCTCCGTGACCTTCACCTTGTATCTCTTGTGGTTATCTCTTAAGCTTATTCTTACTGACCGGCTTTTAAGAAATATTACACACAGTGTTAGACTGTTTTATCATTAATCGTTGGTTGAACCCCAAAATTTTTCAGCTTATTACGATTTAAGTATACAAACGAGCAGCAGGATTCAAATCCAGATACCAAAACTGGTACGTTTTACTAACGCCTTTAAATAAATAAGGTCTTTATTACTTAGGACTGCAATCCAACATATCAGAGCAATACAAATACCCAAGTAGTAAGCAGCTCCAAGTTACGTGGCCACCCTGTGTATGACAAATGTGCTCTAAGTATGTATAGTACAAAGAACACAGGGCTGTCGTTTATCCTAAATCCAATAACAATAATAATTTGTCCAGAAATTATTCATATCAAAAGCTGATTTATTTCTTAGATATATTTAAAAACGAAATATCTTTAAAGCTCTCCAACGTTTCATTGAAATTTAAGCTAAAAAGTTGTTCAAAACAAGACGAAAGTTGCAGTTGCTGTAGGATAACTGTAAAATATCTTTTGAAACTTATTGAAAATGTGTGCAATTGCAATTACACGACCTTTGTAAAGAAGAAAATGTAAAGTCGTCGTTTATCACACAACGCAATACCAACAAAATGGCAGTATCAGTTTAATTCTTTGCCTGATATTGGCTACGCTAAGAAGTTAAACGTTAAATGTTTCTTCTTACTTCACTTATACACATGCCTTGTTGTTATCAACTGATAAATCATGGCGAAAGGTAATTTGGCTCTGTAATTTGTTGCAGGGTCCGACAGGGGTGCGCGGATTTCCGGGATTTCCGGTTTGTTAATTTAATTTTTAAGGCGGTGTGGGCTTCTTTTAGTCGTGGTTTCTAACACTAGCACTCACTTAACAAAGCCCTTCTAAAACACTGATATCCACCCTAATGCCAATTAATATTAGTGGTTTTAGCTTCTGTTAGTTACTAACTTTCATTTCACCACAACTAACGCTCCTTTATGCTGTGAGATGCGAACATAGAGATACCTTTCTAAAAACTTCGTCTGTTTTCTTGGCAGGGTCCCATTGGCTTAGATGGGCCTAAGGGCGACCCAGTAAGTACTTATGTTAATTCTTGTGAGGTAAGTCTAACGGTTGTTTCGTAGGGTCGGCCGGGAGACAAAGGGCAGAAAGGAGAAACGGGAAGCCCCGGTTTCGACGTTTTTTCCGTAGCTAAGGTATTTGTTTAGTTTGATATTTTATAATGGTGTGATATTACGTCGTAACAAATAAGTAAGAGCATGTAGTGTATAACCATTTTGTATTAATACAAATACAGTAGAATCGCGATAAGGTGAACTAAATCAGACAAGCTCTGTTTGTTTTATGGATTATAAACTATCAACATTTGAATTAAAAATAAGAGCTTTTCTTGAACATTGTGTGAGGAAAAAAATGTGCCGCTTTTGAGAACTAATTCTGAAATTCCAAACATGTTAGGTCTTCTCTATGCGGTCTCCGGCTATCGGCACATCGCTATTTCAGCTTCCTAATCCTCTCCTTATAGAAGTCCTCACTTTTGCACTCTAACCATAAAGTCGCCACGGCTTTTAAGCTGTCATCATTCCTGAAATGCATCCACGTAGATTAACTTTCAATTTGCTGAACAGAAATAAATCCGCGAGTGCGAGATCCAGGAGTAGAAGGATGTCGAAGCTCAGTTCTACTGCAACGCATTTGTGCAACGACGCATTGTTGTGCTGCAGGAGCATTCCTTTTCGCAGTCGTCCACCCTGTTTGATTTTCCATGATTCTCCGTACACTAATTAACAATCCACCTTATAGATTTGTTTTGATTACAAAATATTCATCTTGTTGCGACTCTACTGTACTTAAAATACATTTATTATGATGTTTTAAAAAACGCAACTTGTAAATAATCTCCGAAGCTCATCATTTGATTGGAAAACTACTTATTAAGTAGAAATTGTGATGTTTAATGTATTTGGTAATCTACTGAGTATTATCCATTAATTTGAGACAAAAATTTATTATTTCCTTCAGAATAATTGATTGCTATCGGCTGACTGCGTTGATGTGTAGATCTATATGTTTTTGTTTCCGATTTTTTTCTTGTACGCTAATCAAATTGAATGTGACTTCTAGGAAATAGTGTAGTAGAGATATTTAACTACTTCGTGACGATTGTTAAAGTAACCATATAATTCTTATACCTGGTGACAATGAAACTACTACCCACGGTGGCATTTCGAAACCGCTTGAGATAGAAATATGCAATTCGGTATGTCGATAGGGTTGAAAATTTTGAACAATTGTAACATAAAAACAATTGCATGTCGTTTCCGGTTTCACCGGAAATGACCTTGACTTTGTTATTTTAAATGGGACACCCTATATATTTTCTCTTTTTATGACTCTCTGAACAATTCTAAATAACTTTTGTCTAACATACCCCATGTCTAAAATTAATAGTTTTTGAAATAGAGCCGCTTAAAAATATGCCGTAATTCCTATTTGTTTGTATTTTACGGAAAAACGGAGTAGGCCAGGACAGAGGTTGCTATGGTTTTTAAAAGCAATTGAATTTTGACAAGTGTTTTCAACCTTATCGACATACCGAATTGCATATTTCTATCTCAAGCCGTTTCGAAATGCCACCGTGGGTAGTAGTTTCATTGTCACCCGGTATAGTCTTCAGGTATATTTTCAAATTAAAAACTACCAAAATTATTTGTAAAGGGCGGATTAATAAGCACCAAGAAGTAGCATAGTGCGGACATATGCATATTATACAGTGACCTCCAAAAAGTCGGCAATATGTTTTTTATTTTTTATTTTCAAAAAAACGACAATAATTTGCTTGTGTAAGAACCTATTTAGCCCCTATTATATAAACCGATAAAATGTTGCTTATTTTTGCTTGAACTGAGGAATACATAAAAGTACTAATTTGTACATAGTGCTGGCTTTATCCTTGCCAAAAATGGGAATCAACAAATACAAGATAACTGTTGTACTAGACAAAAACGAACAACGAAATAATGCGTTACGTTAAATAGACCTGGATCGTAAAAATTGCCAGCGCGGGCGTGGCGAAGTTAGCCCAGGCGTAGTTCACCGGGGAACAAAAGAATCCAATGTTCGGGGTCGTTCGCAGGCACTAGTTCGAATCTCATTAAGGATAATATAATTTTTTTATTTAAAAATTGAATTTAGTATTATTTGAAACGTGAAGAAACGCCCACTGTTGTCTTTATGAAAGTATCCTCATAAAACTATAAACTATCCCAGAACCATGCCGCCTTGGCAATTGCTTTTGCTTGCAGAAAGCGGACGCTGGGCCCGTGCCCATCTGAAAATGAAATTTCCTGGCTTCTCGGTTGTCCGATCCGAACTCAAGATAGAATATGGTGTCAACAATATTAAAACATTGCGCTTAACCGTCATTTTGCTAAAGGAATATATGTTTATCGAAAATACAGCTTTGCTCAATTTTGTGTCACAACGTCCACTGCGAGGGAAGTTTTGAATAAAACCCATTACAGATTTTTTAAAAGTTATATGTTCGCATAATTTTTACGTTTTTGATTCAAGGTTGTTTTTAGGCGAACTATTTTTCAATGAAAAGTAATATTTATTTAAATGGCTTCTAAAAAGTCTAATCTACCCCTGTTAATGAATGACAGTTACAAAAATCCTGTAAATGTTTTAGAACATAAAACTAGATAAAGAAAAATCTCCTCATTTAGACAACTATAAAAGAAGAGTTACAGGATTTTTGTAACAGTAATTCAATGAACAGAGCTATATTGGAATTTTTAGAGGCCATTTAAATAGATATTCTTTATCATTCAAAAATATTTGTCCTACAAAGCTCATTGCATCAAAAATTATGCGAACATATAACTTTTCGGATAATAATTAAAAATTTAAAAGAGTAATTAACATTTTATTTATTTTATTATAAAACTATAGTCTTTACCTGAAAAAATTGAATTTTTGCTAAAGTTAAAGAAAAGTGGGTGTTTTCTGGACTTGAGATTGTTCAGTTAGGTAAAACTAACACATGCTAAAAAAATCTCATTGAAATCTTACTGAATTTCCGAAAAACAGCACTTATTGGATTTTGACAATTTTCTAAATAAGTAAAAATCACTCGGTATATATGATAGGACCTAATAGGTTTTTAGACAAGCACAAATTATTGTCGTAAAAAGTATTTTTGAAAAATGAAAAATATAAAACTTTCCCATATGATGCCGGTCACTGTATGTCAGGACCGTACGAAATTGTATTACTTTACCCAGAATATACAGTGGATCCAAGATAAAGAGGGCCAATATGGGGATCTCGTTAATAGTAAGAGATACACCTTTGGTTAAATGGGAAAAAGTTGCCTAATTGAGGGACTAACAAAAAGACGCCTAGAGATCTTTGATATGATTTTTCATTTTTGAGTTATCTTAATAACCGAATTTTTGGATTATTTATTCTATTTTTTTTCTGGCGTTAATATTAAAGTTAGAGCGAAACTGATAAAACTTCTTTATAGCAACTTTTCACGGACTTAAAGATTACGTTATCAATGTTTTTTATTCGACGCGACGCTTCGTCTTCGTGCAATCATCATCTGTTTCATTTTTTTAAATGCAGCCGTTATATTTATGTCAAATTCTAGACGCCTTTTTTATTCTTTTTGACCATCATCAAGAAATTTTTGAATACAGACCTGTGTCCTAAAGCATTTCATGCGCTGTTAGTTGTTTCACCTTTTGTAATTTAAAGAAAGAAGTAATGAGCCACACTGGTTATTTTTAATCCTACGAAGGCATTAAACAAATATCGCGAAACAGGACCGGTATAAAAAAAATGAAGACTACGTGACCACGTAATGTAGAATATCTAGATTTATAGTGCATATAATTCGCCCTTTCAAGATTTCCGATCAATTTAAGATACATGTTTTAGCTTTTAAAATATTGATTTAGATTTTGGAACTTAATGTTTAGTATTTATTGTTGTCATAGTTCACGTGTGGTAGTCTTAAATGATAGTACATAAATCCTTCTATTAAAAAGTAAAAAACAATTTTATCTTATTATAGCAGACCGGACGGGTACGTATATCCGTACGTATAACTTTTCTATTACGGTTAATGTTAATTAAAAATATTTAAAATTAAAACATAAATTTCAAAAAACTAATATGGCAACTGTTAAAGATTTCCGTGTTCGATGTGTCCGTCTTTTGTACGATGATGTTTCAACTTGTTCATTTCAGGGATTAAAAAGATCAGTAACGACTTTGCGAGGAGGAACTTTAGGATACGCCGAAATCGTCGCCGTGAAGGTGAGGCCTTGGTCGTCATCGGAGTTTTTCTTATTTTCAGATTAATATTCTTGTTGTATAGCGATTTCTCGGTGTTTGGCTGTCAGTTTTGTTATTTTATGCTTCTTGCTGTATGTGCCTGTGTGTCGAGTTCTCGGGCGCGAAACTAACGACGCACATGTACAGACAACTAATTTACTAATTTGTTTTCGTTTATTAATGATATTTTCATTTTAGCAATTGTAGCTCATTCATCTTGTGTTGTGGCTGTAAAATGGAATAATTTAGGTGTTCCGCCTAACCTGTACCTATTGCACGTGTGCCTTCTCTAGTTTCTGTACTCACAAGTAGTTTTTGTAGGGACTGCAGGAAAGTGGCCATAATATTTCTGCTGAAACTATCATCACACTAAAAGTGAGTTTATTTAACGCTCTTCATGTTCTCTCTTATTTAACTTGCAATTAATAACTAATTTCAATCGCATTTGCTGTAACTATACCATTATTACAAACGTCCTTGCCATCAACACGATCAATTTTTATTGCTGAACGAATCATTTATTTTTTATTTAAGGCACGGATTTATATGCACACGAATAATGTGCTGATATACGTTATGTACGTATTTTACGTATATACACATACAAAATTATTTATATGTAATATCCGTGCCTTGCTTGTAACCATTTCAAAAAAGAGTTCCTAAGTGTCCCGACTTGAAGTAACTGTCGTAAGTCACCTTTGAAATTATTTATATCGTTATTTGCATGTGAAATAATTAGAAATTCTAACACAGTAACATTCGAGTCAGTGTATTAATGTCACATATCCAACATAGATGTAGACATATGTAATGAATGCAAACTATTAATTATTTAATTACGATACTATTTTGGATGTCCCTGCATTTGCATGACCAAATCGTTATATTACGCTATGTTGTAGTACTAAAAGTTGAAACCATTTTCCTCAAAATTATTAGAAGCGCCTTTTCAGTTTCCTATTTTCAATCAAATCTGCTTTTAGGGCGAACCTGGTGAGCCTGGGCCGCCAGGTCCTGCAGGTCCCCCGGGACCCGAAGGACTGCCAGGACACGATGGCCGACAAGGCATTCCAGGAGAGCCTGGCCCTGCAGGCGAGCGAGGCGAACCAGGACCAATGGGACCCATCGGACCTCCCGGAATGGATGGAATGAGCGGACCTAAGGTGCTTACTCTTTTATCTGTATAAGCATCGCCCTTTAACATCATTATTGACATGTGACCTTTCATTTTCATTAATAATCAAGGGGGACAAAGGAGATAAAGGCATTAAGGGAGCGTACGGTATTATGGGAGCGCCAGGATACCCGGGACTGCCTGGACACATGGGTTTGCCTGTGAGATTCTATTTTACTATTTTGTCAGTCCAAATTTGGTTCTGATTGGAATTGTGTGGGTTGAAATTTACTTTTATAATAGGGGATTCCCGGTAGAAATGGAACCAAGGGGGAACATGGCGGTGCAGGGCCAAAAGTAAGTGATGCAGGAGTAGCCTTGGTGTAGGGAATGGGAATGTCACGACCATCATCTGTTGTATTAACACCATATCTTATATTTCATATCTAACATGTCTAAGCATTTATTAATTATAGTATTTGCTTACAGGTGACTATCTTATTTAATAGTAGCCATAGAATTAAAATTACTAATGGTTTCGTGTTTCCAACAATTTATACAGATGTTCGAAATGTTCAACTGATTTTTTTTTAGTTCTGTAGATAGAAAAGTTGATTTCTACAAGTTATCAAGTTTGTTATATATGAACTTGCCGTTTTCAAATATGAAATTAATATATTTACTGTATTCAGGGTCCAGCAATGATATGGGGGTGGAAAATATGAGAGTTACACTTTTTTTAATATATATTTCAGTAGCTTAAAAGTTTTGTGTCGAGATACAAATCATATTAATATAAAGTTGTACGAGTCTAAATTTAACTGGGGAATTGAACACCCATATATATTTTTATATTTTTGAGAATTCCATTTAATGAGCTTTCCTATGATATGATATTTCATAAACCAAAATTCAACCGTTTTTAGATATTCGACTTTGAATATAAAAAACACTGTAAGTGACATAAATTGTTTTTTATATTCAAAGTGTCATATCTGAAAAACTGTTGATTTTAGGGATATAAAGTAAGATATCAAAAGAGAACTCATTAAATGGACTTTTCAAAAATGCAAAAATTACAGGATGTTCCGTTTCGTTGTAAGGTGATTTTTCCAAATCTAACCAATTTGCGAAACAACTAATTACATCTTCCGTGTTTTCATAGTTATTCTGGGGAATTGCAATTCTACACTTTCTGACGTCTCATTGTCAACAATTTCAGCACACGTGTACTTCTTGCCGTTTTTAGCAGCCACGCTGGTATTTTTCGTCATGATGCAATAACGACGCTGATTTCGTCCGCTAGCTTAATTACAGCATGCAATGGGAAGTCGAGGTGGCTTAGTAGGCGTTCCGTTCCCCCCAAAGAATTGAATATCGAGTGACGTAAAAGCACATCCAAACTGTATTCGAAAAAAGGTTGATATCACGGGTCCGACCAGGCAAAATGAAAAACCGATTTATTTATGGTCCAATTTTTCGGCGTCATTGGGACACAAACAAAGCCATTTAAAAGGACATTTACGTATTCATAAATCTTTATTGGGGCAACCAGCGAATGCGTGTTTTTTATGCGGAATCTTGCGTGTACATTTCAAACTGAGACCGACAGGTTGTAGGATATGCTGACTTAAATGAAACCCTTTTGAGGGGGTCCTGCCAATTTTACGTTGCGAAGCTAGCAAGATGTCATAAAGTACCAATAGCGATGCAATCATCTGGCATCCCCGACCTTTTCTTTCCGATTCGCGATCATATAGAACGCCAGTCTTCAAAGTTGTGACGTGGTTGAGGTTTCACGGCCCTGGGCGTGAGTTTCCCTCGTCTGGGGCAGCATATTAATTTATATTGTACCGTTTGCTTCGGCCTTCTCGTTGTGCAGTATTTAGGAGTTAGTTACCAAAACATCTTATGGAGTAGCTGGTCGATCCCCTGTTGAATTTATAGAACGCGTAAGTACGCGTTTGGGGAATGATATTCTCATGTATGTGGCCGTGAGTTTTCTTATCGAAAGACCGACGTCTCCAAATCGCTCTCGTGTCCAACTGTTATTAGGGGAGGCATTTTCCGAAGTCTTTGTTGTAGTGCATGCATTCTCGTTCTAATTTTTGAGTATTTGAAACCACCTCCTTGATTGGAAGCCAACCCATTTGTCGTTGTTCATCTTTACGTTGCCACCGGATTTTTCTCGACTAGATCTGCCAGCCACAGTAGGTTTTCATCGGACAGCAAGTGTGTAATGGAACAGTTGTGCTCCATAAAATCCAAAAAAACGCTGTTAGGATGCTAGACAAAGTATTGTGTTGTTACAATTAATCGCTGATTTTGGTGCTATAGTTTAAAGTGCTGCAACCAATTAAATAGTTAGTAATGTTTTTCTGAAATGCTGTATAACAACGTGACCTATTCATAAACTTCAGTATTTCAAATAGTAAGTAGGTAATCTATGCCTAAATGTTTGACAAGAGTCATTAAGTTGTCTTTTAGCAGTATGTGAATCCTTTATGACGTCATATAGGTTAAGGAATATCCTGTTTCTTACCATTTAGTCTGTGTTTAATATACATATACCATATGTATATCTGTAGAAAGTCAATATAGCCAGGTTAAATTAATCTTTTCTTTTATGGTTATCGCATGCGACGTCCCATTGTATTTTTGGTTTGTGTAAGGTGTGCTAGCGGCCTACAAGAAATCAATAACATGGTAGGTCCCATCAATGGACGAGGCTAGACGTCGCACACAGCTGTCACCAAGCCGAAATACTGTTCCTCATTTTTGACTTCTAAGGAGCAATTTTTACAGAGATTTTTAAAGTCTGCGGCGCCTTTTTTCAACATCAATAACTGATTCAACAATACATCGCCCTAACGTAACGTCATTCCCTACCGACGAGCAGCTGGCAAAACTCCTGTTACAGGGATATTTGTAACTTAGTTGGGACGAGTTTTGTTTTAGTCTTACCAGATTATCCTTTTAACTTATCAATCAAAATAGTGGCATAATACCCAGTGAGCCCAAAGGTTACGAATCTGCCTGTATAACGGAGCGTCGAACGGCGCAATTTTGTTTACCCGCTAGCAGACTTGGTGCTCAGTGTCGTTAATATTGATTTTTCCTGTTTTTGTGTCGCAATTAACAATGGATCCTGTAACACCGTTTAAAAAATACGAAATCATTAAATTTACAAATTTTTATCATCCTGTGTAACATTAATACCTTTGCCACTATTTTACACTCGAAAGGTAATTCACAAAAAATATAATTTTTTGTTAACATTTTGTTTTATTCAATTGTTACAGCAGTCGTCTAAAATTCAGTATTTTTTTGCATAGAATTGTTAATATCTCCAAGACAGTTGACGTTAGACCCGTATTGAAACAACTAGTATTATGATGCAAAACTTTTAAGCTGCGTAAATATAGGGTATTTTATTGAAAAATAAGTTAGTTAGGTTTGCTACGCTTTTGTGAGCCACTCGGGATAATCAAAAATACTTCAGTAATGTGCACCACCTTTGTACCTACAACTTCTCTATCAGCAAATTCTAGGTAACTGTCAATATCTTCCACTCCTCCATATTTACTGGGCCCTTTGTATTCATATTTTACAATAAAATTTATTAAAAAGCTTTATTTTCCTTCATAAAATAATTTGGAGATCATCTAAACCTAAATTTGATTATGCTATACAGTACAGAATGTATCATAGAAAATAGAAGATATTTGTGGTGCAGTTATTTACTTGTACTTCTCAAGTCACTAGCCACTAGACACACCTCAGTTTTGATTACTTTAAAGCAATTTAATAAGAAATTTTCTATATTCTGAATTGCAGCATTTTAACGTTTTCTTCATGCAATGTAAACTTTTGGTAGGTACTAAGTATTTGATGGAAAAAAAATATCCTACTTGTGGTTTATACGTGTACGTTATACTTTTTAAAGTGAATATAAAATGTTTCAAAGCACTAATGTAATCTCTGTGAAACTAGAAATTGATGGAAACCTTTTAGTTGTACTCTAGGGCATGCGGTAAATAACACAACTGGCATATCATGCAGCATCTACTTTGTAGGAAATTGTAGTAACTATATTTGTCCTTATAAAAATGATTGACCTCAGTGTAACTTTTCAGGGTGACAAAGGTGACAAAGGCGAACGAGGCTTGACGACAACACTAACTGGAGACCAGTTTCCGACCGGCATCATCGAGGGACCACCAGGACCTCCCGGGCCACCAGGTAACTATTTTATTTAACGCGACTTTGAGGCAGACAATTTTGCAACAGGAATGCTCACAGTGGGATCTCTATAAAATTAAAAGGGATAATCATAGCACAATCTTTGTAACAGAAATTTTGGCTTTTCTAATATGAAATAAGCGTTCTATATAACACATTATACTAAAGGACCTGATGGTTTGCGAGGTGAAAAAGGTGAAGTCGGCCCACTGGGACCCCCTGGACCAGCCGGCGAAAAAGGAGTGCGGGGCCGTAGGGGCAAACGGGTAAAGTATCTTGATCCACTCTCTCGGCT
The DNA here is from genome assembly GCA_940337035.1 of Agriotes lineatus. Classification (NCBI taxonomy): domain Eukaryota; kingdom Metazoa; phylum Arthropoda; class Insecta; order Coleoptera; family Elateridae; genus Agriotes; species Agriotes lineatus. The sequence goes on along the minus strand of OW679194.1, from coordinate 17,246,953 downwards.
CAGGATTTCATGAAACTGTTAACTACTGCTGCTCAATGCTAGTCCATTTAGTAGTTAACATTTCATGATGTTCGTAACTGTCTAACCAAACCACTTCATTGCATAGCTTCATATATAATGGGATTAATCGCATTAAGGGATCATAACAATATGCATGATAATTAGATTTAGACTGAGGAATGGATCTATTCTCTGCTTTCGCTTTATGCTGAGCTGCTTTATTTGCATGCTGTGATGTAGATTTTGTTACATAGCGTTCGTTTATCGAAGTGGCTATTAAACTGTATGTAAATGATTGTGTTTATACTTGTATTTGTCTGCTTCCAATTATATTTTCTTGTGAACATATGTAATCTGCAAAAAGTTTGTAATAAATGAGAAACTTGGTAGGTATTTCTTGCAAAATATTTTATACAAATCACAGGACTTCGTTTAACATTGCACTGAATGCCCACTTGGCAATTATACTGCCATAGAATTATTCGTAGGTAACTGTTTATATATTTTTTGATAGTTTTATTTTCAAAATGTATAATAATTTAAAAATGTTTGAACTTGCATAGATTATATTAATTGAAAGATTGTTATTCCGACATGGATAATATTTGTAAAAATTAAAAATACTGATACAATGACTCATTAATGACTACTGCATAATTTTTCAAAGTGTGTTCAATTTTTTATTTTACTTACATCAAAGCCGTTTAAAGTGAATGGTTTTAGTTTTGATACATTAATCATTAATCTACTACAATCAAAAATAAATGCAAAAATTAGATAACCTAGAGCGAACTATTTCTACCATCGCGAGACGCCTAAAGTTGGGGTAACTGGCAATCCTTTTAGTTAAAATACACTTGGACACGAAGACTAAAGCTATTGTTGCGAGATTAATAAGAACACTTAAGTACAAATACTTGCATTTATTTTTCTGCCGTTTACAGAACACTTAAGTTTAATACCGTTGCTTCTTAACTTTACTTATTAACATCCTCTTATTAACTACTAAATTCTGAGTCCAGTTTGACCAAGAAACCTCGATAGGCGTTTACAAATTTCCCAATAAGCCTATCAGAGCTGGTCTAAATTTTGGACTTTTGGCACACATACGGACGTGGCAGTTCATTATAGTTTTATGAATTTTACAAGTTTGAAGCTTTCACACGGTAAAATGTGTCCAGCTCGAACCCTTGCAAATTGTAGCTAATAAAGTCTTACAGTTCTACTAAAAGAATTTTCCCCCGCCGGCATGTAGTTTTTATGATAGAGTTGCAACGGTTGCACTTCTAATCGCGTACTGACCATATACCTTCACCCAATATTTCGGTTTATGAAGTAGACTCTGCATAAACTTACTCTAATTTCGTGAGATTGAAATATTTCCAGCTTCCTAGCGAAAGGCACGTTTCTAAACATCCGCTCGTTGTAATTTAAATATGACATTTTGCCTAAGAATTCTACCTTAAAATATTTATGATACAAATGGCTTACAGCTAACTAAAGTACAGTATATTCCAACAACCGCGTGTAGTTCATTTCATTAAAGAACGCAAATTGTAACACTATCAAATCATTTAATTAAGAAAAGTTGCTTAGAATTACTCAGTGTGCATTGAAACATTGAAACATAATTTTGGACCAAGCGTGATATTAACGTTGAAGTGTCGTGAAAATCAACCAGTTTTTCAGCGTGACATGGTTGATTCTACGTCAGCCTATGATAGTCCTTTAACATTTACGTTATGTGTGGACGTTATAATCACGATCCAAAACATGTAAGTTTTCAACATTTAACGTGTTTTTTTCCTTTGGTTGCAAAGCCGATGTCTTTTGAAAGTTTATTGCACAATTTTCCTCAATATGTTAATTTTGTAACGTCGTTGCCATTTCAACAGATAATCTACGTGCCTGATACGTTAAAATGACATTTTATACGCGTCATTGTTTAAGGTCTAGTATTAACTACAGAAGAACAATGCGTTTTTTCTGAATAATCTTTATTATTCCCCGCCCAATTGAATAAAATGGCAACTTCATTTGATAAACGAAATATGGAAAGTACTACCTACCATGTATTCTTCTAATGCAATTCTGCTAGCCGTATGTCAAACTGGAATAATAAACACAACGTTCTGACTCACAGATTTTCCGATTTTATTAGCGACACAAATGGCGACATAAACAGTGAATCCAGATCACCAGACCAAGGGAGAGAACAGCTGGTCAGCATACTGTAGCATTTCACTGTGGTGTGGTAGCATAACGTGTTTCAATTGATAGGAAGTATTATGTGAGCAATGACCTTACGCATGATAGCGTACGCACTGAAGAAGGGCACAACTTATGTGTTTTTGTGAACATTGTGTCAATGTTTAACATCAATCGTTGGATTCGACGTAATTCTATGTATTGTGCTTTCCAAGAAGATTTTAAACCACCTGAAAAAACAAACACCAGGCATTAGATTCAATTTTGTTCATTGATTCGGTGAAATGTAGATCTATTATAAGCTGCCTTATCTGAGGGGGACTGAGGACCATAAAAAATTCTGGCCTTCAGTTTTTCCGTGCTAAGCCCAGGAAATTTACATGACAGGTAGTCAAAATAAAGTCTATCTCGCTTTAAAGCCTACACAAATTGCTTCATAAGCCCCAGCTTGATATACAAGGGTGGAAAACCAACCGTTCATTGATTATGGTATGTTTTCTTTGAACCATAACATATCTTGAAGGCCAATTTCTGTTAATCCAGTGCTGCTTCTTAGTTCTGCTGTCCAAAGGACATAAAAAACAAGGGTATTTCATATAACCACTTTGCTGTCTAAGAGGAAGTTTACCATCTTTAGATCGACACAAATCACCCACTGATGTTCTTCATACTTGATTTTTCAGGATTAGCGATATATCTTATTTTTTTTTTGTGCTGGTAGATTTTTCAAGGGGCATAGAGCCATATTTGTTAGGTACGGTAGTATATTTTGACAAGTTCATTTTCTTTAAGAGGGTAGCAAATCCTTTTCTCTGTTACGATAAAATGTAATATTAGTACCTGGATAAAGTACTAACTTTTGTTATGCTGTATCTCAAATACTAGAGCTGCTACAACAAGAGCAAAGTGTTTTTGAAATCAAAAATATCAAAAATCAGTTCTCACTTTTCTGGCATCAAAACAAAAATTTTATATTGTTGGGCTGTGTAATTTTTAATTACGGGACCGGATTAAACCGAAGAGTTACGAAAATAAATGTAGCTAATAATATGGACCAGAGAAAATCTTTAGCATTCACCAGGCTTAGCAAACAATTACTCCAGAAGAATTGCGATAGGTTATCATAAACATTGCAAACTCGTTGAAAAGTATAAAACTTCAAGGAACATTAATGAAAAGAATTTTTTTCTTTGTTATTTAGTGAAATGTACGTTATTTGGTAAAAGTAAAGGTAGGTAAATGGTTTTTTAAACAAATTATGTAATTCAAAATAACTTTTGTCAATAATTTTTTTTTATAAAATAAGCCCCATTTATTTTCCACCACAGTAGGATGCTGATCATACAAGTTCGAAAATTAAAAATTAAGTATTTTAAAAGCAAAAAATCTAATAATAAATAAATAATTTACATGAATAAGAAGATGTAAGATGCAGATAAAAAATTAGTTGTTTAAAAAATATAAATTAACATTGTTTTACGAATATTTTGATTGTGGGGATTTTATACAATTCTAGCAAATTTTTTCTTAATAGTTTTTGATAACATGCAAATTCAGGATGTAGTTGATTAGCCTAGGAATGTTTCAAAATAATTTTTATTTTTTAATGAATACATTTTATCTAGCAATGCTCTAATGATTGGAAGATAATCGATCATTATAACCCTGTTTGTCATCACCTGACCAGCTTTTATTAAGGTCACTGCTTTCTTTGGAGTCAAGAAACCAGGTTCTGTCCAGTGCTTTGATTGCAGTTTTGTCTGTGGAATATACCGGGTGATTATAAATGCTCTTCGATCAAGTTGCCTTTGAAATATTTGTTGTATGAATAATATGTTGGTGGCACTGTAAGTCTATGTCAAATTTGAGGTTATCTGGTTAGGTATTGCGTCAGTTTTGACACAGACTGATGCAAAACCTAACCTGCTAACCTCGAATTTGACACAGACTTACATTGCCACCAACGTATTAATCATACAACAAATATTTCAAAGGCAACTTGATGGAAGAGTATTTATAATCATCCGGTAGTAGGTAACCCAGGTTTCATCAGTGGTGACTAATTGGCACACAAAATCAATTGCATTCTTTTTATAACCACTTTCACTATCAAAAACAAGTTGAATATAAATGCCATTATTAAAGGGTAATTCATCTATAATTATAACATTATTTATACAATGTTGTAATTAACTTTCTAGTGTTCACTATTAACAAGAAATAGTAAAACATTTAAAAAACTGTGTCAAAAGTTCCATAGGTGCACTTTTACTAGTGTTTCTTTTGAATATCATTAATTGTGCTGCAGATCGGTGAGCAGTTTTTAAAAGACATTCGTAAAGGATACTACACATGGTAAAAAGTTTCATACAACTGACAGTACCCCGGTTAAAGTAGCATAGGTGATTATCAAGGGTAATATCACAAAACGTGAACATTTTTTGAGATTTTTTCGTTTACATACAAATTATTGCATTTAAATTTCTGGAAACCAAAACTGCATTAACACGTTAATCGCCATTTAATGAAAAACAAGATTGTTTCTCAGGCCACTATATTATACCAACATATTAATAAATAAATGTATTTTACTATAACAGGCTCTATACTACTGCATTAACGCATTAGTTACACATTCTGGTCTGGCAGGCCATCTATTTGAAATGTTCATGTAAATATACAGATTGTCTGTAGGTACAAAGTACACACGGTAACTAGATACAGAGACAGTTTAAAATTTTAAGTGGTTGTTAAGCAACACATCATAGTAATCTAGTTACCATGTGTACTTAGTACCTACTAGGGATGTTCCGAATACTCGTATTCGTATTCGTATTCGCGAGTATTCGCTATATTTTCAATATTTGTATTCGTAATCGTATTCGCCAAAATGAACACGAATATTATACGAGTATTTGACATTAAAATTATAGAAATATAGATAAGAATTCTAATAAAAATATAAAACAGGTATTCATACATTAAATAAAATTTTTTTTTTAAATATTAACCATTCTATAACATTAAATAAAAAACCAAACAATGTTGATGTTGATATTATTCACTCAAGGTCATGTATTCGTATTCGTATTCGCATTCGCGAATATTCATAAGAGTATTTGTATTCGGTATTCGTATTTGCGAATACGAATTTTTGTATATTCGGAACATCCCTAGTACCTACAGACAATTTGTAAAAGCTCTGTGGCACGAACATAATGCCATGCAACAAAACCGATGTTGCAAAACCGTGGCATGAATGGTGTGCCATCCAACGTAAAGAGAATGATGGAACGGCACAGCTTATGTGCTGCACAGCGCTCTACATGTTAAAAGTTTCACGGGACCGCAGGTTGAGTGGAATTTGAGCAGTTTTTGTAAGAGAAATTTGCAATAATTTTTATGTAAACTAAAAAATATCTCTTCAAAAATTTTACCTTGAGTGGTATTTGGCAAGATTATTCAACAATATAAATATATGACTTCGATTTTACTGTGTTTGATGGCAAAATTTTTTAACGTTTTCCACTATTAATTTAATACTGTAACTTCCAAAACGGTTATTATTCATTTTTAGAGCGACGCCTGTTTGTAAACTTCACTTTGACGTTTTGGCAAAATGTCAGTCAAAGGCTACTCACAGCATTGAATTCATTAAAACCAATCGTCATCATGTGAAAGCACTGGAACATTAGGTTTATTCAAATACAGTCAATTTTGATTGTTCATTTCTGACACCAATTTCATTGGTTTGTTTATTATAGTATTGAATAATCAGTAGTAATACTATAAGTACGATATTTTCGGGTTATGTGTCGATAACTTGTTGCACCATAATAAATGAATGTCAGTTTGACAGTTTAAATAATCTGTCTGTGGAGCGGGAGAATTATTCTGTAAAATTGGCACGTTTTTTATTGTGCAGGAAGTTTGAGACGTATAACCTGTTCGAAGTAGGCATTGTAACGGGTGTTCATAAACAGTCGTCATCCCAGTTGCTTTGAAAAACAAAATGTTATATCTTTGATTAATTCGTGCAACACAATGAAACGTCATTGAGTACTGTCATAGCGCAGTTTTTCTCAATTATAATAGACATACGTTTTTGAAGTCAAAACCTACTGGGATGACGACTGTTTATGAACACCCGTTATTTGATTTGATTATTTTTTAAGTAAATTCAAAAACAGGAACAAATAAATATTTTATTGAGAGCTCGATTCGTTTGTATTGGCCCAACTGAATGTCGTCTTCTTAGAAACAACATACAAGTTGACAAACATGGTTGATTGCGTTGCCTAGTGCAGTTGCTGTAGTATAATCGCTTTTGCATTATCAAAATTATACAAGATAACTTAACTAAATCTGGCCTTCTGATTGGTTGATATCAGTACGAACAAAATAATCAAAGTAAGATAGGTATTTTCAAAACACATACTTTCTAAGCTGTTATAAAATACGTAGACTTTTGTATTAGCCTCACTTAAAATCGAATCTTAGGTAAAAAGGTTTAACAAAACATGGCATAGTGAATTATATATTTTTGAAAAACACTGTTGATCAACTAACATTTTCGTAGCTCAAAGTGGAACTGAGTCTAGACTCAAAGTTTTTATAACAGATGAGAGTTGGAGCAAACCGTCTATATCAGTAAAATTTTACAACTGTAAAAATCAAAGATTGCATTTTGTACATATTTTTACAAATAGAACCTGAGCACTACTTGGAAGTATAGTAATACAACTCTTATTGAAATTAACCTACTTAATCAGGATGTCAGGTTGTATGCTTAAAAAATTAACTATACATTTTTAAAACCTTATTCAAGCCAACATCAAAATATTCATTGCAATTAAGGTTATTTATAACTGGGAAGTTCCCAATTGAGCACATTCTCAACTACACAACAAAGTATTGTGTGACAAAACTTTTTAAAGACTTCCCGATTTAAGCTGCTATTTATTCAGCCATTCTCATTTTGATACTTTCCAATCTTAAGGATTTGATACCATCAATCAATTTGAATATTTTTATCATAAAAATTTAGAACTTTTTAAAGTTACTGCACAAGATTCATACAAAAGAAGTTTAATATAATTACATCAAGGGAGCCTTAATATCACAGCTTTTATTTAATTATTTAATTTACATATTCTGATAATTTTGACTCTTCCATTTATTTTTGTATAGCAGAATACATATGCTCATACCATTTTTTTTTTCAATTGGAAGCTGATAAATTAATAATTGTATAGTATTCTTATTGGTTTTTAAAGCATGTTGGTTGACCGCATAATAATAGCATTAGAGCTTGTTATAGATATTCTTTTAACAGTATATTAATTGTCATTAATTTTTCTTGTTTTAGATGATTTCAACAACTATTTAATAATTTCATGTTTTAATATTTTCATTTAAAGCAGTTTCTTACACCGTTACCTTTTTGTACTTGTAGCTCTTCAGTTATTCACTGCACACTAATGTAATTAGCTGATTAACTCATTAATTACCTTCAACTCTGCCTTAATCTAAACGAGCACTTAGTTTATGGTCGCAGCTGCTTTGTTTATTCGTAAGTATTTAATTTTCTTTTGTTTTTATATATTGAATTGTTTTGTAGTTAATTAATTATGAATTCATTATGTGCTAGTAGTCGTTGGATGTACATATTATTTGTGTTCAAAAATTTAATGGCAACGGGTGACTGTGTCAGATTTATCAAGACAGCAATCATTTTATATGAAGCAGCAAATGTGAATGTGGTTTGGTGTGTGTAGGGTCGAAATAAGTTGGATGGAGATGACATAGAGCGTGGTCCTCCAGGGTTACCTGGGGCTAAGGGGGATTCAGGGGACCCAGGGTCTAAAGGTGACAAGGGTGATCATGGTCTACAAGGTATTTTACATTTGCAGCTGATAGTGAGCCTTATGGCAGAATTTTATTAAGCCAGATCGTAATTTGTTTCTTTTATTTTTAATAAAATTTTGTCATTAGGTTTGATGCTAAAAGCAGCCTCACTACCACTTAGGCAGTTTGTACTTCTTGAAATTATTTAAAGGTTCCAAAGGTGAGAGGGGCGAGACAGGAGGTCTAGGAGAACCAGGAATAAACGGAGAATCTGGCTTGCAAGGACCACCTGGGCTACCAGTAAGTTATGCAATATATTATAAGATCTGTTTGATTTTAAACAAATCAACAGGGGCAGGCTGGACCTAAAGGCGAGAAAGGTGAATATGGAGACATCGGTCCACCAGGCTTAATGGGCCCCCCTGGCTTACCTGGACCCCCGGGTTATCCTGGGCAAAAGGGCGAAAAAGGAGAAAAAGGTGAATCGGTAAGTTTGTAGATTTTAAAAAGCTTGATGAACAATTTGCTTTGAATCTTCTTTGTAGTCATTAATCAGGAGAAGACAGGTTTTTATTTATTCTTTATTTTAAATAATTGATATTATGGCTGTGTTTGCTCATATTTTCATTTTTAATTTTCAAATAGGATACAAGACTTGTTACCACCAGTCTTCTCCTGGTCTGTCAGCCTGTTCAATGAAGAAGTTGCAACTATTGCATATTGGCATTGATGCCATACCAATAATTCTCTCTTAACAAGCAGCATGAGCAGTAAATTGTACATCAAGCTTGAATTTGATCAAATTTGAATACTTTAATAACCGCTTTTCTTTTTGGGCATTCTTGTGGACATCAGAAATATAAAAAGCTCAGGAGAAGGCAGGTAAGAATTAAATCCAGTGCATAGGTATTCTTGCTTTCTTAATTTGTGTGTATTATGCATGCTACATTATGGGCGCTGCCAGGAAGGTACAAGGAGGAACTCCTGGCCCAAAAAGGTTAAAGGAGAGAGTAAAAATTAACAGTTTTCAAAATGTTATTTTAATATTGGGAAGACATATTATTAATGTATTTAATTGCAGTAAAATAGGCATTTTTCGGCAGTATTAATTTAGTATTACACATATTTGTGCAGAAATATCTAAACTAAACAGCTTTCTTTCTGCGATAATAAATGTTGTTAAAAGTTCAAAGCATGACTGAATTGTGTATTTATGAAATATGACGAACAATTATATAATTGTAAACATTATCTTTTAAAATCCTTCTTTGCATGTTTGTTTTAAAAATTAGGAAATAAAAGAAAACTATAAGAAACTTACCAGTGAAATCTGTATAGTGCATGAATCAATTCTATACACTGTAATAGTCAAGAAAGTAATTTTGAACAGTATTCCCAAGAACATATATTTCATTTTCTTTTCTTTCATCTTTGCAGGCAAGTCAATCAGGCAGTATCTTTCAGATTCTTCATTATTGCTTTTAGTTATTTTTTGTAATAGACCTGACTCATTGATCTGTTAGTAGCTACTTCCTCAAGTGTACAGATGAACACGATTATTGATAACAGATCTTGTCTTATCCATGTTGAACTTGAATTTTTTGATAGAATTCTGTCTGTCCTAACTCTATTTACATATCTTCTGTCATCTTAGATTTTTTTTAACTTCCAAAAGTTTCAGTCCGTTAATCTCTGAATGTTTGCAACTGATATGTGTAGCTCTCTGATGTCTTCCAGAGTGAATTCCAATTTCACTTTCAATCTTACTAATAAGAAAGAATAGAGAATTCATTGAAAAGAAGTCACACAAGGTCAAGAAACAAAAGAATGTAGAAGAATGTAAAATGTTTATAGAAACGGGCTTCCATCCTAAACCATCAATATACAAGAATAAAGAAGCAAACTTTGTAACCCAATAACTCAAAAAAATCACTGCACTGAACCTTTCACTAGAAGAATACACAAACTAATCTTGCTCATATGGACAAATGAAAAAATGCCAGAGGAGTGGGATATAGCAAATAATATAAACACAAGCCCAAAGCTGCAGGTCAACGAACAGAAAAATTATTAGCCATAAAGCCAGCAAGATGATTACATGATTAGGATAGAACTTCACTGTAGAAGAAATTGATGCATCAGATTATGTACTATGTGGAACTCAGATAAATAGTGAAAATTAGCATACACAAGCTGGAAATAGCACACTTCTCATTAGTCTGTACATGTAAAGCACCATTTGTAGTAGGGATGTCGGCGGGTACCCGGGTCGACCTGGATAATAGGCAACCCGGGTATATTTTCAGGACCCGACTAGTAAATTATGTAATTTCTAGAAAGTCAGCCTTTTTCGAAGAAGATAATAAAAACTTAAAATAACAGGAATAAGCTCTAGAAAAACATAACCATGCAGTAATAACCAGAATCACCCCATCTCATACCACATAATGTTTCTTGTTTCATATAATAAATCCGCTTCACGGAAATATTCAACCTGTCAATGGTACCATTAAATTGCATCAGTATGGGATGTAGTAACATAAACATTCTCTGTGTGATGTTGATGCTGCTACCAATTTCGAATAAAAAGTCACGTACTTGAATTTGATGGCACATAAAGGTATGAAAATATTTACAAATAACAGACAACTTGCAGTTTGAATTGGGGAGTAGGTACTATTTCAATTTAGTTCAGTTTAAAACTCGCTGCGTAAAGAAAGAAATGGTAGCTACCTCAGATGTTCCGATGTACGCTAACTTTTTTGTTATATATTTCGTGATACCCTAGGGTATCCCGGTACTGTTCGGTACCCGGGTTTGATTTTAGACCGGGTATGACATCCCTAATTTGTAGCAAAAGCATCAAAATTAAGAATTTGTATATAATCAAAAGCCATTTACCTTATTGGTGTTGTCGACTTTACAAAATAAATACATTATGTTTTACAATACCTTTATACTTTCTTAACTTAATTAGTTATGCACAAATTTACACCATTTTTTCTATTACTTGTCATTGCCTTTGCCTCCATTATTGTTTTTCCTTTCCTTGTTAGTATTTTTCCTATAACATTGTCCCACGTTTCTTGTGGCCTTCCTTTTTTCCTCTTGCCTACTTTTCTTGTTTCACATATTTGTTTTACTTGTCTATTTTCCTCCATCCTATGTAGGTGACCCCACTATGCTAGTTGTCGCTTCTCGATGAGATTTGATACTATGTTTATTTCTAGTTCTTCCCTTATCTGGCTACTTCTTATTCCATCTCGCAATGTGACACTTTTCACTCTTCTCAGGTATTTCATTTCCGTAGCTTCCAGTCTTGATGTCATTTTTTGTGTCAGTACCCACGATTCGCATCCGTAAATCATGGTAGGTCTAAAGATTGTTTTGTACACAGTAAGTTTGGTTTTTTGTAACACCTCTCTTTTATTTATTGCATAATATAGTTTGTTACATTTCTTTATCCGTTCTGATATGTCTATTTCTTGTCTTCCACTATCCTCAATATTAACCCCTAGGTACTTAAACTTCCGTATCTGTTCATTCTCCTCTTTATTTATCTGTATATTTATCTTCTGGTGATCTTTCCTAATGGCCATAACTTTTGTTTTATTTATGTTCATCTTCATTCCATTGTTCGTTAGTTCTTCGTTCCATATCAATAAGTTTCGTTGTAGCTCTTCCTCCCTTCCTGCCATTACTATAATATCATCTGCAAATGCACAATCCTATATAAATGTGGGTTGGAGTTTTCTGTATCCCACATTTAGCTCTTTAATTCTCTGATGGCATACTCGTATTATTTCGTCTATAAAGATGGTGAACAGTACCGGGCTCAATGCCCCTCCTTGTCTTAGTCCTTCGCTTGTAATGAACTCTTCTGTTGTTCTGTTATTGCTTATCACGTAATTCCTTGTCTTTTGGTATAAGCTTTTCATTACCCTCGTTACTTTTGGGGTTACTCCTCTGTTGTTCAAACTTTTCCATACTCTTTCTGTAGGTGTTTTATCGAAAACTTTATCGAGATCGATAAATGCAAAGAAGGCTTTCTCATTGTACTGTAGTGTTTTTGCGATTATTTGTTTAATAGTAAATACATGGTCTTGTACACTTCTACCCTTCCGGAAACCGCTCTGTGCTTCTGATAATGTTGGTTCTATTGCTGTTCGTAATTTATCTTGGAGTATTTGTTCTAACAGTTTCAGGGGTATACTCAGCAGCGTTATGCCTCTAGAGTTTTTACATGTCTTCCTATCTCCTTTTTTGAATATTGGGACAATCTGCTCTATTTCCCGGTCTTTTGGTATTTTTTCCTCTTTCCATATTTTATTAAACATTTTTAGGAATGACTTGTTACCTTGTTCTCCCATTTTTTTCAACATTTTGCCTGTAATTCTGTCATGTCCTGGTGATTTCCCATTTTTAATTTTCTTTAATGCTGTTACTAACTCTTCTTCTGTTATACCTTTTTCTTCGTGTTCTATATTCTGGTGTTTTTTTCTGTGTGTGCACTTTCTTCATTACCTACTCATCTCTTGGGTCTCTAAAAGTTCCTGAAAGTATTGCCTCCATCTGTTCATTATTTCTTCCGGTTTTACCAATAACCTTCCATTTTTATCTTTTATTACTGTGCTCTCTGTTGTTTTTCCTTTCCTTAGATTTTTTAACACTTTATAAAATAACTTTTGGTTTTCTTACTTTTATTTTCTAATTTTTCGCCATGCTTTTTCTTTCACTTCTTTCACCATGTTTTTTAATATTATACGTTATTCTTTGTATGCATTGTAAGTATCTTATGTCTTTTTCGCTAAGTATTTTATCCACCTCTTCTTCTTTAGCTTAACTTGGCCTTTTATCTCCTCATTCCACCAGGCGGTTCTTTTCATATGTTTGTTTGTCTTGGTTACACCACATGCGCATTTAGCTGCTTTTAGTAGCGTGTTCTTTATCTTGCTCCACATCTCTTCTATCGTTAGCTGTTCAGACTGCTTTTCATCTGTCAGTAGTTCTCTTTTTATTATGTTCTCATACTCTTTTGTTATGTCTGTTTCTTGTAGCTTATAAGTTCTTATTATTTCTTTCTGTACTACGTACTCTTCTTTTACTATTTGCTTCTGCTCTTCTGGTGTCTTTATTTTTCCTACTAATAAGTAATGGTCGCTGTATATCTCAGCTCTCCTTTTAACTCTAACATCTTTCACTGTATGTCTGTTGTTGTTTTCTACTAGTATGTATTCTAATATAGATCTCTCCTTTCTACTTTTAACCTCTCGTGTGTATGTGGTTATCTCTTTATGTTGGAAAAATGAGTTTGTTATAATCAGGTTGTTTAGTGAGCAGTATTCTATTAATCTATTTCCGTTGTTGTTCCTTTTATCTTCGACAAATTTTCCTATCACCTTTTCTGTATCGTTTTCTCACTTCCCCACTCTACTGTTGAAGTCGCCTGCTACGAATACTTTCCCTTTGGTCGTTTCAGTTATCATTGTTAGTTCTTCCCAGAATTTATCCTTTACTTCTTTTTTCTCGTTTTCGTCGGGTTCGTAAACTGCAATTATCATTATCCTTTCTTTTCCTTTTACTTCTAATTCTACCGTGAGGATTCTTTTCGACCACCCTGTCCAATTTGTGATCTTTTCACCCAAATTTTTGTTGATAATGCATGCCACGCCTCCTGCTGCTCTTACATTATCAGCCACTTCGTTGTATATTAGCCTGTGTCCATCCATTAATGTTTTTTCATCTTTCCCTTTTTTCTTTGTCTTTGCTAGTACTAGTATATCTAATCCTGTTCTATTAAGAGTTTATAAGGCTAGAATTAGAACGAAGTGGCATAAGCATTAGGGTGGAGCGAATTTTTTTTTTTGCCCAAATCAATTAGCTTGGTGCGCGAAATTTGATGGGTGGTATAAGTAATGTTTCTTGAATAAAGTTTTGAATTCAAATACTATCTTGAGGCGTCACAACAAACTTTAATATCAGTATTTATTTCCTAAAAAGCTGCATTTGCTTGAAAAACTTCAGTGTATTAAAATTTTAAAATTTTATTTAGCATGGGTCTTAAAACAGTTGCTTGTTGGTAACAGAATCGCTATATAAAGATATAATAATAATATATATATATATATAGTAAGCATTGAACAGGCCTTTTAGGCCCATAGCTTGGTTGTTTGTTTCCATTTTTTCCTATCTCTAGTTCTTTCTTTCCAATCGGTTATATTCTTCTCCTTCAAGTCCTCTAGTATCGCTTCACGCCACCGCTTCTTTGGTCTGCCTCTTCTTTTCTTATAATCTGGTTCCCGCCAAGCAATTCTCTTCACTACCCTATCTCCTTCCATTCTTTCAATGTGTCCCAGCCATTGTAATCTCCTCGCTTTTATTACCATATCTATTTTGGGTTCCTTATACATACTGTAAATCTCTTCATTCGTTCTTCTGACATAGATGTCTTCAATTTTTTTCCCTCCGAATACTTTCCTCAATACCTTCCTTTCCCATCTTAACAGTATTTCTTGTGTATTCTTATTGAGCACCCACGTCTCACCCCCATACAAAGCGGTTGGTCTTATTACTGTCTTATATATGGTTAGTTTGGCCTTTCTTGATAAATGTTTAGATCTTAACAAATGGTTCCATGCTCCGATACATCTATTTGCCTTACTTAACCTTGCTTCGATTTCACGTTGTTCATTGCAATTATGGGTTAGTCTTGCCCCTAGGTAAACAAACTCATCCACTTCTTCAAATTTCATTTTTCCATATTGCGTGTATAGTTCGAGATAGTTACTTTTGTCGTGTGTTTCTCCGATCCTCATAAATTTGCTTTTCTTCTGATTGACTTGCAATCCCATCTTGTGTGCGGCTTCGATTAAACGTGTTGTTGTTTCTCGGACCTCCTTTGTGCCTCTAGCTAATATCGCCACATCGTCAGCGTAGGCGATGACTTGGTGACTCTTGTACAGCAGGTGTCCACTCCGATTTGAGTTTGAGACGTGGTGGTTTGTGTAGTTATCCATAATATTTACTGCTAGATTATCTCTGTATTAGTTGCTTCTACAAATTTCACATAATAATAATAATACTTCTTTATTTCAAATTATACATTTATAATACACACTTGCAGCAGTATCACAGAACACAAAATGAAATGACTTCATAAAATACATTAATAACTTGTAGAAAAATAGATTACACTCTTTTGAAATATTAGCATTAATACCAGTTGTTTTACTTTTAGTTTAAATAAATTTTGACTTTCTACACTTTGTATAGTGTTTGGCAGTTTATTAAAAAGTTTTATGCTCATATATGATAGATTTTTTTCCGTCATACTAAGTCTATGTTTCGGATAGTAAATATTTAACGTGCTTGTATTGTAATTATAATTTGTGTTATTTGCTGCAAATGTTTGCTTATTTCTAAAAAGGAACATCCAACATTCGAATATATAGGGTGTTCCTAAATAGGTGTCGCAACGGAACACTGTAGATTCCTCATGATAAAAGGAACACTTTTTTCGTCTTCCATTTTCTTTCTGGGCTTTCGTTTTCGAGATACAGGGTGTCAAAATTATTACATACGTTATCGGAAAAAAAACTAAGTTACCATTGAAAACAAATTACCTTAGAACTGTCAAGAGTCTCAAGTTAATTAATTGTCATGCTGCTGAGTGTTTTTTTTTGTAATTGTTTAAAATTGTTAAAAGTGTGGTAAAAATGGAAGGTTTTACTAATAATGAATACACTGACATGATCAAATTTACGGTGAAACGTTTAGCAAAATAATCTCTGAAACTTCTTTGTGGCGTGAATCTATAATTCATATTATTTTTTGGGTATTTCGCCACTCTGCAAATTAAAATTATTAAATAACGTTTTAAATAACGAACGTTTCGAGGGACAATCTGCCCTCGTTAACGACGAAAAATGCGTGTCGTCTTTCTCAATATTTTTAGACACTAGTTGGCTATCGATCCTTAAAGATCAGATCAAGTAGGTTTAGATAATCAACAAACATCAATGTCAAGCAATTCATTGGAGGTTGGTGGTTTTCAATCTCCGTGAAAAAGCTAAGTTTTCTTGTTCCTTTTTAATTGTTTCGTTGATAACGAGGGCAGATTGTCCCTCGAAACGTTCGTTATTTAATACGTTATTTAATAATTTTAATTTGCAGAGTGGCGAAATACCCAAAAAATTATATGAATTGAAGTTTAGCAAAATGTTTGTTTTTGTTCATAAAAATCCATTTTTCTCGAAAACGGTTGACTTTAGAGCAATGAACCAGCTTTTGTAAAAATTTTTGGCTCCCTGTATCTCGAAAACGTAAGCCTGGAAAGAAAAATGGAAGACGAAAAAAGTGTTCCTTTTTTCATGAGGAATCTACAGTGTTCCGTTGCGACACTTATTTAGGAACACCCTGTATAAATACCAAAAACTGTTAGTATACGTTTGGATTTGAACACTCCCCTACGCAAATCTCTAAAACCCATTTTATATATTATCCTAATTATTCGTTTTTTGAATTACATTTTTTTCTGTTGCTGAACTACCCGAAAAATTATTCCATATTTAACATTTGATTCAACATTCACATGATATAAGATTTTCAAAGTTTTCTCATTCATATATTTACTAATGGTCCTTGTGGAAAAACAGGTTTTATTTATTTTTTTTGATAAATGATTTATATATATTTTTTTTATGATTTATTTATAACTGACCCTTAAACAGTAATATGTATTACTGATACCAGGGCCTACTATATAAATACAATACTAGATAAATACAATACTTGTCTACTTTTTTACATACAGCATAATAATAAAATATTATTTTAGATAATGCACATATATATGAGGAGACCATCTCAAAAGCTCGTCGACCATCAGGGATGCCAGATCTCACAATTTTTCGTGAGATCTCATGATTTCGAACTAAATTTCACGATCTCACGATAAATGTATTATATCTCACGATTTTAACAATAGAATTAATTTTCTAGTAAAAAAATTACAATTCTTTAGCGTATGACAGGATAATTTTAAATTTCTTATTGAAATGGCAGCAATTTCTTGAGAATATTACATTACTCAATGCTATCAAATAACAATAATAAACATGTCGACGTTGAGTCTCTTATTCAAATATAGGTAATTCCCCGAGAATGCCATGATTTTCAAATTTCCACCGAACTATTCAAAAAATAAACAGTCAAATTATGTATTCGTCAAAGGAAATGATTGATCCCACCGCTTCAGATTCCTCGGAATAAATAATATTTACTCTTTATTAATATAATATATTTCTTGGAAATACATGGATATATAGTTAGGCTGTATTACTATTAGTCCAGAGAAATTAGACATTGCTCTTCGGAAAAATTCCCGGAAAGCTGGATTTTGGTATGAGCCTTGATATTGTGGTTCTAAACAAAATGTCAAAAGTCCTCATCGATCCGAGTGCCGCTAAAAATTTTAAGGGGGGGCAAAGGTCACCAAAAACGGTATTTCGTGAATATCTCGTTAACGGTCACTTTTACAGAAAAAATATTAATCATCAAATTTGTAGCTTATGAAATTTCTAACAATAAAGGTATGATGACTTTTATTCGTAAAAGTAACCGTTTTGGAGATGATTCGATTTACAGAGTTGAAACGTGCACTCTTTTCCACACCACCTTCGAGGTAGTGTCCAAGGTGCGTTTTTTTTTTCATGTGGTGTTCCCAGTAGGCATATTCCACGTTTAGTTTTGTTTGAAAACTGTTTATTTAAAAAAAAATTATTATAAACTTGTTCATTAGTCAATTTTGAATTCAAAACAGGAGTTATTAATATTCATCTTCAGACTATTTCAATCGGTATGCTTTCCTCTTCATCATCTTCTTCTTCTTCTTGTTTTTCTGCTGTCTTCTTCATTTCCATAGATTCAGTCAGGAAAGGCGATGGATCTACATCTACATCGACGTCATTTATATCGGGTGTTACATTTAAGCAAGACTGACGAGATAAAGTATTTTTTTTCGGATTTTGTTCACAACGTTGTTTATAGTGTAGTCATAGTGACGCTCTCCAAATCACCCTACATTTATCAGTCGACCCAATCCTCTACCTTAAAATAATTCCAAGTTTCTTAAAATTTCTTAAATAATTTGTATAAATGTTTGAAGAAAAACTATTATATGTTATTCGGAACAAAAGTATCTTTATGTGGCTCGGCTATAATTATCTGCCTCGCAAGCTCGGCAGATAAACAGTCCAGCCACGCCAAATAAAGTATAATTTTTGCTCCTAATAACATAATATACTATTATGCTCCTACACGAACAGCAAGCAGATGTCCCTTGAGGTTTTATGACAACGGAGGGGAACTTTTCGGAGCACATTCCTTCTCTATCTAGACTACAGTGTACTATATATGTGTTTCTTTCTATTTTTATGGGCTCTGAAACAAGGAAATTCTGGAATATTTCAAGTCGCAACTCCAATGAGATATACATGCCATTGAGGAGTGCATCTATTAGTTACAAATCTGTAAATCGAATTATCTCCAAAATGGTTATTTTTACGAATAAAAGTCATGATATCTTTTTTGTTAGAAATTTCATAAGCTACAAATTTGATAATCAATATTTTTTCTGTAAAAGTGGCCGTTAACGAGATATTCACGAAATACCGTTTTTGGTGACCTTTGCCCCCCTTAAAATTTTTAGCAGCACTCGGATCGATGAGGACTTTTGACATTTTGTTTAGAACCACAATAGCAAGGCTCATACCAAAATCCAGCTTTCCGGGAATTTTTCCGAAGTTTTGCTTTTATTTTGTCTAATTTCCCTGCACTATTTGCATATTAGTAACAAGAGATCAATAAAAAAACCAATTAGGGTAGGCTGTGATATGTGTTATACGTTTGGCAATACTGAAGTGTATTGTCAGTCTATGTCAAATTCGAGATTTGCAGGTTAAGTTTTACGTCAGTGTGTGTCAAACAACAAACAAAACTTAACCTACTAATCTCGAATTTGACATAGACTGACAATACACTTTAGTATTGCCAAACGTATAACACATATCAAAGCCTACCCTAATTGGTTTTTTTATTGATCTCTTGTTATTATACACTTACATCTGAATCATATGACATATTTTATATACCATATATTCTGTATTCTGTATAGAATTAAAACTTTGAGTTCGAAAATCGTGCTTTTTTAAATTTATGAAAAAAAGAACTTTCAATTTAAATTTCGTAATTACAAGTGATTTTCCGAAATCTCACGATTTCTCACGAATTATCATGGCCGAGCTGACGAATTCCACTTTAGTTCATCTGGCATCCCTGTAGACCATTATACTCAAAAACTTTGCATAACCCGCTACTTCTATCTCTTCATCATCAATTTCTATTTTATTTGGTATCTCTTTTGTAGTCGGTTTGTTCTAAAAACTACAGTTTTAGTTTTTTCTTTATTCTTAATTAACTCATTGATTTCAAACCACGTTTTGGCTCTTAAAAATAAGTTGTTGGTTTCATCGATGAGTTCTTGAGTATTTTCATAACCCAAAACAAAGTTTGTATCAGCTGCAAAATTTGTTATTGCACTAAGTGCATCAATAATCACCAAATCCAGGTCGTTCAAAAATAGAATAAAGAGAATTGGTCCAGCAATGCTCCCTTGTGGAACTCTTACAGTATTGTTCTGAACAGTAGACTTTACATTTTTTCCATCCTTTCTTAATGCTACTCTTTGTCGGCGATCCGAGAGGTAGGACTCAAACCATATAATAGCATTCCCTCTAACTCCATACTTGCTTAATTTTGTAACCAGATAATTTATATCTAAACAGTCATATGCTTTCGACAGATCTATAAATAGTCCCATTGCTAATTTATTGTCTTCAATAAAATTTAAAATGGTTTGAGTAAATTGAAAGACTGCCGTTTGTGTAGATCCACCTCGCAGATAGCCATGCTGAGTATCATTGAAAATTTTCGAATCATTTACAAACTGAATTAGTCTTGTGCACATAGCTATTTCAAATATTTTTGAAAAACTGGGTCATAAGCTTATAGGCCTATAATTTTGCATGAGTTCTGGGTCAGCTCCTTTAAAAAGTGGTTTTATGACCGCCACCTTTAATTGCTGTGGAAAAATACCAAATTTGAGTGAATTATTAATAATGTACGAGAGCACCACTTTTATCTCATTTGCGCAAGTTTTTATAATCGTTGGTGGCATTTCATCCTTCCCATGACTGTGTTTATTTTTTTAAGTTTTTAGTAATGACATAGATTTATTGTTTTCCTCTATTTGACAAGAGAAGGTTGATCTTTAATGGTTGTCAATGAATTGGGAATGGAATCTATTAAATACTTATTATACTCTCTTGCAATAGGTATCATGTTTCACCCTTAATCTGACAATTTGTTTTATTGGCAAATTTTCCAGTAATCTTCTTTCAAATTGACCACATCGTTTTTGCTTTGTTATCTGAATTATGCACTTTATCTTCATAAGTTTTTGATCGTGAACATGCCAAAATTTTGTCATATTCTTTCTTTATTTCATTGTACAATGCCTTATATGTCGTATTATTTCTACTTAATACAAGTAGCACATCTAACCTACTCTTACATTCTTGTGCTTGTTCTGTGTTATAAAATGACCTTCCTACTTTATTTTTACAACATTTAAATGGAAAACATTCATTAAACAAAGCAAGAAATTGGCTCAAAAACACCTGCCATTGTCTGTTTACATTTTATTTTTCGACCTCATATACCTGACTCCAGTTTTGTTGCTTTAACTGGCACACAAAATCTCCTTTAGAATTTTCACTGAAATATCTGCGATATTCTTTTAAATTAGCTGTTCTCAATTTTAAAAGTGTTTTTGTGTAAAAGTTACAGTTAGGGTGCATCGTTACATGTTTACACTTTGCCTTTGTTTACATAGTGCCTTAAACTATTAATCAAGAGAACACACTCCACAAAAATAATTGACTTGCTAAGTAAAATGGAAACTTCTAATTTAATACCGAAAACACATGCTAAATGTGATATATGTCCGGTTTTTATAGCTGTATCTGGATTTAATGAAGAACATGTGATTTTTGTCAAGGAACCGAATTCTGAATATATCGTTGACATCATTCCTTCATCAGGGCGCTCTATTGACATTGCAAGTAACATCATACGCTTCTTGTCCACAAAAGGATGTATTACGGATGGATTAGTTGTAGTAGGATGCAGTGGAATCAACGTAAATACTGGATGTGAGACTGGTATTATTCGTCAGATAGAAGTGCACTACAAGGGGCTCCTTCATTGGCTTGTGTGTCTTCTCCACATGACTAAACTGTCTCTTAGGCATCTGTTATTTAACCTTGGTGGCGCAACACATGGCCCCAATTGTTTCTCTTAAATATTGTGTCTTGCCGTTAACGAAGTACCATAAAATTGAGGGAAATATCATGCCCAAAATTGATACAACTAAGCTGACTAACAATCGGAAATATTTGTATAGAATCACTATTGCTGCTACTTCCAGTGAATGCAGCCAGGAATTGGCAAATCTCCAGCCTGGGACCAAGGCCCATTCAAGGTGGTTAACACCAGCTCGTCGAGTTCTTCGTCTATACATTGATTCCAGTGATCAATCTGACACTCTTCTGACTTTGGTTGCATATATATAACGGGTGTTCATAAACAGTCGTCATCCCAGTTGCTTTGAAAAACAAAATGTTATGTCTGTGATTAATTCGTGCAACACAATGAAACATCATTGAGTACTGTCATAGCGCATTTTTTCTCAATTTTAATAGACATACGTTTCTGAAGTCAAAACCTACTGGGATGACGACTGTTTATGAACACCCGTTAGTTAAAGTATATGTACTTATCTGGTTTGAGTTTAAGACAAAGTCAGGATACTGGGAAGGTTTGCGACATTTGTGGATATCTTCTTCCAGGTATTAAAAAACATATCAATCCTGTTATGCAAAGGAACACTTTTTTGCACACCTTGAAAATGTGTTGTTTACTATGATTACTGATCAGAATGCTGATGTGCGATAAGTTGGTCTTCGTGTACTTATACTGAAATGCAAAGAACAACACAAGCCAAGTCTACTAGTTCGACGTTTTAAGGTTCCTAAATTGAATTTTGACGTCCAGCAATGTTTCGACATGATAAGCTATGGAAGCTAACAAAACGTTTAACCACCTGTAACCAAGTCCCTTAGAAGGATAAAATTCAAAGGTACCTATATCAATGAAAGAAAAGGGACAACTCTCTCATAATACCTCTTCCATTCCCAACCAGTAGAACGGTGTGTCAGATTGGTAACCGAAGCATCTGCGGCTGTTGGTTCAAGTCAAAGGGATGTTTACATTCAATCCAGACTAAATTTGAGAGCAATAATGTAATTTAGCAACAAGGCTAAATATAATTTTCAGTAGTTTGATTTGTAGTGTTTTGTTTGAGTTATTTCTAATATGGTCGTAGTACGTACTTGAAGTGCTAGCTAGGTACCTATAGAAAAATATTTATTTCTTATAGTACCCATGTAAATATATGTTAAAATATATAAATAAACCAAAACATGAATAAGATGAAATATTTTAGCACACAGTGCTACTACAGTTTGAAGAACTAATATTAGTGCCATGGAAAGAAAGAAAATTTTTTGAAAAGCAATTCAGTTTTTAAATTAACAAAAATATCATTACTGCAGAATTCTTAATTAAAAAACTGAAATTTTCCTTTTTTATTATGTTTTCATTGAGCATCTGGGTATAATGTTAATAAATAATTGATTTTGGATGGGGCGAGATGTGTCCCTAGTTTTATACTTTTGCTCCAAAATATTCCATTCTATCTCCAGATTTGATTAAAAATTTTTAAATTAAACATAACAATAAATGCCTTGGTGAATACATAGAAAAGAGTAGGCAATAATTGTTCTTTTTAGCATTACTTGCAAAATTCGATTTACGAGAGATTTGTATAATTGTTATTTAGGTTGACTAAATTTTACAAGTTGTTGAAAAGTGCTAATAACCATCAAATACATATAAAAATTATATCCATCAAACTTTAAGCTTTAACGTTCAGTGCACCCCTTTGGAATAATTCCTGCCAGCGCCCTTGTGCTACATTTACCTTTTAAAATACGTTTTACTAACACCTTATAATGAAATACGCTTTGACAACTTTATCTTTTTGTATTTTTCTTACTACTGTTTCAGGGAGACGGAACCGGAGAAATAACAGTTGGCAGCGATTTGGTAAGCACACTTCCGCGGGAAGATTATGTTTACCTATCAAATTGTCCTTTAACAGGTGATTGGGCCACCTGGTCCACCAGGCCCTTCCGGAGTACCAGGTCTTCAAGGTCCTCCTGGTATCAAAGGTGATAAAGGAGTGGATGGTATCAAAGGAGAACCAGTAAGTCAAAAACTGAACGACATGTGTGGCTTTATGTATGAATCGTTATTTTGCAGGGCGAAAAAGGATCTAAAGGTGATCCAGGTCCAATGGGCCTTCCAGTAAGTACTGAACAAGGTGGAATTAATATGGAGTATTCATTTGACTGAATTTATGAAATATTCAAAATTCTCGTATTATAATACAACTTTATTATAATATTACATAATTGACTATCATTTTTGTCAAAAAAGTGTTTTTCTAAGTATAGTCTTTGAAAACACCGCAAAAGTTTTACAAAAAAAATTTCCAAGTTCAAACGTAATAGGAATATTTTATAATTATTTATAATTTTTATTAAAATAGTTTATTTTCAATTGGTTTATGAAAAAAAATCAAATTAGATTTTTACAAGCGAGAAAAGAAAGTCGTGTAGTGACTACCTCATTTCTTTAATGGCAAGAAGGGCTGTTTAAGCTGAATTATATAGAGTCTAGAAGGAAACCGCTAGTGACATTGATATAGCGGCATTCATGAAAATAATATGAAATGCTGCAAAATGTTTGAAATTGTAAAGAAATTAATTACAAGTAAATAAAACTAAATTATGAAATACTAAAAAAATATTTCAAAATACTCGATGAATTTTACAAGAATATTTAAATTATTGTAAATTGGAAATGCTAAAACGTTATCATAAAATGTTCTCATATTTTAAAAAATATTTTATTTTTATAACTTACGAAATGCTACAGAAGTATCACAAAATATTTAGAAATTATTATAAATTATAAAATTAATAATACTGGGAATCTATCAAAATTGTGATACGCTAAAATTTATTGAATTCCTGATGAAATACAAGTAGACTATGGAAATTATAAAGATATGCTACAAAATACCATAAAATTATAACGAAATGCCATAAAATTGTTAAAATACTTTGAAGTTATTCAAATTATCATGAATTAAGGACTAGAAAATTATAAAAATAATGGAATGCTAGGAAGTTATTGAAATTATTAGAAAATACCATAACGTTATTATGAAAAACTAACAATGCTATAGAATGATTATAAAATTCAAAGGAATTATTAATAAAATACTACAAAATTATAGAAATTACGATGAAATGTTAGTAAATCATTATAAAATTATATAAAATTTACAAATCAGATTTATTTGGAAATCTCTCTTCTTTAATTCCCAGTAGGGAATGTAGTGGCCACTGCGGCCATTTTCATGTGCAGTGGTTCTCGTGAAATACTTACTGAAATTATCATGAAATATTAAAAAAATTACTGAAATGCTAAGGTATTATAAAAACACTTTAAAATTGCTCAAATGATCATGAAGTGCCAGGGAATTATTAAAATGATGAAATTCCATAAAATTATATAATGAAATACTATTGTACGATTATAAAATTATTA
The DNA here is from genome assembly GCA_940337035.1 of Agriotes lineatus. Lineage (NCBI taxonomy): Eukaryota > Metazoa > Arthropoda > Insecta > Coleoptera > Elateridae > Agriotes > Agriotes lineatus. The sequence goes on along the minus strand of OW679194.1, from coordinate 17,222,041 downwards.
AAATAGCCATGAAATGCAATAATTATTAAAGTCAAGAAATTGTGAGAAAATGCCATGATTATAAAACACATTGAAATTATTGAAGTGATCAGGAAATGCAAGAGAATCATTGAGATAATAAAATCCCATAAAATTATTGTAAAACGGAATGATTAGGAAATACTTTGAAATTGCAAGGGTATACTTGAAACAAAATGCTAGAAAATGATTAAAATTATATATATGTATATATACAGGGTGTAGAAATGCTTTACGCACCATAGGGATTTCAATGGTAATTTTTTCATATGAAAATATTTGCTTCCCTAATTATTTTAGAGCAAACTTGTATGGAAGTTTTTTGTAGAGAAAAAAATGTTGTATCCATTTATGCCAGCATTTGTCATTTTACATTTCGGACAACCGAAAATTTAAAGAAATAAAATTATCATTTTTAGACAAATCAGTGGTACCTTGAAATTATTGAAGCATCTCACAGCATCAACAAATTAGTTTGCTATTTATTTGTTTGCATCTGTCAAATGTAGCGGCAACCATGGCACTTATTGCACCTGATCTGCCTTCAGCATACCACCACTTCGCAATTTGCACTGATTTGTGAAAAAATTATAATTCTAGTTTCTTTCATTATTAGGTTTTCTGACGTAAAATGACAAAAATGATGGCATAAGTAGATGCAGAATTGTTTGCTCTACAAAAAACCTATGTACAAGTTTGCTCTAAAATAATTAGGGAAGCAATATTGTCATATGAAAAAATTACTATTGAAAACCCTATGGTTTGTAAAGCATTTCTACACCCTGTATAGTAATTATGAAATACTGATTGATTGACATGAAATACTACTAAATTATTGAAATGCTAAGGCATTATAAATTACTTTGGAAATAATCATGAAACCCAAAAGAATGATTAAGGCTAAAATTACAATAAAATACCATGAAATTATTAAAATTATGATGAAATGTTAAGATATCACGGTAAAATGTATAAATCACTACAAAATGATTATGAAAGCAATACTTATCGAAATAATTATGAAGTATTACAATGTTATTACATTTCTAGAAAATTATAATAATACTTGTAACTATTGAAAGAATCATTAAATGCAAGGCAATTATTAAAATTATGAAATTCCATAGAATTATAAAAAGCTATAGAATGACTGAGATGCGTAGAAATGATCATAATATACAAGGTAATTATTGAGATGATGGAATGCTAGAAAATTATGTTGTTAATTACGAAGTGCTATGAGATAACTAATGAAGTGTTGCACAGAATACAAGACAGAGGAAGCATAATAGAGGCCATAAAAAGAGAAGGGGGAAAAGAATAGAACACCTTTTAAGACATCATTAATTTGTAACAATCTTAATTGAAGGAAAACTACAACGCAAGCGACCAAGAGGTAGGTAGGCCTCAACTACAATACATTAGCCAAATTATAAAACTTAGTTTAATGATATTTGGCTGTATTTAAAACAGGGAAGGTACTTTACCCGAATAAAAACAATTATCTACTACCAAGGCCTTGATCTGAAAAAATCTAAAATAGGTATGTACCTACCTACAATTTGGTTCAACTCAAGCAGGTCTTAATCCCAAATATGAAATTGGAATTCAAAAATGTTTGGTTAAGTATACCTCTTGGCCACACAAGCCTTGGACACACTGTATTATGTATAATTTTGTTTGCAAAAAAGTAATTAATAGTAGGTACTCATAATTTTATTAAAAAATTAATTATTTTTGTTTTGTACAGGTAGTCACGTAAGAAGACACAAATGGCGCAGGCTGAAGTAGTTTTCGATCAAACTAGCTCTATAAATATGGCTGTGTGAAAGTTATTACATTTCTAGAAAATTATAATAATACTTCTAATTATTGAAAGAATCATTAAATGCAAGGCAATTATTAAAATTATGAAATTCCATAAAATTATAAAAAGCTCTAGAATGACTGAGATGCATTGAAATTATTGAAATGATCATAATATACGAGGTAATTATTGAGATGATGAAATGCTAGGAAATTATGTAAATATACTACAAAATTACTAAAACTACGATGATATGTTATGAAATAGTTTTAAAATGCCAGAAAATTTATAAAACAATACAGAATTATTATGAAATATTTATTGAAAATCATGAAATACTAGAGAATTAATAAAATTCTAAGAAATTATTGAAATAGTGGTTATCGAAATTATGTTGAAATATTATAGTTTAAAAAAATTTTAATTAATTAGTTAAGTTAGCTGTAAGTTATTCTTCCTAACATAGAATTTCGGCTTAGACCGTGTCATATTTGTAACTGAACACCCAGCATTTTCTGGCTTAATGTGCCTTGCACCTTGTGAAGTCGAGCAAAAACCCGCGCGATGGTCCATGCTCTTTGGTGGCTCGTGTTTGTTTGAGTATCTTGAGAACGAGGATACTTAGGCAGATTTGGCCATTTTGCTGTTTGTGCATCCATATTCACTAACAAAGAACATGACCATCACGCAGGTTTTTGCTCGACTTCACCAGGTGCAAGGCACATTAAGCCAGAAAATGCTGGGTGTTCATATACAAATACGACGTGGTCTAAGCCGAAATTCTATGTTAAGAAGAATAATTCGAGTAACCACGAAAGCCTCAAACAGTATACAGCTGTAAGTTGTTGAGTGTGTGGTATGTTTGCATGTGGGGGAGCGTAATGTAAGTCTCTTGCGGCGCATTACTTCCATTGCACTTCCCGCGGGGTATGAATGGTCCTTGACGCCGAAAGGTATAAAAGAGGCTTTAGATTATGAATGAATTAATTCGGAAGTGCTATGAGATTCTTAAAATTAATGCGATATACTGGGAAATTATTGTGAAGTTGGTGAAACTGTACTATGAAATTAAAATATAATTAAACTGACATTTTTAGAATTTTGAGGTGAAATTACAGCACAGTTTGCAAATGACCTTCTTTTGAAGTCTTTATTTAAATGTTGACACCAAATTTTCTTTAATTCGGCCCGATTTTTAAAAATTTGTTGAGTGTGTTTTCTACTACACTTGTACTTGTGAACTTTGCTGGGATAATCCTCTTTCACTAACCTAAATTACATTTACAAGAGCTTCTACACTCAACATTTATTGTTTATAACCCCGTCTAGCCATAACCCTTAGTAGTTACCTTGAATCTCTAAACGCTGGAACTTTTAATAAGACAGGTCATAAATAACCAGCAAAGGGCACTGTCTTTTTTCTGTTCTAAATACGGCAAAATATCATTAAGAAAAGTTGTTCAGAATGTAAAATTATGGCCCCATGCCTGGTTCCAGAAATATTGGCTTACCTTTATGAAACCATATTAGAATTACGATCAAGTATCGTGTGGCGTTGTTAGTCCCTTTATAGGGCGCCTCCCCAGGTTGCGGATAGAAGAACGCTCACCAGATATGATGAGTACCAGGGAAATAAAATACGTGGGGCCGACCAAAACTAGCAAAGGACACGACTATATTCCATGTTAAATACGGAGTCTTTTTCATGTTAAAGGTGGCCTGAAAAACTCTGGTGGAGGGCAGCAGTAGCCATCAGTACTAGGGCAAGGCACGGAGGGAAATATTCAAAACGACTTGTTCTAGAGTATCATATTTTTGGGTAATCGGATATGATACTGTGATACAGGACAGGACAGCAAAACTACACTAGAAGAGAATTTAAGAGAAGCGAAAAGGGAACCAATATGACCTTGGATAACAAAGGAAATAATAAAAGATGTAGATTGACATAGGTGACTATAAAATAATAGAAATGATATCAGTAAAGAACAATATAGAATCTTAAACAACAAAATTACAGCAGAATGTAGAAAACAAAAGAATAATGGATCCAAGAGGAAAATGCTGATGTAGCTTATGGATTAATAAAAGAGATTAAAGTAACTCCTAAAAGCAGTACAGTAATAAAATACACACAGTGTAACCTATTAATGAAGATAGAAGAGACAGAAAATAGATGAAAACAATATTTAGAAGAGCTGTATGACAAAAATGATATAAACCCAATCCTAATAAAATCTTCAAATGAAGTTGAAGAAAATGCAAAAGCACTGGACATTATCAGAGCAGAATTAAAAAGAGCATTGAAACAAATTAGTAACAAGAAAATGGAAGAAGTAGCCCAAATAGAAATAGAACAAATAAAATATGCAAGTGAAGAGATCAAGTCAAGACTATTTAAACTTATTAGAGAAATATATCAAACAGGGAAGACAGCAAAAGACTTTCAACAAAGCATAATACTAATCACAATTCCCTGCAACTAGTCTACTTTAACATGCCTTTAAAATCCTGCTCAAAATAATAGTACAAAATAGATTAAGAACTAACGTAGAAGTATCATTAAGTGATGACCAGTTTGAGTTTATAAAAAATCAGGGCGTAAGAGAAGTCATCCTTGCTCTGAAGCAAATTACTGAAATAAGAATGGATTAAACACTTGCATGGCTTTTGTGGACGTAGAAAGAGCATTTGACAGGGTTGACTGGAAGAAACTATTAAAATAACGAGAAACTACTAGAAATAACGAAAAACATAGGACTAAATTGGCGAGATAGAAGAATTATTAAAGAATTATTTGAAGACCAAATCGCAAAAAATTGGGAAAGATAGAACAGTGGAAGTAAAAATTAAAGAGGTGTGAAATAGGGATGTCCACTGTATCCACTCTTATTTTATATGGGTGTATATGAAAGAAGCAATCTGTAAAGGAAAAAATAAAAACAAAAGGAAACATAAATGGACAATCTATTCCATGAACAAGGTTTGCAGAGAAAAACCACAGTAAATGAGTCTCAAACGAAATTACAAGAGATACTAGAAATAATGGAAGTAAAAATCCAACAAGAAATACAATTATACAACTAAAAGAAACAGCAGTAATACAAGTACAGTGCTTTAAATATCTGGGAAGCGAGATATCGGAGAATGTAAGAAGTGGAGAAGATATCAAAAGCAGGATAAGTATGACAAAACAATCACTATTAAATAATAAACACTATTCACTTCCAAAATCACCCTAGACATTAGAAGAAAAAATTTAAAATGTAATGGATGTATATCTGTGAAACTTGGACACTGACCAAAACAACATGGAGAGGCTGGAGGCATTTGAAATGGGTGCTGGCAAAGGTTATTGAAAATAAAATGGACAGATATGATAACTAATGAAGTGTTACACAGAATACAAAACAGGAGAAGCATAATGGAGGCCATAAAAAAAGAAGGGGGAAATGAATAACACCTTTTAAGACAATATTAATTGAAGGAAAACTACAACAACCATTTGAAATGCATAATTTATGTAAAGTGTATTAATTTCTCATTTCTCTGACAAAATTGAAATATGAAAATTTAATTTTAAAAAGTGAAACAAAATGCTTATACGCAGCACTTGAACCACAAGCAGTTATGGCTGCTTATTTCATAATACTTCAGTTTGGGATAGATTAGTCCTAGGAAGTTCTTGTTTGTCGTAGCTTCATCTGTAGTTTTTGCCCATTCCTTTCTGTTTTTACATTGCTCTTTCCACTTTTTATTCGAATCTTTAAATAATGTTTTATATCATTAAGTCATTTTGTCCTAGGTCTATCTCCTTACTTCTGTTGATGTTACGTACTCTTATCACTCTCTTTTGTCTGCCCTCATTACACGTTCTAACACTTTTATCCTTTGTGATTTAATGTACACAATAATATCTTCTGCATTTGCTCTATTAATTCAAAATTCATTCTTGGTCTGAGTTGATTTTCTTGTGTTCGTATTTGCGCTTTTGCTTTATTGCTTCAATAATTACTGTTTAAATAATTATTATTTGTATAACATGTTTTATATCCTGCTTGTAATTTTTGTTTTGTCTTTTTGCTTCTTTAATAGTATTTATTATATGCTGATGTGCTTAAATATTAAACTTCTCGACTGTTCTAAAATTATAATCTTTTATTTTCAGACTTTCTTGTTTTTGTATTGCTGTTATACTTTAAATATTTTGTTTTTCTTCATTGATTTTTAATCCCATTTTTTTGTTTCTTTTAATCTTCTACTTATAATTGTGACTTCATCTGCATAAACAATAATTTGTATATTTTTAACATTTATAGTGCCTTTCAATTCTGATTTCCTAATTGCATTTTCTAGGACTATGTTAAATAGTGTGAATGCTATTGCCATGTCTGACTCCCTCTTGTACTTTGACGCTATCTGTTGTGTCTTTTGGAATTTTTACTGCTGGTGTGTCTTTCAGAGTAATTTCAACAAGATCTTTTGTGGGATCCCCATATTTGTCAATTGTTTTATTATATCAACTCTTATCATTTTGTCAAAAGCCTGTTTAAAATCTAGAAATAGGATGTGGAGTGATATATGCATTTGCTCTTTTTAATATTCGTTGCAGTATACGTATGGCATCTGTAGTTGATCTTCCCTGTTGAAAATCTCCAATCATAGCCTCAGTATATTTTTGCAATTTGTGTTTAATTATTTCTGTAAGCAATGATTAGTAACATTATTTCTTGGTAGTTTGAACACTTCTATAAGTATCTCCTTTTTTATAAATTGTGAGTGTTACACCTTTTCTCCATTCCTCTGGCATCTTTTCTTCCCTCCAGATCATACAGATTAGTTCATGTAATTTTTTGGGAGGTAACTCCTCTTCATATTTAATATATACTGTTATTATATCGTCCTATCCTGGTTTCTTAGTTCCTGTATTATCACTTGATTTGTTTGATTTTTTCTAGATTGCAATATTGTTCTTATATTCCATGTTGCAATTCTTATTTTTGTTTTTTCTTGCTATTATAGTTTGCTTTATATTTTTTTATTATTGTTAATAAAATGTCTCTAGTTTGCCTGTTAATTAGCAGGCACTTGCTAATTTAGTTGTTTTACCCATTTTAAACACTGACGGCGGGTCTTATAAAAGCCACTAATCTGACGTTAACTTTAATTCGCTGTTAAAATAAACAAAAGCGCATCAAAACGCTAGTGCTTATGATATTTTATTCATTAGTAAACAAATTTTGATGCGCTTTTGTTTACTTTAACAGCGAATTAAAGTTAACCTCAGATTAGTGATCTTTATAAGACTGGCTGTGAATATTTTTAAATTATTGCATTAAATGAGGAACGGCACGATATCAGCAAATGACTTTCTATGGGCATTATAAACAATATTGTTGTACAAGTCAAATTAAATAAATAAAGTATTTAATAGTAGATAATTTCACTCAACTCATCTGATTTTGCTAATTCTCTAATTGCTCAACTCAACTGATTTTGCTAATTTTCTATTCTCTGTTTATTTATATAATTTGTATGTGAGACCGTTATTAGAATATGGAGCTATCAGGGGCGGATGGGCATAGGTAAATCAGATCGGGAAAATGAGCAGACGGCCCAAATTATGATTAATGTAGCTTATTTTTTTACAAAAAAAGGTGGGGGGAAAGTCCTTTAGGCATGCAACTCCTTAAATTAAAGTGTTTTTAGTTTTAGATATGTTATGATACGTATTTTGTATCTTGTATCTTTCTATCTATAGGCTAAAGGACTTTCCCCCAACTTACAAACAAATTATAATTACCTAACGTATACAATGTTAATATGTATGTAGGTATTTATAATTAAACTGAAAAAACTACACAAAACTTTTAACAGCTCGCATAACATAATATGGCGAGGTTCGATGTCCAAAATGCCTCACTAATCTGCCTTTTCTGTTATCTGCCTAGGTCACTCTGTAGGTTTGGATTTAGTTTAGTAGGGTTAAGATTTATAGAAAAAAAAAGACAAATACTTACACATTTCATTTTACTTGGATTCGAATTTGAAAAAAAATTTATAATAAAAAAAAACAATGTCAATATCAGTAGGTACATTAATGCGTCTCCTTCATTAGTTTGGTTGTTTGACCCAAACGATTGATAATTTCCTCGTTGTTGATATCGTGCAGAATATCATTCTCAATATTCATCAACATGAGTGACTAGTCTATTACGACAAGGTATTTCTTAATTTATTTTTGATAAATTTTAAAGTTGAAAATGGCTGCCCACAAGCACCTGTGAAATGGGCAAGGAAAGAATATACTGATAGGCGAGCATCAGCGTGGAATAGGCTCCTTTAAAGAGATTATATTTCAAGACGGCACTATAACAACAAATAACGCAGTTTTGGCATTTTTTAAATTCAGCACATGCTTTCGACTTTTTTGAGCCTTCTTCGTCTACCTCTGCATTTTATTGTGCTTGAGAAGAGTCGTCTGAATCTATATGTCTTCAAGTTCAAATCCAGCATAATTTGTTTTATATGAATCTTGAATTGTTAATGTGATAGCCTTCCAGTTGCCTGCAAATCTTGTCAGCTCTTCTTTTAATTTTGAAGGAGTTGCAGAAGCATAAAATTTAATAAATTTTTCTGACAATACTATCAAAGAGTTCTCTGGTAGCTCACCTTTGGCGATTTCTACAAAATTATTTGGGTTCAGAACGCTCAAATCCTTACATAATTTAGCGTTGCTTACAAATCTTTTGCTGATAGATTCTATTGCAGTATCCATAATGACGTTGAAGAAGAGAACATCTGTCAGGTCAACATACAATGCTTTATGGGGTTCATTAAAATTACCAAGAATTTTACTTAGCGCTACTTCTTTTAACCACCATCGAGTTTCTTCTATCAATTGGAGCTTCTTCGCGCTAGGATTGTTGCTAATGTCCAACCAGTAGCCCATTCATTGATACGATTCTTTGAAAAATACGGCTATACAGTTCAGTAATGAAAAAAACAATGCTGTTTTGATGTGGGATTTAAAAATGTCTGACAGCACAAGATTCAGAATAGGTGCATAGCACCAAATATGGACGTGATTTGTATTTTCCTGGATCATAAAAGCAGAAAATCCTAAATTACTCCCTTGCATATTGGCGGCGCCGGCAGTAGAATCAGCAATACAATTTTTCTCATCCAGTTTATTTTTTTCTAATACTTCATGAACCATGATATGAAATCCTCTTCCTGTGCTATCATGGCAGGGAATTACTGCAAGAAGGCGTTCGTGGATTGTTCCCTTGTAAACATATCTGAAATAAATAAAAATAATAAGTAAAAATCATCATTTATTTAAAACGTAACATTACACACCTTATTACTACTGAACATTGGTCTGTTACTGAAATATCTTGAGTGCTGTCTATCTCTATGGAAAACATTGCGGCATCCTGTATCTCTGAAGGAATCTTCGTTTGCATTATTTCTGTATTTATAGTAATGATCAAATTCACATTCGTTTTTGACAAGAAAGTGTGGAAATTTCAACATCCAAAACATGCCGGTTGTTAGCAACTTTTTTGTTTCTTATATTGGCAACGTTTCCAAAAAGCAATTTTTCAATTGTTTGATTTTTGGTCTACATAAAAAAAGTTTCACAGTTTCTTCCATGACTAATGGCACTTTCGTGCTCTTCTATCTGCTGATAAAGATGTTTCCAATCAGACATATCTCTTACAAAACCAGAATGTTGATCTTTATCATACGCCAGACAAACTGTACAAAAAAGGGCCTTTCTCTCTTCACTATAGCTCAACCATAGCCTCTTTGACTTATTCTTATGTACAAAAGCTTTTTGAAGATTAAAAGGTGTATTTTTGTGCAGCAGGCATTTTTGGATGGTATTCGAAAAATAGCCTTAATTTATTGGGATCCGGAATATGAAAGAAATCCGAAGGCTCCGGCTCTTGTTGTTCCAGAACTGACTCCACCTTGACTACCTCTTCTTCTTCTTCTACATCATCGTCATTCTTTCCTTCCATTTCCACGTCGTCGTCCTCATCCTCGTCTGAGTCCTCCAATTGCATTGTTGAAGGCTCCATTTGAAATTGAGGCTCTTTGACTTTTAATAGATTTTGTTGGGATACTTGTTCCTGATTTTGTTTTTTCTTGATTTCATCATTATCACTTTCCGCTCTTGAAGTTGATGGTGATGGTTCTGATTGAGCAGAAAAGCGACCGAACATTTTATCCAGGGACTGGCATTTTGTTGCTACTTCGTCTCTTCTTTCCTTTTCTCTTTCGAGTTTTTTTTCTTGTCTTTTTTGTTTTGATGACATAATTTTATTACTTCTGAAGTTCTCACAATGTAGTTTTTAGCTAAGGTTATTTAAAACTTTAGCCCGTAGCCTGGATATAGACGTTAATTATTAACTTGATAAGCTAGCAACGTTTGGACATTTTTAAACACAAACACTGCAGCACTGCACTGACTAAACACTGAAGCTGAACTGAAAAGAAAATTAAAAATTGAGGACAGGGCGATTGAGGATATTGGCTATTTAAATTCAAACAAAATAGTAGATTATGCCATGAGGGAGAGAAATGTGTTATTTTGCTGAGGTACAATTTCTGACTCGAGGGCGACGCCCGAGAGTCAGAAATTGCACTGAAGCAAAATAACATTCTCTCCGAGTTGCATATGCTATTTTTTTCAGTTTACAGGAAGATTTAAAACGAAAACCCGTTTTTTTTAAACGTCATTTATTGACATTTTAGTTACAATTATTTTAAAATTAGTAGCCTATTGTAAATTTTAAAGTTGGTGACACTGTAAGTCATTATGACAAGAGCTCACAATTATGTCAAATTCGAGGTTAGTTTGTGTCAAAACTGACGCAAAACCTAACCTGATAACCTCGAATTTGACATAATTGTTCTGTCAGTCATAATGAAAACTCCCTAGGGAAATTTTTGTCTTATTTAGTCTCTAGGGAGTAAATGTTTTACTTCTGTCACAATTTTGATGCTATAGAAACCGACTTCTACTCCCGGTCGTGGAAAAAATTTGTTTATAGTCATAATTTATAGCTCATAAAAATCCGCTTAGACAGCCCTTATCTCACCGATGTTGCGTCACTTCACTGGTTTGCTAGGTGCACCTGCAATGCAATTAATAGACCGGACCAGCTGCATATTTTCTTTTGGTGTATTAAAAATTAGTGGCAGCGGCGGCTCGCGCTAAATTAAAACAGGTGTTCTCAGTTCTGCAAATTTTAACTTATAATATCCGGGGTATACAGTTTTTGTGTTTTTTAATACCTATTTTTTCTTCGAGAGTGGGACGGGGGACGTCCCACGCTACGGCCCACCGGGAAATTTCCCGATATCCGGGTGGGTCCATCCACCCCTGGAAGCTATTATTTGATCTGCATACTAAAATGTGTACCAAAATGAAATTGGAAGGTGTAAAAAGAATTGCAAGATTTCTGTATATGTACTTACTGCAAAAAGCATAATATTCCACATATGAGATGCTGCACATATATTGTTAAATATGCTACTAGCTGTACCTACCTTTCTATGACTATAGACGTAAATGCACCTTTGTCATTTCTATAACGTTCGGCCTTGAACAGAATGCTGCGAATTGTAAACTGCTGCCAAAGCATAGATGTCTTCAATGACGATCAAAAGTTTTTTAAAGCTCAGGTTGTGTCATCACTGAGTTGTTAACTGATGTTAAGTTAATGTTGTATATATGTATTTGTTTCTTCTTCTTTAATCCTGTGGGCTTTTTACCCTTACGGGTTGAGTTGTGCTATTCCTTTGATGACCTTTTTCAAATTTCTCCATCCTTTCCTGTCTTGCATCAATGGTCCCTTCTTTTCCCATTTTATACCTTTCATTTCTACTAGACCTATTACCTTTTCTATTCATGTTTGTCGTGATCTTTCTTTCTTCTCTTCTTCAGTGTCTTGCCTCATATATTCTTCGTATCGTTCTTTCTTCTAACATCCTTTTTATATATCCAAGTCATCTCATTTATCTTTTTTCTATAATCGTCTCCATATGCTTTAGCCCTAATTTCTCCCTGTATGCAGTTGTGTTCACATACCGAGAATTTCTGATAACTAAATGGGAGAAATTGAGATACCTTATTACTATGTCCATTTCAGTGGCGTACATCAGGGTTTCTCAACCAGGGGGTCACGAAGGATGTATCAAGGGGTCGCAAAAAGAGTCGCGAATGTTCTAATAACAATTTATTTACTACATAAATGAACACTTTCTTTAAATACATAAAATACATGACACAGAAACTATAACAAATATTAAACAACTAAGAGAAAAACTAAACACAAGTAAGTAGTTCTAATTGTATGGACATTTTAGGAATGAATGGTAAAGTTATTATAGTTGCTATTTCCTTTATTTGTTTTATATTAAATTTATTTCCTAAATTAGGTTGTAAATTAAATGATCGATTTAAATTTTTGGTTTTTTTATGCTGTCTTTATTTTCTTCCCAAAGTTAATCCAGCTTTTTTGTCATTCTTCTTTTATGATTTTTTACTTCCTTTTACGATAAAGGAAGTATTGGATTCACCCCAAAAATTCGAAATTGAGTTTTCAACAGATCTTCACGTTTTAGAGTCCCCTGAACCCAAAAAACATATTTTTTTTCATTGGTCTGTCTGTCTGTCTGTCTATCTGTGTGTGTGTGTGTCTGTCTGTCTGTGAACAGAATATCTCAAAAACGAAAAGAGGTATGGCGTTGAAACTTCATATATACGTTTTGTGTACTATGTAGACGAGACAGCAAGCTTTTGAAGAAAATCGCATAACCGGAAGTAGGTGTTTACTCTTGTGATTTTTCAGTTTTTTTCGATTTTTTCAAAAACGGCTCTAACGATTTTTTTTAAACTTTACATTTTTATTACATTTTTAATGTGTATTGATGTGACATAGGTGATTTTCCAGTTGAATACTTCTAAAGTGGGTTTCTTTTGTTTTTTTTATTAACTCCTATTTTAAATAAAACACCCGGTATATTATTACATTTTCGAATTCACCTTAAAATTCTAAAGAAAATTTGTCTCTTCAACTAACGCTCTATTTTGTACCGTTTTTGTAGAATTTGTAATTTTTGAAAATGTTTGACAAATTTTTAAAAATTAAAAATGAAATTTTTGACTAATTATAAGATCACTGTAAAAGGAAGTTGTGTGAGTGTATCACACCAGATTTTTTTAACATGTACTCTTTCTACTTGATATTTATCATAGTTTGTCTGCTCTTTTGTATTCAAGTACTCTTTTCATTTTTCTTTTTTCTCATTAATGCCCCTTGTATGTCTCTGTTTGCTACTTTGGAAACACCACAACTTTCTTCTGCAGCTTCCAAAATCGCCTTTTTACATTTGTTTTCATATATTTTCAATTGGTTCTATCTGTCTAACCTGTTTTGGAAGTTTTGTGTAACTTTATGATCTTTTAACCTGTGACTTGATTTTTACTTCCCTTGTCTAAAAGACGAAAAAAGTATTGTAATCGCCAAAAAATCACTTTTCGAGAATTCTTCAGAACTTCACGTTTCAGGGTTCCTAGAAAAACAGGTTTTCTCCATTCCATCTGTCTGTCTGTTGGCGGTATAACTCAAAAACTATTTGTTGGAGCAAGACGATATTTTGCATGCAAATTATGTCTACCTGGTATGAAACCGAGAAAATTTCCGAGAAATATGTAGAGGGTGAATCCCTTACAAAAATAAAAATTTTGTTTATTTTTGCTTTAACTGAGAAATAGATAAAAGTAATAATTTGCACGTAGCTCAGGCTTTATCATTGAAGAAAATGAGACCTAACAGATACAGGGTAAACATCACAAGTGGGCAGAATAGTATGGTGTCTTTATAACGCAGCAGAAACTCCTACAATTTGAGCACGGTCATAGCCCAGTTGTTCAAATGACCGCAAGCGGCGGATCCGAGCGACGGACTAGAAACTGGGCTCGAATTTCTAGCTTTTTAATCATTTTCCATCTTGTGTATTCTCTTCTATTAACTCCTTCAATATGTTTTTAGGATTCTGCTGCTCCTTTGGTATTTTTTGTATATCCATTGTTAGGTTGCTCATCATTTCAATAATTTTGCTTCAGATCTCTGTTTCAGTTGACTAGTCTTCTTGCAGTTTTTTTGGCACTTGGAAAATGCTTGTCCCTTATCCATTTGCTATCATCAGTGTAATATTCTTTACTGCTGTCCATTTTTCGGGAAGATTGTTGATCATGTCCTGTATTTTTATATTTTAGACATTTTGGCTTGTTTGCAAGTTTTGTATTTATTACCTCAGATCTAACAACTGGATTTTCGTTACATAATACCATGGAATGATAGGTACCTTAACGATTCTTTTTTTACTTCCTTTTACTATAAAGGAAGTATTGGATTCACCCCAAAAATTCGAAATTGAGTTTTCAACAGATCTTCACGTTTTAGAGTCCCCTGATCCCAAAAAACTTATTTTTTTTCATTGGTCTGTGTGTCTGTGAACAGAATATCTCAAAAACGAAAAGAGGTATGGCATTGAAACTTCATATATAAGTTTTGTGTACTATGTAGATGAGACAGCAAGCTTTTGAAGAAAATCGCATAACCGGAAGTAGGTGTTTACTCTTGTGATTTTTCAGTTTTTTTCGATTTTTTCAAAAACGGCTCTAACGATTTTTTTTAAACTTTACATTTTTACTACATTTTTAATGTGTATTGATGTGAAATAGGTGATTTTCCAGTTGAATACTTCTAAAGTGGGTTTCTTTTGTTTTTTTTTCTATTTTTTTTATTAACTCCTATTTTAAATAAAACACCCGGTATATTATTACATTTTTGAATTCACCTTAAAATTCTAGAGAAAATTTGTCTCTTCAACTAACACTCGATTTTGTACCGTTTTTGTAGAATTTGTAATTTTGAAAATTTTTAACAAATGGTTAAAAATTAAAAATGAAATTTTTGACTAATTATAAGATCACTGTAAAAGGAAGTTGTGTGAGTGTATCACACCAGATTTTTTATGGTACAAATAATTGTCAACATCAAAAACTGAAAGAAGTTGCTTCTGAATAACGATGAATTTTGCCAACGAATTATGATTACTACTTTACGATGTCAGAACTCAGTTACCTACTACTCTTAAGTGTTTTTTTTAATGAAGATTTTTCGACATTTTCTAAGTGTAGAATGAATATTGAGAACAGTTTCTATTAAATTAGTTAAATTAAAAAGATAGCTAATACTTGAGTACTCTATTGCCAAAACAAAGCCATAATAATTACAGTGAAAAATTATATAATAATAACATGAAAAGGAGGCAGACGGAAAAAGGAACATGATTAATCTTGAATTCGTTAAGTGTTGTTAACACTCCATTCACAAACTTTCTCTTTGGTTTTAAACTGTTTGATATAGACATACCCATTACGCATTTCACTTCCAACCACCTGAACAGTTGGTTTTAATCACAAGAGCAGAAGCTCTGGATGTCTTCCCTCCAACACTTCCTTAATTCATTCTGAGCAGTTCTATAGAACAAATGTGTAGTTAGGGGCATAACACTTTTTTACATCTTCTTGAGAGTTAGTTGTTCCTCTATATTCAGTTTTCAAAGGATATCCATAAGAGTTCAAGTTTGTATAGCAAGAAATGTTTCAATCCATTAACGCTATACCAATGACTTCAAATACAGTAACTACCTGTCCATGTAACCCATTTGCTCATTTTATTTTCTATTTCATCCAGCCATTAGCATGCTATAGGTAATTGAAAATGGTGCAAACATTCAAGAAACATAGAAGGCCTTATTTTATAAAGAGCTTTTATTAAGCTTAATATTCGTAGCAACAATATTGAAATAAATGACAGAAATAAGAAGTATGAATGGAAACTCCATATTTATAATCATTTTAATGGATACATTGTGTTATATAGAAGTAGACTTAGACAAATATATGAAAAAACTTTGTACAGGGTCCCATGGGTTTGCGGGGCGAAGCAGGCCGTCCAGGTGATTATGGAAAACCAGGGCCTTCGGTAAGAAAACACTTCTATAATTAGGGCTAAGCAGTGTTAGCTGAAAAGCACAGAGACTTAACAAATTAACAGAATTATTAACACTAGTAGAGTTGATTTACTTATTCTATGCAGAGCTTCCTACAGATTAAATAAAAATGCACGATAGTTTAGCACCATAGCGAGATAGTCGTTCAGTTCAAAGACTTTGCATTACGTACGCATTTTTATTTTATTTGTTAGAAGCTGCACTTACTTTTGCAGTTTTGGAATGAAGTTTTTTTGAATTTTCTCAGACTTAAACTTAGGACAGTTAATTTTAAGTTGCCATAAAACGACTAATTAAAGAGTAACGACAAAGTGCACAGAAGAATAGTGTTCTAAAAAGTATTAATGAACTTTATGTATTGTTTATATGTAATTTTACACGCTGTATTTACTGCTACGTGTATATTTATTATAGTGCTGAAAATATGTATAAAAATACTTGCAACTTAAGCCTTATGTATTATGAGGGCATACAAGCCACAGACTGTTTTCGTCCAATAAGATACTTAAGCTTATGTTATTTAGCACAAACAAGATTAGAGACTATCGTTAATTGACTAATTTTGTATACATATTGCTGACTAATATTAGTTGTAATTGTAAAAATCGATGACATTGATATGTATGAGTCAATGCTGTGTTGTAATATAACTGTTTATTAAATTTTTTATAGATGTCTTAAGTAGATTAGTTTAAAGTTATACTTGTGACTGATGTAGACTAGGGTTTGTAAAACCTAAAAATTGTAAATTATTTTAATTTTAATAACTAGAGCATATAAAACTTAGTGTACCAACAACATTGTATGAAAATAAATGTCTTATGCATGTGCTGTACGTTACGAAAGCTTGCATTGTTTATGTATGGCATACCTGGCTTGTTCCTGTCCACAAGAATTAATTTCTAATCAGTTCGTAAGCAGGATCTCTTATGCATGAAGATTTGGGACTTCTTGAACTGCTCGTTGCATCTGGTGCATAACAATGCAACATATTTCATTTCATTTCTTTCAAGCAAATACATGTGTACAACGTTCATATTTTCTTTAATTGTTTTTCTTCACAGGGACCACCTGGACTTGATGGCATGAAAGTAAGTACCCCTTATTAGATTATGTCTCTGTAAAGTGCTTTCCTTTTATATTTCACTTTGTACAGGGTGTCCATAATTCGTGTGCTTTGCAGGCTAACTTTCCAAGTATTACAGTTTGAGGATAAAGCATAGTTTTATTGACATAATTAAGCAAAATTTGGAATTGTTTTTGCGTTTTAGTTAAAATTTTACAAATTGAAATTTCAATTTTTTTTTAAATATAAAATAAAATGTCTTTATATAGAAATCATAGTTGTCACCAATGAATATCTACTATTTTCTCTTCAATGTGACACTGTAACTGATCTTAAATTGTCCCTTATTTTAGTTATACATCTTTCTCGAAATTGTCCTTCTGGCCTTCCGTCCTTTGCCACTTCTTCTAATTTTATTACTTTAACTGGAATTTAAAATGATGCATTTCTTGAATGTTTTCCTAGTTTACCTTATCAACAGTTTGTTTGTACTCCATGAAGAGTATGTTTGTATGATGTGGAATTCATGGCTGTTTCCAAGGATTTGTTTTAATGTGTGTAAAATGAAACCACAAACAGTGCATTGAACAGCTGTGAAGATTATTTTCTCTGGAAATATAGTCAACATGTGATGCAGCAGTGTAGATAATATTTTATAATTTGTGTTGAACAGTTTTTAAGGCCTCAATAATTGTTAGATGGGCTTTTTCTCATTTTTCATATGGACACTCCTTATTTCTATAGCATTTTTTCCACATTCCACGCCCTTAGTATTGAATTGTATATTTTTTCGACTTTCCCAAGAATCCTGCCACTGCCTAGTGTCTTTCCATTCTTTATTGTTTTAATTATAGTTACTGTTTCATCAGATGGTGGTTCCAGCATTTCTTTATCTTCGTATCTTGTCATTATCCATTTCTTTACTTCGTGTAGCAGTCTACTGAAATGCTAGGGAGGTGATCCGTCATGCTTTTAGCGGAGATGCCTTGATATGAAGCAATAAAACCAATAGTCTTCTCCACGAATATTTATTTTAAAAATTGGGGTGGCCTGTCACACTTTGACATGTGCTCCGATTTCTAATAGCAATGATTATGACCTGATGATGAAACCAGTTTGGTTTTGAAACATGTTGCCACCCTAATTTTTACAGTAAATATTCGTGGAGAAAACTATTTGTTTTATTGCTTTATACTGAAATGCTCTTTCCATACCTGTTTTTTGTATCATGTGCAGTTTTTTCTTCTTTATTTTTATACCTACTAAGTTTATTCCATTTTGTCTTTTATTTTTTTATAGATAGTTTTATTTATTTTTTATCTTTATACATTTTTTAATCCTGCTATGCCCATACATGTCAGCCTTGCTCAGTTCACATTGTTTACACTCCTTGTCAAACAATTTTTTTTCTTCTTTTTTTTATCTGTCCAATTATAGCTTCTATTGTAAGCAATACTATATCTTCTATATTTCTCCAATCTTCTTTAAATCAATTTTATTATCATCTATCTTCTGTATTTTTGCCCATTTGTTTAAGTTTATTGCATTCCATTTTGTTCATTGTTGCTGTTACTAAATTGTGGCCTGTATTAGGTCAAGCTCCTTCATGGGGTGTTAGTGCCTCACCATTATTATTATTAGCAAATACCTCCGAAGCTCTTTACATCCCTTATCTCATTACCCTTCCTCTGTTTTCAGAACATATTCAATCTGGTTTCTATTTTTTGTCCCAAGGTGTATCCATGTTTCCTTAGGTATCCTTTTGTTTGATTTTTGTGTTCTTTAATAATTACAATAACATATTTTGTTCATGTATTTTCTTTTATCTGCGAGCTTTCTTTAAAGACCATTTAATATCAAGTTGTGTATTAAATTCTCCTCAAGTTATTTTAACACTTTCACAACATTTTGTTTGTTATTCTTTATAAAATTTCTTTTTTTTCATTTTTATCTGCAATCCCCTTGATGTATAACCATTAATAAGTGTAATATTTGCAATTTTTCTCTTTAATCTAATTCTTGATATTCTTCCATTGACAGATTTAAAACTTATTATTTTATTTCAACCTTACACCAATTGGTAACTTGAGTTTTTTTATGATATATTTATATATATTTTATTTCATGTTATTTATTATAATGTTTTTCTCCCCCACTGTGTACCACAATAAAGTTTATCCTTCTGCTCCTTCATAATTTACAGGCTTCAATACTGACCAAATTTGAAAGAAAAAAGTAGGTATGCTCATTCCCATGATAATCAGGTAACAAAGAAGAACATATCTACAATTAACTACACACAATAGGTAAAAAGAGGATGCAGAAGAATGGGCTAATCGTTTTTCGTCCAGTCATACTTTGATGTTGATTCTACTTTTTTAATATCTTTTTCCTCTTTGATAAAATTTTAAAATTATAGTGGCACAAAAGAGTTGTCATTAAGGAAAACATTTCTTCTTTGAATGGTGGACAGGAATTGCAAATACATATTCACATAACTTCTGCTGAATTGCAAATGTGGAAAGAAACGGGACATACCTACACAATTACAGGACTGGATAGTGAAATACAGTGACAGTCTTCTAATAATTTACTTAGAACCAACGTATCCATGATCATCAAATATTGAATATATTTCAGGTATAAAATATCCAAAATTTGAAATTAACAAAATCTAAAATAATGCACTGTTCTTCATATTGCACCTGAACTGCACAATTTTTTTTCCTAATTACAATACTAACAGAGCTAACGTGCTAGACACACAAATTATTTACAACCTGTACACTGATTTAATGATGATCTAATGTTGCTCTGCTTGATTTAGGGAGCACAAGGTGAACCGGGTAGCAAAGGGGAACGTGGCGACCCTGGCTTACCCGTAAGTCCCTTCAGATATCGACTAATTATGTTTTCAACTCTAACATTTTAGGGTACTGATGGAATTCCCGGCCAAGAGGTACTAACACAATTTTGCAGTAGATCTAACTCTAATAAGTCTGCTTGGAGGCGGGGAAGCATTATACTAAGAAGCTTGTGGCCAAGAGCTTTCCATCACTCAGTATATTAACAAATTAGAGTAGCATGATCATTACATACAAACTTATTGTTGTCTCTCTTCTGACACCTCTGTAAATCGTAACTTGAACTTTTTCAGGGTCCTAAGGGGGATAAAGGATATAAAGGAGATGCTGTAAGTAATTATTGCACTTACCAAACTGCAGCACTTTCTGCTGGCTTGTCTTCACGTTCTTTGCACTGCAGCCACAGTGACGCTACTGAAAAAAGCTTTTTATCAATGCCCTATCTTGCAGAAGTGTAACTCAAGCCTTCATTTGTAGGGCCCCCTTGGAAAGCGAGGTAGAAAGGGTGATAAGGGAGATAAAGGGGACCAGGGCGTGCCAGGCTTAGATGCACCTTGCCCCCTTGGTGCCGATGGGCTCCCTCTTCCTGGATGTGGCTGGCGACCACCAAAGGTAGTTGCTGATTGGAGGTTTCATTCTAACAATGCATGTGCATGGTGTGAACTAAACTTGCAGGATCCTAACCCACCGTCGACGCCAGCACCTGACATTGATACGGAAGATCCACTGGATGAAGACTTTGAGGGAGACTATGATGACCAGGATGATTATGAAGAATATCCGGATCATACAAATTCTGCACTTCCAGTATCTGCTTCGGCCATTTAACATTTAATTGCTCTGCTAGTATTTTGGAATTTCAAATTATTGTGTGGTAGGTGAATGTATTTTTACGTTTTTTAGCATGCAATATATATTTAGAATAAATTATATTAAGGTATTAAAGTTTTCTGCATTAACTCTCATAATTTGTATTTTTGACTTGCCCCCTTTGGATAGGTTTTTACAGTTTAAAAGTAATTTTCATTCATAAATATTAAATATCAATTGCCTAATAAAAAATTAATATTGCCAACTAAATTTGTCTTAACAATTCTAACATTTTTCCATTTATGTTTCACATTCAAATAAATCTTTTCTCTTTTAGGACAGTGGTGATCTACGAAGAATCTTCCAAACCTGAAACTTTAAAACAATTGTTCTCAATTGTACTTACTTTAAAGTGAATGTGTAAATATTGTGTTCTACGTTACACAGAAGAACTGCAGAGACAGTGGTTAAATAATAATTGAAGTCATAGATGTACAAACATACTAGCAGTAATCTTAGCTTAGGTACGACTCATACTTACAATGAGTGGCTTCAGAGTTATATCGATATTGTTGTTTCAGGATCAGTTTAAATAATATAAATTTGTGAATGTTGAAATTTTACAGTTTGACCTCATTGAAGTATGTCGTTAGTTATAATGTAGAGGACGTAAGATTTAACATGTGACTGACTTGTTCCGCGCCTACAATTTTACTTGATAGAGGATATTAATGTTGAATGAATGTGTCATTCAAACACAAACCGTTTTCTCTTTATTATAATGTTTCTAAATTTTGATTGGATTTTTAAAAGTACCCTATGTGTTGTTCTTTTAATTGACTTTGGATAAAATGTTGCACTAATATTGTATCATATCAAAATTGCATAGATAGAGAATTTTTAATGTTGTGTTATCTCTTATAACATTTATATGCACATAGGTAATAAATACATTTGTATGATTTAAATGTTGCATTTATGAAAGTTTTTAAACTGTTTTAAATTAATTTTTCTTTTATTCGAAATAAAAATCTTTATTGAACACTATGCTTATACTATAAATACATTACTTAACCCTGAAACTTACATTGCAATTATTATTATAAGAAATGTGTACTGATACTGAACATTAACAATAGTTCAATTTAAATACTTGCTGTTTAATCAGGTTACACACAAAAATGTTCCTACTGTTAAGCATATTGCCATGTTAAAATACTCATTTAAGAATAATGAGTGATTTATTTATTTCAGCAAATTATGACGAGCAAAGGCTTCAGTTAACATTTATCACAGAGGTAATTGAATTTACTATGCAAGTCTGTAGTAATGCAACATGCAAGTGCATGTATTTCTAAATTTTCAATTTTAATCTAGTTTAAACACTTTTATGAGGAAAACAAGTGGGTAATCACTGGTAGAATAAGTTAGTTACACAAGTTGAAGTTTGAAAAAGAGTAAATAAATAGCTACCTATAGAGAAGAAAGAAGCTAAAATTGCTCGTTCTATAACTTGAATGGGTGTAAATAACATTCAAGTTCTCGATAGCTTTATCATAATAAACAGTAGATAGCATTGTATTGGTATAAAAAGCCAAGCTGAATAAAGTCAACAGTAGGTTTCATATAAAAGTGAGTTTTTATATTAGAATCAGTGCTACTAGAGTCTTTTCCTGATATAAGCTATTGGTTGATACAAACCAATGTTAGGAATAACCAAAGTAAAGGAGAGGTTTCAGCAAGCAGGATTTTGCTGAGAAACGCGCAGGAGTATTAAAGCTTCAAAGCAGGTAGAACTTCAAAGGAGTTCAAACACTGCCTCCAACACTTATAAGCCATGCTGTTGGAGATTTGGTAATGCTGCTAGTAGTCTGGTAGTCGAAGTTTTGTACTGATATCTGTTCAAATGCAACGTGTGATTAAATATTAATATGTTGGACTGCTCTAAGTTTGAAGAAACACATTTATTTATATTACTGTACTGTTCGTTATAAGTGAAAGCAAAGACTATCTAATATATAGACGCTCAGCGATATGGAATTTAGCATATAGCCTCAATTTTTCTGCCCGCTAGGACAAAGGAGACCTGGCCCTGTGGGTGATGGGAAGAAACACTAAGTCGGCATTGTTTTTCCGAGTACCGTTAAAATATTAACAGGTATCTGTAGCGAAAGCTGCGGAAGTCAAAGGCGGCGTTGCCGGGTGTAGAATATTGAATACAGGGAAGTTTGAAGTTTGCATTATTCCACAAAACTAGTTCTGCCAAAGATCAACCATAAGTGGTACATACTTTTCTACTACAGGGCAGTTACTAAAACTAACGAATTAACTAGTATAAGAGAAGAATCGGATTACTTATATAGTTTAAAATTAATTAATTAATCAGTTGGGATTTTTTGAAATGTGTAATTTAATATGAAATATCCAGTAATTGTTTACGTATTTAAATTATTTTTCTGTGGGCTTATACCTCATTTTTCTTTAAAAACCATACCTGTATGATTACAGTTTCAATCTATATTAACACTCTGATAGGGACATTGATAATAATTTATCGTTTATTTTAGTTGATAAATAACATGAAAATGAAAGCCGAAATTCATATAAATAAACGGGCCGCCTAATTAATAATTTAAGTTAAAGCCATTGAATAAATAACAGTATCTACATACTACGAGGGGAGGCTGATATCTTATCTACCTGTCCTATTTATAATGTAGAAACAAAAGAATCACGTCTGCCATGAGGCGTATCATTTATCGCTTGTTACGACAGCCGACAATCGTTCCTCTGGCGTTGTTGGCTAAACGTCAAAAATCTATTTGATAAACCATGTCGGAACAAAGTGATCCAAGTGTTAAAATCGAGCATCGTGCTATGATAAAATTCTTAACCAAAGAGGGAAATTCGCCTTCACAAATTCGACAGCGTATGTTAACTGTATACAGTAATTCGTGTGCATCAGAATTTGTTATAAAATATTGGTCAAAACAATTTAAACATGGTCGTGAGAGCCTGGAAGACGATTCGCGTGCTGGACGTCCTGTTTCAGCAATCACTGAGGAAAGTGTCGCTAAAGTGAAGGAATTCATTCTAGACGACCGAAGAATTAAACAGTGCGAAATTGCAAGAGATGTGGAAATCAGTAAAAAACGAGTAAATGAAATAATTCATGTACATTTAGGAATGTCGAAGGTCAGCGCTAGGTGGGTTCCCAGAATGTTGACATCTTTTGATAAACAATGGCGTGTAGAATGTTGTAAGGCATTTTTGAATATGAGCAAGAACAATGAGGAAGAAATAATTTCGAAGATAGTGATCTGTGATGAAACATGGATTAGACAGTGGGATCCCGAGAGTAAACAAGAATCGCTACAATGGAAATTCAAGCACGAAGAGCCCCCAAGGAAGTTCAAAGTGTGCCCGTCAGCAGGCAAACTGATGGCCACCATCTTTTGGGATGTTGATGGTATATTGCTAATTGATTATTTTCCAAAAAACACAACAATGAATGCTCTCTACTAACTTGCTCGATCAATTACGGGCTGTAATTAAGGAGAAACGAAAAGGTAAAGTGAGTAGAGGCATTCTGGCCGACAATGCACCTGTCCATACGGCTCACGTTTCCAAGCAAGCTGTGCGGAGAAATAACTTTGAAGAACTGGAGCACCCACCTTATAGCCCTGACCTAGCCCCATGTGATTATTTTCTGTTCAGAAATTTGAAAAAATACCTAAGAGGGAAAAGATTTTCTAGCGATGAGGAGATGAGGGCATCAGTAACTGACCATTTCAATGAGAAACCTAAAGACAATTTTTTTAACGGCGTAATGTCAATTTTTGGAAAATATAAAAAGTGCATTTCTCTAGCCGGAGACTATATTGAAAAGTGAAAAATAATAACCAAGGTATGCCTTTTATTTCTTTGTTAGGTAGATAACATATCAGCCTCCCCTCGTATATATTAGTATTATTTATAATTAATGTAATGGCTTCAAAATGCTTTCAAAATTTTACAAAGGTTTAAACATTGGTTCTACTTTTTTTAAACTATTTTTAAAATATAAAGATATTGTCGACATGTCTATTTGTATTTATCATTTTTCAGTTGAAACGCTCATTATAAGGTCGTAGCTCTAAATGCATTTCAATCCGCGCTTCTTTAATGTTAATGTTTTACTAATAAAATAAGTACAATATATTATTCAAAATGATAACAACATTTGGTGTCTTTTTGCAAACTGCAACGCATCGAGGTAAAATATTCCATTAAGCAATGAAATTATTTAAATATTTATAGGTAATATATTGTACAGGGTGTCCGGATAAGGATACGGAGCGGCTGTATGTGGACAATGGTAAGGCCTAGAGGTTTGGGAAAAAATCCTTATAAATAAAGTGGGTAATAGAAATTTCTGGAAATTAGTTTCAAGTTCGTAATTCGGCCGCTAGGGGGCGTAACTGTTATGAAGGAACTAGAGTTCCTATATGTACTAAGAGTTGAGCCATTGGATCCACAAATCAAGGACCATGCGATGTAGCACAGATATCTTTCATTTATTTTAGTTGAAAGAAATATGCATAAAGTTTAAAATCGGCAAAAATCAGATACTCCATGGTTTGTGGATCCAAAACAAGTAACCCTACATGTCCCAACTCTTTTATATACAGGGACTCTAGAAGGAACCAGAGCCAGTAGATATAGAGAGTACCGCCACGTCCGCCATGTTTGTTCCTTTGTCATATGCGTCACTTTGAGGTTTTGTAACACAATTCCGTCAACGTGACATTTATTGGCAATCCGAAATTTTACTTAAAATTGGCAAGACTGTAAGTCTATGTCAAATTCGAGGTTAGTAGGTTAGGTTTTGTTTGTTATTTGACACAAACTGATGGAAAACATAACCTGATAACCTCGAATTTGACATAGACTTACAGTCTTGCCAATGTCAAGTAAAAATTTAGACATAACTCAATCAGTCATTGCTGATGGGAACAAAAATGGCGGCGATGGCGGCATTTTTACGGATCAAAGAATGGCGGTACTCTCTATATCTACTGGCTCTGGAAGGAACCAGAGCCAGTAGATATAGAGAGTACCGCCACGTCCGCCATGTTTATTCCTCTGACATATGCGTCACTTTGAGGTTTGTAACACAATTCCGTCAACGTGACCTTTGTTGGCAATCTAAAACTTTACTTAAAATTGGCAAGACTGTAAGTCTATGTCAAATTCGAGGTTAGCAGGTTAGTTTTTGCGTCAGTTTTGACACAAACTGACGCAAAAGATAACCTGCTAACCTCGAATTTGACATAGACTTACAGTCTTGCCAATTTCAAGTAAAATTTTAGACATCCCTCATTCAGTCATTGCTGGTGGGAACAAAAATGGCGACGATAGCGGCATTTTCACGGATCAAAGAATGGCGGTACTCTCTATATCTACTGGCTCTGGAAGGAACATAAAAGTCACACTATCTAGGAAAGTTACACGATGAGCTATAACTTTGAAAACAGCATTTGATAGCTTGGCCAGTACCGCAGCATTTTGTTTTGTGACATTTTTTCGTATCTGTCATAATAAGGGAGGGGGAGGCCAATACATTTTTTATAATTTACATTTTAATACCTTCTGAACCATTCAAGCGATTTGAATATTTTTGGTCTCGTTTAAAAGAGCATTTTATGGTCTTTTAAAAGAAATTTTTTGTTGGGTCCTTTAGTTTAAAAAAAATTAACTAGAGGGCGTTATCTGCAGCGATTACACATTTTTGCTATTTTTGGAAAAAAGTTTAAAGGGACGGTACTATTTTCTTGACAGACCCTCAGCCCTCATAAAATTATCTAAATTTTAGTGAAAACCGCATTGCGATATCTCCATCCGTTATCGATTTATAGGAGAAAATGTTAAAAATTCGAGTACCTCAATCGGATCAAGTCACCTTAGCGAGCAAAACAAATCACATAGCCATGGTAAACGACATAATTCTAGGATTCAACTTTCTCGCCACTTAGCACAAAATTGTTAACACGTCGAGCCTTTCTTCACACTTTGTCCAGGCTTAGGACTGGTTTAAAACTAGTTTTGAAGCGTGTTTAAAGGCCAACGGACCAACAGAACATCAGTAACAACAATAAAACAAAATGAGCACAAAACACTTAGAATTATTCAAAATTTAGCCACAAATAGCTCACAAATGTTCAAAATGTCTTCCATCATTCTCGATGCATTTATTTAATCTAATTTCGGTAGAAAAAACCGCTGCTTCAATTTCAGCCCTGGACAACCTTCTAATGACATTTCGTATTCTTTCCATCATATTTTTCCTGGTTGTTGGTTTCTCTTGAAAAACCAGGTCTTTCCATCTACCTCATAGGTAAAAATCTAAACAAGTTAGATCCGGCAAGCGCGCTGGCCAGGGAAATAGACTTCCTCTTCCAATTCCGATTCGGACAACCATCAAGCTGGAACCACATGTTCCTTCTTGTTTCTAAGGATCCATCTTCTAAAAGTGGTGGAAGAAAAAAGTTCAAAAATTCCAAACACCTTTCTCCGTTAGGGGTTTGGTCAAAAAAATGTGTGCCTATAATTTTTCCTTCCACAATTCCGCACCATACGTTCAAACTCCAGCGATTTTGATGTTCTACTTGTCGCATACAATGTGGGTTTTGCTCGGTCCAATAATGCATATTATGCAAATTTACACCCCTTGCGCTACTGAAAGTTGCTTCATCCATCCATAATATTTGTAAAAGAAAATTTGGATTTTTCCTAATCATATTTAACAGACAGTGACAATGGTCCAGTCTACCATCATAATCAGTATCTTTTAATGCTTGATGTAAAACAATGGTAGGAATGCATACTATTTTCTTGAAGAATGTCGTGGATAATTGTTTTTGGGACTCCTAAGTCGTTGGAAATTTTTTTGATGCTTAAGGTGAGATCGTATTGCACATACCCCAAAACTTTAATAATATTTTCCTTGATGCGTGTTTTATGAATTCTTCGAGTTGCTTGAATGGGCTGTATGTTGCCAGTCTCCCGTATTCGCCTAGCCAATCTTGAAAACACTTCTCGAGAAAAATGTCTTCTTTGTGGAAATTCCATTGCATATTGTCGGGACGCAATTGCAGCATTTTCGAAACATTGAAAATAAATGCGTAACATATCATACGCTTCCGCGTTAGTAAATGACATGATTATTTAAAAAAAAATGGATTAAAAAGTAAGTCTAAGCCACAGAAAATATCATAACTAAGTTTTGACAGTTGGCAAGTCGGTAGTCTTTTTAATTTTAGCAGTTACCATGGCTATATGATTTGTTTTGCTCGCTAAGGTGACTTGATTCGATTGAGGTACTCGAATTTTTAACATTTTCTCCTATAAATTAATAACGGATGGAGATATCGCGATGCGGTTTTCACTAAAATTTAGCTAATTTTATGATGGCTGAGAGTCTGTCAAGAAAATAGTACCGCCCAAATAAACTTGTTTTCCAAAAATAGCAAAAATGTGTAATCGCTGCAGATAACGCACTCTAGTTAATTTGTTTTAAACTAACGGACCCAACAAAAAATTTCTTTTAAAAGACCATAAAATGCTCTTTCAAAGGAGACCAAAAATATTCAAATCGGGTGAATGGTTCAGGAGGTATTAAAATGTAAATTATGAATAATGTATTGGCCTCCCCCTCCCTTATTATGACAGATACGAAAAAATGTCACAAAACAAAATGCTGCGGTACTGGCCAAGCTATCAAATGCTGTTTTCAAAGTTATAGCTCATCGTGTAACTTTCCTAGATAGCGTGACTTTTATGTTCCTTCATAACAGTTACGCCCCCTAGCGGCCGAATTACGAACTTGAAACTAATTTCCAGAAACTTCTATTGCCCACTTTATTCATAAGGATTTTTTTCCCAAACCCCTACGCCTTACCATTGTCCACATACAGCCGCTCCGTATCCTTATCGGGACACCCTGTACAATATATTGGCTAGTAACTTAAACCTCCTAATGTTTTTAATGACTCGAAAAAATACCTTGCCCAATTCTATCTGGTTGGCATTAATTTTTGTAAAAGTAGGTAACATATTTAACAAATGATAAAAACATTCTTTAAAATAATACAAAATGCTAATAGGTAGTATACAAAACAATTTAAAAAAGACATGACGAATAAAACAGTAGACCAGCAGGATTCTTATCCCTTCTTGTGTGTTAAATGTTTTAATAAGTTTCTTTTAATCAAGCTTCTCATATTAATTATACATATTTGGAATTCCTAGATCATTAGCAAAAATACCAAACTAAATGAGTTTACCTATTTGAGATTATTATAACATTGCATTGTGATGATTTGTCAGGCAAATTTCCTAGTATTCACGCTTCTACCCAATTGAAGCTCATCGATTTTAAAGTCATTAGTATTTGTAAAATTATCATCGTTAGAAAATCTCAGTTTTATTGAAATCGTGGGTGCAAGCTATACGTTTTCAGTAGTACTTTCGTTTGATCACGACTGTTCGAGTGTTAGCATTGTTAGCATATTCTTTTGAAATAAGTGATTTTTTTAAATTCTACCATGGCTCCTAATTCGTGTATGTATTTTGGGTGCAAACGAAATCGCAAAAACGACAGTGATTTAAACTTTTTTCGTTTCCCCAATGAGATACACAGATGTAATGCATGGTTGGTGAATTATGGGAATGTTCATCGTTTTACTTTGTCTGGAGATCAACTACCTGATAGAAGAATCTGTGCAGCACACTTTAGTGAACAACATTTTGTGAACAACGCAAAAAACAGGCTTGTTTATGATGCTGTCCCAATTCATTATGAAACTGGAGAAGTAAATATAGATTTGGTGCAAATCAAAGTAACTCCACCAGCATCGCTCAAGGAACTTTTATTTAAAAAAGAGCTTGTTCCAAAAGTTTATAGTCGAGTGCCTTCCGACAATTTAAACAATGAGTGTTATTTGCACTTAAGTGAAGAAGTCTCTCCATCAATACGGTCGATCAGCCAACTAGATTCTTCTCTAGTGCAGGTGAGTTAATAGTAATTTACGATACAAGTGCGTAAAGCTACTCTTTAGGCACGAGTGGGGTAGAGTTGAAACGCGAGTGAGCGAGCAACTAAAGATGCTTTACGCTTGTGTGTCGTAAAATATTTTATCTACGATAGAATCTAGAAAACACGGTAAATATTAAAAAAAAATTAAATGTAAATTAGGATTACCAGCAACCGCTCATAATTTGAGTGTTTTAAAAATTTAAAAACACGTTGCTACTGACAACGTGCCTAATGAAATCTTTTAAACACGTTACTACTGACGACGTAAACTAATGAAAACATGTTATTAAACAGTCGTTTTACAAACTTAAAACTGGCAACTAAAAAGCAATTTTACACACTGTCATAGATAAACATCATTGCTATTATATTATGTTAAAGAATATGTGTGTTTTATGGAGGACAGAAATGAGGGATTTTATATTATAATGGTAATTACTAACCAATGCAAACTTCTTAAATGCACAAACTAGTACCGTAAGATGGGGCTACTTTGAACATTTTTTTCGTTCATTTTGTAATAACTTTTTTTGGCTCAAGTTTTTTTTTATCGTTTAAACGCTAAATTTTGGGCATCAAGTAGGAGAAGCAATCTAGAAAATTTGAGTTTGATAAAATAATTGCTTCTACTTTTTTTTTTATTAAATATGGGTGTTCAAAGTACCCCGCCCTCGGGGCTACTTTGAACACACATGAAAATTAAATCTATGTTCAATTATATGGCACTCTAAGGCCTACTTTGAACACCTAAACTCGAGCGTATACTTCAATAAATTTATTATTGTAACCTGAGATTTTTGAAATTAAAATTTGCTGATATATATGGCATAATACTTTAATTTTGAAAATGTTACATACAAAAACAAAAAACAATAATACAGGAGCATTAAATTGAAAAAAAATATAAGGTAAAGGTTATTCCGTCTTCAAAAATTTTTTTAAGTTTTTTGATAAAAAAATCAAAGCTCCTCTTCGATCGGCGATAGGATTTGGCAGCGCTTTCACAATTTCATGCACAGGAATACTGCCTTCGTCTGGGACATGTGGCCAGGAAAATTTGTAATTTATTTTGCGCGAATGACGCAAGAAAGAAAGTTCT
Source organism: Agriotes lineatus (assembly GCA_940337035.1). Taxonomy (NCBI): domain Eukaryota; kingdom Metazoa; phylum Arthropoda; class Insecta; order Coleoptera; family Elateridae; genus Agriotes; species Agriotes lineatus. The sequence continues at coordinate 17,191,198 of OW679194.1, read as the reverse complement.
ACCATTTTATCTTTCAATTCTGCAGTCGAAATTACTTTTCCCACAAAGTGTTTAATAATATTTTTGACTTCAAATTTCGCCAAATAAAACTTTCCAATTTCTAGATTTATGTCCTCATTATCATTATCATTTTCAGAGTCACTATCGGACTCATTTTCGCTTTCTGAGTTACTTCTACTTGAACTGCTGCTACTATTATCAGCGACCAAAGTTTTTATTTCTGTAATTTCATTTTCTTTATCGTTATTTTCCGCATGTAAAATTTCGTCATTCTCAGGTTCTAAATCAGCTGTAGAAATACTTTTTCCGGCGGCAACATTTAATCTTTTCTTTTTTCTTTTTTGTACAACTTGTTCTACTCCTCTTAGGTTTTGTAATAGTTCAATAACAGCAGTGGAAGTTGCTTGCTCTACTTCATTTTTATCGCATTTCATGTTGTCAGGTAAGCGTTCTAAGACTTTATCTGGATTATGTGGAAAAATTCCACATTTTTCAAATCCAGATCTCATATTGTTAGACATTTCATTTTCGTCTGGATACAGCTTCTTATATAATTTACTTAAAAGCCCAGGAAATTCATCCTTTGACAGAGTTTTGCTCTTTCTTCTCAAACTAATTTTCCACTCATCTAAAATTTGTCGCCAGTATTTTTTTAAGGGCGCATAAAACGCCACGTCCAGAGGCTGACACAGATGAGTAGTATTTGCGGGTAAGCAAATAAATCTAATGTCATTTTCTTCACAAAGGTTTATGACTGTATCATTAAAATGACTTGAAAGATTATCCCCTATAATTGCCTTTGGGCCAGGTAATTTCTTTGCCGCAGGCACAAAAACAGACGCAAACCAGTCGGAAAATGCACAGGAGTCAAACCATCCACTCTTCGTTCTTCCATATCTTGTTTTCGGGGGACCATTCTCACACCAGGTACTCCACAAGTTGTCTGCTTTGTAAACTACGTAGGCTGGTAGCATGTCACCTGATGCACTGCCAGCAAACATGATAGATATTGCACTTTTAGAAAAGTCTTGAATACGTTCTGGATATTTCACTCCTCGTTTAAAGATGCATTTTTTGGTCCCAGGATTGTCAGATAAATTTGTTTCATCGAAATTAAAAATGTGGGTGGCAGGTATTCCTAACGTACTTTCTTTTAAATTGTCAAAGTACTCTTTTATAACCTTTACAGACACAGAAGCTTTGGAGTTTTTAATATTCTGACATGTCCGAACAGAAATTTCATTTTTGTGCCTGCTCAAAAAGCTGGACACCCAGTCGGATGAAGGCAGGTTGTTTTTAAATATGCTGACAGTCTTTCCTACCTTTTCCAAATAATACATAACAAACTTGCGTATGTCACGTTGATCCAATGGAAAGCCCCTTGTGGCCATAACTTGTACATATTTAACGATACATAATTCTTCTACATCAGTAAGTGCTGTGGGATGACCAAATTTTTGTAAATGCTTTCCCTTCATTTTATTGCTTAATGTTTCTAGTGATATTTTAAATTCTTTTGATGCTGCTCTCAAAGTCAATTTCTTCGTTTTTATTGCATCAATTGCCTTATCGAGTGTCTCATTGTCAAAGTTCTTATAATTCCGACAACCCAGTTTCTTTTTGTAGACCCGTGTCATGATTCTGTAACAGAACAATAAGGAATAAGACTCTATCTAAAGAAAAATAAGGTGTAGAGGTTACTTTGAACATGTTCAAAGTAACCCCTAATTATACTATAATGAGCAGGTTATTACAATAAAAAATATTTAAACAAAACTACAAGACGGATTGAAGCAAATAAAGTTTTAATGTGGTACTTACATTATGTGGGTTAATAATAAAATGTTTTTTCACTGATTACAGCTGTGCTTTGCGCTGCAATAACAAAAGTATTCCACTGTTATAAAAACACAAAAATTTCAAGGTTATAATCTGACATATGACATTTAGGATTAGCGTCGGCGCCAATGCGTGCGTGTCGCCAACCGTTAAAAATATATTCCCCTATCGGATAGGGCTAATACCATAGAGTAACAACATCTGTGATAGATAGGAAAATTGAAATAACAAAATGGAACTTTTTGTTCAAAGTTACCCCGCTGTTCAAAGTAGCCCCATCTTACGGTACATGAAACAGTACAGTGGGGAAGGGGGGGTTGGTATGGTTTTGCGCGGTTTTGAATCTTGTTAACTTTCCATTTTACAAAAAAAGCCACGTTTTTATACAGAGCGACAAAGTTTGAAATATCCGTTATTATAGAAGATATCAGTAAAAGTTATTTTGAAAATTATAGGCAACTTTAAACTTCATTTTAAAATTAAATATTTGCAGGCTATGATAAATATGCCGACGCCAACGACGAATAGGAAGCGCCGTTCCAGTACTGTACTTCACCACCAAGTAAATAAACTACGTAGAAAACTTATAGTGAAAACTTCGACTATGCATCGACTCAAGAAGAAGGTTGTAACAAAAGGGTTTGATGTGCATGTTCTTAACGTTAAATCAAAAAGTGTACCGTATTCATAAATATGCAGTTGTATCACAAAACTGGACAATGGACGAAAGATAAGAAGGAATTGGCATTAAACATGTACCATAAATCACCAGCTCTTGACTTTTTTTTGCGGGACAAACTAAAATTTACGCTGCCGTCTAAATCCACAATAGAATCTTGGCTACGGTTGTCACAACTAACCACAGGCACAAACACAGAGCTATTTAAAAAACTAGCTTTGAAAGTTCAAAATATGTCAGGATGAAAAACATTGTGTCCTTATATTCAACGAAATGAATATTAAAAAGGGGCTGGAATATAATGTTCGTCAAGATATCTTTGAAGGATTTGAAGGATTTGGGACATATCGGTCGTAGCTCAGGCATTGCTTCTCACCCCTTAGTATTTATGATAAGAGGACTCCTCCAAAAATGGAAACTTCCCGTCAGCTATTAATTAACTTCAGGTCCAATAAAACATCAGTGTTTAAAAGAACTTCTTTTAAAAAATATCGAGGCACTACAAAGCATAGGACTAAAAGTACGCTTGATAACCAGCGATCAAGCGGCAGCAAACAGAGCTACATATTCAACGTTAGGGGTTACAGAAGAGAAGCCATACTTTTTAATTAATAATACAAAAATGTATGCAGTGTATGATGTTCCCCATCTAATCAAAAGCTTGCGAAACAACCTAATACTTGAAATTGATAAGGCATCCACAACTGCCCGAGCAGTGGTGAAAATTACGGATGCTCAAATTACTCCAAATAATTTTCAAAAAATGAAGGTAAAATATGCTACTCAAATATTTTCCAATACATTGAGTGCTACTGTTAGAACAGTAGTTAAAACAGGACAACTGGGAAGTACTACTGCACTTAATATTGCTGACTTTTTACAAAAACTCAACAATTTATTTGACTCCTTAAATACTCGTGTATTATATGATCGAAATCCATACGGTTGTGCTCTTTCCGCCAAAATGGGAGGGCCAGATACTTATTTAATGGAAGCTCTTGAATGGGTTAAAAGCTGGAAAGCATATACCGCAAATGGAAAGGTCAACAAAGGGATCTACTGTTTCAAAGGATTAATTTTATCAATACAATCTGTACTTCAACTATGGCAAGATTTAAAACAAGAGGGATACCAGTTTTTGCTAACCAGCAGACTGAATCAGGATCCTCTTGAAAATCTTTTCTCAACATTAACGTATAAAGAAGTTACAAGAAATTGATAATTTAAAAAATAGCAATAAAGCTGATTCAAATTTGGTTACCGGCGAGAGAGTTTTTGAAAGTAAGGAAGGGAAATTAGAGACATGCGCTGTTGTGTATTTCTCTGGATATGTAGTGCATAAAACTATTAAACATTGTAATTGTGAATTGTGTTGCTTAGAAATGTGTAATGACAATGTGTTAAAAGATAATAATCAACAGTAATATCCCAAGTGCATTAAAATAGCCGATTAAATTTTGACGTTTTCTGTCAGAATGTTTTGCTAAGAAATATGTTAAGTAAATTTGCCGCTCAACAAGAATCCCGAGTGCGCAGCACGAGGGATTTTGGGGCGGAAAATTTACGAGATATATTTCTTCAGAGCAAAACATTCTGACAGAAAATCGTCAAAATTTATTCAGGCTAGTTTACATGCACGCGGGATGTTCGGAGTGATTATTTCCTGAATAAATAGATAAAATTCAGTTGGTGAAGCACCTTTAATAATCATGTTAAAATTATGCACAAGCGATTAAATTTTGACACATATTTAACCGCGGTTAAATTTTGACGTTTGAATTTTTGTCATTGTTAAACTGACAGAAACCATAGTGATTACTCATTATTATGGATATGAAGGAAATAATCACTATTTAATCACAGAAAGGGATTATAGTATTGGTGATTCTGTTTCATATTTAAAAACCCCATAACCTACTGTAATAAAAGTTGCTACTGGTTTATTGGAAATATTTGAACTCCATTTTAAAGCAAATAAATCCTCCTTAAACTTAAAAAAAACCTTGCTGAGGGCAGGAGCGGGCAAAGTAAAAATGCTTTCACCAAGGTGGCTGAATACAGAAGACCAGTGTTATCAACACAAATTATTTTTTATGGAACATTTAATTATGACTAAAATGTTCAAAACGCTTAAGTGGATATCAAACGATTTAAGAAGCACAAATAAATGCAAAACGTAGAATAGAAAATTGCAAAATGTAAACAACATAAATTATGGTTTCCGCATTACTAAACTAGTTTCTTTTGTTTCCTTACGTCTGCTTAGGTGATATCTGAGTTAAATGCTTAAGTTAGTTTACAATTAGAAACAAATAATGTCTTATACTAAGGTAAACTAGTTGACCATCTTATAGTGTAGGTGCAAGTGTTAAATAGCATGCGAGTTAATAAATTCCTGCCCATATTGTATTTGCAGGGCGTCTCAAAAAACCGCGCTATACATTTTGCGATTTGGTACACTAAAAGGAAAAAAAAACATCAATAAAATATTTTTGGGTTCTTCGCTTAGCCGTTATCCCCAATTTTTTTTAAATTAATGTCTCAAAAACCGCTTAAAATATTACTCTGAGACTTTCTTAAGTAGATACATGGTACATTTCTAAAGTAAATAAAATATTTGAAAATAAATTCTATCCCGTTTAAAAACGGCGGTCATTTAAAGTCTTTGATGTAAAATCTCAAGAAACTTTCAAAGGCTCAAAATGGTGATTATTTACTAATATTTCACTGTTTCAGTACATACGTTAGTTTTTAACTTTTTATCCCAATCTTTATAGGGATCGCGTACTCATATATTACAAAAAACGTAATTTTTATGATGTTTATAGATGTGTATTAATTATGTTTCTAATGTAAATTATTTGTAATTGAGCGTAAACTTAAATGTCTATATAATAAATAATGTATATGTAACATATGTATTTTGTCATTCTGGAAAATTTTAAACATCTATTGTAAGGAAGGAATGACGTATTACATCTAATTGCACATTGTAATAGCATTGTTTCTGGTTTAACTTTCTGTCTTCCAAATATATATCTTTCAGTTTGTTTTTGGCGTTTTATTTATTATATTGTAATTGACAGAGGTAATAGAGGCTAAATAGTTGGTTGCCATCAAGGTAAGCGCTCATGCTGAGTCTAAAATTGACTACCCTCTAAAAGTGAAAAAGTTTTAATAGACATTTTTTTACAGATCAACATGGAATATTCATGTTATTCAAAATAAAGCTGTGTCATTGACCACAAAATAGTTTTAGTTTTAAGACAGGTTTATAGATGCGCAATGCCCTTAGAAGTAAGAACTGGGCCTACACGTGAGTCGTGTATAATAGCAAAGTAGAAATAACAGCAACAATGTTAAAGTATGACGAATTGCGAATTCTGCAATTCTGGTATTCAATGAGAAAGCTAATCTGTTAATCGCTTAGGGCAATGTTCAAGACCCGTTTCAGGTAAAATTGTCTATTTCCATAATTTGCAGCATACGCTAACTTATACAGGCGCTGAGCGTCTATATATTAGATAGTAATTCATATTCTTATATGGGTATTTTGCCACTCTGCAAATTAAAATATTAAATAACGAAAATATTAACAACAAACGTTTCGAGGGACAATCTGCCCTCGTTATCAACGAATAACAATTAAAACGAACAAGAAACTTATCTTTTTTTCACTTGAAGGAAAAACGACCAACCTCCAATGGATTTTTTGACATTGACGTTTGTTGATATCTATACCTACTTGATCTCATCTTTAAGAATCGATAGCCAACTATTGTCTAAAAATATTGAGAAAGACGACACGCATTTTTCTTCGTTAAGTAAAATATATGCCGTCTCTTTAATTTTACGTTTAGTTGACATCGATTCTTTAGACAAGATCTTTGTGTTTTGCCATTGTATTTTATGGTTTTCATCCCAAGCATGTTCTGCCAGCTTAGACTTATTGAATTGATATGTTTTCAACATATTTTATGTTCTTTAACTCTAACTGCTAAAGGTCTGGATGTTTCACCGATATAATATTTCCCGCATTCATAGGGAATACTATACCGGGTGTCCGTTCTCAAAGTTGGAAGTTGGAAGTTTTTGACAAGTCTCTTCTATAGCTGTAACTAAATCAAGTTTATTAATTCGTTTTGGCGCCACTGCGTAGTTGAGTCCTTTGCCAAGAACTAATTTGTCAGTGGCAGAAGACATTAGACAGGAATACAGAATTAGAAACAAAATCATACTAGAACGACCTTACACAATCAGACAAAATATATCCAAACAAGAAAAACATTCACTACACACACTAAAAACCGATAACACAATTAAAATTCTACCTGCAGACAAAGGCAACGCCACAGTAGTACTTGACACAACCACATACAACGAAAAACTTTTAACACTAATCAGTGAGGGACAATACACTAAACTAAATAAAGATCCAACACATACAATAGAAACAAAAATATACAGAACACTTTACAAACACAGAGAACAATTTACAGATTTTGTAAGACGTACACTAACACCACACTACAGTAAACCACCACATTTTTATGGATTACCAAAGATACACAAACCAAATGTACCACTTAGGCCAATAGTTAGTTCTATAGGTTCTCCTTGTCACAGTTTAGCTAAATATTTACTTAAGATACTGACTCCTATATTAGAAAATACAGACACGTATATAAAGAACACGCCCCATTTCCTTGAAAAACTTAAAGAAGCAAACATAAACACACAACACTTAATGGTTAGTTTCGATGTAGTTAGTCTCTTCACTAATGTTCCAGTAGACAAAACACTCAACATCATTAAACATAGGCTACAAAACGATAACACATTACATACACGAACAACATTAAACGTTGGTACCATTATGGAACATTTAACACTATGCATTAAAACGACATACTTTCAACTAAACAATGAATTTTACCAACAAGATTTCGGGATGGCAATGGGTTCACCTTTATCTCCCATTGTTAGTAACATTTTTATGGAAGACTTTGAACAACAACATGTCTACACGTACACCAACAAACCAGTAGTTTGGTGGAGATATGTCGATGATGTTTTTGCAATTTGGCCTCATGATATGGATGAGGTGGACAAATTTCTTGAACATATTAACAGTAAAGAAACCTCCATCAAATTCACATTAGAAACAGAGCAAAACAATCAGTTACCCTTTCTTGATACACTAATCACTTTTGAAACATCAGTATACCGTAAGAAAACCAATACTAATAGGTACTTACATTTTAATTCTAACCATCACAAAAACATAAAGACAGGCGTTGTAAAAAGTCTCTACGACAGAGCCAAAGTTGTTTGCTCTAATGATAAAATTTTCAAAAAAGAGAAAGAATTTATTATTAATGTTTTACAAGATAATGGCTATCCAGAGACTCTTGTTCGGAACATTTTCAATACACGAAGCAATGCCACACACATACAAAGGAATGACACTCAAAAATATAATACTCTTACTATACCATATATTCCAGGCATATCTGACAAAATTAGACGAATTGGAAATAGATTCAATGTTAGGACGGTATTCAAAACGATGAATACTTTGCGGTCAGTTCTTACAAAAACTAAACCGTTCAACGAAGAACAACATTCAAGGAACTGTATATACCGGGTGTCCATTCTCAAAGTCGAACATAGGGTATTAACATTAGTGCATTCACTCGTTCTTCATTGAAATAATTCATTTTTCTATAGATAATTTTAACAGACGTTGATAGAAAATAACTGATTTACGCCAACTAATTATATTTTTTTTTGACAAAAGCTATCGAACTTGAGAAGCAAGTCATAGCATATTTAAAAATTCTTAAGCTTTGTTAGGTCATTTTGGTATTTTAAATAGCCACCTAGGCTTTAGGGCAGCGTGCCCGTATGCTAAGCCCTTTTAGTTCTTTATTTGGCTCCATCGCCTAATTCTAGAATCACGATGTCGCACATATTTAGCTCCAAAAGCAGTATTTTTCGTCGGTTGGAGCTCCCCTCTGATGGCGTTTTTCCGAATTCCGAATCTCCTAGAAAGCACGCCGTCGAGGCGTGATGCCATTGGTGCCGGCATTAACTTGTTTCGTTTTATCGCCCCGCGATTGGCTGCCAAGGTTTAGTCACGTGGGGACGCGACCAAGGTGACCTTTGCCAACGCTTCCCTCTGGGCAGTTGTCCGCAGCCCGTTGCAAAGAACGCTCGTGTGGTGGTTGTGAGTCGGAGTTTTTCGAATTGTCTTCGGCGTAGCGTGGATGTTTGGAGCCCAGTTCTTGCTTCCGTAAGTAAGGGGTCGTGCCCCCTTCATCTCGACCTACGAGGATCTGTTCCGCAGAACGAAAGTGGCCCATTTTTCGTCGTCCCGTTGTACGCGTCCTGGACGCGTCTCACGTCGCCATTAAGGCGGTTGTGCACTCATCCCTACAGCCGTTGTAACATCGAAGGTATCTGCCACCTACGACTGCAGCCTGTCGCAACGCAACTGTACCAGGCTCCCTCGCCGCCTACGCATTAAGGTATGTGTCTTTAACCTGATTACCGCTGTGATCGCGAGTGCTAATTTAATCTTCGCTGTCCGCTGCATAAGGCGTCGCGCCATCATATTGGTGCATTCCTTCAGAATTGCAGACTGTCCATATCGCGAGTGCTAATTTAATCTTCGCTGTCCGCTGCATAAGGCGTCGCGCCAGTATATTGGTGCATTCCTTCAGAATTGCAGACTGTCCATATCGCGAGTGCTAATTTAATCTTCGCTGTCCGCTGCATAAGGCGTCGCGCCCGCATATTGGTGCATTCCTTCAGAATTGCAGACTGTCCATATCGCGAGTGCTAATTCAATCTTCGCTGTCCGCTGCATAAGGCGACGCGCCAGCATATTTGTACTCATTACTATTCATTACTGTTCACTACTGTTCAACATCTGTCGCTAAGTTTAGAGCGCGCGTGCCAGCTGGTGCCCTTAATTATAGTCTAAGTATAGATATAGGGCGACGCACTCTGCCGCCCCATTGTAACCTGAAGTTCAATACATGATTGGTTAGTTAAGGGATTTATTGTTTTGTTTCGACTTGTGCATGTTCTGTTACAGATAGACGCCCCCTTCATTGTACTGATTCTTGTACGACGGAACGAGGGAGCTTTGAGCGTGCAGGTGGGTGAGGCAGCTGCGTAGTCGCGGTCGGATTGACACCTAATTACAATCCTTGCATAAGGCAATCCCGAAATTGTTATTTGACCTTGCAACTCTTGAGTAACCCTATTGGCGGAGTATTTTGCATGCTTCGCTCCCGTCTAACCGTCCAGGCCCGGTTAGCCGGGTTAAGACAGGCTTGGTGGCGCCCTCATGATTTCGACATACCCTGTATATATTATGCCACCACACGCTTGCCCAGAACGTATCGTGTGACTCACGCCCGACTCCCTGAGCGTCCCAGCCGTGGCCCTTTTAGCCTATTTCGAACCGATTTCAGGGCAAGTGTGCCAGTTTTTCAGGACTGATTCCGTGGAGCGATGCTCACCTTGGGTGGGTGTCGTAAAGTTCTTTTAATACCGTAACAGGCTAATTTTGGCTATCCCAACGTGTGGGCCTGTTTTTTTTTCTGATATTCGTCTTCTCGTCAAGCCCCTTCGTTGTGCGTCTTAATTTTGGCGTCCAACATCGGGGGCCTTGTATGTTCGTTTTTCTTATTAAGCCACCCGTTGTCTGCCTAATTTTGGCAGCCCATCGTGTGAGGCCTTGTGGGGCCTTGTGGCTCCTTTGTTCTCGTCAACGCGCCTAATTTCGGTGCTCCAACGTCTGGAGCCTATTGGTGCACGACAACGCCCGACCTCATTTTGGGGTTTTCTTTTTTTTTGCGTTGTGTGTCTTAATTTTGGCGGCCCGATTGTTGCTTGTTGCTGTTATTGGACTGGAGTAGTCTCGTTAAGCCCATCCGTTGTGCGTCTTAATTCTGACGCTTTAAAGTCTGAGACCTTGTTGCGTACCAACGCGCGACCCCATTTCGGATTTTTTTTTCTTCTTCGTTTTCTTTTTCTTTCGTTCGATTTCGGGCGCAGTACTGTCGGTAACCATTGCTGGTCGGTAGTAGGCTTGTTAAGCCATTCGTTGACCGCCTAGGTTTGGAATTTGCTCTTTTTCGCTTATGTTCGGTCTTTTCGCAAAGAATATGGACAGATAGTCCCGTTAAGCCATCGGTCGTGTGAGAGGTAACAAACCACTTTTTCCCGATTTCTCCCGTCTTGACCGTCTACGATTTGGTTCGGATATCTGACGTAATTGACTTACCAAACACGCGCTAACGTTTTCCTTTTTTATAATATAAGTCGTTCCTTTCCCGTTTGTAAACATGGTGCTAAAGCTACATATTGAACGCCTGCTTCGCGCGGAGGCTGAATACGAGTTGAGAATCAGAGGCCGTGATGCTTCCGGCACGGTTACCTTGTTGCGCTCCCGGTTACGCGACGTATTGAGAGAGGAGGGACGCGCACAGATGGATACGCGACCGACGTACCCGTATACGTTCGAGGAGGATCTCACGGCCGTGACAACATTGATTGGCGAATTAGAGGAAAAGATTCAGGTATATTTAGCTAACCCGACTAAAGAAGTAGCGGCTACGATCGAAACGAAATTTTATCACGGAATGAACCGTCTGACGAATAGTTCAGCTACAACGGAGGAAGAGCGAGCGCTCAAACAAAAAGCGTTCGTGGAATTATCACTCATACGTTCAACCTACGAACTTAACCAAGTAAAGCTAGGGTCGTCTACGACTACGGCTGAGGAAGAAAGCGCCGTAACGCTGCCATCGACGTCCGGTGTCGCGACGACGACTACGACTACGACGGCGGCAACTATGTCGACTCCGAGTTTTGTTGCGCCGATGTCGGCTACGATCTCATTTAAGGCAACCCCTGTTTCGAAATGGAACATACAATTCTCAGGTGACCCGAAAGGTCTGTCGGTCAACGCTTTCATCGAGCGTGTTAACGAACTCAGAGTGGCCAGAAACCTTACCGAAGAAGAGTTGTTTATGCAGGCCATCGATTTGTTTTCGGGCAACGCATTGCTATGGTATCGCGCGAATAGAGCGACCCCTAACACGTGGCAACAGTTAGTCGATTTATTGCGTCTAGAGTTTCAGCCTGCTAATTATGATGAACGGTTGTTGGACGAAATTAGACGTCGCACGTATGGGCATTTATATCGCTATCATGCGCACAATGTTTTCGCGCCTGACCGAAGCGGTTCCCGAGGAGAAACAGTTGCGTATTTTGTTGCATAATATTTCACCATTGTACCAAACCCAGTTGGGATTGACGGAAGTCCGGTCGATCGACGAGCTAGCGCTATACGGACGGAAGATTGAAGAACGGCGCTATGCCATTGAAACTTACGTGCCACCTTCTAGAAAGAAGTCTGACTTAGAAACAGACTTGGCATACGTCGAGGTCGCGCCTATCGCGGAAACGTGCCCGGTTGATGTTGTCGAAACGCGTGACGTTAATACTCCCGAGAGGAGGAACCGAGAACCGGCACCCAAGTCAAGCATGCGGTGTTGGAACTGTGACGAACCAGGCCATAGAGCCAGTAGGTGTCCGCGACCCCGCGGCAAGAAATTCTGTTACCGTTGCGGCAAACCTGAAGTGACCGTAAACACTTGTCCTCGTTGTCGAGCAAGAGATAGGGGACAGGGAAACGACCCCGCGAGACGCTGAACGGTCGAGCAGTGTCCTCGCGCGTGTTTAGCAATTCGACTAAATTTATGAAGGGACTTATCGAGGAGCGCGAGACCAAATTTAAGAATAATAAAGTCATTCTCGATTACGTATTAGAAAGGCCATCTGATGACCGTCGACCGCATGTGACTGTTGAAATCATGGGTTTCGAGTTGTTAGCTTTGTTGGACTCAGGAGCGAATCGAACGATCTTAGGAGCTAAGGGTTGGGACGTGTTGCGTACTGTAGGCCTGCACATAAATAAGAAGCTGAGACCCGTTTGCTCAGTGGCAAATGGACAGACCGTAACCAGTCTAGGTACCCTGCACTTACCTATTCGTTTAAATAACAGGGTGGTAGCTGTCGATGTTTTAATAGTTCCGGAGGTTCCGCACACCCTAATCCTAGGGATAGACTTTTGGAAGTCAGTGGGAATAGTCCCAGACGTGTTTCGAGGGGAGTGGGAATTCTCAAAACCCGGCGTGGCGGCCATAGATACTCCTACCGGCAATTTGCAGTCTATGTTCGACCTGAACTCGGATCAACGAGCCCAATTAGACACTCTCGTAAACCGACATTTTACTATCGCTAAACCCGAACTCGGCTGCGCCAAGTACGTTCAACATAAAATCACTACTAAGGCGGCACCGGTTAAACAAAGGTACTATCCGGTCTCGCCCGCAATGCAGGCGCATATCGATGCTGAGTTGGACAGTATGCTTAAATCAGGCGTTGTGGAACGTTCTCGTTCAGCCTGGTCGAGCCCAATTTTACTAGTTAAAAAGAAAGATGGAACCTATCGTTTCTGCGTTGACTTTCGTAAATTAAATAGCGTCACCGAGAAGGACGCCTACCCGATACCTTACGTGTCTTCAATTTTGGATCGCTTACGCGATGCCCGGTTTATGACGTCGCTTGATATCAAATCCGCGTACTGGCAAATTGAAATGGAAGAGAAATCGAAGGAACTAACGGCCTTCACAGTACCCGGGCGCGGTTTGTTTCAATTTACTCGCATGCTCTTTGGGCTTCATAACGCGCCAGCGACTTGGCAACGTTTCGTCGACCATGTGTTGGGTCCCGAATTGGAACCTTACGTCTTTGTCTATTTAGATGACGTGATTATTTGTACCCCGACTTTCGAAAAGCACGTCGAGATTCTAGACGAAGTATTGCAGCGACTAAACGACGCTGGTTTAACACTGGGTCGTGATAAATGTCATTTTTGCCAACCGGAATTACGATACCTGGGCTATGTCGTTAACGCCCAAGGACTCTTAGTCGACCCCGATAAAGTTTCGGCGATTCTTAACTTGCCGCGACCTAGAAACGTTTCGGAGATACGGCGAGTAGTCGGCATGGCATCGTGGTATCGGCGTTTCATACCAAATTTCTCAGCCATTATTGCTCCGCTGACGTCGTTACTGAAAAAGTTTTAGAAGTTTGAGTGGACCGAGTCATGCGAAGTCGCATTTACAACCATCAAAAATTGCCTAGTTTCGGCACCCATTTTGTCGTGTCCCGATTTTTCTCTCCCGTTTATCGTACAGACGGACGCTTCCAATGTTGGTATCGGCGCCGTGCTGACTCAGACCGTTGATGGCCAAGAACAGGTCATCTGTTACATTAGTCGGACTCTTACGAAGCCTGAGCGTAATTTTTCGGTTACGGAACGCGAATGTTTGGCCGCCCTGTGGGCCATAGAGAAGTTACGTCCGTATTTAGAAGGCACTCACTTCACAGTCGTTACTGACCATCATTCACTTATCTGGCTAAATAATCTTAAGGAACCCACCGGGAGACTCGCCCGTTGGGCTGTTCGAATCCAACAATACGACTTCACGATCAAACACCGGAAGGGAAAAGACCACGTCGTTCCGGATGTGCTATCCCGTGCTATACCCGAAATAGATGTAGTCTCAGTTGTCGATTCTGGAGAACCCGAAGCCGGCGTTCAGGCGCCGAACGACAGTCGAACTGACCGTTGGTATAGGCGCATGTGCACGCGCGTCGTAGAAAGACCATTCAAGTATTCGGCGTGGAAACTATCGCGAGGGAAATTGTTTAAACATGTCAACGTAAAATACCCCGAATTGGACGAAGGCACGAGTTGGAAAGAGGTGGTTCCGAAGCCTCAACGTGCCGAGATTCTTCGCAAAAACCATGACGAACCTACCGCAGGCCATTTAGGCATTTATAAGACCTACGGCCGTATCGCTCAACAGTATTACTGGCCTAAACTTAAGGCGGATGTGACCCGTTACGTTAACCGTTGCGCGACGTGCCTAGCGCAGAAACCCGAACAAAAACGCCCGGCCGGCTTGATGTGTCGTCACCCCGTGGTGGATAAGCCGTGGCAAATGATATCTATCTACATTGTAGGGCCGTTGCCCCGCTCAAAGAAAGGCTACGTATATATTCTGTCCGTGGCTGACTACTTTACCAAATTTACCCTTTTCTTCCCGTTGCGTACCGCCACCGCGACCGCGGTGACTCAGAAAATTGAGAACGATGTTTTCTTGCTCTTTGGAGCACCTCAGTACGTCTTGGTTGACAACGGCGTACAGTTTCGCAGTAGAGAATTCCGACAGCTTACCGATACGTATAAATCACGAATTATCTTTAACGCGCATTACCATGCGCAGGCCAACCCCGTAGAACGCGTTAATCGAGTATTAAAACCTATGCTAGCTTCGTACGTGAAAGACAACCACCGGGAGTGGGATAAATATTTGTCGAAAGTCGCTTGCGCAGTGCGTACCGCAGTACACGAAGTCACCGGCATGACCCCATATTTCGCCAATTTCGGCAGAGAGATACAGTTAGAGGGGACGCGCGCCAATAACCCCGAGGAGGTAGATGTTTCGGAACAAATACGAGTAGAGAGTCGCGAAGACTTGTTACGACGGACTCCCGCGTTAAGGTCGGTATATGAAGACATAGTCAAGCGACTAGACGTAGCGTACAAAGCCTCCAAGGCGACATACGATTTGCGAAGGCGCCCGGCTCAGTTTGCCGTAGGCGATACCGTCTGGCGACGAAATTACGTACTTTCCGATGCGGCGAAATATTTTAACGCCAAGTTGGCTCCGAAATTTATAGGGCCGTTTTATATCAGTCGGCAAGTTTCGCTTGCCACTTACGAGCTGTCCGACGAGACCGGTGCCCCGAAAGGCACTTGGCACGCGAAAGACCTAAAACCCAATCCCACGGACGTTTAGTCTACTAGCGCCCGTTTTCCCTAATACCCCCCTCCTTTTTTTTTGTAGGCCTTGACGGCCATACCGCCGGCTTAGAGCCGTATCTTCTGTAGTACCTGCCTTTCCCCGAGCTTCTTTGTTGTGGGAACCCCACAATGCGCCGATCCCGTGACGCGCAACGTGCCCTCTTCAGGTGGCTTGTGGGACAGGTTGCGAGGGACTTATCCCTTTTTTTTCTTCCCCCCCTCCCCATGTTCTTTTGGAACGGTTGGTCGGAAGTGTGCATGGGAGTAAGACGTTCTATTGACCCGGTCTTGACGAGCGCTAACCGCGCGTTTTTTTTAGATATTTTTACGGTTTTAATTTGGAACCCCAAACCCTCCTTCTCTATGCTCTATCTTTACCTTTCTTTTCCCCTTGTCATTACTATCTACCGCGTCCCGGCGACAACTACCCAACCCCGTTGTTCTCTTTCTCTTTCCACCTTCCAAAACCGCACTGTTAGGCGACCGTCATGGACCCGGTGTTAAGGTCCAGTCGGTGTTTCGTGGCCGTCACCGCAGTGCGTGCCACACCCGTTTCGGGTCTGGTCGGTTACCTTTTTTTTTTTATCGTTTTGGTGGTCGATTATCGACGTGGTTTTGCGAACCGTTGTGGTGGCACTCCTATTTTGGGAGGGGCAGTCGAGCCGGATCGGCGAGACTGTCCTCAGTTGCCTAGTCTTTGCCCGTTTGGTTCCCCGAGGGAGCCAGACACGAATCGTTTTGTGGACCCCTGGCGGAGCGCCACTACTTCGGGACAGCTAGTTTTCTTGTCGCCCGTCTTCCGTGGTTCGGGGAGTGAGTGCTAGCCATCAGCGAACCGCCAGGTCCTACCCAATTTTTCGTATTTCCACTGGCGTATCCAGTCTTTCTTCTTCCTCTTCTCTCTTCCCTCCTGTCGTACCCTATCTGGTGGCCGGTGTGCGTAATTCCTTTGGGGGTACAGCTATCGTATCAGCGTTTCCGGTCGTTTGAGTGCTCGTGGCGCCGCAGCCAAAATGCCCCGTTGATTTTAAGAGACTTCGGGGAACTCTCTTTCAAGTAAGGGGAGTGTTAGGTCATTTTGGTATTTTAAATAGCCACCTAGGCTTTAGGGCAGCGTGCCCGTATGCTAAGCCCTTTTAGTTCTTTATTTGGCTCCATCGCCTAATTCCAGAATCACGATGTCGCACATATTTAGCTCCAAAAGAGCAGTATTTTTCGTCGGTTGGAGCTCCCCTCTGATGGCGTTTTTCCGAATTCCGAATCTCCTAGAAAGCACGCCGTCGAGGCGTGATGCCATTGGTGCCGGCATTAACTTGTTTCGTTTTATCGCCCCGCGATTGGCTGCCAAGGTTTAGTCACGTGGGAACGCGACCAAGGTGACCTTTGCCAACGCTTCCCTCTGGGCAGTTGTCCGCAGCCCGTTGCAAAGAACGCTCGTGTGGTGGTTGTGAGTCGGAGTTTTTCGAATTGTCTTCGGCGTAGCGTGGGTGTTTGGAGCCCAGTTTCTGCTTCCGTAAGTAAGGGGTCGTGCCCCCTT
The DNA here is from genome assembly GCA_940337035.1 of Agriotes lineatus. NCBI lineage: Eukaryota > Metazoa > Arthropoda > Insecta > Coleoptera > Elateridae > Agriotes > Agriotes lineatus. The sequence continues at coordinate 17,174,185 of OW679194.1, read as the reverse complement.
CATCTCGACCTACGAGGATCTGTTCCGCAGAACGAAAGTGGCCCATTTTTCGTCGTCCCGTTGTACGCGTCCTGGACGCGTCTCACGTCGCCATTAAGGCGGTTGTGCACTCATCCCTACAGCCGTTGTAACATCGAAGGTATCTGCCACCTACGACTGCAGCCTGTCGCAACTCAACTGTACCAGGCTCCCTCGCCGCCTACGCATTAAGGTATGTGTCTTTAACCTGATTACCGCTGTGATCGCGAGTGCCAATTTAATCTTCGCTGTCCGCTGCATAAGGCGTCGCGCCATCATATTGGTGCATTCCTTCAGAATTGCAGACTGTCCATATCGCGAGTGCTAATTTAATCTTCGCTGTCCGCTGCATAAGGCGTCGCGCCATCATATTGGTGCATTCCTTCAGAATTGCAGACTGTCCATATCGCGAGTGCTAATTTAATCTTCGCTGGCCGCTGCATAAGGCGTCGCGCCAGCATATTGGTGCATTCCTTCAGAATTGCAGACTGTCCATATCGCGAGTGCTAATTTAATCTTCGCTGTCCGCTGCATAAGGCGTCGCGCCCGCATATTGGTGCATTCCTTCAGAATTGCAGACTGTCCATATCGCGAGTGCTAATTCAATCTTCGCTGTCCGCTGCATAAGGCGACGCGCCAGCATATTTGTACTCATTACTATTCATTACTGTTCATTACTGTTCATTACTGTTCACTACTGTTCAACATCTGTCGCTAAGTTTAGAGCGCGCGTGCCAGCTGGTGCCCTTAATTATAGTCTAAGTATAGATATAGGGCGACGCACTCTGCCGCCCCATTGTAACCCGAAGTTCAATACATGATTGGTTAGTTAAGGGATTTATTGTTTTGTTTCGACTTGTGCATGTTCTGTTACAGATAGACGCCCCCTTCATTGTACTGATTCTTGTACGACGGAACGAGGGAGCTTTGAGCGTGCAGGTGGGTGAGACAGCTGCGTAGTCGCGGTCGGATTGACACCTAATTACAATCCTTGCATAAGGCAATCCCGAAATTGTTATTTGACCTTGCAACTCTTGAGTAACCCTATTGGCGGAGTATTTTGCATGCTTCGCTCCCGTCTAACCGTCCAGGCCCGGTTAGCCGGGTTAAGACAGGCTTGGTGGCGCCCTCATGATTTCGACATACCCTGTATATATTATGCCACCACACGCTTGCCCAGAACGTATCGTGTGACTCACGCCCGACTCCCTGAGCGTCCCAGCCGTGGCCCTTTTAGCCTATTTCGAACCGATTTCAGGGCAAGTGTGCCAGTTTTTCAGGACTGATTCCGTGGAGCGATGCTCACCTTGGGTGGGTGTCGTAAAGTTCTTTTAATACCGTAACAGCTTTAAATTAATATTTTAAAATAAAAACCGCATCTTGAATATTATTATTGGTATCATTTGATGCGTAATAATTTTATCTTTCCATTGACACCATTACCTTCCCTGTAAGTTGAATTGGCGAGCAGGAATCGGGAAAAACGTTCGATACAATGTTAATCGCCTATGTTCGACTTTGAGAACGGACACCCGGTATAGTATTCCCTATGAATGCGGGAAATATTATATCGGTGAAACATCCAGACCTTTAGCAGTTAGAGTTAAAGAACATAAAAATATGATGAAAACGTATCAATTCAATAAGTCTAAGCTGGCAGAACATGCTTGGGATGAAAACCATAAAATACAATGGCAAAACACAAAGATCTTGTCTAAAGAATCGATGTCAACTAAACGTAAAATTAAAGAGACGGCATATATTTTACTTAACGAAGAAAAATGCGTGTCGTCTTTCTCAATATTTTTAGACAATAGTTGGCTATCGATTCTTAAAGATGAGATCAAGTAGGTATAGATATCAACAAACGTCAATGTCAAAAAATTCATTGGAGGTTGGTCGTTTTTCCTTCAAGTGAAAAAAAGATAAGTTTCTTGTTCGTTTTAATTGTTATTCGTTGATAACAAGGGCAGATTGTCCCTCGAAACGTTCGTTGTTAATATTTTCGTTATTTAATATTATATATTATATATTATATAAGTGGCGAAATACTCATATAAGAATATGAATTATGAATTCACGCCACAAAGAAGTTTCAGAGATTATATTAGATAGTCTTTGGTGAAAGTAAAATTGCTGTTAGTATTTATGGGTTTTTATTAAGTATTTCACTGAAATACAACTGAGGTAACAATCTAACCTCATTTTTAGCGCATTTCTTGTAACTTTTAATTTTATATTTAGAATTCCACAAAGACAGTACCTTAAAAGAAAATCGTATGCAAACTATAAAATCATTTTCTTTTCCAATGGATGAGATCTGAAAGAAAGCATGGCTTTATGCAAAACCACGAAGATATTGGACCCCAACAAAAAGTGCTGTCGTGTGTGAAATACATTTTAATGGAAACGTTTTTTGAAAACGTTAGAAATATGAGTGGGGAACTGCAGAAGCTGTTGCTGCATTATCCCCGATTAGCTGACAATGCTGTACCAAGTGTATTTCCAAATTTACCAGCATATTTTTCGTCAAAGGCACCTCAAGAAAGGACAAATCCTCAATGTAAAAGAACACAAATATTGGAAAGACATAAACAAAAAGTGAAAGTTGACATGTTAGTAAAGGTAAATGTACTATTGCTACCAAAAAAAACTAGGACAACGTTTTTTTAGCTGTGTGAATCTGAATTTTTAATTGGCAACTGATATGGGATTAACTTTCAAATTTTTTCAAAACGTCACTGTCAATCATGCCTAAAGTAAGTTCAGTTTCAATAGCTAGGAGTAATGCTGGAATACAAAACGGTGTAACTATTCAGCAAATTGCATGTTGATTTAGTTTTATAACTATTTTATATTGTAGCTTTTGATATTAAAATGTTATGACATGTAAATAATTCTAACCTGTCATATGACAGTTTCTTAATGTCATTTAATCAACTAAAACAATAAAAATGCATGGCTAATGGATTTGGAGGTTGTCCTAGTTTTTTGTGGTACCAATAGTACATGAAAACGTTACCTATTCTTGCACATTATTTACATTGGTTGTTGCCACAAAACTTAAATTGAGTGGTCTCAATTTGTAAATTTGTTAACTAGGTATAAAAATACTTTAGATATTAAAAGTGCTTCTGCAAAAATACCATGCAGTGTTTTCGAATACAGACAGTTTAATTTTGCCCTAAAAATTGCGAAACAACAAAATTAGAAATATGAGAAAAAATAGATGTTACCGAGCAGATAAGTTTATTATGTTTAAATAAGATTATTTACAGTAGCATGTTAGATTATTTTCGACCTCATTCGTTTTGCTCTAAATTACGTTGAGTTGATGCCGCTTTAATAGGTTTTTTTGTCTTGATAAATTTCTGAAGACGGCCCTGTCTAAAGTTCAACCCTGGATCTTAAAGCTATATTTTAAATTTTATTTGGCATAGACGCTAACGCGCCCCGAGCTGCGGAATTTTTCCCTGTAAGCATTTTCCTTTAACGCACAGAGCGTGCGGTTGTTTCAACCGTCGGTCGCCAGTACCCACATAAATCAAATTCTTTATTTCAAGTAGAAGCAAAAACAGTCCTTGAAGCCTTAGGTTTTCTTTCAGGCAATTCAGCGCTCAAAGTTCTTGAAAATTGGTCGTGTAATTCGATACCCTGGGACTCGCTGCAACAGCAAGAAATTTCTTCTAGAATGTTCAATGGGCAAATGAAATAAGGTTTGATAAGTCCCTAGTTAACCGCACATATAGAAATGATGGTTTCGGGGTTCGAAATTTTCTTCCATTGTAGCCGTCACGCGTAGCCCGATTTGAAATTAATTAATTAGTAGCAAGCTTCCGACCAAGAACGTGTTAAAAGAACGCGACCCCCGGCGCCTCGGCCGGGGGCTGCGCTATTTTTGTGAGTACCCTGTAGCAAGTTTCGTTGCCTTTTATTGGATCTGCGCGTTGATTTTTCTGAACTTAAGTGAGTGAAGCTCGAACCTTCGAAGCAATTCATTGTTGGTGTGTTTTGAAATTGCGGGCGGGCAGATGAAGTGAATTAACTCGGCGTTGATACGAATGGCCGACTCGTCTCCTATAGCTTACTTCCCAGGGGAAGATATTTGCATTATTTGCACATTTGATTAGAGACAACATCTTTAAGCCTTAACTAACTTTTCCCTGTTAAGTGGGGAAAACCATTGCTGTATGCAAATTTGTGTATCAACGCCGGGCTTATTGTAATTAGTAGGAGCTCGCCGCGCAATAGTGTATTATTTGCTGTCATTTCTCCCACAACCGTTGAGGGGTTCCGACCCACCCTTGGTTGCCTCCATCTTGGGGTTTTTCGCAACACCACGTTACGTTTCACCAGAGCTTCATCGGAGGTCATCATCTCTTGTTCCTGATTACTGGGGAGTCCCTGAACTCTCCTCCCAACAACTTTGTTTGCACTGCAGCCCTCCTTCTGCCAAGTGACTCTACCGGGGCCTGGTTCACCGCTCCCGCCGAAACACGCTTTGGGGCTAAGGTAAAATTGTTTACAGTAAATATGTGTTGTCGCTTTGTTTAATTATGTGCCGTGTGAAGTGATATCGACCATCTGTCGTGCGCTATTGAAGTTTATATTGGACATTGCGTACGCCCGCTTGAATGAATTATTCAAATTAATTATTATACGCAGGGGCGTCTCTCCTGTGATTTTGTTCTGTTTATTTGTTAATGATGCTTAGCTTAAGTTAACTTTTGCTAGGGGACCCCGAAATTCCACTTAGGATGTACCCTTTGTATTAAATTTAAACTCACCGCTGGGTGGGCTATTAAACATAGATCTTTGCTAATTTCAATCTAGTTATTTGTTGTTGCTGAACCCTTTAGTCATTAGTTAATTACGGCAAAAGCCTGGTGTAAGTAAATGTGAACCCAAAGCCTGCTCTTCAATCAAGAACGCCCCTAGATTTTGGGCTTGTCAGTGTTTTCTTTTATTGCTCTAGAGGGTGTGGCCATCAAGGTAAGTCATTTGTTGCAAGGCCACACCGTGTATACACCAACAGGCCCGAAGGAGCTTGGCGGAGGAGTGCAGTTACGTGAAGGACCTCCCCATAGGCTACGTGTGTGTTCTTGTTTCTAACACGTTTGCCATTCCCTATCTAGAAAGAAGTGGCGCTCTAGGCATCTATCTTAAGCAATCCATCAGGGAAAGTGCCGCCGGTTTTTCTTTGAGCTTTCGAACCACGCCTTCCCGACTGAGCTAAGTGCGAGTAACCGGAGCAACAAAATCTGTTCCGACACATTAAGATCTGTGTTTTCTGGTAAAGCCGGCGATCCCTGTAGGTTGTACCCGATTTTGGACCATAATTATAATCAATGTCGATCTGATGAATTGAAACTGTAACAAGCACCACCATAGTTTTTGCATATATGTTGTAGGTACTCTCAATTAGCAGTGGTGTATAGAAAATTATAAACTTTAAAATAATTAGATTTTACAGAAATGTTCTTTTATTCGTGGGTTACAGAAGTTAAGTTATTTTTATAAATATACTGTTCCATGTTTGTATTACTTGAGTAAGTATGTAAATAAATTTGTCACAATTACAGAAGCTATCTTTAGTTAATTGTGCTCTAAGGCAAAATTATTTCAGATTGTAATACTGTAACTTAGGACCACCAACTACCAGAGATGCAATGTTATCAAGGCTAACACCATGGCGTGTAAGTGTAGGAGGCAGTGGTTCAAGGAATTCAAGTTAAGTGAGATTTGTCAATAATAATTTATCTTGACATATGAATTGAAATAGTTATTTTTTTGCACGTGTGAGAAAGTTTAAAGAACGAGCCGAAGGCGAATTCTTTAAATCTCATAAGTGCAAAAAGAAGCTTTAGATAGGAGTTGTATACATAATTTTTTCGTCTACCACATATTTATGCTAAAAGAGATTGAAAAACGTCAATGTTGCTTTCATCAATTGAAAATTCACCACATTTAATAAACAGCTTTGACAGAAGTGTGCAATACATTTTTTATTGCATAGTATACAATAACAACATGCTTTTAACGTATTGAATGTGTTAAATAATAGCATCCTTTAGGAAATGGTAGTCGAAAAATGTGTTATGAGATGCTTTATCGGACTTGTTCCACTGTCTCGGGTGTTTATTACACCACGTTTCGGGAGTTTCTGATCTACTCCCGTTCTCAGGTGAATGAACTCTTGGTTAGTCCTGAGACTGAGAAGGATTGATTTTTGTACGTCTTTTCACGTATACTCATAATAGACCACTGTCAAAAATGACAGAGAACATCTTGAAAATGTGTTGATATAAATCGTCATCTGTGTTGATTGTTTATAAACAATCAAGCAGACGAGGACATAAATTGATAAATTTGTTTAATATGTGCAATGTATAAAGATAGTGTTTATAATATTTAGGTAATTTAAATAGAGATGTGTATTGTGTAATAAGCAGGCACCTTGATGTAGTGTACTGTCAAATGGCTGTCACATTATTACAATATTTATCTTATCTTTACTGTTACATTCGCTTCGAAACTTAACTTGCACTGCCTTTGTTACCTACTCATTTACTCTACTCGTTTTTGCAATCAACTACATAAATTACTCGGTTTTGTTAGTATACAGAAGTATTCTACATTTTAAAAAAACAAGGTGTATTATAGAGTAAACGAGAAATTGCCTTGCATGTTCCTATGTTAGTACTTGCCGTCAAAAATCTGTATAAATAATAAGCAAAGATAATAGCTGATTGGCCCGGTAGTTAAAAATAAGTTTGACTATTCAATTCGTCTGTCATCAGTCAAAAAGTGACCAATGAAAATACAAAATTTGACAGTTCTTGACCAATCAACAAAATATGAGTTACAATTCCACTCCTATATAACAAAACCCATTTAGATGTGTCAAAATCACAGTTAATTGTGGGTAAAATAGAAGGGAAGAGAAAATGCAAGTGAATAAATAGGATATTTTTTTGTTTACCTTATCCATGACAGCACATTGTTTAAAACAGTTGACAAGGTAAATAAATTAATTATATAGTTAACACTTACCCTTGTGTTGAGTGATTTATTTGTAAAAACGAATTCTACTAACATGTCTCGATTTGGATATATTTCTAATGCAAATATCTTAACTGAAATACGAAACATCGTACCAACAAATACCAGAAAAAGTAAGAAATCTATTTGGAATCAATTTGACGCTTTTTGCAAGGAGCGAAACTTTGATTGAAATGGAGCACAACCGCTGGAAAATGCTGCAGAAATTTTAATGGACAATTCAACATGAAAAAGAAGAATGGAGATGATTACATAGCGTATGTAATAACAAGCATATGGAATACTACGGCTAAAATGGTGCAAAGTATGTACTTCAAAAGATTTAATATTACTTTTGATCCCTTCTCAGATATATTATTTAAGAGAACTCGTGATGTACGAGACTCAAAATGGAAACAGTTACAGCAGTGTTATTGAAAAACGAAGACAAAGTTCAGCGACATTAGCTAGAGAAGAAATTAATAAAACGGCATCTTTATAGAACGAAAATACGGGAAACGCAGTATCGTGGACCACTCTAAAACACCTTGAAATTGTTTGCGCAGTTCTCTTTGTAACAGCAGCAGCAGCAATTTGAACTACCATTCCTGGAGCTAGTAATATAGTGGGTATTAGGTACACACAAATCTTAAACTGCAGCTAACCTAAAATAATAGCTCCTGCGCATGAGGCAGAAGTGGTCTACGATACTGCAGTTTAGCCGCGAATACTTCCATAGAGGGCTATTTAAAACATTTATCCATGTCACGTCATATGAATTAGTCTAGCGTGGTGGTGAGGCCGCAAATTGCAAAATTTACCGTTTTCACGAAGATAAATTTAATGACGGAACTGTATGAGTCCCGGGTGGTGTAGCTTGAACAAGCGTCCACGTTCGATCAGCATAGTTAAGCAACGCTTTTTCTGATCAGAACTTGGATGGGAGTTTCATGGCTGCTTCTCTCTGCGCCTCGTGATACGGCTGTCACGGAAATAGTTGGTCCCGGATGTCATAATAACATCATGACAGTCGTTAGTGAGGTTGGAAGTCCCCATAAAATGTACAGCCTATAATTGGTCTAACGGCTGTTGGCTGAGTACTAAAATAAAAAAAAATAAAATAAAATAAAAAAATAATACCATTGTTTTCCAAAAACTGTGAAGGCGGATCTAAAAGATGCTGCGACAGTAAGTAGCTAATTAAAAACGAACAAAATACAGATTTTTGCATAGATCAAAGCATATTACAATCGACAGATTGTTCTTAACTCAAAATCCTTTTTGGGAAAATAACAATTCAAAGGGTTGGTACAAAAATACATCAATAGGACCAAACGAGATGCTACAATGGACCAAAATTTCAGGAGAAAGAATAGGATTAGATGATGCCATGGGAAAGAAAATATTGAATCATTCCCATCGCTCCAGCGCAGTATCACATTTAGCTAAAGCCGAAGTAAATGAGCAACAATTGATCAAAATAACGGGACACTCCACATCAACTTTGATAAAACCTAATCTACATCTAGATGACGAGCATCACTCAAACATAATAGCAAATCTTCAAGAACAAGCCTTAAGTTCACGTACGATATCACTGTATCAGCTTCAACTACGCAGGCTACAGTCAACCGCAATAGGACAAATTATATGTAACAAGCAAACGGCGCGCTACGCGCACGTGTGAAATAGGATACGCGATAAGCTCCGAGCCGAGCGCCAAGATAAGAAAAACAAAACCTAAACAAATATAAACATCTGTGAAGCCGGAACGTGCCACGGACTCACGGACACACGGACACACATTAAGGAAAATTATATTATTGATAATTGTGTTGTTAATAGTTGTCCATTTTCAATAAGTTGTGTTTCATGAAATATGATAAACGCTATTTCTCTTCTCTTCTTAATGTTACACTTGTGTTAAATAAACCTAATTTATTAATAAATTTCACTTGAAAATAATTTCGTTTGTATAAATTTACTCTTGGAATTGTCTAAGAAATACCATTTAAGCTTTGATTTCTAGCAGGATATTTTTTTCTGTTTATAAACTCACTCTTGGTTTCTTTGGGCAATTTGACTCGAAGATTTGTCAAAATCACTCGAGCTATACACTCTCGCGATTTTGACCTATAAATCTACTCGTCAAATTGCTACCAAACGTTGGTATAAACAGAAAAAATAATCGGCTAAATCGAACCTTTTGTGGTATTTTCTGCGAATATACCTTTCTAGAAGGTATTCAAGTGACTATTTTAAACAAATGTAGTTTTTATTAGAAAAAGTAAATTTTAGTTTTTTGTTGCTATAGAAATTGTGTGGTTTGTTGCTAGATTTACCAAATAGTTATTTGAAAAAATAATTTGATTCATTGTATAGTCCCTCGAATATTATTCTTAGTCAAAGTTATGTAGAATATTATTGCGGTGGTATTATGGGGGCTACCTGTTCTCTATAGGTAAGGTAGGAAGACGCAACTCAAACCATTCAATAAGCTTGCAATAATCTACATATTCTCCCAACCGTCTTCTGAATAAGATGGTTTAATGTATATAGCCGTATATTTAGCTAAAAAGCACAAAAACGAATATCCAGAGTTGGGAACATATACTTTCAAATCTGAGGAGGCTAAGAATGTTCATTATTATAGGTAGACATTCATATTTTTAAATATATTGTGAATCAAAAAGACACTTTACTAAGCGAATTGTATAACAAAATTGAGTTATTAAAGAAACATATCAAAGTAATATTGCTGCTCATCACTTTGCTTGCCCATATCGATCATTATGACAAGCTCTTTTGTTGAAAAATCTCTACCAGATATGTGGCGCATTGCTCATGTTACTTTTATTTACAAAAAAGGCAACAAGCTAGATGCCGATAGCTATAGACCCATTAGTTTGGTGAGTATCTGCGCGAAGGTGTTGGAATCCATTATAACTGAACATTTGACCAAATTTTTCCTAGAACGTGGCGTTGTCCCGGATGCTCAACATGGGTTTTTAAGTGGACGCTCGGTGAATACTAACTTATTAAGTTGTGTGAACGATTGGACAAAATCGGTGGACTCAGGTGCCTCAGTAGACATTGTTTACATCGATTTCTCCCGAGCATTTGATCGCGTTCCACACTACAGACTTATATCCAAAGTGAGACACTTTGGAGTGAGAGGAAATCTTTTGAATTGGATTAAAGACTTTTTAAAAAACCGTACGTTCAGAGTGAAAGTGGGTGACAGTTTTTGGAATTCCTTTCCGGTTGTCAGTGGCGTTCCACAGGGATCTGTTCTCGGACCCCTTTTGTTCCTTGTGTTCGTGAGTAACCTGCCAACGTCAATTAAGTCCACCTGTTCCCTTTACGCCTATGACACGAAAATATATGTAGATCCAAATACCTGCCATGACGAGCTGCAGAACGACCTGAATTGTATCTTCAAGTAGTTAGTGTAACAACTGGTTACTTTCGCTGAATACTGGTAAATGTGTTGTATTCCATGTGGGTAAGTCAAATCCGAATCCAGATTACTGATCTTGGAATTACAGTAACTATCGATTTGTCGTGGTCCACTCATATTAGTAAAATATGCAAGAAGGCAAATTCCGTTATGCATCTACTTCGGAAAGCATTCTCTCGGCCATCTCCACATACAACCAAGATTTTGTATACCACATACATCAGACCGATTTTGGAATATGCAGGACCCGTGTGGTACCCGGTACTCCGTAGAGATAAGGAATTGATGGAATCAACTCAACGAAGAGCAACAAGAATGTTCTTCGGGGAGACTTAATCATAAGTTACAGAATAGTGAACAATTTGTTTTCTGTGAGCAATGCGTCATTGTTCGTGTTGAATGCTGACGATAGACTTCGAGGCCATATGTACAAGTTAGTGCACGAACAGTATCGCACCAGACAAAGACAACACTTTTTGCAGAACCGAATTTTTGACTTATGGAACAACCTGCCAAGTGATGTTGTAGAAGCTCCAACGGTTAACACGTTTAAAAACAGACTGGACGATATATTATAAGAATGTTTAGTTAGTTTTTTTTAGTTTAGTTTTAGTTTTAGTTTAGTTTAGTTTTTAGTTTTTTTTTCTTTTTTGGGTTTGTTTTTAGTAGGTACAAGTGCACACTGTACACAAATGTTTCTTTGATAGTTATTATGTAATAAGAGTTTATAGGACTTGTCCTCAACTCTTCTCATATTCTTAATAATAATAATAATAGTAATAAGTGTTCGTGACTGTAAAGCAGATGCTGCTTTGTTGAAAGACAAAAAAATATTCGTAGCAAGCGGTACAATTAATAATACTGTAGTACAAAGTGCTCGATCATGTAAAAATGTAAATAAGCACTGTAAGCCAGCACGTATTGAAAACCAAGAACCAAACTTGAATATACAAAAAATCAATCCGACTGTAACACAAAAAGACCTATCAGCTGCTGTGTTACAAGCTGAAACTTCATCTGTGCTTAATAAATACATAAATTTAATCGACGATGCCAAAAATAGTCATCCCTCGTCAAGAAAAGGTGGCGAGTGGATTAAGGTGGCTAACAGAAACCGTCGACGTTCACTTGTTGTGGGTAATAATAAGGATACTGCAGATGTTAAAGGAGTGCTAAAATTAATTCACTTGCATGTATACAGGATGGATCCCAAAACCACTTCATCAAAGCTAAGTGATTTGCTAATGCCCCATTTCCCGGAAGTAACCTGCAAACCTTTATCATCCAAGCATCCGGATTTATATGCTTCTTTTAAAGTATCGATATCGGAGATTCACGTCAGGCAAGCAATGGATCCAGATATTTGGCCGTATGGTGCATGGTCCAGCAACTGGTATGACCTATTTTCCAAGACCTGTCCTAAGGATAAAAGGTAATGGATTGAAACAAATTTGAGATGAATATCAACTTTATTATGTGCAATTTTATTTCCTAAGAATTACTTCATTTAAATGGCCTCCCTGAGTCTCGATGCAGTACTGCAATCTTTGTCTGACACTCTAACGTTTTGCATCACCCTTCTTAACAATTCTGGTCCAATACTCTATTTCTTCTGAAATACTCATTTTAAGGCCTTGTATTGTTTGAGGACGCTTCTCGTAGACCTTTTGCTTCAGATATTCCCACAAAAAGAAATCAGGAGGCGTCAAATCGGGGAAATTGGACCGCCATGTTATGTTACCAAACCTCAAAATCCACTGTGTTCACAACTGATTGACTTCGTATAAAGCTTTTTTCTACTCATGACAGTGAAATCAGTCATTTTGACATTGATTCCGGTGGTTGAAGTTGCATTTCAACCACTAGAGATTGAAATGCTCGGACTACCGGGATTTCAAACTGTTTGACATTCAATTGATGACAAGAGAAATGTCACTTTATGTTTATTTTTTTCTAAAGTGCATTAATTTGTTAAAATGAGTGAAAATTCGTAGAAAAAATAGTATATGTAACTCGTGGCTGATAAAATTTCAACGTCTCGAGTTACTTTTTTCAACTCGCTTCGCTCGTTGAAAAAAACCACTCTCAACGTTGAAATTTTATTTCAACCACTTGACCCATAATATACTATTAATCACGTATACGCGTTGGTTAATTGGAAAATTATCCATGATCTATTAAACTGCATAAATTAACGCACACAAATCTGACCATAGAAATGCCAATAACAAAATAATGTTTTCGTAACAGCCTACTAAAAATAGGTCATACCAGTTGCTGGACCCGTTATAAACAGTTTTTTTAGAAATGCGCAAGAAGAAAATGATAAAAGAAGATTAGTGTTTAATCCTAGTTTATTGTTACTTAATGTGAATAGTTTAAATGCTGATAAGCTAAATGCCCTTCAGGTGGACATTCGTGATTACATAAATTTAAAATTCCTATGGCTAGTAGAAATAGGTGTCAAAGTGAACGTTAATTAAATCTTTTCATGTCGATGGGTTTAATTTAATAACAGCGTACTGTAGATCCACTATGAAATGTGGTGGGGTGGGTATATGGGCAAAACCTATTATAATTTTCAATTGCTAGAGAGCTCCATCAGGGGATGAAAGTGTATTTTTTACCAGTTTGTTGGATGTTCTAATAGCTTTTATAAACCTAACATTGACATAGTTTTGTGTGGCGATTTTAATCTGGACATGTGTAAGAACAATAAGTTCAACGTACTTTGTTCGAATTTATCTTGCTTTGACTTCAATCCAGTAGCGAAATGGCCAACCAGAATTATGGAAGTAATATTAATAAATAATGATCCGATTTTCATGAATTTTGATAATGCTGGCACATGTTCTGCGTTTGATAATTTTTTTCCGAACTGGAACTGGATACCAGCGAGCCCGGGTCAGATAAGAGATAGGTTGGATTGACCTTTACAGTATCACTGATACAAATGACGCTTTTAGGTTTTTCTACGAAATATTTATACACTATTTCGATTTACATTTCCCGAAACAACGTTCTTGTATAAAACTTAATAATAAAAAATGGGTCAATGACGACGTGCTTATATCTAGTGTCAATTTAAAGGACTTGCACATTTTAAAATGCTCTTATGCTAAATGTACACAAACAAGCTAAACAGAAGCATATTGCTTTAATAAACATTACAAAAGTGACTTATTATCAAAACAAAATTTTTAATTCTGACAATTCCCCACGGGAAGCATGGAAGATTGTTTCTGAATATCTAATAAAAATAAAAAGTTAATTAACATTGCATTAAATATCAAAGGTACTGTAACTGAGCATTTACAACTGGCAGCAGAACAGTTTTTATTGAGGCTCCCTTGAGTATTATAAAACAAATTCCTAAAATAAATAGAATACGCCGGCGTCGGTAGCTCAGTAGTAAGCATCCTGACTACTGATCTAAGGGTCCCGAGTTCGATTCACGGTCCCGGTGAGGTTTTCAAAAATAAAAAAAATGTAGATGAAAGCCTCTACAGAATGCCATCATTCGGAAGTGATGTAAAACCGTGGGTCCCATGTTGCTACGATGTGTAGCATGTAAAATATCCATTGCTAGGGTTGGAACTTCTTAGTCTCGGAAAAATTCTAAGTAGGACTTTGACCATATGACCAAAGCAATCGGTGTCTAAGGTACCTGGTAGTCTGCATGCCTAAACCTTGTCCATTAACAAACAAACAAATAGGATATCTATTCTGAGCAATATATCTAATTATTCTCTTTTTTAAGTCCTTTTACAAAAGACGAGTTATACAATATATTATAAAATAAAATAAAGAGTAAGAATTCTGCTGGTCCTGATGAAGTTCCGACATTTTTAATCAGACGGGTGCTGAACCTATTGTTAAAACCCCTAGCTTACTTGGCCAATTATTTGCAAATTAAGTTTTTCCAAATCAAATAAAAGTTGGTAAGTTGTGCCTATTTTAAAAAAAAGATCCGTATGTACTAAATAATTATAGACCTGTTACGGTATGTTCACCATTCTCAAACATTTTTGAATATTGTTACCTACACAGATTGATATATTTCTTAAATAGGTTTGATGTTGTGCGATCGTACTCCACGTGCTGAAATATCAAGTGTAAAGTGATAAATGCTCACCCTAGGTCAGTGCTAAGATAACAAATTACTAATCAAAATAAACAAATATTTTTATAATTGAAACTGTTAGCTAAAATCTTGGAATTTATAGTGCTAATAGTAATAAGTACCCACCACCAGGTTGGGCCAAAATGGCCAAGAACCCTTATTTTAGCAGCATGCCCTATATGCAACCAGCTCCGACAATGTATAATCAAAATGCACCTATGTGCCAGCCAATATATCCTACTCTCACATGATAATGCCACAACAACCTCAACAATATTCTGCTGTTAATTGTAAGCAACAACAACTAAATATTCAATTAACCAACCAAACAATGCACTATACTGTAAGAGAATCAACGCTACCTCAAACGTTACATGATAATGAATGACAAGTTGTAAAAAGCCACAAACGACCAAGAAACTCAAACGAGGAAGGTCACTCAAGTCAAAGCGAATCAAATATATATTGGTTAAGTAACAATGTTACTTTAAAGAATCGTTGCGAGGGTCTTGCTGAAGAAGAATCAATGGAAACAAATATACGCAATGACGAACAAAAAAAGAACCCAAAACCTCCACCAATCTTTGTTGCTGGTGTGGAAGACATAAAGCCACTAATCTTAGAATTAAATAAAATAGCAAAAGATAAATACCTTACGAAAGCACTGAGTAGCAATCAAGTTAAAATAGAACCGAAAGATAGCCAAACATACACAAATATTATAAAAATACTAAAAGACAAAAACACAGAATACCACATATACAAAGCCAAACAAGATAAACGTTTCTGAGTGGTATTAAAAAATGTTGACCATTCCACCGATGTAGAAGAAATAAAAAATAGTATACAAGATTTAGGACATGAAGTTACAAACGTGTGGAACATCAAAAAATCAGGTACTGACATACGTTTTCCTATATTTTTCGTCGACTTAAAACAAAACGACAATAAAAAAGAAATTTATAAAATAAAATTGCTGGTGAATACATGTGTAACGTTTGATGCACCACATACAAAGCGCAATATACCGGAATGCATGTGATGCCAACGATATGGCTAGTAAGTAAAATGTCCTAATGGCACAAATATTGAAAATTGCTATATAGAATGCCAACGGCTTGTGCCAACATGCACAAGAACTAAACCAGTTTCTACAAATTAATAAAATAGATATACTGTTCGAGTCAGAGACGCACTTCGCCCAAAAAGGTCATCTACAAATACCAAGATATGAATATATAGCACTAGAAATCCCGACGGCGATGCACAAGGGAGAACAGCAATAATTATAATAAGAGATTGCATCAAACACCGCGAACTACAAAGTTATAGCACAGAAGATTTACAAGCAACAACAGTAGCAATAGACGATCATTGGGAAATATCAACATATCAGCAGTGTAGTCGCCACCAAAGTACAATAATAAAAACGAAGACTACGAACACGTTTTCAATACTTTAGGAAATAAATTTATCACTGGAGGATATTGGAATGCAAAAAATGAATTTTGGGGTTCAAGGACAACACCTAAAGGCAGACAGTTATACGCTGCTTTAAAAGTAAATAATTTAACAGCAGTATCGTCCAGAGAACCCACCTATTGGTTGACCGACAGGGAAACAATTACCGATTTACTAGATTTTGGAATCACAATAGGAATTAACGAAACACAAATCAAAGCATAGTCTTGCTTTGATCTATCCTCAGACCATTCACCAGATAATCACACTATACCCCAACGACAAAAGCAACCGACACTATATATCAAGAAAACAAATTGGGAAGTATATAGAACAACAGTACACTAGCTAATTAACCTGAATATAACGTTGAAGACTCCAGAAGAGGTTGATATGGCAGTAGCAGAGTTAACTAAAGCAATTCAGATGCAGCATAAACAGCAACACCCGACTACAACTATGACACCATTGAGGAAATATGTCCTATTATAATTAATCAAAAAATATCCGAGAAAAGAAAACTTAGGACAAAATGTCAAACCACAAGAAGTTGTCAGGCCATTTTATTTTTCTTTAATTTCTATAGCTACGTAACGATTTCGAACAGTTTTGGTACAGAGTTGGCCAGTCTGCCTGTATATCGGGCCCGTTTTAGTCATACTTTATTATATAATGCTTCAGCTTTTTGCATCAAACAAAAATTCAAACAACCACGTGGCTTTTGATTTTATTTAAAGGCTTAGCAACCGCGCTAATCTCTATGCCGCTGTTTTGTTTAGCTGTTTGCCCGATCGGACTTAAGAACGCTTGTTTTCAGCTTATTCAAAACACAGCCAATGAGAGCAAGCAGGATAATTTCAACTTCTGTCGCAATCTATCGTTAACGTGTTGTCGAGTGTGACGCGGGCTGCGCTGTGATTGGTCACAGCTGGCACGCGCGAGACCGGCAACGAGGGCCAAAAACTTGGCTTGTGGTTTTTTGAGGCAGACGGTTCTCGGCAAATTGTGGAAGTGACGGTGTGTGCTCTGGTTGCTCTGTGTTGAAGTCCTAATCCGCCGATGCCGCTCGGTCAGTATTTACAAAAGTTGGTTTAGCTGATATTTTCGTCATTTGGTACGGGATCTTTTTTTCGAGCAGGCTAATTAACGGCTCCTCAGGTTTGTGGTCTCCAAGAGGGCGTTACGTAACCATTCCCGAATAAATAATTAAAGGGCTTTTCTGGACGTCCTCGAGTTTCACCCACTACCAAGTCAAATGACAACTGTAGCGAGAGTCGCCACCCGCTTGCCGCATTCAACATTTCCGCATCGAGGCTGAGCCGCTCAAAAACAAGGTATTTCGTGTTTAGTTTGTGTAACTAATTAAAGATATTTGCTAATAACATTTAATCGAAGCACTGTGCGTTTATTGTTATCTTTCATGCGTGTGTAGCTAACTAAACACGCCTGCTAATAACATTTAATCAAAGCACTATGCGTTCATTGTTGCATTTCACTTTTGTGCACTTAATTAAATATATTTGCTAACAGCATTTAACCAAAGCATTGTGCGTTTATTGTTGCATTTCACTTTTGTGTAACTAATTAAAGATATTTGCTAATAACATTTAATCGAAGCACTGTGCGTTCATTGTTGCATTTCACGCGTGTGTAGCTAACTAAACACGCCCGCTAATAATATTTAATCGAAGCACTGTGCGTTCATTGTTGCATTTCACTTTTGTGCACTTAATTAATTATAGTTGCTAACAGAATTTAACCAAAGCATTGGACGCTCATTCTTGAATTTACTTGTGCATATGTAAGTGCTGATTTTAGATAAGGCGTTTCTAGCTGGGCCTATATTTAGTCTTTCTAGGGTAAGCCCTTTATACCACTGTGAGTGTATTATTGTGTACGCCGACCATTTCGGCCCTATTGTAACTGTCGGCCAGGGTTTTAGCCTAATAGATTTGTTTACTACATTTAACTTATGATTATACCTGGTATGTGTGCATGCTTATTTACAGGGTGCTTCCGTCGCTATGTCAAGATCGATGTAAGGTGAGGTCTGGGGAGCGGTTGACGAGTGTTGCAGGTAGGTCGACGCGCTGTCGCTATACTGTTGTTCCCCAAAGTTAGTACTTGAGTATATCTACCCCTTTTGGCTTTCATGGTTAGGTTAAGCGTGGGTTATCCCCTATTGAATCTTGTGGCGCCCATTTATTTTGTAACATCCTATACATACCGTCACGCTTGCCCTGTGGTGTACCGTTTCTAGGACCACGCCCATCTCCCTGAGCGTATTCCAGCCGTTGCCTTTAGCCTGTTTTGTGCGATTTCCAGGGCAAGTGTGGACGTTTCCCGGACATGTTTGAATATTTGGCAGTTTGATACTGTAACAAAGTGAAGATGACAAAAATAAATTTAACAAAGCAATAAAGGCGTTGAAACAACTTTTAAAACAAATTAAAAATATATCAATCCAGGAATACCTCTAGAAGCAACAGATTTTTTACTATGGAAAGCCACAGGAAAACTGAAGAGGCTCCGGGTACACGTTCCACTAATCAAAGATAAAATGATAAATGGGCTCGGAGTAACAAAGAAAGCTGCAGCATTTGCAAACCACTTAGCCGTCGTTTTTCAACCAAATAGCATAGATGAACCGGAATAAGAGCAAATGATACGAGAATATCTTAATGCACTATATCAAATGGATCTTCCAATTAAAAACTTCAGTCTCACAGAAATTGAAGATACAATACAACAAAATATCAACCCTCGCAAAAATCGAGGTTTTGATCTAATAACCGGTCAAGTGTTACAAGAATTTACAACTAACGGGTACAAAGCTATACAGCAAATCTTCAATACAATATTGAGACTAGGACACTTTCCCAGTCAATTGAAAGTAGCACAAATAGTTCTGTTGTTAAAACCTGTGAAGAATTCAAATGAAGCGGTGTCTTATCGTCCAGTTAGTTTGTTCTTTAAAAAGATATTTTAGAAATAAATGAAACCAAACTGATTCCTACTCACCAATTCGGTTTTAGAAACCAGCCTAACACTATCGAACAAGTACACCGTTTAGTTAATGTGATCAATCTGTCATTTGAAGAACAAAACTATTGCATGGCGGCATTTCTGGACATCAGCCAAGCCTTTGATAAGGTTTGGCACGCAGAACTTCTGTTCCAACTAAAACAAGACCTTCCACACGCTTTTGTCATTGCTCTTACTTCCTACCTAACAAATAGGTTTTTCTAGTTAAACATCAAGACGAATGCGCTGACCTGGTACCAATCGAACCTGGCGTACCACAAGGCAGCATTTTCGGACCTATCTCTTATATACCGCAGACCTTCCTACAACTAACAAAACACAAAAGCCACGTACGCCGACGATACTGCAGTTCTAGCAGTACCACATGCCAATCCAATCACTGCATCACAACACCTTCAAGAAAATTTAAATAAGTTGCACACTTGGTTAACTACGTAGAAAATAAAGGCAAATGAATCTAAATCGGTACACCTAACGTTTACACCAAACCGAGACACCTGTCCTCAGGTTACACTACATGATAACCAGCTGCTTCAAGCAGATGACACAAAGTATCTTGGAATGCACATGGATAAACCCTTGACCTGGAGGAAGCACATATTTACAAAAAGAAAAAACTCGGCATAAAACTCCGACAAATGTATTAGATGATAGGCAAAACATCACAGTTATCACTTGAAAATAAACTGCTTCTGTACAAAACTATTTTGATGCCTGTGTGGACATGTGAGATTCAACTACACAGCAGTATTCAAATCTTGAAATCCTACAGCGCCTTCAGAACAAAGTTTTGAGAACACTGGTTAATGCCCCCTGCTATGTTCCAAATCACGTAATTGCGAGAGACCTATAAATTCTAACTGTTAAAGAAGAAATCAAGAGATTTAGTGAGAATTATAGTGCTAAAACTGTAGTGCATCCAAATGTGCTCAAAAAATTTATTTAAAAACACTGGTGAAGTGCAATGTCTAAAACGTTTCAAGCCAAACGATCTAATAGACAGATTTAATTAGTTATATGTATATAGAATAAAACATAGTTTAAGTTACTCTAAAGGCATTACATGTTCTGTAAGATAAAGAAAAGTCTTCATTGGAAGCAACTCCTTCAAGTTATTGTAGTATATTGTTATGATACACTATATGTGAATTTGTTATACTTTTAGAATCTGTAAAAGAAATTTGGAATATCAATACAATCTATTTTGACCAATTCAAAAGGTAGAGGATGTTTGAAATAACTTTATTAAATAAATCTAATTTGGAATAAATTCTTAAGGAAATAATAACTATTCAACGTTTTACATGTGTTTTGAATCTATAAAGTTTATAAATAGTAGTATCAATCATGACAGATGCAAATTCTGATAAGAATGTAATTTAAAGTAGGTAAGGGTCAAATGATGATATAATATAGAAGGCATTAAGAATCGAATATCGTAGGTAGTTAAGAAAGTTTGTTCTGATTATTAGAAAAACAACTTATAAAACATGTAATTTGAATATTTTGGGCTGATAAAAAATATAGAAATTTACCTGTTTTGAATGTATTTGGTATGGAAAAGTTATAAAATAGAGATACAAGAAGAGATGCAAGAAGAAGAATTATAGATTTGGCTGGAAATAGTTTAATTTATAATAATACAAGTGCCAAGGAATTACATTAGTTTGGGTGTTGCTGGGTGCTGAGTTCGTGGACGCATTCTGGAGACGAGGGGATCCATTCAAGGAAGATAGCGTAGGAACGACCATTTCTGAGGTGTTTTGTGGGTTACTGACAACAGAAGTTGATTAATATTGGAGCTGCGGAAGAGGTGTTACAGTTGGAGCTCCTCTGTGACAGCTGACTTGCCGGATAGGTGTTTAAAGGAGGTCTGTTCTGGAAACTAGCAGGTGCACAAGCAGAGTAGGGAGCAGTCTTTCCTGGTAGCTGCCGTGAGTTGATGAGTTGACAGCTGTTGGTTAGTGGAGGTTGACTGTCGGTGTTCGCAAGCAGAACATTACATCAGGACTAGGAGGGGATCTAAGCGGCGGATTTCATAAAGATTACTCTCTTGTAGGTGATATAAGAGCAATACAAGGTGGGTAATCTTGTTCTATTAACGCTAAATAAAATAAAAGACCATTTTAAAAGTGCAATTAATTATAAACAATTACTTACCGTATCATAGAGAGTTAATAGAATACAAATAGAATTGAGCATTTGTCATATTTGATTTGAAATTGGTAGTTGACATTGACACAAGAGGTGACAAGTAATTTCAATACAGTTGAGAAATATTTGAAAATAAAATTTACATAATAAAGCAACTAGATAATCGAACCCAAAGCCCTGAAAGAGTTTCAAGTGTTATCAATTTTATAAATTTATATTTTTGAATATATAAAAGGTATAATTCAATTCCAAATCAAGTAGCCAGTGCAAGTTTAAAAAGGCGCCGTAACGTAGAGCCTTAACAATATATAATACTATTCCAGTATATAAATTATATATTGTTCAAAAGTTGGACAGATTGTAAGCAAAGAGGAGTAATAATAGTTTAAAAAAGTAGGTTTAATTGTATGACAGTCAAAATGGCTTTCGTGGTAGAAGGTCGACAATAAGTGCTTTACATTCGTTTTACAACAGAATCGTTAGTTGTGTAGAAAGTGGTGAATGTCCTGTCGGGATATTCTGTGATCTTAGCAGGGCACTCGATTGTGTTAATCACCGACTGCTGCTTGATGTGTTATTTGATGTCGGTATTGGAGGCATTCCTTTTAATTGGATATCTGATTTTTTTTCAGAGCTTAAGCAATATATTTCAGTGCATCATAACAGTATAAATAACGAGTCAACTAAATTTAACACGGGATACAGTATACTAAACATGCACTACCCACAGGGCTCTGTATTGGGTCCAGTACTCTTCATAATTTATATAAACCTGCTTAAAAAAGTAGTAACTACAACTTTTTTTACAATGTATGCCGACGATCAGTCGGTAACAATTTCTGATAAGTCACCTAAGATGTTGAAAATTAGGCGCGATGAAGTCTTAAAAACCTTATCTACTTTCTTCAACCAACATTCTATGTTTTGCAATGTTGATAAGACCCAAATAGTTAAATTTTATAACAAACAAAAATATGTGATCTGTTAACTGTAAACATCAATAACACTCAACTACTTCTAGCACGAATGATGTAAGGTTTTCAGGACTGCATTTTGACCTACACCTTAATTGGATAAGTCACATCGTGAATGTTTAGTTTCGAAACTCAATTCTGTATCGTACTTATTTCAAAATGTTGAGGGAGTACTTAACAAAAGTCGGCTACTCAGTTTATATTATTCTCAGGTGGATTCACGTTTGGCATATGGCATCTGTTTTTGGGGAATGTCAGCAATGTGGCAGCTAGTTTTTATAGTCCAAAAGCGCATGTATATTTCAGAAAAATTAGGAGATGTTTGAGCACAACTAAATATTTTTTATAAGTTTTATGCCATAAATGTCAAATTTTTAACTAGTTTTGATAATATTTACGATAAAACGTTGTAACGAATATGCACAAGTCTCCTTAACTAAAATTTTGCTTTTCGAAATAATGGTAGATTGGAATCCACATGTTTAGCGCCGGTTTTTAAAAATACTTACTATGTTTTCTTTGCATAATTAAAAAAGCATATAAGTTAAATACATTTTATTTACAATTTCTTACATAACATGTATACAATGCGGTCTAAATTAAGTCATGTACAAGTTTTAAGTCAGAAAACTTAGAACCTCTACCTTTTTTTGACCTTTCACGTCTACTTTTTCAAAAATGTTGAGAATTCTTACAAGTTCTGATTGAAATTCTGAAAAATATACAGAACCAGAACACCAAGTTAGCCAGTGATATTTATTCTCCCAATACGCCACGCCTTTTTTAACGATACAAGAGAGTATTACATAATTTTCAGGGGGTTTTAAAAGAAAAATTGCTATCTGACTCCGTCTGCAGATATAAGGGACATGTTGTAGTAAATATCATGAATGTTATAAACCGTGAAACCAAACAAGAAAGAAACCTCTTCTTCATTGATATAAAAGGAAATACTAACAATAACGACATCTTTAAAATTAAAAACATCGAAAATGTAATAGTTGTCATTGAAGAGCCCATAAGGATAATCCAAATACCGCAGCTTAAAAACTGTCAGTGTTATGGACACACCAGAAACAGGTGTACTAGACTTGCCCGATGTGTTAAATGCACAGAGTTACATGATTATAGGACATGCACAAAAATTCGTAATGACGGTAATTCTGTAAAGTGTGTGCTGTGTAACGGAAAGCACCCTGCAAAACTATAAATTCTGCAAAGTTTACTTGGATATTCTGTGTAGAAGGTACCCGAGTCAAACAGGAAAAGTATAGTCCTTTCGCAATCAACAGCAGCTTGTAAAATCCATGACACAACCTAAAATGTTACAAAACCAGACAGTTCTGCAACAACAAGACTTAAGTCTACCACAAATGTCATTAACTGTGAAAAACAAAGAACCATTAATAACTTATCCTACTTTTGCACATGTCACAGCTTCCCCTCAATCACATCAAATTAAAAACCAAATATCAGGACAACAAAGAGGAGACCGAATGGAAAATGATCGACTGGCGAAATGGGCAAAAACACAGAAACCAAACACGAAACGTCCAATAGGAAGGCCGCCAAAACGGTGGAAGGATTGCTGGACGTCCGTATCTCAGGAAATATAAACGGGAAAATTGGAAATTACAGGACATACGTCCTAAATTAAGTGGAAGAAGAAGAAGAAGGAGGGAACCTAACATCCATAATAATCTCAATGCAACAGACTATACAAGCCCAACAGCAAACAATTAATGAACTAACAACACAGATCAGACTTCTGAGAGAGGAATTACTTTAAAAAAATGGCACCGATGTATAAAATAGGGCTTTGGAACGCTAATGGGCTTGCACAGCATAAACAGGAAATAGAAGTATTTCTCACACAACAGAACTTAGATATCCTCCTTATTTCGGAAACTCATTTCAAAATTTCAAGCCACTTTAAAGTACAAAACTACATCATCTACACCACAGAACACCCGGAAGCGGAAAGACATCCCATGGGAGGAACAGCTATATTAATAAAGCAAAACATCAAACATCACGAATTATCTAAATTTCGAGAAAACTTTCTACAAGCCACCAGTGTGGAAATATAAGACTGGCATGGTCCCATTACGCTGTCAACAGCATACTGTCCACCAAATCAACCAACAAATAAAAATGGCTTCGTAAATTATTTCCGAAGTTTAGGCAATAGATTCATAGCTGGGGGCGACTATAACGCTAAAAACATATTGAGGGGCTTACGTATAACTTCTTCCTCTTTCTGTAGGCTTCGCCTGTTTATCTTTGCCACTAATCGTTTCTTCTCGGTGGTGTTTCTAGGGATGATGAGACCCAGCTTTCTGCCCAACGCTTTGGTGGTCTTCCAGGTTGGCGCTTTCCATGTGGGATTTGCGTCTTTGCTATTTTCGGTAGTCGTTCGGGTTGCATTCTGTCGACATGCGCGCTCCATTCCCTTCTTCGCTGTTTAACAAACTTTGAGATCTCTTGTATATTACATTCTCTCCTTATTTCGTAGTTGGGTAGTCTCTCCCTCAGATTATGTCCAGTTATTGCTCTTAACGTGGGCATTTCAGTGGTATTAAGTATTTGTCTAGTTTTTTTAGTGTCAGCTACAGTTTCGGCTGCGTATGTAGCTACGGGTCTGACAACGCTTTTATATATTTTAATTTTGTTTTCGGTGGTCATATATTTGTTCCTCCAGTAAACGTCCCTTAGGTAACCAGATATTCGTGCGCTTTTATATGAATGTTCTCGTACTTCTTTAGTCAGATTTCGACTGCTTGAGATTTCCACCCCTAGGTATTTAAAGAACATGACCTGTTCTATTACGGTTCCCTCAACTTCTAATTTGCACCTCACTGGGTCTTTCGCAATGACCATACACTTGGTCTTCTCTGTAGATACATGCATATTCCAGTTTTTGGATTCAATTACGAATTGATGTAGCAGGCGCTGCAATTTATCTTCGCTGTCAGCCATAAGGACAGCATCGTCAGCATAACATATTACACTTATGTTTTTAGCTCCCATTTTATAACCGGGTTTCGTTTTAACAGCATCTATAATTTTGTCCATTACTATCGCCCTGTCGTATTCCCTTTGTTATGTGTATGGTGTCCGTGTATTCGTCTTCTACCTTAATCTTAGTTGTTATGTTAGAGTACATTGTTCTTATTACGTTTATGAGCGTTGTTGGTACTTGTCTGTCTTCTAGTATGGTTAGTACGTCGTTTAGCTGTATTTGGTCGAACGCCTTCTGCAGATCTACAAAGCAGATGTACGCTGGTTTGTAGTACTTTATGGATTTCTCACATATTTGACGCATTATAAATATGGCGTCTGTTGTGGATCTATTTGTTCGAAATCTAAATTGCTCTTCATTGGTTGTTATGTGTTCGTTAAGTTTCAGCAGAATAACCTTCGTCATTAATTTAAAAACTGAACTTAGTAGGGTTATCCCTCTATAATTTTTAGGTAGAGATTTATCGCCTTTTTTAAATAGCGGGACTGTAATACTGGACCTCCACTCTTCCGGGATTGTCTGCTAGTTTAATATTTTTTGGAATAACGTCGTTAATTCCTTTGTCAATGTTTCGCCGCCATACAGAAGAAGAAGAAGAAGAAGACGTATAACTGCACCAGGTAGAGGAAGAGTATTGCAATGGGTTATTCATGAATTACATCTAACTTACCTGTCTACTTATGAACCTACCTACTGGCCAACAGATATGAATAAATTGCCGGACCTACTGGACTTCTTTGTGACTAAGGGTATAGTTCCAGGGTATAGCCAAAATAAGCACCACGATCATTGAAAAAGAAGAGCCGGATAAATTATTTAACAAGAGAACTGATTGGGATCATTTTAGACATTTAATGGACACTAAGTTAAATATGAAAATTTCTTTAACTACCAAGGAAGAATTAGAATTAGCCGTAGACGACTTTAGCAGGATGATTCAAGAAGCAGCTTGGGAAGCTATTCCCCAAATTCTCCCTACTACAAAAAAGGAATGCTGTTCAGTATCAATTAAAAAGAAAATTGCTGAAAAGAGGCGATTAAGGAGAATCTGGCAAAACACAAAATATCCGTCTGACAAAACACGTTATAATCAGGCATGCACTGATCTCAAAAGATCAATTAAAGACCTGAAAAATAAGAGCTTTCATGATGATACAAACTATGCACTATGGACAGCGACAAAAAGAATTAAACGCCAAGCTCAACCAATTCCTCCCATACGGATAAAGAAAAAGCAATAGTGTCTGCTCAACACTTAGAAAAAGTCTTTGAACCTTTACCGTCGGTCTTAACTCCCGAGGAAGAGTCTGACTTACAAACATTTTTAAAAGCTTCGTACCAAATGTCTCTATTGCCAAAGTTAGTTACTGTCAAGGAAGTTAAAGAGGCGATTAAAACTACGACTAGTACTAAAAGAAATGCCTCGAAAAGGCATGGTAATGCTTACCAAGATATACAATGCAGTTCTGCGACTGGGATGTTATCCGGTTCAGTGGAAGGTGGCTCAGATTGTCCTGATACCAAAACCAGGCAAACCGCCAAATGAAGTAGCTTCTTATAGACCGATTAGTCTGCTATCTATACTAGGTAAACTTCTTGAAAATCTTATGTCAGTCGTTGAAGATTCAGACTTAATACCAGAGCATCAGTTTGGTTTTAGAAAAGAACATTCTTCAATACAGCAAGTACATAGAGTAGTCGATTATGTTAATCAATCCTTCGAAGAAAAATCTATTACACAGCGGCCTTCCTTGACGACACACAGGCATTTGACAAGGTCTGGCATGATGGACTCCTTTTTAAATTAAAAAGTACTCTTCCACACTCTTATTATGTTCTATTGAAAGCATATTTAGAAGAAAGATTTTTCCAAGAGATATATGGTCAACATCTCACAGAACTCCATCCTATAAAATTAGGATTACCCCAGAGTAGTGTATTGGGACCTCTTCTGTATAGCCTTTATATAGCTGATATGCCTACCAGCGAAAAATTATTTACAGCCACCTTCGCCGATGATAAGGCAATCATGTGCAGACATAAAGATCCAATAATAGCTGCTGGTATGCTACAAACTCATTTAAACCGTATTGACAAATGGAGTAAAAAATGGAGAATAAAGATCAATGAAGCTATCCCTACAGAACAAGCTATTGGTGTATAACGTTGCATTTAAATCAATTTGGTCCTACGGTATTCAGCTGTGAGGCACAGCAGCAAACTCTAATATCGCAATTATAGAAAGATTTCAGGCAAAAGTGCTACGAGCTATGTGTGACGCCCCATATTTCATTAGAAATGTTGATATTCTTAGTGATTTGAAAGTTGATTCAGTGCAACAGACAATTAAAAAGTGTAGTGAAAAATACCTAACCAAGTTGGAATATCACAGTAACACCTTAGCCATACACCTCCTTGATAACAGTATGAAAAAACTGAACGCTTAAAAAGATATAAACCTCTGGACTTGCTTGTTAGATTTTAAAGTAGTTATAACGTACATTATTTAGGATATAATTAAGCTGTATTTTAAAGCAGTTATAACATGTATTATTTAGGATATAGTTAAGTTGCACGTAGCTTTTAAGAAAACTTAAGGTTAAGGTTATTGTACATTACTCTCATGTAAATCCATGTCAATACTGTACTCACATTACATTTGCTTATTGTAATGATTTTACAGATTGCAAATAGTAAACAACTAAATAATAAAAAAAAAAGATATAACTGCTACTTCTTTCGGAATGAACTGTTTATTTTCACCTCGGAAACCTTGCAAGTCTAGGAATTCTGCCTCCATAGGCTGGGCAAATTACTTTTAAAATGTAATTAATTACTAATTACCAATTACCGTCCAATGCAGTAATATAATTACCAGAAAGTCAATTACTCGCAAGAAATAGTAATTCAATTACCAATTACTTAGTAATTGTAATTGTACAATATCGATTACTTTTTCAATTACTTTCAATAGAAATTATTGTCATATAGCTGTATTTACTAGAATTTTCTTGCAAGCTGCAACTATCATTAGTGTCGTGTCGATTCGTACTCGTAATATAAAAATGCTTAATTTTTATGTTTTGTTAACTATAGTAACCTACATACTTTATCACTCTTGAAGGTTTTTTGATAATTAAATCTTGTAGCTACATGCTCCGTTTACCAACACCAAAAGTTTTTAGGTTGTTTTGATGTAAGATGTAAGTAAATAAATAAACTCAACGATAACAATTACGCAGGGTGTCCCAAAAAATGGGACACCAATTTGGCATAGCTTCCTTAGGTTATAATAAACCGATTAAACCTAATATACCCTAGTACAAAGTTCCTTCATTAAGAAAGTATCGGGACTTGGAAGTTTAAATTTATATATTTTTTTTATATTAGTTTCCACATAGGTTATCACTGAAGTTGAGCTTCTTATCACGATTGTGGATTTAGTTGCCGAGGCCCGTAGGGCCAAAGGAAATAAACCACATGAGGGATAAAAAGGAACTTCCAGTGCCGAGGGGTACATTGTTTTTTTTTAATCGAGAAATCGCGAAATTACAACATTTTAACCAACTATTGTAGGTTATGTGGACGTCGGTTGACGTTTGTTTACCTATCGTCTAGCCGCCTACAGAAAGTCGTAAAACAACGGATTACTTCAATCATTATGTAATTTGTTTTGACACCGTATAAGCAACGGGTAAAAATACGTATTTCATAAAATTACTTGACAATTAAATTGCTCAAGTTGCTTTCATATTTTTACTTCGAATTTCAAAATCTTATCAACATCTTTAATAATATCTATTGATTTTAAGTTTAGGGCAATAAAATATCTGAAGAAATTACGTAAATTGGGTCACCATGCACTGTTCTTTTAAAAAACTAAATAGAATTTTGTGTAAAATCATTAAGAAGCCAATATTTAAATGCCTCGTAATTAGCATGAGGGTTTTGTTATGTTTCGTCCGTCAACGCAGCACCCTGTATAACGTAAAGAAATAATGTTTAATGAAGTGAGCGGAATTATAAGAATGTCACGATTTTTATAAGACATTATTCCAGATTTTTAATAATAATCGAAGCTAACATGCTGCGGCAGTATGTAAAAATTATGCACTAGCTGCTATTTTAAAAAAGCAGTATATGAGCATTACAAGGGAAGAAAGCGACAAAGAATTGATAATTTACAAAATGTTCA
This sequence comes from Agriotes lineatus, assembly GCA_940337035.1. Taxonomy (NCBI): domain Eukaryota; kingdom Metazoa; phylum Arthropoda; class Insecta; order Coleoptera; family Elateridae; genus Agriotes; species Agriotes lineatus. The sequence continues at coordinate 17,144,692 of OW679194.1, read as the reverse complement.
ATGCAAGAATGCGATAAACTTAGGCAGCGTTTTTAAATTGTATTGTACCATACCTCATACTGCATTTTTGAGTCAACCAGGCATGGAATTTTGCAGTTAGGTACATTTTATTTATGTGTTTTACGCTGTTTAAACGTTATTGAATTTTGGGCGTTTAGTTCAATTCCTCACTCAAAAACCTAGTTTTATGGACTTTACGCCTGTTAAACTTGCACTGGAGTATAACCCCATGCAGTACATCGTTTAAAACAAGCAAATTGAAATGAATAAATAATTATTATGAACCAATAACGTCTAAGGAAGCTATTTTAAAGTATATTTTTACCGTAGGTATTGTATTCTGTAATGCACTTACCGCAAATATAGTTTTAACGTCTCGCACAATAAATATTAGTGTCTATTCCAAGCTACAGATCACATCTACATACACACACCAAAGCTCGTGTACTCGTCGTACAAAATGCAAAAGTTGCTGTTATTGGACTCTTCAGAGGAAATAATAAAGTAGGCTTATATTGTTCCTGGAATATTATTGATACTAGCTTAATATGTGACTTAATAAGATCTTAACTTAGTTTTTGTGTTCTGGAGATTTGACACCCTATCGAGGTCAGTAATTCAGTAATTATAAAAGAATAACAAAATAATACCACAAAGTAATTCAATTACCTCGAGTAATTTCAATTACCACAGGTAATTCAAATACTTGTAAAGTAATTTAAATACTTTATAGTAATTTAATTACGCAAAAGTAATTGAGTAATTGAATGTAGTAATTAATTACTTTCAAAAAGTAATTTTCAAGTACTTTTTAACAAATATGGCAATTCCCAATTACAATTACCGCATTATGAAAAGTAATTCAATTCCAAGGCAAATAAACAAAAAGGAATTTAATTAGTAATTTAATTACAAAGTAATTAATTACTGCCCAGCTCTGCTCCATAGTGACCAAAAAGTACAGCATTATAATTTAAGACATGCTTAATATGTTTAAACGCTTGCACGGAATGAATTAAATCAAAAGAAGTGACAAATATAGTCGAAAAAATGCAGTTTTAAATTATGAACTGCTATTATACCGACATTTTTAAAACTAAATACAATTATTATTTCTGTTTTAAGTAATGTTCTGCCCGTTTGTTAACTAGTATATTTAAAAATCCGAAAGAGAATGGGCCAGTGTAGACAACCCTTAAACCGGCAAGTCCCGTTAGCTCAGCGGTTAAGCACTCGGCCAGATACATAGATTTTTTAACTAAATAAAATTCGCAATTTGGAACTTTTTTAACTTGCATGAGTGTTGCTTTAATTAAATGATTTTTGCAAAAATCTGATGTGATGAGTAGTGGTTTCTTGTAAATTGTCAGGCTTTTGTGTATATTAGACGCCCTAGTCCGCGCGGCCAATCTGTCTTGTATAATATTTGAATAAAATCAACTATTAAGCCCTTAGCACTTGATTTTAAATTACCAGGATTTATTGATTTCAAAAATAATTATTATAGGTATGATCAAAATAATTTCGAATTAAAAAACTACCCACAACTTGCTTTATTGCCGGTCAATTTATTTTTATTAAATTCGTTAGTCATTGGTATGACAGGATTTTTTTACAGCGACAAATCGTTCGCAGATCAAGCAACGATTTCACAAATTACGCAAACGGCACAATGTAATTATAAAAATAAAAATAAGAACAAAGCTATATGGTTGTATTATTCAGACATTTTTTAAACGTCCAGTTCTCAAATAAAAAGACAGTTTTGTTTATATATCCAGCCCCATCATTTCGACTTTTTTGCTCGCAGCTGTAAAAAACTGATGTTTAAACACTTACAAGAAATGAATTAAATTAAAAGAAGTAATAAATATAGTAAAAAAATTGTAGTTTTTAAATTGTGAACTGCAATTATATTGAGATTTTTAAAACTAAATACGCTAATTCCGAAATAACGCAACAAATTAAAATACACGGGAAGCAAACAACCTTTCGGTCCACCCGATAGATGCAATTTCATATTACGAATAGAAGCTGGTTTTACTGAACCGCTAACAGTGTTCAAATAAAAAGTTTATTTATATAACCAGCGCCTTTTAACCAACGGCTATAAATTAATAGTTTCGACTGATACCTTCAATAGAAGCTATCGACGTAGTTTTAATTATCACATAGAATCTCATAAAAGCATTCATTCTTTCCGGAAAATTTTTTGAGTGCGTTCCAACAACGTCGTTTTAATTTGCCCGAGCGGGACGCACGAAAAATAATTTCCGAATATGAATTAATGCTCGAATGCAGATTCGGTAAGAAAATCGTAACGACACAAACCCTAAAAAGAAGTAATGTCTACCTACAAAAAATTTCCAAGACATTTTTTTGTTGTCTTGGATACGGCTCGTGAACTAATTTTTCTATTGGTCATTAATGAGTGTCGTACGATTTTCAAATAAATTATGAAAATATTGAGGTAACAAACGTTTTATTTCAACAAAAAAACTAATTTTCGCAGTTATACATTAATAAATGTCAGATTAAAACATTCAGTATTACTGGATCAATTAAATCGATAACACCACCTATATAATCAGATCATTCATTCCATTCAAACAGTATTAAAAAAGCTTACTTAATAAACTTTGAAAACTGGCTGCGCGAATAATCCGGTGTGCATCACCCCATACCGCACAGGGCTTTCATGACTTAGGCTTAGATGGTTAACGCCCCGCCCTGCCAAAACAAAGGTGCACGGTTCGAATTCTGGCTGGGGCAAAAAGTTTTTTTTTAATTAAATAAAATTCGCCATGAGTGCGAGAGAGAGGCTACAGCGGTCGACTAGGGAAAGCGAGATGCCATGCTCGCAACGAAGACAGACATGCGTGCGCGAGGGATAGAAACAAAGGTGGCCGATGGCGAACAATCAAACTTCATATGTCAAATTTAATTCGCGGATTTTAATTAGGTCAATTATTTAGAGCATTTAATTCGCTGGTTAATTAGGTCATTTATTAAAGCATTTAATCCGCGGTTTTATTCGTGGTTTAATTAGGTCAACCAAAGTGCCAATCATATGTGGAGTAATTTAATTGGACATTTAATCCAAGTGGTGCCTGTATACTATTTTTGTATTTGTAAATTATTTCTGGTCAGCAAACGTTCGAATCAAGGATGTGCTATTAAATATTTACGTTTTTTCTTTGACATTCTGAATTTTAGTCACAAAATAGTCCACGTCCACATATTCAGTTTTTGAACTAAGATTATTTGCATAGTTGCAATACATGAAACGACTATAATCCTAATAAGCGGAAAGGTAGTGAGCTAATGGGTAATGTCAGCAACCAATTCGCCTAAAGCTTAACTATAGTAAATTCGCCATCATATCGGGACTGGAATTTATGCACAGCGTACCGGAGCACACAACCAGTTTATTTCCTATTTCTTTCTTTAACTTAGTAAACCATAATTCTTAGATCGAGGACGCTATGCATAAATTCCAGTCCCGATATGATAGCAAATTTACTATATCCAAGAATATTTTCGGCTAGTGTGACTAAATCTATCGTGTTTCAAAAAACTCATTCCCAGCATGCCATGATCAAATTGAAGTTTGCCATAGCTTGATACATACTCATTGAAGCAAATGAACTACCATAAGTCAGAGAGTACTAAATTACATCTTGATCTTGAACTATTTATTTGAAAATATACAAAACACTTAATAAATAGTATATTACGTAACAAGTTTTGTTTTACTGAACAAGTATGGCTGGTTTGAGTAAGAGCCTTAGCGAGTATTTAAACGACCATACGAGTTCAGTAAAACCACTTTTCTAACTTGTTGCGTATACTATTTTATCGCATTTCATAACAAATGTCAAATTTTAAATTTTTACATAAAAGTGACACTAAATGTTAAAACATAACCAAGCTGAGCGAAACTCGTTTCTGTGTGCTAAAACACAATAAACAACCCCAGTTGATGTTATGCTTTTGGCAGCACTGAAGTGTTCGGTTGGTGTCACTGTAAGTGCTATATTGTATATTATACATCAAAGTAGCGAAGCCCAGTATTATAACCTGAGCGCATATTAGATACTGAACGCGAAGTATCTATTCCGTGGTGTATATACTATTTTTTGCATTACCTAAAGGGCTTAATACCTAAAATTCTCAACAAATTTCGAAAATATTTTAACTCTCAACCTGACAATACAGCTTTTTAAAACGTCAAAATTAAAATAGCAATGTCTGATGGTAACAAAACATATTTGGTAGCTTAGCAATTTATTAGTTACCACGGTGAAAATTATTTATTTTACTTTGTTTCCCAAGGTGGAGAAAAACAACTTCACGACCTAAAGATAGGCCAATAATGGTGCGTTCTGAGACTAGTAGCGTAAATAGTATATTACTTTACAAGGGATGTAGGTAAGATTTACACTACCGAGGACCGCAGCAAGGTGCGATATATAAATAGCTATTTTATTAAACATTTGGCATTATTTGCTATAAACGACCTAGGCAGTAAAATCATGAATAATAATTCAAAAATAGATACTTGAAAAATTATAGTAGCCTAGTTTTATTGAAAAAGGTTATAAAAAAGTTGCTGTCACAAAAATATTCGAAATAAATTCAGCGGTGGTTAGACGTACTCTAGGCATTATTTTATTTATTATTTAGATTTATAGGATGCTTAACTGATAAGTATACTTAATTGACAGTTAATATGTACAACCGTGCGAAATTGATCACTATCCCCTATATTTGAAGGCGTAATTTGCAGGGCCGTAACTAGGTATAGGCCAAGTAGCCCCCCGCCTACAGGCACATACGGCAAGGGGGACCAAAATAACACTGAAAACAAGAATCCTCTCATACTAATAAAATAATAATAATAAATAAATAAGTGGGCAATTTTACAAACAAATTTATTTATAATATTGTTACATTTGTACGCTCGGGCTATTTAAAAATTATACGACGCTTCTTGTATTAAGCATTTATTTACAATGATTAATTACGATTACAAGAATTATGAAGGCAGAACACAAATTACTTATAAACTACAGGCACTATTTTTAACAACGATGCACTAATGAATAATTACGGCTTAACAGTAATGATTTATATGCGTATACACTCTATTTATTTACATAGGATTAAACATCAATTATTTATGTGGCTGTTTTATACGCGTCTATTTATGTAGCACCTTACGCCTTTCGAGCTGAATGAGAACTGACTTCTTATTCCTGCGGAGCGTATTTATATATCCGAATAATTTCCGTCTACAACATTCCAGATTTCGCTCGTACATTCCGGCATTCGCATGTGTTGACCTCGAGCGCATTTCTCGAAAGCGTGAGTCACCCGTTGCACGTCTGGAACATGACTCATGTGCCCGCAGCTGGCTCTAAGACCGTCTCGGCGGCGGCGGTGGCTTATGCGTTTGCAGCTGCCTAAGCGCAAGGTCGTTACACTGCCCCCGCTTTAGGTCGTTCTGTCCCAGAACGAGTTGCGTCGGGTGCCTGTCACTCGCTCTTGTGGGGATTCGATGACGGTATTTACAGGCGGTGCCCTTCTTGCACACGGATTGGTTGAAGAAGTAGCAGTACACCGTGGGCTCAATGCTTCGCGACGGGCTGCAACAGCAGACCTCGATCTGGATGCCGGTCCGGTCGAAGACTACTTTCAGCATGCTGCGTACGACCCTCCAGTTTAACGAATCCCGGCCGCATCCTAATTTTGGCACCGCTAGCCGGGTTTCGCCGTTCTTCACCATCTGCTCCTTAAGGTCCAAAAGAGCAGACCAGAGCTCCTGGTAACTAGGTTTTTCGTAAGACAACTTTTCGTCACCAGGTAATAAATGGACCTGTTGCCTTCCTTCAGCTGCAAAGTTTTGCCAACTTGAGGTGCCTGCTCTCGCAGCTGGTCTAACCGGCCAAACTTCTCCCGGAAGGCAGCGGCGATCCCCCTAAACATCCGGAGGTCCTGGGCGACGCAGTGTGCCAGGGAATACTGCCGCAGGGTGTCGAACAGGTCACGCTGCACCTCTGTAGTGACTCCAAATCGCACAGTCTTCGTACCCCCATAAGCGGCTATAAACTCCTGGAAGGAGGTTCCTCCGGGCCGTAGTCGTCTCAGGGGTTGCTCCGTGACAGCCTCCACTTCCTCATTGGTTCCGGCATATGGGGCCAACCGATTGAAGTGCACCACCCTGCACTTTACTCGAGGAGGTTTCTGGATTCCGTATACCACGTCATTCAGTCGAGCAACTACAGTGTAGGGGCCTTTCCAGTTTCTTTGGAGCTTGGGGGAGAGGCCACGACCCCTCTGGGGGTTATGAAGCCATACCAAATCGCCAGGCTGGAAACCACCGGCCTCAGCGCGGGCATCATATCGGTCTTTCATTCGGTCGCTGGCACCCTGAATGTTTGGGCGTACGGCGTCGTGGATCTCTTCCATCCTCTTCTTTAGGTTTCCCATGTAGTCCTCGCAGGCCGTTTTTTCACCAGGATTTCTTCCAAATTTTAAGTCACATGGCAATCGCAGCTCGCGCCCAAAGAGTACCGTAGCTGGGGTGTGGTTGGTTGTCTCTTGTACTGCCGATCGGTAGGCCATTAGGAACAGGTGAATGTACTGGTCCCAGTCACGCTGATGTTCGGAAACCACCTTGGACAGATGCATCCCCATGGTTCGGTTCATCCTTTCCACCATGCCGTCCGGTTGACGATAGAGGGCAGTGGTCCGGGTCTTGTGTATTCCCAGTAGCTTGCAAACGTTCTGGAACAGTCCAGACTCGAAATTCCGGCCCTGGTCAGAATGTAACTCCAGGGGGACTCCAAAACGGCTGAAGCACTGCTTCACCAGTACATCAGCGACAGTACCGGCCTCTTGATTCGGAAGGGCGTACGCTTCGGGCCACTTGGTGAAGTAGTCCATGCACACCAGGATGTATTTATTTTCCGATTCGGTTTCGGGGAATGGCCCAGCGATGTCGATGGCTATCCTCTCGAATGGACTACCGACGTTGTACTGCCGCATCGGATCTCTACGTCTACCAACCGGTCCGTTTCCTGTAGCGCAGGCTTCGCACCTCCGGCACCACTCTCGGACATCATCTTTGCAGCTCGCCCAGTAGAACCGGTCTCGGACCTTCTGCAACGTCTTCTTCAATCCGAAGTATCCCCCAGAGGAGCCATCATGCAGGTGGCGCAGAACCTCGGCCACTCTACTCCTTGGAACTATCAATTGCGATCTCGTTGCCCTACCGTCCTCGTCTTCCAAGATTCTGGTCAGTACGTTGTCTAGCTGCAAGGATTCCCATTGCGCCCAATAGGTTTTCACCGTTGGGTTGGTGGCGGAGACCTCCTGCCAGGTAGGTCGACGGCCATCTCGCTTCCAGGCTATAACCGTGCCTAATTCGGGGTCGTTCGCCTGGCTGTTCTGCAACTCGTCTAGCTCCCACGAGTTGTCGACTACAGTAATACGATTGATGGGTACCGCACGATTCTCCAGTCTTGAACAGTGGCTGAAGTCTGCAGGGCAGGGCCTCCTGGATAACGCATCGGCGTTGCGGTGGGCTGTGCCAGGTCGATTATTTATTTCAAAGTCGTACCCTTGTAGGAGCTTGATCCACCTAGCCACCTGTCCTTCAGGGTTCTTAAACTGCAGTACTGAACTGGTTTGGACAGGACTTTGCTGAAATATTCCAGGACTTTATTTTGCCCATCTTGGACCTGGGACAGAACACCACCGATTCCGATATTGCTAGCGTCAGTGTCGAGGATAAACTGGCCTTCCTGACGTGGATAGTAAAGTACAGGTGAACTGGTTAAGACAGTCTTGAGCGTCTCGAAGGCTTCCGCGCACTCAGCACTCCATTCGAACTGTCGTCCCTCTTCCGTTAGACGGGTTAACGGTTTTGCAATGTTTGCAAAGCCCAGCACAAACCGTCGGTAGTAAGTACAGAGGCCCAGGAAGCTTCGCAGCTCATGCTTATCCTTCGGGATTGGCCAATCCTGTACTGCCTTCACCTTACTCGGGTCTACTGCTACTCCCTGGCGGGATACGACGTGCCCCAGGTACTGTTCCTCCTTCTGCAAGATGTAGCACTTTTTTGGACTTAATCGCAGGTTGGCACCTCGCAGTCTACCGAACACTTCCTCCAGGTTTTTCAGATGCTCGTTGAAGGATTTACCCACCACTATGATGTCGTCCAAGTATATCAGGCAGGTCTGCCAAGATAGGCCCTTCAGGACGGTGTGTATCAGCCTCTCAAACGTGGCGGAGGCATTGCACAAACCGAACGGCATGACGGAGAACTGCCAGAGCCCAGTTCCGATAGTAAATGCAGTCTTCTCCCTGTCCGCAAGTTTCATTCCGACTTGCCAATAACCGCTCTTCAAGTCTAGCGTCGAGAACCATTGAGAACCGGAGAGCGTGTCCAGGGTATCATCGATTCGTGGCAGAGGGTAGCTGTCTTTCTTGGTCACATGATTCAGCTGTCGGTAGTCAACACAGAATCTCGTTGAGCCATCCTTCTTTTTGACAAGAACCACAGGGGAAGCCCACGGGCTGCTGGACGGTTCGATAATCCCTTGGTTTCGCATATCTTGGACAATCTTCTCAGCTTCTCCCCGTTTGGCGAGGGGTAACCTTCTTGGATGTTGGCGTATCGGTTGAGCATCCCCGTATTGATTTTATGCTTAACTGCGTCGGTACGGGCGCTGGGATGATCTCCGCACTTGAAGACGTCTTGGTACCGGGGCACCAGATCTTCGATCTTCTTCCGTTCTTGTTGGCTCATGCCCTTGCAAGTAGACATCACGGTGTTAATTAATGCCTTTGGGCAGACCTTCGCCTTGCTGCCGCTGTCACTAGTAATTTTTCTCACAACGGCGGAGACCGGTGTGCACCTTCCCAGGATTGTGTTTCTCCTGACGGTTGCCCGTTTCCTGTTGACGTCCATCATCTTTACTGGGACCTTAAGGTCAGTCTTTACCAACGTCTTCCCAACCAGGACACCATGAGTGAGCTCCTTGTTATAATCGGGTTCAATCATGTGCACTACGTTGCCCCGGAGATTGCCATCCAGGTATGCATCCACGACCCTCTCGGTTCGTCCCGGCAGAGTAACATCTTCCGCCAATACCACTCTTACTGCGATCTCTTCTCTTGGGTGTAGGAAAAGCTCCTCCCCACCCACGTGCAACACGCCGCGTCCCAGGTCTAAAATGAACCCACACTTATTCATGACATCCATTCCCAGGATGAACTCGTCCGCAATGTCAGCAATCAGGACCCGATGCTTGAGGGTTTGATTCCCAATCTTCAATGTCAAATCAATTTTCCCATGTGTGGTCACTGCGTCTCCCGTGGCAGTTCGAAGGCGTGTCCTGGTGGGCAGCAGCTGATCTTCGTCCCGTATTACGTCAGACCTGGCGATGGACTTCGTCGCTCCAGAGACCGAACTCTTCCATTTATTCTCCCATCAATGAAGAGGCTATCAGGCTGGTGTTGCACGGACGACACATGTATGGAAATCTCCGGGGCATGGCAATCAATCTCGCCCCTTCTTGTCGACCCGCATTAGTTTTCCCGACGGCTCGTCAGACACTCGGACTCCTTTCTTCGGACAGCGAGCCCTAAGATGACCCATCTCTCCGCAGCTCCAGCAACTTCTCCCTCGTCTCCTGCTTTATGAGCCGTCGCAACATCTCCTCCATGGATTCAGGCGCCATCTCCGTCGTGGCGACACCAACGAAATTGCGTGTTTTTTATTCAAATTTATGTCAATTTGTAACACACATTTTTTCAACTATTTTATTTAATTTCACAAAATCTTCTCAACTATTGCTCAGCATAGCATCGCATGTTGATTAAAAAGTATCGTGTTTTGTATAATTTTAGGTGACATGATATCGAAATTGTGACATTATATCGGTCAATCTGCCATAAATGTCAAATTTTTAACTAGTTTTGATAATATTTACGATAAAACGTTGTAATGAAAATGCACAACAAGTTTCCTTAACTAAAATTTCGCTTCTCGAAATGATGGTAGATTTGAATCCACATATTAAGCGCCGGTTTTTAAAAATACTTACGATGTTTTCTTGCATGATTCAAAAAGCATGTAGATTAAACATATTTTATTTGCAACTTTTTACATAACATGTATACAATACGGTCTAACTGAAGTCATGTACAACAAGTTTTAAGTCAGAAACCTTAGAACCTCTACCTTTTCTTGACGTTTGACTTCTACTTTTTCAAAAATTTTGAGAATTCTTGCAAGTTCTGATTGCGATTCTGCAAAATGTACAGAACCAGAGCACCAAGTTAGCCAGTGATATTTATTCTCCAAATACTTCATGCCTTTTTTAATGATAGAAGGGAGTTTTACATTATTTTCAGGGGGTTTTAAAAGAAAAATTGCTATCTGATTCCGTCTGCAGTTATAACTGCCACTTTTTTCGAAATGAACTGTTTATGTCACCTCCGAAATCTTGCAAGTCTAGGAATACTGCATCCATAGTGACCAAAAGGTACAGCAGTATAATTTAAAACATGCTTAATATGTTTAAACACTTGCACGGAATGAATTAAATCAAAAGAAGTAATAAATATAGTCGAAAAAATGCAGGTTCAAATTATGAACTGCAATTATACCGAGTTATTCAAAACTAAATCCAATTATTATTTCTGCTTTAAGTAATGATTTGCCTGTTTCTTAACTAGCATATTTAAAAGCCCCCAAAGAGAATGCCGAGTGTAGATAAATCTTAAACCGGCAAATTCCGTTAGCTCAGCGGTTAAGCACTCGGACTACCAATACAAAGATACGCAGTTTAAACCCAGCCAGATACATAGATGTTTTTAATTAAATAAAATTCGCAGTAGAAAACTTTTCTTAACTTGAATGAGTGTTGCTTTAATTAAATAATTTTTGCAAAAATCTGATGTGATGAGTAGTGGTTTCTTGTAAATTGTCAGTTTTTTGTGCATATTAGGATTCCTAGTCCGCGCGGCCAATTTGTCTTGTATAATATTTGAATAAAATCAACTATTAAGCCCTGAGCACTTGCTTTTAAATTACCAGGATTTATTGATTTTAAAAATAATTATTATAGGTATGCTCAAAATAATTTCGAATTAAAAAACTACCCACAACTTGTTTTATTGCAGGTCAATTTATTTTTACTAAATTTGTTAGCTATTTGTATGGCAGGATTTTTTTACAGCTGCAAATCATTCACAGATCAAGCAACGATTTCACAAAAAGACTGTTTTGTTTATATATCCAGCCCCATCATTTCGACTTTCTTGCTTGCAGCCGTAAAAAACTTATGTTTAAACATTTACAAGGAATGAATTAAATTAAAAGAAGTAATAAATATAGTCGAAAAATTGCAGTTTTTAAATTGTGAACTGCAATTATACTGAGATTTTTAAAACTAAATACGCTAATTCTGAAATAACACAACAAATTAAAATACACGGAAAGCTAACAACCCTTCGTTCCACCGGATAGATGCAATTTCAAATTACGTATAGAAGCTGGTTTTGCTGAACCGCTAACAGTAGTCAAATAAAAAGTGTATTTATAAAACCAGCGACAAGATAAGTGTCGGTCGCGAGCCTTATAACCAACGGCAATAAATTAATAATTTCGGCTTACACCCTCAATAGAAGTTATCGACGTTATTTTAATTATAAAATAAATTATGAAAATATTGAGGCAACAAACGTTTTATTTCAACAAAAAACAAATTTTTTGCAGTTATAGATTAATAAATGTCTGATTAAAACATTCAGTATTACTGTACCAATTAAATCGATAACACCACTTATATAATCAGATCATTAATTTCATTCAAACAGTATCAAAAAAGGTTACTTAATAAACCTTGAAAACCGGCTGCGCGAATAACCCGGTGATGCACAACCCCATACCGCCCAGGGTTTTCATGGCTTAGATGGTTAACACTTCGCCCTACTAATATAAAGATGCACGGTTCGAATTCTGGCTGGGGAGAAAGCTTTTTTTAAATTAAATAAAAGTTGCCATGGGTGCGAGAGAGATGCTACAGCGGTCGATTAGAGAAAGCGAGATGCCATGCGCCAAACGAAGACAGACATGCGTGAGCGAGAGATAGAAACAAAGGTGGCCGACGGCAATCAATCAAACTTCATACTGAGGAGATTTCTTTCACTATCTATGAATCCTACTCAGAGTACTGAAACATTACTTGTTAATTACTAAAATGACTCCTTTTCTTTTTAAAATTTTAAATTGTCTGAGGAAGCTATTAAAATACAGTGAAACGTTACGATACATATTAAACCATTACATTACATTTCTGTGTTTGACTAATACTTGTTCTTTTTAAATAACATTAGTTATTTAAAAAAAGCAAACTTACCAAGTAACTTTTGAATTAAAAAATTCTTTAGTTGATTTTTTCTCCTAACGTTAATATTCAAACTTCATATGTAAAATTTAATTCGCGGATTTTAATTAAGTCAATTATTTAGAGCGTTTAATTCGCGGGTTAATTAGGTCATTTAATTAGAGCATTTAATTCGCGGTTTTATTCGCGGTTTAATTAGATCAATCAAAGTGCCAATCATATGTGGATTAATTTAATTGGACACTTAATCCAATTAGTGGTACCTGTATACTATTTTTGTATTTGTATTTGTAAATTATTTCTGGTCAGTAAACGTTCGAATCAAGAATGTACTATTAAATATTTACGTTCTTTTCTTGACATTCTGAATTTTAGTCACAAAATAGTCCACATATTCAGTTCTCGAACTAAGATTATTTGCATAGTTGTTCTACATATGACGAATATAATCCTAATAGGCGGAAAGGTAGTGAGCTAATGGATAATGTCAGCAACCAATTCGCCTAAAGCTTAACTATAGTAAATTCGCCATCATATCGGGACTGGAATTTATGCAGAGCGTACCGGAGCATACAACCAGTTTATTTTTTTATTATCTTTTTTTAACTTGGTAAACGATAATTCTCAGATCAAGGACGAACTAAGTTAACGAAAGGGATAAACTCCAGTCCCGATATGATAGCAAATTTACTATATCCAATAATATTTACGGCTAGTGTGACTAAATCTATCGTGTTTCAAAAAAACTCATTCCCAGCATGCCATGATCAATTGAAGTTTGTCATAGCTTGATACATACTCATTAAAGCAAATGAACTACCATAAGTCAGAGAGAACTAAATTACGTCTTGATCTTGAACTGTTTATTTAAAAATATACAAAACACTTAAATAGTATATTACGTAACAAGTTTAGAAAAGTTGTGTTTTACTGAACTAGTATGGCTGGTTTAAGTACGAGCCTTAGCCAGTATTTAAACGGCCATACGAGTTCAGTAAAACCACTTTTCTAACGTGTTGCGTATTAGTATATTATGATACGAGTTTTATAAGAAGAATTGTGTAGCACGCACGGGTTTAGGGTACGGCGAGCAAAGCGAGGAATGCCCTAATGGAGTAAGTGCGACAAAATGCTTTATAAACGAGGTATCATACAGTATTTTATCTACTTTGCCACTTTTTTAAGCAAAAAACTTAATTTTGTTAGTACCAATTTTTATTATAGCATCGCTTGTTGTCTATGATGATACGCAAACGAGTATCGTAATAGCCTCAGCACGAACGCAAAGTAGATAATAGATAATAGTATATTATGATACGAGTTTTATAAGAAGCATTTTGTAACACGCACGGATTTAGGATACGACGAGCGAAGCGAGGAGTGCCCTAAAGGAGTAAGTGCTACAAAAATGCCTTAGAAACGAGGTATCATACAGTATTTTATCTACTTTGCCACTTTTTTAAGCAAAAAAAATGAAAATGTTTAGTATTTTCATTATAGCATCGCTTTATGTCTATTACGATACGCAAACGCTTATCGTAATAGCCTCAGTACGAACGCAAAGTAGATAAACTATTTTATCTACTCCTACTGCACAATGGTCATGAATTATGATTCATAATTCACGGTTTGCAGCCAATCATAAAATTCTATTTTCATTATTCAATAGGTTGTAGCCAATCACAAAATTCATTCTTATTATTAAAGGACTTTTGAAGTTAACATCTGTCACAAATGTCATAATTCTGAAATATGAACACAAGGCTCCTATTGCATAGGAGTAGATAAAATATCGTATTATATTCGAGATTATGGCCATTATTCACTCAGATGACTTGCGCCACGCGCCTTCGGCTTGTGGCGCAAATGTCATCTTCGTGAATAATGGCTGTCATAATCGCTCATATAATAATATACTATTTATGGCATTTCCTAAGAAATGGCAAATTTTAAATTTTTACATAAATGTGACACTAAATGTCAAAACATAAAGCAGAGTAGAACTCGGTTCTATGTACCAAAGCACAATACACAGCTCCAGTTGATGTTATGCGTTGGCAGTACTGAAGTGTACAGTTGGTGTCACTGTAAGTCTATGTCAAATGTCGAGGTTATCAGGTAAAGTTTTGCGGCAGTTTGGTTCAAAACTTATGCAAAACCTAACTTGCTAACCTCAAATTTGACATAGACTTACAGTGCCACCAACAATACACTTCAGTACTGCCAAATGTAAAACAAGTCGCCGTTGCTATGCAGAAAAGTTTTTGTAATTAAGGGAAGTGCCCAATTTCTAAACGATTTTGAATGTAAAAATGTAGTACACATTACCAAATGAAATGCGATAAAACAATTTTTATTTACTGTTATGATTAATACACTCGTTGTTGTTGTGTAAATGCCATCTTATTTTCCTTTTTGCTTAAGAGCCGTCCTTACCCGAACATGTGGTCAACTTTTCAATGTTCGTCGTAACTTTTCTATAACTCCTAAGCTATCTTAACAACGTGCGTATAGCTACGCGAGGGATAGAGCGTAGGTAACGACAGTTTTATTGCCCTGCTTGCCCGAACCTTTTCGGCGAGGCTTGTTACATCTGCACATCCAAATTTAGAAAAATATATATCTATAGATATACATCACAGACGTAAATCATAGTGTCGGTAAAACGGAAATAAAGAGTTAGATTTAGATCAGTTATTACATTTTATTTATTTATAAATTTCAAAAACTAGAACCCAAACTAATTTCTTAATTCTTAACTTCTTACCGATCTTTTTTTAGTTTTACGAAACTTTATATTGGTCAATTATTACTTAATATGTACTGTTGTTACCAAATAATTTTTTTAGCTGTATGAATATGAATTTTTAATTGGACACTGAAATGTGTATACAATTAAAATTATTTCAAAACGTCATTGTCAGTCATACCTAGAGTAAGTTTATTTGCAAAAGCTATAATAAATGAACTTTATTAGTTTCAGCTATTTGGGTACAGCATACAAAAAATACAAACTTAATTTTAATTAAATAGCAAATAAAATTATTTTTCTTCAAACGCCCGTAAAATGTGACATTATACTGCTGGATTGATAATGCTAAGTGTCACTTTATTGCCATGGCAGATAAAGTAAAATTAGCTAAATCGCAAGCTCGGCAGATAAATCGTGCAACCACGCCACATAAAGTATAACTGTTGCTCCTAATAACATAATATAATATTCTATATGTAACACCATTCCAGAAATACGATTATTTCCTGTTTAAAAACGGTACAACTATTCGGAAATATTTAGATAACTACATTTATATACATATTTACAAAATCACAGTTCTGAGAGGCAAGCTTCTTGTTTGTCTAGGATCGACAATTTCTGGAAGCAAACATTTGATATAAAATAATTTTAAATAATTTTCCATTTTTGTCTTCCAAAAATCGTCGTCTCGGTCGATGTGTTGTATTTTGATATTGCCGTATCCAGTCCACAGGCCTAAAATACAAGTTTTCTGGTTCGCGATATGTAGTTGCCCCTGAATTTGATAAAACCAGTCGTAATTTTTATTTAAAATTGTGTTCCCCTTATTGTCTACTTTCCACATTGTAATTATTTTTTCGGCGATTGCTTCATCTGGAGATAACTGTCTTTTATGTGCCGTATATGGACATTTCATTTTCACAACATAATCGTGGCCGGCCGTACCTTCCGGAGAAGCCCCCAAAAATCAAATTTCTTTATCAACAAAGAGTCCACAGCGATTTACCGTAATCTTCTCTGCCACCTCCAAACATTTCTTGGCATCGTCTTCGTGGATTCTTCCGTGTTAAATTGACTTTACGTTGTTCAAAAATGATGAGCTATATAATATGTTTTCACAGCTTTTGATGTATCTCTGTTTTTGCGACGTTTTTAAGTTATGCTTAAGTTGTAAATAGTAGTAAACGTATTAAAATAGCGTCGAACGTGTCTATGAATAATTTTAAGATTTGACTAAACGAAAAGCATGGAAAATAAATATTCCTAAAGAATTATCTCCAACTGCATTTTCAGAAAGTGACCTGCAGGTAATATAGCCGTAATGTAAATGAGAAATGTAGCTGTCTTTAGATCTTGGACATGCATGCAAAATATTTGTTGGTCGTTGGTTTTTCCACGATTGATAATTACGCCCAATTTCTTAAAAATTACTGATAATATTTAATTACATTTTAATATGATTGCTTACCACAAAGTTTAAATGCTCAAAACATCAACAAGTATATACATGTACCAGTTGCATGACCATTTGATTTTTTATAAGAATCCCACTTTGATTAATGTTGAAAACGACGCCAAAGTCCGGCCGTGCTGAATAGATCTTCGTAAAGTAATAAGGGGTTTTCTTGTTATTATAAATAACAAAATGACTTGCCAACAAAATAACTAATCTTTCAGTAGAAAATGTTAGATATGTGTATAAAAATTCGTAAAAAATTTAAAATGCCAGGTATAGGCACAGTTACAATTATATTATGTATAAACAGATTTGTTGATATTAGTAGAGAAACCTGCTAACAAAAGTAAATTACGTAAAACAAGATAAGAATATAGTACTATTATAATTTTGTCGATATAATCCCCGTTATTAAAGTTATTCCAGTTTATCTATTTATAATAATTTTTAAATTTTTTATGTCATATGTATTATTTTCTATAATTTACTCTCCTTGACAAAGGTTAACAAAAATAACTGCCCGCGTTGAAGAAAATAAAGATAATTAAATAAAAACTTGTCTTAAATACAAGGAAAACATAATAACATAATTAAAGGAAGGGATTCAAAAATTTAAATATAAAAATATACTCAATAATGACAATGCTCTTGTATGATTGATAATGTTGGGTTTACTTGCTCTTTATTACCAGGATAGTGCAGTCATAAATATTGTCATCAGCAGCGGTTGGGTCGCCACTACCTGAACCGAAAAAGGACGCCACACAACAGAAACAGAAAATTTTTCATCTTACATTTATAGGCAAATCATTGCGGCAAAATTACGGCTTTATTAATTGAGCAATTTTAATGGGGATTGCTGTAATAGACGCAGAATAAATAAATCTATAATTTAACCGGTGTTTTTTTAATATTGCTTTTATAGGCGAAGATAAACGGATATTTATCTTTTCCCACAAACCTCTCTCATGTTACAATCATTTTTTCAGTTGAAAAACGGAATATCCAAGAAATTACCGGTTATTTTGTATAAAAAAGTGCAAGAATAACAATGATGTCATTTTTATAGAAATGGAACGACAATTGACAGAGATATAATGCCGCAACTATACCTTAAGATCTCCATAAGAGGTTTCGGTGCGGACCGCTCTTAATACAAGTGCAGTGTAAACTTTTGCCTGTCACAGTGACAAATGTTTTCATACACAAAATGCAATCTGACATTCAGCTACAGACTTACTTAAGACATGACTAGATCTTTTATCTTTCTTTCCAAGGGTTGCCCTTGTGCCACTTCAACCCTGCGTTAAGGGTGTCGAAATTACTGCCAAAATTACTGCGAACGGGTAGCTCTAAGTCGGAGTTAATTTTGTTCCCTCAGATATAATAAGATCAGCAAACAAACACCAGGATATTATTAGACAGTTTTATTATATTTTACTATCTATTTACAAACATAAGGTTTACTCGAAAACTCAAAATAAAATCTATTTCACAATAAATTCATAATTTGTTCGGGCGTTGTGCTTCGTAATTCTGGCTCAGCTGCAACCCGTCATACGTCGATGCAGTACTGGGACAGACCCTCTTGGCCCTGTGGTGCGTCACTGCCTGGGAACTCGGACGGTTAAATTAGGCTAATCGCGCAGACGGTTAACCTCAAAATTCGGCCGGGGCTCGAATGCACGTGCGGCTGTAAACATAGATACAGTTTTGGCTATTTCAAGGGTTGCTTACGCTTCCGGGATGTTCGTGAAGGTCGCGAGGTCTCCTTGGGTTTCACGACGGTGCTGTGTGCTTGTGCAGCGTGCAATAGAACAAGAAGTCGTCGGTGTGTTTCAGCTTGTGCACGATTTCGAGATGGTTGCAGACGTCGGGGATGTTCCTCCATGGAACGGGCTAGCCTGGTGGTACTGCCGGCGCTGCTCTTCGTCTCTTGAGAAGTCTGGCTGGTGAGTAAATATCTGTATTGAAGAATAATTAGCACAAATTCAAACGGCCTCGAAGTTTTGCTATATGCCCGGTCTTTGCAATATGCAATCTAATATGTTTATTTCCAGATTAATTACGCCGAGTGGCTGGCGTAATTATTACGAGAAACGTGCAAAGCGGTCCCGTGAAAGAGTCTTCGCTTTGAACACGTTTCTGGGAAGAGTTTACAAATAGCTGTAGACGGGAAGTGGGCTAATTATTTAGGCCACTTTCGGATTATGATATTGGCAGGAATAAACCAGGAAGCGGTCCCTGAAAGAGCCTTCGCTTCAAAAACTGATTTTCTGGACGGGGATATATTCAGGTTTAATTAGCTAGAAACACGGCCTCCTGGGGGGGGGGGGAGTCCTCGGTTCAACTAGTTACAGGTAAATTCGGAACAAGAGTGCAGGATTTCAAAAATGAAATGGGTGCGAGTGAATTCCTATTAATCGGTCAGGACAGGAACAGGATGGGACAGGAACCTGGGAATTCTCGTGAATGAATGAATAAAATAAATGCCTGGATGAATGAATGCGAAGAATGCCCCCGTGAATCGGTCGCGAAGCTGCTTTTATGTCCCCTCCTCGTGCTTCGGACATCTTAGCAACCACTTCGGACGTCTTAAGTGAGAGAGCGGCGCGTAGCTGTACCTACGACTCCTCGATGACGTATTTGGCCGAGCGGGCCAAATATTCAAACTCCGATACGTAACGTAGAATACGCTATGGGAGAACGCGCGAATTAATTTCTAATTCAAAAATCGAGTTCGCGCTGAGGGAATCGTTACACCCTAAATACGTTTTTTTAACACAGGCTACTTTAGGTGTGTGTCGTACTTTCAAAAATTATATCACACGATACAAGGTGGAAAATTTACGAAACTTCCATTCGTAGCAAGATATTAAAAAATACTGGAAAAATAATTTTGAAAACAGGTGGCTGTAATTTCATATTTGGGCTTAAATAGGAGTACACTTAATATGCTTTTGACTTTGTTGTTCCTCTCTATAGAGGGTGTAAAAATACTGTTACAAGTGTCTAGGTTTGATAGCAGGTACCTACTCACAAAATCAGAAAAAAACATCCGATAAAATAGGGTTTGCAATTGTATATTGAGATTTTAAATACGGTATTTATTTAGATAAAATGATATAGAAAAAGTAAATTTGGTGAATTGCTTCACGCAGCATAGGAATTCCAATTTTAATTTTTTAACAGGTAAATATTTACTTCCTTAACTATTTTAGACCAAAAGTGCAAATAAGCTTTTTATAGAGAAAAAATGCTGGATACATTCATGCAATTTTCCATAATTGCAGATTTTCGTGTAACTGAAAAATCGTCGAAATTAAATGCTACACTTTTAACATGGAGTTGCTGAAACAAAAGGACGGATTGAAATAATTTTTTATTAAACGTTTGGAATTATTTGCTGAAAAAACCTAGGCATGAAAAATAATTCAAAAATAGATGCCTAACTTGAAAAATTATAGTAGGCCTAGTTTTATTGAAAAAGGTTATAAAAAAGTTGCTGTCACAAAAATAGTCGAAAAAAATTCAGCGGTGGTTAGACGTACTCTAGGCATTAATTAATCTATTATTTAGATTTATAGGATGCTTAACTGAGAAGTATACTTAACTGACAGTTCATATGTACAACCGTGCGAAATTGGTCACTATACCATACCTTGGAAGGCATAATTTGTCACTTTACCCACTTTACAGGCTCTTGTTTGTCAATATGACAATTACATTAAAAAGCAAAAAATAAAAGTAACGAATTATTTTATTGCCCACCAAATAAACATTTAGGTTGGAATAAGTATTGTGCGCAGATAATATAATATAATTATATATTTTCAATTTTTTCCGACTTTTAAACAATTTATTATTCCTGAAAACTCAATTTTTTCGTTGTCATATGTAGACTTGATTAGCAGATGTAAGTATTACTTAATGTAGTAGTTTCAAATTTTGTAGGGCCATCAATTGATTAAATTGATTATCCACAGGGAGGAGGCCCAAAATTTACTGTTACACCACTAATTATAAGAATTCTACATTTACTAGTTCGGTAGTCCAAATTGAATTTGGGGTATTTTACTCAATTTTCACAGTTGTTTGAACATGTCAAGCTTGGTAGATGATATCCAAATCCAAATATAACTTTCCCAGCTTTTGGACAAAAACAAATCAATGCCTATTTAAAATTTTAGCGAAATTTGTATTTTAAAACTTTAACGATGGTTTTCTCGGGGACGTTGTCTAATATGAAGCATTCTGTTAATATTAATATTTGTATTCGCATCGTAAAAAACACATTCAACCCTGGTTAGTCGTAGAAGGCAAAATCAAATTTTACTTCACAGGACAAACACAACCTTGACACAGTTTCTCCAACATTGCGATATATTTTATCTTTAGCTAACATTAAGCCGCCTTCCCACGGCGTGAGGCTCGGCGAGCTTTTACCTGCTTTTGGTGTAGGAAGGGGGTAGCTCGTGGCCCATTGGCGCGGCTCGGGCTTCCCGTCGACTGGCGGTAAATTTTTCACGAGTCAAAGGACACTCGCCTCAACCTGTTTGCTCGCCTTGGCTGGGCTCGTGATACCGGGTGTCTTCAAATGAATTACATCTAGTATGCTTTGAATTTCCCATAATGCAATTCAAAACGTTACTTAAAATTGGCAAGACTGTAAGTCTAAGTCAAATTCGAGATTAGCAGGTTAGGTTTTGCGTCAGTTTTGACACAAACTGACGCAAAACGTAACCTGCTAACCTCGAATTTGACATTTGCAGTCTTGCCAATTTCAAGTAAAATTCTAGATTGCATTGTGGGAAATTCAAAGCATCCTAGATGTAATTCATTTTAAGACACCCGGTAGCGTTCCAACGAGTATGAACTTGTATCCATTTTAAACTGCGTACAGAAGTGACAGGCTCAGGTTAACTTGTCCGAGCCTCTATAGTATTAACGTGCTCGCCATTCGGCGCGTCGTGGAAGTGGTTCAGGTGCGTCCAAGCTTGGCGAGCCACGCGCTGCTCGCCGAGCTACACGCCGTGGGAAAACGGCTTAAGGCAGATTGTTGGACTTTGATGTTTGATATGGTGCGTGAAGAGATTTTAGGCGAACTTATGCACAGCTGGCTATTTGGAACGTTGCCAAACGTTGGTATATGTTTCGTGGAGTTGTTTAATAACAATGAACAGTTAACCCTCTCAAGTAATTGTAACTTTGAGATTCGAAGTTCGGGGAAAGCTATCAATAAGGAAGTAAAGCAAATTACAGATAAAAGAGACGGCATTGTGCCCAGCTCAGCTCAGTCAGTCGTTGGAAGCCGTTGGTATAGTATTGTAGTTACTAGTGCTGTGTAATAAGCCAGAACAATTTTATTGTAAGTAGTTTAAATAATTAGGTAGGCTGCAATTGCAGGGTTTATCAACCCGCCTTGGGTGTAGGGTGACCACCTCTTAGGGTTTCATCCAGAGTCTCAAAGCTTCTACACCGCGTCTCCGAGCTCAGGGTTTTGTAATAATTTCTCCGGTTGCACTAATTTTGTAATAATGTCTAAAATTAACTTAACCGACAGTTATATCAATGAGAATATAATTCGTTGAATTTTGAGCCAATCATCATCTCTTAAATTTAGAACATTGGCCAATAGGACCTTCTGCCATACTGACAATATAGCGACTCACGATTTTCGATTTGGTACGAGCTAACTTGGTTTTGTTTCACGTGTCAAATGAACTAATTTACAAATGTCATTTGATTTTTCTAGGATAGGTCATGCGTTTTAAGCATACAAACCAACAAAAAGTGTGTTTGGGACAAACATCGATCATTAGCATTGATACTCACGTAATATAATGTAATTACGTTTTCTCTGGTATATATTTTAAATCAATATATTCTCTTCCTAAATATAATTCGTAGTACGCTTAATAATATATTTTTTTTTCGTAGTACGCTTAATAATATATATATTTTTTAATATTATTTCGTTATAATCCCAGTGCACTAATATCAACTCGTCCTTTGGACTCGTTGTATTTTCGCGGCGTGTTTTTAATTTAATTTCATTTGATACTAGAGATAATTTACTTTTGTATTTCTCGTTCATTCGTGATCCTTATCTCTTGAGTCAATAATGGTGAATTTTTTCGTTTTTCGTTTGTTGTGTTCGGAGTATTCAAGTGTTTAAATTGCCATGTTTATTTATTATCCTTTTAAAAAAGCAACTTAAAAGAGGCTAAAATTGTGTTTTGTTTTAACTCACATATAATAGTCCCCTAGAATTTAGCAAAGATCTCAGAAGAAAACTCAGAAGGGTTTTTAAAAATTCAGTGGTAAAAATCCGAAATTATTAAATTTGAAAATATTGAGCACTCTATATAGCATTAACACTCAAAAGCACTATTTCTCACTCGTAAAGTAATTCATAAAAAACATATTGTTTAGGTAACGTTCGAGTTTTTTTTTTAATAAGATCGTTGTTATATCCAAAACCGTTAACTTTAGAACAGCGTTTCTCAACACTTTCTCTTGATGCATCCCTTATAGAATGTTAGCTGTTTCTCAAGTACCCCTGAAAACTATTGTATGCATGATATTAGCATAAAATTTATTATTGCAAAATAAAAAATCTTCATTAATAATTGAGGGAGTATTCTACCAAAATGATAAAAAAATACAAAGAATGCTTATACTATTTATATTTTTAGTAATTTAAATCAAAAAATACTAGTCGTATTTAACAAAAAACAAAAACACAGAAAAATATTCAAAACATAGATAAATCTATACCTCAAACATAACAATTTAGGAAATTACTAGTATGTATATATTTTTTGGTAAATCAAACTAGAAAATATATGGATAAAGCACTAAATGTAATGAGATGCTTGTCAAGTTATCAGCGATGTTTTCAAAATTTGGTTGTCACGAAGTATACTGTCAGTTAGTACCCACTAAAGACTGAAGTGTCAAGGATTACGGTTTATGCGTAGCAATATATTTGGCAAAGCCACACTTGCATAAGTCCGTACTTAATTACAAATGACAAAAGCCTGGAAAGGTTCCAGTAGACGTGCCCAAAATGATGCTGGAGACAAAGAAGAATTTTTTTCTTTGTATGTCATATCATAAAAAATATCGAT